>OX421249.1:2893734-3493734 GCA_949125135.1 Alcis repandata
GGTGCTCTAGGTATGGGCCAATGGGTTCATCCTTCTCGAAGTAGAGCGACACCAGGGTAATCCTCCAAGCACTGGTTTGGATCCCCACCACGGTGATGTTGTTGGTGGTGAGTTGCGGGTACGGTGTTACGTTTATTGTAGGGTCAAATATGGCTATTGCCGTTTTTGACGTCCCTTCTCCTTCACCAGTGCTCTGGAACACCCGGACCCCCCGGTACGCTCTCATTCGCCTGGCATTGCCCACGTATGGCTCTTGGAGGAGAGCAGCTGCGAAACCTCGTTTAGCTGCTTCTATGAGAGCTTCTTCGGTGGCTAGCTGCTTCCTCTGGAGGTTGGCTTGCGCGATTCTGTACAGGGCGCCCTTGGCAATAGGCCACGGTGGTTCTCGCGAGTGCGTCCCACTTGCGCCTCACCGGGCAGTCGTTGCTAAAGGCGTTGTGGTCCGTCCTGTCCATCTTCGCTTTCCGACAGTTTACACAGCCGGGTGGGACTTCAGCCAGCCATTCTGCGCAATCAGTTTTGTGGTGCTCTCCCCCGCAGTGGCTGCACACGTCGACCGTTTCGTGACAGAATCGCTTCCCGTGTCCGTACCCTAAACAGCGAGAGCACTGTATGAGGGGGGACTGGTCGGCGACTCTGACTCTCTGCAAGTCGATGTGTGCAGCCCCTGCGCCGGTCAAGCACTGCCAGATCCGTGGCGACACTCTGGCCACCACATGCGAGGTCAGGTGGTTTCTAGCTTTCCGTCGGAAACGGACCTCTATTTTTTCCTCGCTCTTTACTTCTCCCAACAAGTGCCTGTTTTGGTTGCGGATGGCTTTTACGATGTGCTCGTCCGAGTTGCTATTCAGGACGCCGTAAATGATGATGAGAGGGTCCTTGTTTTTGACCTCCTCTACGTTCAACTGGCTGTCCGTGTCCCTGATCTTGTCTCTAACTTTCTTAATCTCTTCCTGATTCCGACACCCGACTATGATCTTCCTGTCCCTCGCCTTTCGTACCTTGTCCACCCTTACTCCTTCCTCTCTTGCATTTATGACTTTTCTTATTTTTTCGAAAACCTGGTCTCCTGTCTCCTTTTCATTTTTAGACGTGATGACAATGGAATGCATAGCGAGCGTCTCTCCGGGAGTTTTCCTCGGCGTGGCGCCCGCTACACTCGCATAGGTTTCCCTTCCCTCATAAAACTCTTGCTGCTTTCGTAGTGTTTCAGCCAGCTTTTCCATCTCTTCCTTATTTTCCTTTAGCTGCTTACTATGCTCCTTCATTCTTTTCATCACGTCCACCTTCTGTAGCTGCTCGTCTTCCCCTAGCCTTTGTCTAGTTTCCGGCGCTACTGTTCTCTCACTTTTTATTCTTTTGACCTCCTCCTCTAGCTCCTTTACTAAGTAGTATAACCTTTCGACAGCATCTGTTAACCCGTTTTTTATTTCTGTTTTCAGGTTCTTGCTGGAGGTGAGATGCTGTTTGGCTGTAGAGAGGCAAGCTTTTGCCTCACTCGTCCTACTTTTATACTTAGTCGGAGTTCGCTCCGTCCCCGACGTCGAGGCCGCCGCTCCTCCCCGCTGCTGCTCGGGCCGGGCGCCGGGAGCCGGCGCGGCCGGAGCCGCGGCCGGGGCCGGGGCCGGGGCCGGGGCCGGGGCCGGGGCCGGGGCCGGGGCCGGGGCCGGGGCCGGGGCCGGGGCCGGGGCCGGGGCCGGGGCCGGGGCCGGGGCCGCGGCCGCGGCCGCGCGGACTCTCGGCTTATAGGCCTTGGCGTACAGTTGCGCAGAGGAAGCGCGCGCGGCGGGCGGCGATATCGACGTCCGGGCCTCGATCGCTCTGACAGTACGCTGTACTAGCAGCCCCTCCTCCCTGTCCTGCTTCACTACCGAGGGGCCAGCCCTCTCTGTCATGTCGCTGCTCTCCTTCTCCTCAGGCGACTTGCTGGTCCTCTTGGAGGCCATGGTCTTAAGGGGGGTTCGGAACATTACGCCGCGGGATTCGTGCAAAATTCAAAGTTTCCGGTTGTCGTGTAAAGGGCGACAACACGGAGTCAGTCTTTTAAAAGTAGATGTAAATGTAAATAGTGTGTGTATGTGTGTGTGACCAAAGGCCGACAGGTCAAGTAATATATATAAATAGATAAGATAGTCAGAAACAAAAGAATACAAAGAATAAAAATAAAAATTTTAAAAATATAATTTTTGGTCAACTGTAGAGTTGACTCTACTGTCGTCTTATTATTACAGTGGTGTAAGGTCAAGGTAAAAATTTGTATACACAATAACTTAAAATGGTAAAATCACTAAAAATATTTTTAGCTCTATGTAGAGTCTTTGTCCAGTTAGGTAGTCCTGCTGAATCTCTACTGAACACAAAAAACCGCGTGTCCGTAGGACGCGGGGTTCAGGAGTTACAAGTAATTTAGTCCCTTATCATTTAATTTTATCACAAGTGGTGGAGCTAAAGTAGGTCAAGGGGGCGTGGCTGTGGGCGGACTGGGGAGGAGCTCGTAATAAGGCAAGTCGCAGATGGGATAGTAATTAGGTTACACAGATCGGTGGTGATACCTGAAGTAGGTGTAAAGGGAAAATTTGAAACTTGAAAGTTCTTGAGATTAGGGGGGGGGGGGGGGGAATTGTATAAATGAAATTATAGATTTAATAGTGATATTTAATAAAATTTAATAAATATTAGTATTAAATTTTGTAAAAAAGAGAAATATAATAATAGATAGTAATAATATTTAATAATAATAATGTAATAATTTTTAATTTAAAACTTGAAAATTTGAAATTTGAAAAATCTTGAGATTAGGGGGGGGGGGGGAATATAGTATAAATTATATATAAATTGAATAGTAATAATTAATAAAATTTAATAAATATTGGTATTTAATTTTGTAAAAAAGTATTTTTGTATGATAATAATTAATTTTTTAATTTCAATATACACCCAAATTATAATTTTGAAAGAATTTTTTAAAATAACAAAGGGGGGTAGCTAATTTGAAAAAAAAAAAAAAAAAAAAAAAAGGGGGGGGGATTTGAGGGGGGGATTTGGGTCGGGCTACAAAACTAGGCCGCTGTCAAAAATGAGCTGCGATGCTCCGTTCCTGAGATATCAGGGGTTTTCTGCAGACCTCCTTTTGGAAGTCGGTTTATGTCGATTTTTTGGCAGGTTATCTATAAATGTTCACCTACGGCACGCAGTCGATTTGGCCACCGGGTAGTCAGGCACGGTTAAATCTGCGGCGCGCGGTGAATGCTGACCTCGATAAATTCTATTTATTCGGATTACAAACTTAAGTTTGCAGCTGCGTGAAAATCGACTGTCGCGTACTATCTAATATTTTTCCAGAACCCCCCGAGACGCGTGGGGTTTGGTACTTCCAAAAGATAGGCCTTGAACCTACCTAACTACTTATACTAAACTTATATACTAACACAGTTGTCAATTCACAGGAATATGATTATACAAAAGGGAAACAAATTTTTCGGGCTACTAAATTAAGATGGCGCTGGCTCGCGTAATTTGAAACCCAAAATGAGGACTCCAGGGGGAGGTCGCAGAGCCGGGTTTTTGGATTCCCTGGAATCGTCTGCTGTAAAAAATGAGTTCTACAGCGTCAGATTCCAGATCCGATCCCCCGATCCCGAGCTACAACCCCTCAAAGTTTCTGGAATCCCGGTTTGTTTACCTTTTGCCAATCGGTCGGAGTAGGTTTCAAATTAATATTTTACTATCAAATTTTAATTTTAAAAATACAATTTATATATAACTAGATAGCCTGTGAAGCAGACTATCCTGGACTAATTTTATAATTACAATTTTAATACTACAGCCCGAGATATTCGTCCTGGAATTCCTACCTAAACTTATACTAAACTTAACCTAATTTTTACAAATAAGCTCCTATCTCCCAAAATATATAGTTTAAAAATCTAAAAATTTACACTTTAACTAAAACTAGGGTATTACACTATATACTAATTTATGGGGTTGATTGGGGGTAGTTTTCACCCCCCACGTGTTGGCCTAAAAAACTATTTATATTAATAACTCCGTTATATGGAGGGATAAAAATCAAAAATTTTCCACAAAGTTGGGGATCGTACTAATGCAATTTTTGATGAAATAAAAAATAGGGGTACGACTTTAGAAACGCACCAATCGATTTAAGGGGGGGGAGGGGTGGGAGGGGGAGGGGGAGGAGAGGTAGACCCCTCCCCTAAAGGGTGGAGTTGCGGAAACCCCCCCTTCCGGAGATATGAGTGTTTTTGTGTACCAAACTAACCTAACTTTTTTCGCTTCCGTAGAAATTAACCTAACGCCTTTGTCCTAAAAAGCGATTGGCTTTCTAGCACTTCGCCGGCCGCTGCCGCGGCACGCTCGCTACGCTCGCTCGGCTCGTGCGTTGTTTTTCATGTTCTAACATAACCTAACCTATTAATCGTTTGCTTCCGTAGAAAATGAACCTAACGATCATAATAACAACAACAACAACTACATAGCGTCGATTACGTTCCTTTTTTACAAGTTCGTTAAGTCATAATATAAAAGTAATAATTTTTTTTTTTGTTATTTTAGATTAAAAAAATGTTTTTTGAAAAAGAAAACATTCGTAACAGTAAATAATATAATATAACACATAAATAAAAAATAAATAGTCGTATTTAATTTTTTTGTGAAGTGCGACAAGTTTTTCAACGTTCGTAGAACGTTTAACGGAACGCCCAGTTTTGAAACATAACCTATATTGTGTGAAAATGTAAGGTGAATTTCTCGATTTTCAAAAATTAATATCTCGAAAAGTATACGTTTCCGCAAGTTAGCAGTTTACAGGAAGCCTTCTTATAATAAGACCTATCTATGAAAAAAGTCTGAAACCTGAAATCGATTGGTGCGTTTCTAAAGTTGAGCCAAAATAGGGGTAAAAGATCTGTTTTGGGAGATAGGGCTGTCCAAAAAATACATAAAACTTAAAATACTTGTATCTCCGTTCCTGGGGGTCCGATCTGGAAGCGGAAAAAGGCTCCCGGCTGCTCTCGATGGTCTTCCTCAGGAACGGTGATGAGATCCCGGGGGATGCTTCGGGATCGGGAAACACGTGGCCACGTGTTTTCGGTCTTTTTGGTTTTCCCTTCGGAAAACTCTTCGGAAAAATTCCGGAAAAAATTTCGTCGCGTGCTCCTCTTCAGCGCTCGTCTTCTGGCAGGTTCAAAAGTGGGTGTCGCTGATCTCAATGTGGCGGCGTTCAGCTTTTTAGTGGCCCGGGCGAGGTTTTGGGCGGTTTTTCGAGAATATCCCGAGAACCGCTTAACTCTCGAGCCCGAGACTGGTGTCGTTAAAAAGGTCTTGCTGAGACGCACACGCACATATGCAACACTCCACTATTTTCACGAAAAAACCCACAATTGCGATTTTCAGAGACTTAAAATTGCCCGGAGCGGTTAAACAGTGATGCGTTCACGTCAGAGGACAGCACGCGACTCGATATCCTGCGGTTAGGTTTTTTTTTTTTTTTTTTTTTAGCCGTCCTCCTCCTCCTATGTACCCCCGCTAAGTTTATGCGAGGCCCTTGTTTGGGTTATTTATCCTATAACATGTTAATGTAAAAAAAGTCGCCACATGTGTGGCATTAAGGTTTTAATAATTGAAGTGTAAATAATTAGAACATTAAAGATATCGAAGTGGTTTGAGTTAGGATAATATAAAAAGTCATTTTTGTTAATACTACATTTTTAATTGTAGAGTCACAAATTGTATGAAAGTAGATGAAATTGTATATTTATTAAAACTGTAAAATTAGATATTTTGTAAAAAACTAAAATTGTAAAATTAAGATTGTAAAATTAAGATTGTAAAAATAAATTGTATAACATTAAATTTGTATAATTTTCGTCGTTATAATAATAATATGTGTATTTCGAGATACATGGTACAAATAATTGATGTACATGTTTATTTATTTATTTATTTATTAGACACACAAACAGATTACAATCAATATTTCATCAAAATACACACATTTGAAAATCCTGAGCTGGAATGTAAACCAAAGCAGTGTGTACAGCAAAACCACATAAATTGTACAAAGGCATAATTGTCATGAGACTGCCCATCCACATGGCATTATGCTATGTAGATGAGCAGCTCAAGCACGAAATATTAACTATTACTAATTCAATAATAAAACTAAATATAATTAAAACTAAAACTATATAAATGGGTTAAAGATGGAGGATACCTTTAATGGTTTTAATATATTTGCTAAACTTGCGATCAAAAATATCGAGTTCAAAATTACTTACTAATAAATCGTTGAACTGACGGGCCATTCTTACTATAGGGTTGAAATAGGATGTATTATTCTTATAAACTTGAAGCGCAAAGAGTTTGGTAACTGTAATGTTGTCACTATTCATCTAGAACTAGCTTAAAATTACAAGACAATAATGTGAATGACTAGATTTGCAATAAAATAACACTACGTTTACATCAGCGGTCCCACGTGCGTGCATACTCCTACTTCTTAAGAAGTAGGTGTTGCACGCACCTTCCACGTCAATACCTATCCACGAATAAGCCGAATGACACTCAGTGTCATCCCGTCTTATATCAGCCCTTCTAACTATGCTGCCTTTGCGTCCACTACATCCAGGTACAACCTGGATCCGTCCCCGTCCTTCATCGAGCACAATGGTGAATCGGTCAGCATCATGCTTCGCTTCGATTCCAGGTCGCACCTGTATGCGTCACCTATGAGACACTCGAGCAGCAAACTATTCATTGCATATGCTATGCTCACATTTTTGCATGTTGCGCTATTCCCGTACTCAAGGCAACTTGGGTACGGGAACAGCCCCACATGCCTAGTCTTCACCTGCGTCAATGAAACCCGCCCGAGTCCACTAGTGTGCCCAGGTGTCGTCTTTCCGTCTTTGGTGCGTTGGGTGCCCGGTACGTCAGCAGTACGCCACACTAGATCTAGCGATGGCGTCCCACCGCTGGCGTACAGGGCACTCGCCGTCAAAGGCATTGTGGCTGACATCGCTCTACTTTGCCAGCCTGCAGTTGCGGCAAGTAGCAGTGCCGCCCGTCCCGTGAGTCGGACAGTCCGCCCGGAGATGTGGGCCGGCGCAGTGGCTGCACAGGTCGACTGATTCTGTGCAAAGCCTGCGCCCGTGCCCATATCCCAGGCATCGTGTGCACTGCACGAGCGGGGATTGGTCCTGCACTACCGCATACTGCAGGTCGACATGTACGCGTTTGGCTTCTGTAAGCCGTTGCCACAACTTAGGCGACACCTGGAGCACGACGTGGTTCTCGTGCGGGTTTCTGGCGCGTCGCCTGTATTTGACGACTGCCCTAACATCGTCCTTCTCCAGGTCTCTGAGAAGGCCGGCGTTCTGCGATCTGAGGGACGTTATGACCTCTTCGTCTTTGTGGCAGCTCAGGATGTTCCGAATAACGACCAGGGGGTCTTTATTTTTGGCCTCCTCTATGATGAGGTTTTTGCAGCGAGCAGTTATTTTTTCGGAGACTTTTTTCGTTTCCTCCTTGGACGCGCAGCTGAATACGACCTTCTGGTTTTTGACCTTCTGGACTCGAGTTACCTGTAGTCCAGAGGTCTTGGCGTCCAGAGCTTCTCTCACCGTTCCCAGGATATCTTCGCTCGTAAGCCTGTCATCTTCCGAGGACACAATGATGCTATGCTTTGGGCGAAGTTTTGTTGGTGATACTGCGCCAGTAGGCCGAGCCAGGACTTCAGCGTACGAAGGGACGGCATCTTGCAGTGAAGACACCCTCCTCTCCGTTGCTTCAGTGGTCTGGCGCAGTTCCCGAACTTCGCCCAAGAGCTTACCGATGTTATCGGCCTGAGCATTGTCGTGTACCCCGGCAGCAGTTTGGGAGCTCAGTGTCTCATTAAGAGTCCTCGTGCGCTCAATTGTTTCCCGCATCATTTCCATGTGCTTTTGCATCGTCTTCTCCAGGCATGAATCTGGAGAAGACGACGCAAAAGCACTTTCCTCTTTTCTTGCACCAGCCAAGTTTTGGGGTCGTGAGTAGGTAGTTATTGGGCATTTCAAATCACTTTTTTATCTCCTGTTAGTCGACAAAAAATTATTTGAAATGCCCAATAACAGATTTAAAAACTTACCGTAACGTGCAGTAATCCATAGAGCACATAACGTATTGGAAAAAATTTAAGGAATCTGTTGCTAATACCAAAATTGGTCGTTTGCTCATACCAAACTTACGACACATAAAGGCGATAGCTCTGTCACAACATAAAATACAATAGTATATTAAGTGGTTAGAATGCTGTGTATATATATAAGAAAAAGTTAAAAATTTATATCATTGTGTTAAAAACATTCTTGGTAAATACTACTCTTACAATGAAATTTGTAAAGCAATCTCAAAAGTTACATTTGGACAAGATATTTCCGGAAGCAGAGACACCTGTAAGCCGTCATGGGAGTCTTTTACCAAACACAATCAGATGTATAGTTTGTGGACCATCAAATTGCGGAAAAACGAATGTTGTAATAGGTCTTTTATTACATGAGAGTGGTTTACGTTTTAGAAACGTATATGTGTATTCTAAAACATTGTACCAACCTAAATATATATTTTTAGAGAAGGTGTTGAGTTTAGTACCTGGTGTATCTTTTGCAAAATATAGTGCTGGGGAACATAATATTGAGTCCACATGAAGCAAAATCAAATTCAGTAATAATATTTGATGATGTTGCTTGTGAAAATCAATCAAATATGAGGGATTATTTTGCTATGGGAAGACATAAAAATATAGATTGTTTTTATTTAAATCAAACGTACAGCAAAATTCCAAAACAACTCGTCAGAGATAATGCAAACCTTCTAATATTATTTAAGCAGGACGATATAAATTTACGTCATGTATATGATGAACATGTTAATACAGATATGACATGGACAGAATTTCGAGAAATGTGTTCTAAAATATGGGGAGAACCTTACAACTATTTGATTATAAATAAAGATTGTCCAAAAAATAATGGTTGTTACAGAATGAAGTTCGATACATTTTGTCAAATTTGACTAACAATTATATATAAAAAAGGTTTCTATTATTAAATAGTTTCATTGTAATTTTTATATTGTTAGACATATAACGTAAAATTAAAATGGAAACAGAATTAAAGGCGAAAGTAGTTCAAGTTGCAGAAGCTGTTAAAAAGAAAATAAAGGACATGCGTTCTATGGAATCATATAATGATAACATTTTAGGAACTGTTTTTAAACCTATAACGGATCCACTAAACACTATAATCAGAGACACGAAGCATTTCGAACCTTCGAAAACTAAATTTAATGCAGTAGGTGAATCATCTGTAATGAAAGACGAGTTCATTTCTCCATCATCATCAAACAGTGGTAACCAAACTATTAAAAATAATTTTGGTACCGTTTCCGAAATAGATTCATCTGATGATGAAATTGACGCAGATGACGTAGATAATAAAACTGAGAAAATAAACGTCAGTAATAGTTCGTTTACATCAGCAAATTCTACATCGAGTGCTCCTGAAGATTTCTCATCTTGGTCACTTTCTTCAGAAGTGTTTGAAGATGTTCCGTTTGGAGTTAGAAGCGAACGGGGTAAACTAATGATGGGTTCGTCACGTGTTATCGTAAATGATGATACAATATCTATAGGCGGACATAGTTATAACAAAACACTAGGACTTTGGGAACTATTATTTAAAAAGATGCCTGATCCAAATTTAATAACAAAGGAGGACAGTCAAAACTACAAAGCTATATTAAAGGAAACGAACGCTCATCGAAGAGATTTTGACTCTAACAAACCGATAAAGTCTAATAAGGGACGAAAGTATTTACAAATAATCAAACCTCTTTTTAAGCATCGTAAACCTTCCACATCTTCTATGTCATCATCGACTAGCAATATTGATGATTTTGTAGAAGGAAATGGGTTAATACTTAAGAAGAAATTTAAAAAGAATACAGATTATATTTACTGGGATGATCCTAATGAACTTGTAGACAGGCTAAAATTGATTATAGCCTCTAGAGATGCAGGCAACACTGGGCTTGACAATGAAATCATATCAATTATTGAAGAACTACGTGAAAATGGTATTATAAATTAGTAACCATTTTAATATTTGTTTTATTCAAGATTTTGAGTTCAAACGAAGGAGGTCGAATTATAAAAAATGAATATTGATAAATTTGGCCATCATGTCCATAGAAGATTACGTTTATCTGAATTACTGGATAACTCAGAAGCAGAAGTTATTTAGAGAAGGTGACAGTGTTCGAATAAGTAAATACAAAAGTAGTTTCGCAAAAGGATATACACCTAACTGGTCAACGGAAATATTTACTATTAAAACTGTTAATAATACAAATCCAGTTACATATCATATACAAGATCAAAGAAAACAAGATATATTGGGTTCATTTTACCAAGAAGAGTTGCAAAAGACAAAGTATCCCAATATTTATTTGATTGAAAAAATTATAAAAACAAAAGGAAACAAACTTTTTGTGAAATGGTTGGGCCTTCCTGATCATGAAAACAGTTGGGTGGATAGAAGTTCTATTGTAATATAAACGATATCTATAATATGTTGTAATCATTATATATCAAGAAATGCAAGGCGGAGGACTTGTTAACAATTTAATAAATAATTTACCGTTTGAGCTTCATTTGCCAGGATATAACTACTGTGGACCAGGTACTAAATTAAAAGAAAGATTATTGAGAGGTGACAAAGGAATCAATAAGCTGGACAAAGCTATAATAATTTAACTGATCGTCATAAAGCAGATTTAGAGCTATTAAATATGGCTAAAAATCGATTAGATTCCAAAGACGCTGGAAAAGGTGAAAAATTAGCGTCATGGTTGGTCAGCAAAGTAATGAAAGCTAAACTTAAAACAGGCTCAGGAATGAAGAAATTTAAGACAGTTGTATCCAAAATAGGATCACATATAAAAAAATTAAAATGTCACGATAATAAAACTGCAATTAAATATGCTTACGAAGTTGCTAAGAAACTTATACCTAAAAAATGTCATGTGCGACTACCGAGAATCATACCAATACCTAAGACAGGAGGAATTTTACCTTTGATACCAATTTTTGCTGGTCTATCAGCACTTGGGGCTTTAGCTGGCGGTGCAGCCGGTGTAGCAAAAACTATAAACGACTTTAAAACAGCAAAACAAAATTTACAAGAATCTGAACGTCACAACAAAACCATGGAGGCTATAGCTATAGGGAAAGGTCTTTACCTTAAGCCGTACAAAAAAGGCCATGGGCTAATTATAAAAAACTCAAAAAACTAATTGACAGGCTACCTCAACGAGCTCTTACAAATATTGATATTATCAAACACGCAAAAAATATACCATTTTTTCGCGGTGTTTACATGAGAGATAGATTACCAAACAAACCACAAGCAATAGAGTGCGCTATTGTTAACTTAGACGATTTTAAGAGTAACGGAACTCACTGGGTAGCCTATGTAAAAAAAAAAAACTAAAAAAACACGCTTTTTATAAAAAACCGAACTAAAAAAATAGAAAATAAAATTTTATAAATTTAAATTAAGAATAGGGTTGAAAATTTCAATAAATATAAATTAATAATAGTGTAAATAAATAAATATATGTATTTTATTTTTAAAAAGCGTGGGGTGCATGGGTCAGTAGATATTATATATTTTGTAGATACATTTTGTATTGACAGACATGAGTAGAGTGATTAGCATTTTGATAATATCTTAGAAAGCACCCCACGCTTTTTTAAAAATAAAATACATATATTTATTTATTTACACTATTATTAATTTATATTTATTGAAATTTTCAACCCTATTCTTAATTTAAATTTATAAAATTTTATTTTCTATTTTTTTAGTTCGGTTTTTTATAAAAAGCGTGTTTTTTTAGTTTTTTTAACTATTATTTATTTTTCGCTTTTTAGTTCGATGTGCTAACTATTAACCATTAGTAGTATATAATTGGGGTTTCTGGATCAAAAGTACTTCAAATAGCTCTAGTTATAAAAAACTATATCTATTCAAACCATCTATTCAAATAGATGAATGAAGTAGATATTGAACAGAGCAATAATTAAAAAACGACAGTTTTTGTACGAAGACCGACCTAGCGCAAGCGCAGGTCTTCGTATCAAACTGTCGTTTTTTAATTATTGCTCTGTTCAATATCTACTTCATTCATCTATTTGAATAGATGGTTTGAATAGATTTAGTTTTTTTTATAACTAGAGCTATTTGAAGTACTTTTGATCCAGAAACCCCAATTATATCATTATTATTTTATTTATTTATTTTAAATACATCAATATACAACCAGCTTAAGCTTAACGTTATGGTTTAGATTAATTAGGTACATTAATTTTATCTTTAATTAGTGAAACTATGTCTCTAAATGATCGGTATACATCATCCATAAATACGTTTTTTACTACATGCTGTACACAAAGATCAGCATTACATTTGCATTGTAACAATTCTTCAGGTATTTTTTCCACATCATATAACTCTACTCGTATAATTTTCGTTCCTCTCGAGGGTATTCTCACGTAGGAATATGTCGTCATGTCACGATCTTGGTGTGCTCTTTTTCTCGATTTCTCTTGATTGTTCGGCAAGAAGTTGAATAGATCTCCAGATTCCTAAAATATATAATTTTAAGTAATCATTACTTGTTTAATTATGTTAACGTATTCAAGATAGTGAACAAAATACATGGGGCTCATAGAAGGGTACCTATGCCAAATTAACTATTAAATTTTAATAAAAATTTAAAATAATGTAAAACTTACCGACATAATGCTTTTGTTACGTTCCTTGCAAAGGCGGAGGAAATAATACTTTTATAATTTAAAATTATCCCTCTTTTATATAATTATTTCCAATGACTTTAAAGTCGAAAATAGGTCAATTTTTTTAATTTTAACTATAAATAAATATGGTGTTTCCTTAAATGGAAGGATTGCATCGAGAGAGGCGCCGGGAGTAAGGTGAGCTGTCTGTGTTTATAGTAATGATTATCAAAACATCTTAAGTATAATTATCGTTAGGCACTATACTGTATTTTAATAAGTAGTAATAAAGGTGCATATTGATTAAATATATTCGGTTTAATCTTTAAGTATGTGTCAAATAAGGAAACGTCTTGTTACTATGATTGTGATCCTAACATACAAATGTGGATCTTTGTCGGTTTGTTTGTCACCAATATTTTAAAAACGGGTGAACTGGTTTTGTAAGGTAAATTGAGTCCTTAGATCATATGGTATTAAGAGTACCATTTTCTAGAACCATCTAACTAACAAGACGCAGGTGAAACCATAGTATGGAGCTAGTTCAGAGTTATTGATTTAGTACGATATGGAAAAATGCTGACATAAACTGTTTTTGTCGAACACTAGCGTCAATACATACGAACACATTTACATCCCTCTTACCTATATAAATGCTTACGAAAAAACTTTAGTCACATCAGTAATTGCTTCCTGAAGATAACAACCTAAAAAGTGAGTGTATAGTTTGTGCGTGTTTGTGTGAGTGTTAGCAGAACCCGGTCTTCAATAAGTCGTGAGTATTAATATTATTATTATATCATAGTTTATCACCGTTGGGAATAAGACATAAAAACGAATAGAGCATTGTAATTATTTACTCTAATGTGATATAATATCACATAAGTTAAAGTATTCTAAATTAGGTGACATGCTCACATAAGTGTCTTGATAAAGTTAAATGAATACAGTTTGTTTACTAATCCAAAAACATATTTCAGAATTAGTATTACTTTTATATTGACACAAGCTGACCCGACAGACGTTGTCCTGTCTTAACTAAGAATATTGAATTCGAATTGCCTTAAATTTTCTCATGTTCCGCTCAACTTCCTTATTTTTTTCTTTTTCCGGACAATAATTAACACAACAAAGAAAGAATTAGCGAAATTGTTCCATCCGTTCACGCGTGATACGATGACCAAGGGAAATAGAGGTTCATTTTTATATAGATAGATAACTATGTAATAACATCTATTTATTGTTTGTTTCAGCAGTATAACTCCAGACTTCAATAATCAGCGCTCCTAGAAACAAACTACTAACTCCTAAATCAAACAAAATGTAAGTACCTACTCTCTAACAATATAATAGCGTTATTATTTAAATTTTACGTTTAATAAGAAATAAAAAGTGAGATAATAATAATAAAAATTAAATCAAACAAATATACTCTCGCTCAGCGAAATTATCATTATTGACCTGTGGTGCTATCCTGCCAGCTATGTGAGGTGATACGCTAGGTGAAGTTTAATTTTTCTTTGTGATTACTGTATGTAAATGCTAAAATCTCGCCTGATCTTACGTGACTGTAGTTCCCTTTACAGTATAATAGTTAAACATTCCCGTGTGGTGATTAATAGGTAAGAAAAAAGCATTTTCACTTAGCTTATCACCTCACTTATGCGTTCAGTTCACTCAACTTGCAGATACGAGGACAGATCTTATTATAATTTTTAATATTATAATGAGTGCTCGACTATTAATGTAAAATGACGAGTAGTTTAAAAATAATTTGGAACTAATAGTTTATTTTTCTTATTTCCAGGTCAAAATCATGCGCTGATGACCTTTTCCCCTCGGAAGACGAAATTGAAGTGACCCGCGCCCCAAAAAGCACACCCAAACGATCCAGAGTCCAGTCCAGCTCTTCCGATGAAGAGTCTCAACCAAAAAAGAAAACTAAGCAACAATCTGGAAACGAGTCTCGCGCATCAAGTTCCTGCATGCCTTTATTGACAGCGGACGAGTCGGAAGAGAAACATAAAAGAAAAGGGGAAAAGTCAGTGAAAAGTTCGTCAAAAGTCCTGAAATCAACAGAGCAGCGGGTTCCGAAAAAAACGAAAACTCAGATTCGTCCTGTGTCCCGACCTACAGCACGAGAATTATTTGGTACGGATAGTGATATTGACGATCAAGAGGCGGCATGTTCAAAAAAATCGAATACTCTGATATCCTCTATAACAAGAAGGCTGGCGAATGGTGTGTCTCGCCAAACTTTTGCTGAAAAAGAGGGATCGCATTATATCGAGATAAAAGTTTACAAGGTCACGGATATTGAAAAAATTGCCCCTATGAATAGATGGCGCCAAGCGGTAATGTCATTAAAATATAAAACAAATGACGACACAGAAGCTTGGGGCCATTTAACAAAATTCATAGGGGCAAGTAGAAAAGAATTCAAGAATATTCCACCAACTTTTATCTCGAATTATTTTTAGAATTATGCTCTCATATCCTCTATAACAAGAAGGCTGGTGAATGACGTGTCTCGCCAAACTTTTGTTGAAAAAGAGGGATCGCATTATGTCGAGATAAAAGTTTACAAGGTCACGGATATTGAAAAAATTGTCTCTATGAATAGATGGTGCTAAGCGGTGATGTCATTTAAATATGTATAAAACAAATGACGACACAGAGGCTTGGGGCCATTTAACAAAATTCATAGGGGCAAGTAGAAAAGAATATTCCACCAACTTTTATCTCGAATTATTTTTAGAATTATGCTCTCATATCCTCTATAACAAGAAGGCTGGTGAATGACGTGTCTCGCCAAACTTTTGTTGAAAAAGAGGGATCGCATTATGTCGAGATAAAAGTTTACAAGGTCACGGATATTGAAAAAATTGTCTCTATGAATAGATGGTGCTAAGCGGTGATGTCATTTAAATATGTATAAAACAAATGACGACACAGAGGCTTGGGGCCATTTAACAAAATTCATAGGGGCAAGTAGAAAAGAATTCAAGAATATTCAACCAACTTTTATCTCGGACAATACTAAAAATCAGTATAATCTTTACTTTAAATAACGTATTTCATATACATATAATCAAACTGTAACCAACATATTATAATCAAATGTAATCCTAGTTTTAAGATAGATAATCAATAAACATATGATTTTCTTAACCTAATTATGCTGTCTTTTTTTAATTACAGCAAGCCCAATCGAGGATGCCCCGTCTCATTCACAAGGCAATGAAACCATACTATGTCATAAATGTAAACTGATTTTAAGAAAAAATGAATACAAGTACCATTTACGAAGTAATATACATAAATCAAACTGTTTATTAAAAACAGTGTTTAAAAATATTGAAATCATTGCAACGGCGTTTAAAAATCGAATCCTTACATACAGATTAAATCCATATGAAGTACACTTTGAGACACCTGATGCATTTTTATATGACAGTATGAAGTATGTGTTAAAACTAGTTGATATGACTCTAGCGAAACACAATTGCTTAAAAGTAAACTTAGAGTTATTTGCTAATTTTATATTACCGCATTCAGACCAGCAGCAGCTCAAGTCTTTTAATACTAAGAATATTATTATTCTAAAACATACAGATTTAAAAGAGAAATATATAGATGTATTAAACACGATAAAACAAAAACTAACAGAGTTTGAGCACTGCGAGTCGGGGTGGTCTTTTTTATCAATTAGTCATCTAGAAATCAATATAAACAAATACTGTCCTATGAGAGGTGGTTCTTATATTGATTTGCCAGCTAAAGTTAAAAACACTAAAAGCTGCATCAACGTACAGAATAATGACAATCACTGTTTAGTATGGTCTGTAGTAGCTGCTTTACATCCCCGCGAGCGAAATGCCTGTAGAGTAAGTTCTTATCCGCACTACAGTGATGTATTAAATATCGAGGGTATGACTTTTCCTCCTACATTAAATGATGTAAGAATTTTAGAAAAAAATAATCCTGATTTGAGCATTAATATCTACGGATTAGATAATAAGTGTAATGTAACTGGACCTCTATATAAATCAGATTTAAGAAAATCTAATCATGTGAACTTATTGTATATAGAAAACAATGGTAATTATCACTACTGTCTTATAAAAGATCTTTTAAGACTTGTACGGAGACAAATTTCTGCGCACAAAGGCAAAATGTACCTTTGTGAAAATTGTTTACAATTTTTTTCCACTATTTGTAAGTATACTGCACATTCTTGTTCTGAAGTGTTATCAGTATTACCTCCAAAAAATAGTGTACTTAAATTCGAACACTACGAAAGGCAGCAGAAAATAAACTTTGTAATATATGCGGATTTTGAAAGCATTCTAATAAATTGCCCAGAAAGTGATGATGTGAGTGTTAATACAAAAACAATTAAAAAACACGAGCCTTCTTGTTTTGGCTATTACATATGCTGCTCGCATGATTCAAGCCTAAATAAATATGTAACGTATAGAGGTCCAGACTGTGCAAAAGTTTTCATAGAGTATCTAATTAGAGATGTTACCGACATACGTAGTATATTAGAATGTAAAAATCCAATATTACAATTATCTAAACACCAACAAGAAGAATACCGAAAGGCATCTATATGTCACATTTGCCATAACTTCCTCTTTGATGATAAAGTAATGGATCATGATCATGTTACGGGTGAATACAGGGGAGCAGCCCACAATCTATGCAATTTGTTACATAGAGTCTGTCCTTTTGTGCCAGTGTTCTTTCACAATTTATCCGGTTATGATAGCCACCTTTTTATTAAAGAATTAGCCAACTATAAAGGTGATATAAAAATTATACCCCAAACAAAGGAAAAATACTTAAGTATAACAAAGTATTTGGCGACAGAAAACTCATCACAATCCATTCAAATAAAATTTTTGGATTCTTTTCAATTTCTTAGCTCAAGCCTAGACAATTTGTGTAAAACTTTATGTGAGACAGACTTTATACATTTATCTCAAGAGTTTAAAAAAAAAGAACAGTTTGACATAATGCAGAAGAAAGGTGTTTATCCGTATGACTATATAGACTCATGGTCAAAGTATATGAATGATAAGCTCCCAGAAAAAAATAACTTTTTTAACAGCTTAACGCAAGAACATATATCAGACGAAGACTATTCTCGAGCTATGAGTGTTTGGAATATTTTTGACATTCAATCGCTCGGAGAATACACAGATTTGTATTTAAAAAGTGATGTTTTTATTCTTTGTGACATATTTGAAAACTTTCGAAATACATGCATACGCTACTATAAATTAGATCCAGCTTATTATATGACCTCGCCTGGCCTAAGCTGGGATGCAATGTTATTATGTTCAAAAGTTCAGCTAGAATTAATTAATGATATTGAGATTTATCAGTTACTTGAGAAAGGTATTCGTGGAGGTCTAGCTCAGTGTTCTCTCAGACATGCAGAAGCAAACAATAGATATCTCCCCCATTACGATGAACGAAAAGAGTCTTCATTTTTAGTATACCTTGATTGCAACAATTTGTACGGTTATGCTATGACAAAAAAAATGCCTATTTCTGAATTCAGATTTTTAAATGATGGGGAAATGAATGATTTTGATATTACAAATACTCGAGAAGATGATGATTACGGATACATTCTCGAAGTTGATTTAAAATATAGTGATTACTTACATAGTATTCACAGTGATTTACCATTTGCAAGCGAGAAATTCGTACCTCCTGGTGGTAAAAATCCTAAACTGATAGCAAATCTCTATGATAAATATCATTATGTAATCCATTACATACATTTAAAAGAATGTATAAAACAGGGATTAGTTCTGACAAAAATTCATAAGATTTTAAGCTTTCGTCAGGATAATTATTTAAAAAAGTACGTGGATTTAAATACTCAATTACGTCAAAAATCTACGTCCGCTTTTGAAAAAGATTTCTTCAAATTACTTAATAATGCTATTTTTGGCAAAACAATCGAGAACAAAAGAAAGCATGTTAATGTCAAATTGGTCACTCAGTGGAGTGATAGTACAAACAAAACAAATAAAGTAATAGGAGCAAAAGCACTTATAACAAAACCAAATTTTCACAGTGCAACGATATTTTCCGAAAACTTTGCTGCAATTCAGCTTAAACATGAAAAGATAAAGCTGGATCGTCCTATCTACATTGGGTTTAGTGTACTGGAATATGCAAAAACCCACCTCTATCAGTTTCACTATAATTTTATAAAAAAGAAGTATAAAAACAACGTAGAACTATGCTACACCGACACAGACAGCTTACTTTATTTGATTCACACTAATGATTTTTATGAAGACATGAAAGAAGATTTGTCGGTCTTTGATACTAGCAATTTTAATGTCAATAATCCTTTTCATATACCCATAACGAATGCTAGAGTTCCTGGTCTGTTCAAGGATGAATTAGGTGGTGACGTGATTGCTGAATTTGTAGGGCTAAGAGCAAAACTGTATTGTATAAAAAGTATAAAAGTTCAAATTAAAAAAGCGAAAGGTATATCAAAAACAGTAACTAAAAAGCTTAACTTTTCCGACTATCATAAAACTCTTGTAAAAAACACAAATTTGAGATGCAAAATGAATATGATAAAATCGATAAAGCATGCTTTATATACTCAAGAAGTTAACAAGCTAGTCTTGAATAGAAACGATGATAAGAGACAAATTCTTCCAAATCAAGTGAACACGTTGCCTTGGGGGCATTGCAATACTGTATTTTGAAGAAGTGTTATTGAGAGAAAAATATTTTTTTTTTTCTAAGGTAATATTGAAGTATTTCATAGTGATAGTTTAAGTTAGTGTAATATAGCTAATATATGACTTGTATTATAGTGATTGGTCTAGAAAATAAATGTTGATTTCACAAACTTCTCGGAATATTTTATTTACTGACTTAAAGTTTATAGATGTCTCAGTATTTTAGAATATAAAGGATTACTTATTTTTGGCATCTCACATACAAACATGAAGTTTATAAAGCAACTACTATCTTTAGAAGTACAGCCTATTGACTTAGAACCATCTACAAATTATGTGAATCATAGTTTGCTTTTACCCAATCGGATTCGGTGTATTATATGTGGACCATCCAACTGTGGGAAGACGAATGTAATGTTATCATTACTTACACATGAAAATGGGTTGAAATTTCGAAACGTTTACCTATATTCTAAAACTACATTTCAACCTAAATACCAGTTCTTGAATGAAGTTTTGAAAAGGGTCCCAGGCATTAGATATTTTGCAATCAGTGATGATGAATATATTATGCATCCTAATGAAGCTTTACTGCAATCTGTTTTTATATTTGATGATATTGCGACTGAAAATCAGACTAACATTCGTAATTACTTTTCTATGGGTAGACATAAGCAGATAGATTGCTTTTATTTATCTCAAACATATTCGAAAATTCCAAAACAATTATTAAGAGACAATACGAATTTTCTTATATTGTTCAAGCAGGATGATATTAATTTGAAGCATATTTATAGAGAACATGTTAACACTGATATGGATTGGTTACAATTTAAGAACATGTGTTCCAATATATGGCAAAAGCCGTACCATTTTTTAATAATAAATAAGGACTGTGAACTTAACAAAGGAAGGTATAGAAAGGCGTTTGACACTTTTATATCTTTCGGGTAACACAATACAATCTGCGTCTTATCAGCTAAGTACATATAAGTTGAGATATTCGAATTTTCTCATCATTGTGACTTCTACCTCACTACTGGTTTCTGCTAAGCCTAGGATTGTAAAAAATAATAGTTAAAAAAAAACTAAAAAAACACGCTTTTTATAAAAAACCGAACTAAAAAAATAGAAAATAAAATGTTATAAATTTAAATTAAGAATAGGGTTGAAAATTTCAATAAATATAAATTAATAATAGTGTAAATAAATAAATATATGTATTTTATTTTTAAAAAAGCGTGGGGTGCTTTCTAAGATATTATCAAAATGCTAATCACTCTACTCATGTCTGTCAATACAAAATGTATCTACAAAATATATAATATCTATTGACCCATGCACCCCACGCTTTTTAAAAATAAAATACATATATTTATTTATTTACACTATTATTAATTTATATTTATTGAAATTTTCAACCCTATTCTTAATTTAAATTTATAACATTTTATTTTCTATTTTTTTAGTTCGGTTTTTTATAAAAAGCGTGTTTTTTTAGTTTTTTTTTAACTATTATTTATTTTTCGCTTTTTAGTTCGATTTGCTAACTACTTATTAACCATTATTAATATGTACAAATGTGTTGGTGTTATCCGATTTTGGCCGTCTGCTCAAGCAAATTAAAAATAAAATTGATGCATAACAAAAAATATTGAGCAAAAAGATTTGTAGCCGCGTGGTTTCGATCCTCAGACCTCATAAAATAAAATTGATGCGTAACAAAAAAATGTTGAGCAAAAAGATTTCTAGCGCGTGGTTTCGATCCAGGGACCTCTGGGTTATGAGCCCAGCACGCTTCCACTGCGCCACTCTGTTCTCTGAAACGAATGACGAAATTACCATTTGTAAGTTAAACGGTATTAAAAGTTAAAGAAACTATATAGAAAAAGCGTGTTAAACAAATTAATAGTTAAAAAAACTAAAAAACACGATTTGTTTAGTGTATTGTCATCGGTCCTCGATATATCTACAAAGTTTGAAAGAAATCTGACCGTTTAAAGTGGGTCAAAAACGCGCTCAAAGGAGTCGGTTACATACAAACATACAAACATACAAACATACAAACATACAAACATACAAACATACAGG
The DNA here is from genome assembly GCA_949125135.1 of Alcis repandata. Classification (NCBI taxonomy): domain Eukaryota; kingdom Metazoa; phylum Arthropoda; class Insecta; order Lepidoptera; family Geometridae; genus Alcis; species Alcis repandata. The sequence goes on from OX421249.1 coordinate 2,915,407, forward strand.
TGAAGCTAATAAAAGCGTGTTAAAAATGGAACGCAATATTAAAGAACAGCTAATTAAGTCGGTAAATTCAATAAAACACAAGATAAAACAAATGCAAGATGAAGAACAAAGTACTAATTTAAAAATGAATAAAATTTTTAAGCCCATAACAGAACCTCTGCAAGTTTTGGCGGCTAATAACCAAAAAAAATGTGATCAACAAAATAAGATTTATAACGTAGCAAATAATCTCAATAATCAAGGTAGCAAATCTAATGAAGGATCAGAATTTGAAGACGCTGAGGATTCGGATGAAAATAGCTCAACGTTGACGAGATATGTGAAAGAAGATGTTAATCGAGCCTATAAGTCTAAGGAGTTGATGGAAACATCTTTAAGTAAACGTGACTTAGCCGACTTATATGACAATATGAATATACCTTTCGGTGTGAGAAGAGACGATGACGAATTTTTTGTCGGAAATTCAATAGCAAAATTTACTGTTAAAAATAACGATTATGAAAAGATATGCATAACAATCGATGGTGTACAATATGAATTAACTCCAGGCTTGAAAGAGGTATTATTACGTAAGATACCGGATTTAAACTTAGTTTCTGAGGAAGACAAACTTGCTTACAAAAGTATTCTGATAAAAACGAGTGTTCATAAAAGAGATTATAACCCTAACGGACAAATAAGAGGAGATAAAGGTATAAAATATCGTGAAATTATAAAACCTATGTTTTATGATAGTATCTCAACTAAATCTGGAGGAAGTTTACCGACCCTGAAACTGTATAAAAAGAATATTGATTTGGTTTATTGGGATAATCCCAATGAATTAGTTGAAAGACTTAAGCTTTTGGTGGCTTCAAGGGATGCTGGCAATTGTAATCATGATAATGAAATCATTTCAATTATAGAAGAACTGAGAGAAGCTGGTATAATAAAACAATAAAAGTAGCTTCAATTCGATTGTAGTACTTAGTAGTGATCTGTTTGTTGAACATGGATGTTGATAAATTTGGCCTTAACATATTTAAAAGAAAAAAACCCAACGTAGAACCGATTACACTTCCTTGGTGTCATTTTAAGTTGTCAGAGAGTGAGAAGTGTTTAGATGTACAACGGAAAAATATAAGAAATCTTTTAACACCCATTGAGTCATTTGATGCTTGTACAAAAGAGTATGTAGACAGCCAGCTTACCGATTATACGCGGAGCTATAAATATCTAAATGAAGAAGTAAAAGCTATTAATGAAAGATTAACGAAACTAGAAAAAATATGTGACATTATAAAAACAAAACATGAGCAAAGAGGACGTAGTAAATGAAATCCATAGAAATGCAAGAATACATTTTCCAAGAAGACATGTTATTTTGAAAGACATCGATGATTTGTGGCAAGCTGATTTAATAGATTTGCAATCTATTTCGAAAGAAAACGCAGACCATAGATATATTTTAGTAGTTATTGACTCATTCTCCAAATATGCATGGGCAGTTCCCTTAAAAAATAAAACTAAAGAATTTGTATCAAAAGCGTTTAATTCTATACTAAAACAAGGCCGTAATCCAAAAAACTTACAAACTGATTTAGGAAAAGAGTTTTATAATGACAACTTTAAAAAAATAACACAGCATTTCAGTATAAACCATTACTCTACATACTCCACAAAAAAGGCTTCAATTGTAGAAAGACTGATAAGAACATTAAAGAGTAAACTCTACAAACAGTTTAGTTTACAAGGTAGTTATCGATGGATTGGTGGCACGTTAAAGTCCGTGGTTGATCGGTATAATCACACAGTTCATAGAACAATAGGAAAACAACCTGCAAATATAAACAAAAAAAATAAAAAATCTATCTTACTAAGATACATAGCCGCCGCTAATTCAAATTTAAAATGTAAAAATAAATTTAGCTTAGGAGATTTCGTTCGAATAAGTAAATACAAGAGTTGTTTCGAGAAAGGGTACACACCTAATTGGTCAACAGAAATTTTTAAAATAATTCGAATTCAGAATACCAATCCTGTAACTTATTTATTAGAAGATAGCAAACATCAACCGATTTTAGGTGCATTTTATGAGCAAGAACTTCAAAAAACTAAACATTCGGATATTTATCTAGTAGAAAAAGTTTTAAAACGGAGTAAAAATAAAGTTAAAGTAAAATGGCTTGGATTACCAACTAGCGAAAATAGTTGGATAGATAGCACTAATATACTTTAACTCGAGAAATATATAAATTGTGTAACATGTTTTGCTTTAATCATTCTGTGTGTGGTTATGGGAAAAAACGGACTGCTAAATAATTTAATAAGCAGGTTACCAATTGAAATTCACTTGCCCGGTTATAATTACTGTGGTCCGGGTACCAAATTAAAAGAGAGATTGATAAGAGGTGATAAAGGTATTAATTTGTTAGACGAGTATTGCAAGATACACGATATTGCATACAGTAAGTCAGAAAACTTAGAAGAGCGACATAAAGCGGATTTAATTTTAATGAAAATGGCTAAGAAACGACAAAATGCACCAGATGCAAAGAAAGGAGAAAAAATTGCTGCTAATTTGGTCAACAAAGCTATGATAGCAAAAGTATCTTCAGGTGCTGGATTAAAAAAGACTTTTCGAAAAATTGTTGCTCATACAAATAAACAAATAAGAAAAATAAAACCTAAGTGCAAGACGATGGCTATAAAACTAGCTATAGCAGCTGCTAAAGAAATGGTATCAGATTCAAAAGTTTCCGTTCCGAGAGTTATACCAGTACCGAAAATTGGAGGCTTTCTTCCTTTAATACCTCTATTTGCCGGTTTGTCTGCTGTTGGTAGTTTAGCTGGAGGAGCGGCAGGAATTACAAAGGCCGTTAACGATTACAAAATGGCACAGCAACGACTAGCTGAACTAGAGAGACATAATAAACAATTAGAAGCTATGTGTATTGGAAAAGGATTACATTTAAGCCTTATAAAAAGGGCTTTGGAATTTATGTTTCAAATAAGAAAAAAAACTAATTCATCAGCTACCCAACAGAGCACTAACCAATCTAGATATTTTAAGATTTACAAAACATGTTCCATGCTTTCGAGGGGTGTTTATGAGAGATAGGTTACCTAAGAAACCATATAAAAAAGAATGTGGTATAATAAATCTAGATTCTTCGAAAAATCCTGGAACCCATTGGGTAGCTTATGCGAAAATTAATAACTATGTTGAATACTTTGATAGTTACGGAAATTTAAAACCTCCAAATGAGTTTATTAAATACGTAGGACCATCCATATTTTATAACTATGAGAACGTACAGCGTGATAATATCTTCAATTGTGGTCATTTATGTATTCGATTTCTTGAACGATTCTGGATGAGTAGGTAAATTAATATGAATATATTAAGAAGTGTTATAAACCATTATATTTAGTGTATAAAGATGTCTACTACTGTTACCATCACTGGTAATAAATCTGTGCTACACACTTATTTTTCACCACCTCTGAATATAGACCATGATTATGAGTGTGGTTTGTTATATGTATCAGTTTTTAATTCAGTACCCAATATCAATGAAACAAATAACATGTTTTCATATGGGGATGATGGGGAGCTGATAAAAGTTCCTACTGGTGCCTATGATATTTACGATTTATGTGACTATATCAACAATAATATGAAAAACTGTGAATTATATCTCAAACCTAATAGCAATACATTAACTTGTTCTCTGTACTGTACAAAAACAGTTAATTTTCAAAATAGTTTTAGTTTTAGCTCACTCTTAGGATTTCCTAAAATACGCCTTGAACCTAATAAATGGCATGATTCAGCGAATGCTTTATGCATTCTACCACTGTCAGTGATACGAGTTGAATGTGATTTAGTTAATAGTTCATTTACCAACGGATCAGCGTCACATATAATATATGAATTTATACCAAACGTTCCCCCAGGACATCGTTTTATAGAAAAACCAAAAAATGTTATATACTTTCCGGTCAATAAGCAAAGTATTTCTTGTATAACTATCAAACTGGTTGACTTACAAGGACACATAATCGATTTCAGAGAAGAAAATATAGCTTTGTGTCTTCATCTACGTAAAAGACAATGATTGTTTTCAATAAAAGTTTGAGTGATGAAGATAAACATGTTACTTCCACGCGAACAACGATACGGCGCGGTCGCAAAGTAACAAAACAGATTACTAAAATAAATAAAGAATTTCTAAAAGCTCTTGGTTTTAAAATATGAGTATATTGAATATAACAGACTCTGCGCGATACGATAACTCAATTGAGAGTTACGAAATCCACACGTACAATCCATATGGAAATAGTTTTAAAGAAAACGATGAAATTCGTATCCCAATCCATCAGCAAGATATATACGTGTTGCCTTCCGTTAGTTCAATTTTAGTTGAAGGATATGGTGTAATCAAAGGAAAAGACGGGAAAACGATACAAAAAAATGTTAATTTCACAAACAATCCAATATCATTTCTGTTTCAAAATATTAGATACGAAATAAATGGGGTTGAAATCGATCGTTGTAAAAATGTTGGTATAACAACAACTTTAAAATCCTATGTTTCAATGAATGATGGTGAAAAAAGAGCTGCTGAAATGTGGGGGTGGGATGGAATAAAAAGCTTAGATGGAAAATTTTCTGTGGTGCTACCACTGAATAAGATACTAGGATTTGCAGAGAATTATAATAAAATAATGATAAATTGCAAACATGAACTCATACTCAACAGAAGTTGCTCCAGTTTAAATAGTGTATTATTTGATAACGAAAATGATTCATTTGAAATAATTATTGAAAAAGTACAGTGGCGGGTACCTCATATTAAGGTGTCAGATCGAGAAAGACTTTCTTTACTAAAACACTTAGAGAAAGATCGAGCGATACAAATTGCATTTCGAAATTGGGATTTATACGAATATCCACTGCTGCCGAAATCGTCGAAACATTCCTGGTCTGTCAAAACAGCATCACAGCTTGAAAAGCCACGCTACGTAATTTTCGGTTTGCAGACAGGTAGAAAAAATAAAATTACTAAAGATTGTACTGTATTTGATCACTGCAAGTTAAAAAATGTAACACTCTTCTTAAACTCGCAATATTATCCTTACGAATCATTAAACCTTAATTTTGTTGAAGACAAATATAATATATTATATGAAATGTACACTCGATTTCGTCAGTCTTATTACAACCAGCCTTCTGAGCCACAGCTTGATTTGAAAAAATATAAAGAAAAAGCACCCCTTTTTGTCATTGACTGTTCAAGACAAAGCGAGATATTAAAAACTGGACCAGTCGATGTGAGATTGGAAATTGAATGTTCGGAAAATTTACCAGATAACACAAGTGCTTACTGTCTGATAATCAACGACTGCTTATTTGAGTATAAGCCATTAAGTAATATTGTAAAGAAATTATCATGAACACTTTTGTAGATGTTCAAGGATTTAGAAACGAAAGGAATGAAATGATAGTCAAAGAAATAGCTGTAATGGATAATCAATGTATACAAGTGTATTTAATAAAACCTCCATACCCATTCTATAATTTGACAAAAAAAGAAAAACGTGAAGTACGCTGGATAGAAAGAAACAGGAAGATATTCTGGAATGAAGGCAATATACCTCATTTTAATTTTGAGATATCCACTCGCATTGCTGAGTGTCTAAGAAATAAAAAAATTTATGCAAAAGGGTATGAAAAAGTTTCATTGATAAAAGACATTGTTGGTCATGATAATGTTTTCGATTTAGAAGATTATGGATGTCCAAGCATCTATTCACTGTATGAAATGTATGATAATTCATCTGATGTTTTTAATTGTATTTACCATTCAAGAATATGTGCCTTAAAAAATGTTACTATGTTAAGTAAGTGGTGTGTAGAAAATAAAAAGAACTTAATTTAATAGAAATATATGTTGTTTTATTAATTTCTTTTTAAAGTAGATTCTCATTCATAGGTAACATAGATGAACATGATGAATTGATCTAGATAACTACGATGAACTGGTGCTGATAACATGTACCACTTCCTTACCTGTTAATGAACTGATGCTTAAAACATGTGACAATTGATGTACCAGTTGATGAACCATACCCTACTTATTGAAGAACTGGTGCTTAAAATATGCACCAGTTTTCAATCACCAGTTGAAAGTAGGTACTCATACATAGGTAACATAGATGAATATGATGAATTGATGTAGATAACTACGATGAACTGGTGCTGATAACATGTACCACTTCCTTACCTGTTAATGAACTGATGCTTAAAACATGTGGTAATTGATGTACCAGTTGATGAACCATACCCTACTTATTGAAGAACTGGTGCTTAAAATATGCACCAGTTTTCAATCTGATATTTTTGCTATCGACTTAAAAATTTTGAAGAATAAAAAATGTAGTAGTACAAAAGCATTAAAATCATAGATATAAATGAGGATATAATTGGGGTTTCTGGATCAAAAGTACTTCAAATAGCTCTAGTTATAAAAAACTATATCTATTCAAACCATCTATTCAAATAGATGAATGAAGTAAATATTGAACAGGGCAATAATTAAAAAACGACAGTTTGATACGAAGACCTGCGCTTGCGCTAGGTCGGTCTTCGTACAAAAACTGTCGTTTTTTAATTATAGCTCTGTTCAATATCTACTTCATTCATCTATTTGAATAGATGGTTTGAATAGATATAGTTTTTTATAACTAGAGCTATTTGAAGTACTTTTGATCCAGAAACCCCAATTATATACTACTACCATTATTAATATGTACAAATGTGTTGGTGTTATCCGATTTTGGCCGTCTGCTCAAGCAAATTAAAAATAAAATTGATGCCTAACAAAAAATATTGAGCAAAAAGATTTGTAGCCGCGTGGTTTCGATCCTCAGACCTCATAAAATAAAATTGATGCGTAACAAAAAATATTGAGCAAAAAGATTTCTAGCGCGTGGTTTCGATCCAGGGACCTCTGGGTTACGAGCCCAGCACGCTTCCACTGCGCTACTCTGTTCTCTGACACGAATGACGAAATTACCATTTGTAAGTTAAACGGTATTAAAAGTTAAAGAAACTTTATAGAAAAAGCGTGTTAAAAAAATTAATAGTTAAAAAAACTAAAAAACACGATTTGTTTAGTGTATTGTCATCGGTCCTCGATATATCTACAAAGTTTGAAAGAAATCTGACCGTTTAAAGTGGGTCAAAAACGCGCTCAAAGGAGTCGGTTACATACAAACATACAAACATACAAACATACAAACATACAAACATACAAACATACAGGTGAAGCTAATAAAAGCGTGTTAATAAATGAATATTGTGAATATTTTGACAGCTTTGGTGATTTAACACTACGGTACACGCGCTCCTTTTTTTTACTTGAGTACACGCGTGGCTTACTATATTAGGCCATTTTAAAATATCAATAAATTGTATATTTATGATTATTTGACTAAAATAATAAATGGAATGGAAAACTTATTTATTTTACTTAGTATTACAACATTACAATTTAGATATTATATTTAAAATAGTGAACAATTAGCAATTTACTAAATATCTAAGAAAAAGTAACAAAATGGCACTTCTGAGATCAACATATTTTTTTAAAATTAACACTAAACTTAATTACTAATTTCTTTATTTTCGTAGCATTCAGGACACACTACTGCTTGGTGATCGGGACAAATCCATTTGTAGCAAGTCTTGCACCACTTTTTTGTCGACCGAATTCGGGCTCTCGAGCAGAGTGCACATCGACCAACTCGTCCTGTCTTTGGTGTCAAATCGAGGATCGCGCGGGGTTACTGAGGTTGCGACAAATATACCAGACGAGGCTTACCTGGAATCGCTAGTTTCTAGCGCGCAAAAATAAAAAGTTACCGCAAAAAGAATAACCCTGGTCTACTATAGTAGGCCAGGCGTGTACTCTAGTGTTAAAACCACCATTAGAAATATTAAAATATTTAGATAAAATTTACGTATATTATAACTACACTCGATTTCAAAAGTTTGATACCATTATATGCGGTCACTTATGTCTACAATTTTTACAAAATTTTTGGAATAAATATACTATTTAATAATAAACTGTTTTATAAGTGTGTTATTTCTACAATGTCCTTCACACTGTCCATAACTGGAAATAGCTCTCAATTAACAAATCTCTATACACCTCCTTTGGACCTTGAAGGTGATTACGAGTGCGCTCTTTTACATTTATCTACTTTTAATTCTATACCAAATATAACAGCAAATAACAACAAGTTTCATTATGATAACGATAAAGTTATCGAAATTCCTGAGGGAGCTTATGAGCTCCAAGATATATGTGACTATATACAATCTAAAATGACCAATTGCGTATTTAAGTTGTATTGTAATAATAACACCCTTAAGACCTCTATATTTTGCAGCAAAGACATTCACTTTTATAAACCTTATTCAATTGCAGCCTTACTAGGCTTTAATAGAGTAGTTCTGAAAAGTAATATATTACACGAGTCACCTCTTCCCGTAAACATTCTGCCTACAGCTGTGCTCAGGGTCGAATGTGATATTACAAGTGGTTCATATATTAACGAGAGACCAAGTCATATAATTCACGAATTTGCTCCTAACGTACCACCGGGTTACAGGATAATAGAAATACCAAAAAACACCATTTATTTTCCTGTAAACAGAACACGTATCTATGCTTTAAGCATAAGGATACTAAATACAAACAACCAATTAGTTAATCTGCGCGGTGAAGAAATACAGGTGTACTTGCATTTTAAGAAAATATGATTGATTATAATAAATATACAACTGTATGCACTCAGAAGACTAGTATCAATCGAGCTGTTCGAAAGTTAACACATACCCGAGCTAAAAAACATAAATTGTCAGCTGTCAATAAGCAATTTCTAAAATCAATTGGATTAATAAAATGAATGTTCTAAATATTACAAACACACCGGCATATGACAACTCTATAGAGAGTGTGGAATTTCATTCATATAAACCGTATATTACTAGTTTCAACAGTAACGATGAAATCCGCATCCCAATTAATCAGCAAGATGTTAATATTTTACCAAGTGCAAGTACTTTGTATATAGAGGCTGTAGTCAAAGTTAGTAAAAAAGATAGTACTGATTTGACATCTGTCGTTAACTTCACAAATAACCCCCTGATGTACCTATTTCAAGATATACGATATGAATTGAATGGTGTTGAAATAGATAAAGTGAAAAACGCAGGCATAACGACTACCATGAAATCATTGTTATCGATGAATGATGCCGAATCAAAAATATCTAAAACGTGGGGCCGGGATATAAACGGAACTAAAAATAATATCGGAGGACATTTTGCTGCGTCAGTACCTCTCAGGAACATACTCGGATTTGCAGAAGATTATAACAAAGTTATTATTAATTGTAAACATGAACTTGTTTTTTTTGCGAAGTAATACCGACCTTAATGCGTTGAAACTATATACTGGAGAGAAAGTGCAAAGCATTGATATACACAAACTAATTTGGCGAGTGCCTCATGTCAAAGTTTCAGATAAAGAAAAAATAAATTTGCTTAAGCTTCTTGAGAAAGACCGACCAATTCAGTTAGCTTTTAGAAATTGGGATCTTTATGAGTACCCTATGTTGCCTAAGACGACAAAACATACGTGGTCGATTAAAACTTCAACGCAAATTGAAAAACCTAGATATGTTATTTTAGGGTTGCAAACTGATAGAAAAAACAATGGTTCTAAAGATATGTCACATTTTGATCACTGCTATCTACGTGACGTCAAGGTTTTCTTGAATTCTACTTATTATCCGTATGAAAGTTATAATACTAACTTTGCCAAACATAACTTTGCATTAATATATGAACAATATGTAAACTTTCAACAGTCATACTATGGACGTAGACCTAGTTGCTTGCTCAGTGCTCAAGAGTTTAAAGACGTAGCACCATTGTTTGTAATAGATTGCTCTCGACAAAACGACAATATAAAAACCGGACCTGTAATAAATATTCGTCTTGAATTAGAAAGTGATAAAGAGATACCTGATCATACTTCAGCATATACTCAGGTTTTTTTAATAAAACCTCCATATCCATATGCAAAATTATCAACCGAAGAAAAAAGAAGAGTTGGATGGACTGAACGAAATAGAGGTATTACGTGGAGTGAAGGACATATTGACTATAGAGAATTCAAAAGAATAATTAAGCAACTATTGAAAAACAAAACGATAATTATGAAGGGTCTGGAAAAACAGAAATGGTTAAAGGAATTTTGTGTTGACTGTTTTTTGATAGACGTTGAAGATCAAGGTTGTCCTAATTTTTCGTTATTATATATGTCGGCGCTCTGAGCCAATCTTTATTTAGAGTGGTAATGAAACGTAACTGACAGTGACAGCTGCTGAGCTGCTGACGTTTACCACTCTGGCACGACTACGATCCGTAAGGCGAAAAACGATACTTTGGGAATCTCGAGCAGAGCCACAAGGGCAAGGGTTGATAGTTAAAGTTGATACTTAGAAAGCTGATTACAATAGTTGCAATTACATCTGGAATTACAGTGGTGGCCATAGAATCTTATTGTATCGTGTACCTATGCGCATTACGTGTTCGGCGGAGTGCCTGTTTGAGTTGTATTGTGAATACTTAGAATATCCATTGGAGATCATAGTTGAACGGATCATTGTACTGACATCATTCAAGATTATAATCTACGTGTGTTGCAAGTAATGGTTTTATTCCTCTCGCCCGATTATCCACGCCTGTTTGTCTAATAGAACCTAGCTACATGCCCACATTATGAACAGAACCGCTTGACAATACCTAACTTCTGATAATTGGCAACACCTCAACCTACGAGTGCCTTTATCAGAAGTGGGATACGAAGGGCAAAGATCAGAGGATAAAACCAGCAGCTACAAAACAGCGCCATGCTAAACTTTTTGCTACATGTAAAGTCGTCGAGATTTTTGGTTAGCACTTAACCTCAAAACTACAAACAACAGAATATGAAAGGAGCAGAATATGAAAGTACAGAAGCCGATGTTTGAAAAATTTACATGGTGACGGAGATTTCAATATCAATAACTGATAGGAAGAACGATAGTAAATTTGAGGTCAAGGAACTTGACAATGTTGTCAGTGTCAACCCTTCCACGGGTAGGTACTTGTGATACCCGTGAACTATTAGTGAATCGTCCAGTGAACTATCAGGAGGCCGTGATGGAGTTAAGACATGTAGATCGATTCTAGGTCTCTTTCTAGATCAAATCCAGTTGAAACACTCTCAGTAGCCGCTCTGATCCTGAGACAGAACAAACAACAAAACAAAAGAAAAAAAAATTGCAAAGAAGGCAATAGAACTGATCTAATTTGATCCTGAGATGCTGGAGCAGAAGTATAAAGTGATGAGAAAATATTACTGCCAAATCAAATAGAAGACATCCAACCAAGCGTTGATGTCAATAAGTTTAGATAAAGCGAGACTAACAAAGAATGCAATGCAACTGATCTTATTTGATCCTGAGATGCCGGAGCAGAAGTATAAAGATTTGAGAAGATATTACTGCTGCATAGAAGACAGCGAACCAAACGTTGGTGTCAATGAGTCTAGATAAAGCAAGACTAATTACTGAGCTTGTGCGCAGAAAGACATGACATGTTGCAAAAGTGTGTCCAGATGGACACGGAGAGATCGACCGAGCAGCGGCTTGTAAAGGTTCACTCCGTGAACTTAGACCATCCTCATGTTGCTTGAACACAATATCCGGTGAGCTTGTTCCTTTACTGTCTTTGATTGTTGGTCACATATGTGAAATTGTGAATGTAATGATCAATAGAATCATTCTAGTTTGTTCATATTAAGAGATGATGATGATGATCAGTAGAATTGTTGGAGCTGGTTCACATATGCGAGCATAATCATTAGATAATTTGTTCTACTGAATATTTGTTTTATGTGTAAACCCTGTGTACTGTCTGTGGTCATTCTCATATTAACTGCATGCTGGCCTTTTTTTGGGAATAGTGACTGTGCTGTGTAGAGGCCGACAATACTGGCTGGGGAGCATCGGATGTCCCCATGTACGATATTGATGTGTGCAGCTAGTGGGAGGTCTAAGGAGCTGGCTTATGCAGGTCAATGTTCCGGATCAGACCACTAGGCTGGTTTGGGGTGGCATTTGGAGAGCTGGTCGAAGGGACGCTTATGGGTTGTCCGGTCCATGTCATCATGAGAAATGATGACTGGTGGAAAGGACGCCTGGGGCGAGTTGTCCGGTCCATGTCATCATGAGAAATGATGACTGGTCGAAAGGACGCTCATTGGTTGTCCGGTCCATGTCATCATGAGAAATGATGACTGGTCGAAGGGACGCCTGAGTACAGTTGTCCGGTCCAGTGTTTGTGGTTGTAACTTGTATGTGGAAAGGTTCTATTCGGTGGGTGACAAATAGAGATGTGTCAGTGATGGACGAGCTTCCATAGAATAGTTTACCAGGTGTGTTTTGTCTTTGCAGATCAAATGAAAGATTAACACTGGATAAGTGTTGACGAGCTTGGTGGAGTATCAGAGATGCTATGGAGAAGCAGTTGCATGAAGACTTGCTGGGTTCAGAGATGCTATGGAGAGGGATTGCTGGAAGACCACGAGAAGAAGGCGCACGAGGACGTGCGATAGTCAGGAGAGGCCGTGTCGGCGCTCTGAGCCAATCTTTATTTAGAGTGGTAATGAAACGTAACTGACAGTGACAGCTGCTGAGCTGCTGACGTTTACCACTCTGGCACGACTACGATCCGTAAGGCGAAAAACGATACTTTGGGAATCTCGAGCAGAGCCACAAGGGCAAGGGTTGATAGTTAAAGTTGATACTTAGAAAGCTGATTACAATAGTTGCAATTACATCTGGAATTACAGTGGTGGCCATAGAATCTTATTGTATCGTGTACCTATGCGCATTACGTGTTCGGCGGAGTGCCTGTTTGAGTTGTATTGTGAATACTTAGAATATCCATTGGAGATCATAGTTGAACGGATCATTGTACTGACATCATTCAAGATTATAATCTACGTGTGTTGCAAGTAATGGTTTTATTCCTCTCGCCCGATTATCCACGCCTGTTTGTCTAATAGAACCTAGCTACATGCCCACATTATGAACAGAACCGCTTGACAATACCTAACTTCTGATAATTGGCAACACCTCAACCTACGAGTGCCTTTATATACAACATATTGTGAAAGTGAATTTTATTACAATTGTTTGTCCCATAGCAAATATTGTGCTCTCAAAAATGTTATATGTATAAAAAAATTGTATTTTGATAACTGTATACAAAAATAATTATTATTAAAAATAAGCAAAACGTCAACTCGTTGTTTAATTTTATTTTTATAAACCTTGAATATCGTTATAAAGAGAAATTAGTTAGTTTTTCAATGGTTTTACTAAGGTATAATAGAATAGGGAATTAAAAAAAACATATTGTTTAAGAATTAAATTTATTTACATATATATATGTTAGATATATTCTAAAATAATTAATAGATCTGAATTTATTTTACTGGGAACACTAAAATAGTTCCCGATATGTCCACCTTGATGGGTGGCGCCACGGGCACTCGTTGTGTTTTGCCGCCATTATGCAGGAACGAGTCATTGACAAAGTCGCAAACGAAAAACTAAATGACAATAAAATATTATAAATTATACGTGTGTGGATTGAAACGCTAAATTAAGGTATTGTAAGGAGTTATAAACCTATTTCATAAAGTAAATTACTATTAATCGTCGTATAAGGCGATTTGATGAGAACGATATATGTAAACATAAGTGATTCATTTGTCGTTTCTTTCGAATTATAATACTGAAAACTGATCATAGACGTTTTATTTTAACTGTAATGTCGTTTCCAACATATCAGAAGTGGGATCGACGGACAAGATATCCATATTTGTCCGTTGGTCCTGTCCACATAATTTTTCTCTTAACGTTGTTTTTTTTTCTGTTTTTTTTTGTTTGATTGTGCAAAAAATACGAATTGACTTTAAGACGCTATGATCATGTTAAAGTAAAAAGAATAATGAATTTGGAGGTGATAGTTGCGCATATCGTAATTATAAGTTTCATACTGTTGTTGGAAAGATGATGCATTTGTTGAAAATTAAGATTTGTAGTTACGAACCAGTTAGTTTACAAAAAAAAACTTGAAGATGGAACGTAGTGGTTGGAAATGCATCCTGAGTGTATGCTTATTGGTAAAAACTATTTTAATGGTGTTTTGCTACCTACCTACACCTGCATCTACACAAAAAAAAATAAAAAAAATACCTAAGTTTTGTGTAGCAACCAAGTCGTACGCTAATCGCTATTAATGTTGGTGTAATTTCCGAGTTCCTAAAATGATTTGGTGAACCGCTATAGTATTAGTGCGTATTAGTATTTGTTTTTATCTATGAAAGTGTGGTTTGAGTATTGTTTGTGCAGTTAGTAACGCTTTAACTGTAAGTTTCAGACACTATGAGCGAGCCAAGGCCGAACCTGAGACGCAGAAGCAGCGTCGAGGGGTACGGCGTGGAGAGTGACCCAGAGACCGAGCACCGCGAAGGCAGCGCTCGTAGAGGGGCTACTCGACCGCTGTCTGATAAACGGAGCGAGGGAGTGGAAGGGAGTCTGGATAAAAGGCAAGTCCACAAACGCTCAAATTATGACGTTGTTAATGATTTAAGATCAAAGCGACTGAGCAGGGAGTTGTCGCGGCAACAAAGCTCAAAAGATGATGACCAAGGGTCAAGCAATAGTGATGCATATAGGGCATCCCGTTCTCGCCAGAGACGTGGCAAGGGTGACAGCAGAAGGACTCGTAGATCGGACAATATAAACAAGGCGTCGGGCTCACGTCAAATGAGAGCTTCCCGTTCTAAACGGCGCAAACCTTCAACCGACGACCACGCGAGGTCGCCGTCTGGCGAAAGGCCGACCAGTCGTACTAAGAGAAAAACCCGGGACGCTAGTAGGAAGACATGGCGACGACGTCGTGACACTAGTAGCTCCCCCGAGGATTCGCGTAGAATAGCGCGGAAGAGACGTCGCGATGATAGCGAGAGCGATGAAAATTATTTAAAATATTGTGAAGATAAAAAAAGGCGATCTAGAACTTCGCAACGTCGCTCTCGCTCTCAATCTCATGTTTCGTCACGAAACGATGTTCGAGACGATATATCTGGATTGTCTCACGGTATTTTAAATAAGTTTTTAGATATCTTGAAAAATGTTAAAGGGCAATCGACTACTAAGCTTTCTCTGACAAACGTTAATCCAGAATTTGACCCGATGTCAAAAGAACAAACCATTAAAATTTGGATTTCGAAGGTAGAAGAATGTGCAAAAATTTACGAATGGAATGAACGCGAAATAATTCATTTTGCTCTGCCGAAACTTACAGGCGTCGCGAAATCTTGGTACCAGGGGTTAGACACAGTGCTTTATAGCTGGAGCGAATGGAAGAGAAAACTTAAGGAGTCATTTCCTTGTAGAGATGATTATGCGGAGTTGTTGACCTTGATGCTTGCAAAACGCGCACGTTACGGCGAATCTTTGGAACAATACTATTATTCCAAAATTAACCTCCTTAACCGTTGTGGTATTAAAAGTCGAAAAGCAGTGGATTGCCTATTACACGGCATAGATGATCGCGCTGTACGAGTAGGGGCGCAGGCAGCACAATTTAATGAGCCTGAAGATGTGCTTAAATATCTTAAGACCGTTAAAATCGATACGTCTACTCGCGGTGATAGGCAACGACCAGATAGGCCTCAGATACGAACAAACCCAAACCCTATCAGATCTAGAATGGAGCATAATATAACAAAGTTTAAATGCTTTAACTGCGACGAAGAGGGCCATAAAAGTTTTAAATGTAGTAAACCTCCGAATAAATGCACTTCATGCGGTAAAATCGGACATTTGGACGTACACTGTAGGCTAAAGCAAATCAACAAAGAATCTAACGAAAAAACGGACTCGGTCAAATTCGAAAAACAGGTAGCCGTACTAAACAAACCTGACGATACTAATCAGAAGTATCTAGTTGACATCGAAGTCAATGGTATTCCCATGCTAAGCCATGTAGATTTGGGCAGTCAGTGCACTTTAATCAGATACTCTGAATTTAAGAAGTTAGGTCAGGAGTCAAGCACGGACAAGTTACCCGTTTTACGAGGTATAGGCGGTTATTCGGTGAATCCTTTGGGTAGAGCCAACGTAAGTATAACCGTTCAAGATATTACGGAAATGGTTGAGGTATGCATTGTTGATGATTCGGTTTTAAACTACCCAGTTTTACTAGGTCATACCTTTACTGAGGTGCCAAGCGTCACTATCACAAAGACGCATAATGAACTAATCTTCGAAAGAACATCGGATGTAAAACTGTTTCTAAAGGTGCGCAATGACCTTAGAATTGGCTCAGGGCAATTCGCAGCCATTTCGGTTGAATCACAAGTGAAATATAAAGGTCCAGTTTACGTAAATGGTTCTATCCGCCGTGATGGTCATAAGGACCATTATCTCCTACCCGGTGAATACACACTCGATGACGGTCAGGGCAGTGTTCTCGTCCAGAACTTAAGCAATGCTGACATCTCGTTTAAAAGGGGATCCTTGATCACTAGAGCTACACCCATTCAAAATAATCGCAACGTGTTGTCTGTTGCTTTTGACGATGACGAGGACCATTCGCTGAATTACGGGGAACAGCTCACGCAGGACCAAAAATCTGAATTGCACAACCTACTTACTAAATACAGTGACTGTTTCTCGTCAGGTCTTAAAGATTTAGGTTTTACTACAGCCGGCGAGATGAAAATAGAGTTAGAAAATTCAGACCCGGTTGTATATCGTCGTATCCGTGGAAGACAGCCACAGTTGCAAAACCCTAGGTTTCCAGGAGGCGGTTTTTTCTGATTATCTCGGAAATTTCTTAGACAACGTATGTTTTTTAGTATTCGAAACAATTCCTTGACACAACAGGCAGTGAATCATATTTTTTTTTAATTTTTGACGATAGTATTTGTATGTGTTTTGTCCCTTAATACCTTACTCCACGGGATTTTCTCAAGATCACGTCGGCTTAACCGCCATGAGGGCTTTTTTCCGAGTGAGAAATGAGAAACGCGGTGAATTTAAGAGACACTGCGCCTTTATTCCACGTAAAAAGCTGGGTGGTGGCCTTCTTACGACAAAAATATTAGAATTTGCGGTTTAATTTTTAGTGTTCGTGTACAAGAGATGAAAAACAATGTTGTTTTAACCGACTTCCAAAAAAAGGAGGAGGTTCTCAATTCGGATGTTTGTATTATTTTTTTTTGTTAATGGTTGGATGTTAGATATTATAATTGTGCGCGACTTTTTTTTATTTTGACCTGACCGCGAGCGCGTCACGCTTGTAATCTCCTGATGAAGATCACCGAATATGATCAAAACTAGTCGTTATAAACGACTTAATTTGACGTTAGTAATCCCGTGTTAATTATATCAGAATATATTTTAATCTTTAAATATAAATAACAAGTCCTGACTGACTGACTGACAGACGACTTAAAGCAGGTCGTAGAAATTTAAATTTGGAGGGTGTATTTGTTTTGATGAGCAAAGGTGTGTACTAAGAAAGGATTTTTTGAAATTCAACCCCTGAAGGTGTGGAATAGAGTGTAAAAGTGTATATGGAGAAGCTTGTTTTGTTTTTTGATGCCACGAATTTAAAAATTTTACAATATGACTTAAGAAAATATTGATCACGTATTTCACCATTTTCTGGAAATCAACCCCTATGAGGGTGAAATGGCGTGGTAAATATGGCACGAAGAGAAAATTTGTTTTGATGCTACGTCAATGAAACTTTACACAGATGTACTAAATTTATAATAGAATCCCAAAATTTTCGAAAAGTCACACTCTCGAGCTGGAATTGTTAATTATCTCGAAAATTCAAAACGCTTTTACCAAAGCGCCAAGACTAAAAATACTCCAAAACCTTAAACTTTTTTGGGGAAGTTGAAACAACAAACAACACAAAATAAAACAAACAAACTTTGAGGGTCTATATTCCCGAAACTATTGAAGGTAGTGTATTTGACCAAATGTTATAGGGGTTTGCGAGAGCTACTAAATGGTGGCGACGAAAATCCAAGATAACAAATTCAAAATGGTCCGAGGGGGCTGATTTATTGTATCTGGGGGTTTAAAAGGTCCCTAATTCCATTATGACGCTTTTGACATACTCTCAAAAAAGGAGGGTTAAGTAAATTTAACCCCAAAAAAATAAACGGTTTTTAAAGTGTAGTGTCCACGTGGTTGAAGCTAGTTTTCAATAAAGTAGCGTCGACTGACCGCGAGATGATTTATTTTTTACCCAACTGCAACGAAGCTAAAAAAGAGGGATATGTATGTATTTATGTGTGTATGTTGACTATGTACGCATGTATATTGATTGTGGATGTATAAAGTAGCTCTTTGTTATGACCGAATAGTGGTACTAGACTCATACAAACAAATAAGACGCGCGACGGGATCTAAATACTTCAATAAGAGATTTATGTCAGAATCTCCTGAAGAAGCAGGGGCTAGAAGTGCAACAATCGAAAGAACAAAACACAAAACACAAAACTACTACCAAAAAGAATAAATAAGACGTAAGACATACAGGTTCCTTAAGACCTTGACTGCTTAGCCCCCAAGCAACTGCTAGCCAAGAAAAAACCAAAAGGCTCTTCCAAAAGACTCTTTCAAATCGCTTAGTCACCGTAGAGGAGTAAGCCAGCACCCGCTAAACCAGACCGGAAGACTCAGGCTTTTCTTAATGCAAACACTCTAATCGTAGACAGTAAGATCACCAAACTAAGTTTTTCTATAAAATCTATAAATTGGGACATCCTAGGGATATGCGAAACTAGAAGACCACAGACATTAAAAAAACCATAGAATAATACTCGGACTTTATTCTATTCCGCACACCTGGAACAAAGTGAACAAACGGAAGAAACGAGGTTGGGTTCTTAATAACAAAACCTCTGAAACACAATATTTTAAAATTTAAAACCGTGTTGGATAAAACTACAACTCTGGAAATAAAGACATCCAACGAAAATATTAGATAAGTTGTACTGGGATATTAAAGCCTCCGAAGACAAAATAGTTAACGAAATTTTAAAATAATTATGAATGCTGTTGATAAAGCCACTACAGCAACTATTTAACATAGTTATTGAAATAAAAACAACGTCAGCACAGTGGTCGAAGTCTATTATTATACTTGTACCTAAAAAGGAGACCAATGTGACATTAGAAACTATAAACCAATTAGCCTAATGACAAACTTGTATAAAATATTCTCAAATTTTTTACTCAACCGGTTCACAATAACTCTAGACGAAAACCAACCGAGAGAGCAGGCAGGTTTTCGAAATGTTTTCAACAATGAACCACATACAGGTAGTCTTTCAATTTATAAAAAATCCAATGAAAACGGGAAACCGCTATTTATGTGCTTTTTATAGACTACACAAAAGCATTCGATTCTGTAGACCACAACATGATCTGGACTGCACTAAAATAACAAAGCACTGACCAGCCAACCAGCCCTACATTAACGTGATCTGCAACATAATTATACTCTAAAGGCATAGCCAGAATGTGATTAGAGCGGGAAAGCATGGAATTCCCAATGGAAAAATGAGATAGACCTTCTCGGCTGTGATAGAGCGTGTTTCCAGAAGTCTGAAATGGGAAAACAAAAAAGTGAAGATAGATGAATATTTCCTGAGCCACTTACGATTTGCTGAATGTAGTATTTGCTGAAAATGCATTAGACTTGGAATCCATGGTTAGCAAACTAGTAATAGAGAGCAAGAAGGTTGGTCTAGAAATAAATGCAACAAAAATAAAGGTTACCTTACTAATCGTGAGTCTCATGTCATTGAAGGTGTAAAAATTGAGTATGAGAACATCTATGTTATCTCGGACATTAAATTTGGTTTCTTTTAATGATTGTACAGAAAAAGAGGTACACATAAGAATTTCATCAGACTGGAAAAATCATGAAATAAAGACATAAAGAAATGCTTAGCATATGGGTGTCAAACATGGTATTTGAGTTAAATGGATGAAGAAAAAGTTCTACAAGAGAAAAATGCAGAAAAGTTTATCAGATATGAAAAAAAAACAGACAGATTAAATATAACTTGTAAGAAACAAAATCAAAGTACCTGATGTATGTTATGATGTAAGACAACAACGATAACACTACTTAAATATGTGGTCTGTGATAATGGGCAGGCTACATATCTAATTATGTAGGATGGAAAGCAACAGATGGACAAAAATAGTTACGGAATGTATTTCAAGAGAAAAAAAAAGAAACCAGGGAAAGCAAAAGAACAGATGGAGAGACATATATTATTTACGGAACAATACTGACCAGACCAGGAAGACGAGAGAGAGAGAGAAGAGTGGAGAGTTTTAGGGGAGGCCTACACCGCAGAGGCCACTTCTATGATACAAACTAATTAAAATTATATGTTATGTAGTATTTATAAGGTAGAAGAAATATAGACTTATTTATTTAATTTATTGTCTTTTTTTATATATAAATGTAGGTATACAAAGATGTTTATTTTTGTTTAGTCCTTTAGCGTTGATTCTGACTGGCGCGTGACTTGTAATGTAACATATTTTAAAAATTATAGTTTATGTACACCCAGTTCCCAATAGCATTAGAAAACAAGTTTTTCTTCGATTTTATCTACTGTGAGTAGATAAAATCGAGTCTGTTTTTAGCCATTAAGTTATTGCACAAATAAAGAATGAAGATCAAAATATAGAATATTTGAATTTTATTCACCCTCCCGTGACATATTAACCAATTTTCTGGAACGTTTAATTACTCAAACGCGCCCGCACGCCCGGTAAATCCGTCAAGTAATGGCACAGATGCGCTTACGACCCTGTCGGCCGACTCCCCAAGCAACTTTTACCGTCGAACACGGCCGCGCAGGCGAGTGTGGCCGTAATCGCCGGATAAATTTGGACGCAGTGGCGTTAGTGGCTGTATTCTACGGAGTATTTTGGAGCGTGGCTTTTTGTCAAAATTTTAAATCGTGTTTTTTTATATCAAATACAGGATTTTCCGATTTTCTGAAAATGTGAGTAGATGCGTATGTATTTAAGGATTCCAAAAATGCAATAAAAGAAAAAAGCCACAACCGCCAGTGTGGCAGTCTTCCACGGATAGGGCGATATAGGCCTTATCGTATGTCGTACGGAGAAAGGGCTCACGTTAGGGGGATGGTACAAGAAATGCTTGATGCGGGAATAGTGAAAGAGTCTTCTTCACCGTATGCGAGTCCGATTGTACTGGTGAAGAAAAAAACTGGCGAGAAGAGACTTTGTGTCGATTATCGTGCGCTAAACCGCCGAACAAAGAAAGATCACTACCCCTTACCGAGGGTTGAAGATCAGCTCGATCAATTAGCAGGAAATAAACTTTTTATTTCATTAGATTTAGCTTCTGGCTATTATCAAATTCCTATTGAGCAGGATTCTCAGGACAAAACTGCTTTTGTAACGCCTGATGGGCAGTATCAGTATACACGCATGCCTTTTGGTTTAGTGAATGCTCCGTCGGTGTTCCAGCGAACCATAAACAAAATACTGGCAGAAGCAAAAATAAAATATGCCCTAGTGTACATGGACGATGTCCTTATACCAGCAAAATCGTTCGTGGAAGGGATGACCAGACTTGAGGAGGTACTAACCCTGTTAAAAAGGGGTGGCCTAACCCTTAAGCTTTCAAAATGCCACTTCTTCCGAGACACAGTAGACTTTCTGGGGTTTGAAGTCAACGCTAGCGGCATTAAGCCTGGCCTTAGAAAGATTGAGGCAGTTTCTAAATTCCCCATCCCGAAGAATCAGCACGAACTACGCCAGTTCCTTGGACTAGCGTCGTTCTTTCGGAGATTTGTTCAGGGATTCGCGGTAAAAGCTAGACCGTTGACTGATCTCCTCAGAAAGGATTCTGTGTGGAAGTGGACGGAGGAACGAGATAAAGCCTTTCAGACTATCAAATCCGCTCTGATTGAAAGACCCATTCTTACGTTGTATGACCCTAAAAGAAATACGCAGGTTCACACCGATGCATGCAAGTACGGCGTCGCGGGAATATTATTGCAGGAAGGAGACGACGGAGTACTTAGGGCAGTCTCGTATTATAGCAGAAAAACGACTCCTGAGGAACAAAAATTTCACTCGTTCGAACTCGAAACCCTCGCGGTCGTGTCATCTCTCAGCAAATTTAGAGTGTATCTTCTGGGGATTCCTTTTAAAATCTTGACGGACTGCAATGCATTGAGAACAACACTCACCAAGAGGGACCTCGTACCTCGCGTAGCCCGTTGGTGGGTGCAGCTCCAAGAATTCGATTGTGACATCGAATACCGAGCTGGCTCGCGTATGGCCCATGTCGATGCCCTAAGTAGAAATCCTATTGGAGAAGCAGTGGATGAAACTCACATTTTAGACGTACTGTTGATCAATACTGAAGACTGGATATCTACCGTCCAAGCTGGTGATCCGGAGGTAGTTAGGATAAAAGAAATACTTAGTGATCCAGATTCTGAGAAGACAGTGGAGATATGCAAAAATTACCGTTTGAAGAATGGTAAGATTTATAGGGTAACCGACGTGAAAACTAACGAAATGAGGTGGTTGGTCCCAAGAGGGGTGCGATGGCAAATAGCGAAGATGAACCATGATGACGTAGGTCATTTTGGTTTAGACAAGACTTTGTCTCGCATACAGCAATCATTTTGGTTTCCCAAAATGAGAAAATTCATAACTAAGTACGTAAAATCGTGCTTGGAATGTGCTCATCACAAAGTACCTTCTGGCAAGACTCCAGGAGAATTACATCCAATACCCAAAACGGACGTGCCCTTCCATACGATCCACGCGGATCACTTGGGACCTTTTATTCGTAGCAAGAAAGGTAACTCTTATCTGCTCGTTATCGTCGATGGCTTTACGAAGTACGTTAATATTACCCCTGTTAGGAATACAAAAAGCGCCACGTCAGTCAGAGTGTTTCGTGATCATATAAGCTACTTTGGTGCACCAACGAGATTGATAACGGACCAAGGCACTTCATTCACTAGCAATACTTTTCGCTCCTTTGTGAAGACCTCGGGCATCAAGCACATATTAAATGCCGTTGCCACTCCAAGGGCTAATGGCCAGGTGGAACGATTTAATAGAACCATTCTCGATGCTTTATCAACGAAGACTCATGGTAAAGACGATAAGAGCTGGGATGAGTATATACCGGATTTACAAATCGGTATCAATACCACGGTTCATAAGACTACCGGTAAAAGCCCATCCGAGCTCTTATTCGGCTTTAAAATAAACAGCAACACAGAGAACATCCTGCACGAGATCATTGATCAAGTCAGGGACCCTGTGACGCTTGACGCTCTGCAACAGATGAGATCTGAAGCAAGCGACCGAGTAGAGAATCAACAAGCGAAAGACAAATCCCGGTTTGATGCGAAACACATCTCACCGATTAATTTCAATGAGGGAGTAGGAAAAGAGAGTTAGTGTTAGGCGCGAAGTACCAAGTGATGGCAAGTCAAAAAAACTGGCTATTAAATATCAGGGTCCGTATCGCATCTCTAAAATTCTGCCAAACGATAGGTATCTAATTGAAGATACCCCGTTAACTCGTAAACCCGGGCGCGGTAGATATGAAAACGTAGTAGCGGCCGATAAGCTCAAACCTTGGCTTGCTTTCAGTAGAGATTTGGACACATCCTCATCTGCATCAAGTTCAGAAGAGGAGCGTCAAAATAATGACTAGCTCTCAGTAATTCCGTAGTAGACAAACATAATAATTAATGTTAATTGATAAATAATCGTGATTCCATTTGTGTGCGTATAAACATAAACGAATAATAATAATAAGTTCTAAAATATTTATTATATAAATGTAACAAGAGCTAAAAATATGTAATACGTACAATTCCATATGATTTATATATTTCATTTACGATACATCATGGAAGAAGATGATGTTGTTTAAAGCGTAATGATTATAATTATTAACTTTAGCTACTATTATTTTCTACTGTGAACATTATTTAAAAAATGTAAGACGGTTATGTATAAAAATATAATAAAATATTTTCAAAATTATAAATACTTGATTGAGTGGAATATTTTGCACTTCACTGCTATAAAGACTGTGTACGAACAACACGGTAGTTGTTGAAATTATTAAATGTTATTGTATTGAGATAATTAATCTGCATAAATCACTTGGAAACATATCCCCATAACGTAGTTAAAATTTACTTATCTGTGCAAATATCTTTGTAAAGCGCGGGGACTCGCTTCTGCAGGATGGCCGAGCTGTTAGATATATTCTAAAATAATTAATAGATCTGAATTTATTTTACTGGGAACACTAAAATAGTTCCCGATATGTCCACCTTGATGGGTGGCGCCACGGGCACTCGTTGTGTTTTGCCGCCATTATGCAGGAACGAGTCATTGACAAAGTCGCAAACGAAAAACTAAATGACAATAAAATATTATAAATTATACGTGTGTGGATTGAAACGCTAAATTAAGGTATTGTAAGGAGTTATAAACCTATTTCATAAAGTAAATTACTATTAATCGTCGTATAAGGCGATTTGATGAGAACGATATATTATGTAAACATAAGTGATTCATTTGTCGTTTCTTTCGAATTATAATACTGAAAACTGATCATAGACGTTTTATTTTAACTGTAATGTCGTTTCCAACATATATTTAACATTTTAAATCATAGTATAATATTACGTTATTATTACTACAAGCTTAGAAATGACAAATTAAAAATTATAATAATGCTAAGAAATAAATAAAAAAAACTCTTAAATATTTACATTTTTATTATAAATGAAACTTATCTAAACTAAATACTACTTTTATACAATCATAGATATATATCATTTTAACTAATAGAAAAAACTTTGCGATTCACACAATTTTTTTGAGATATTATGAATGATCCCCTCAGTTTCCGCCAAAATCGTATCATTCAGATCTTTCGCCATGTACTGCGCTTGAAGCACCACATTTAAGTCAGGATCACTTTCCACATCTGTTTTGTTGGAGTCTTCGCTTATGTCTATCACCTTAATTTTAATTAATCTAACACATTTGTCTGCTCTTTTGGTGATGACATACGATTTGCCATGCAGCTTATTCGAGGTTTCCCTTTTCTGTTTACACTTGCCTGATGCGCTGGATCGAGATCTGGTCGACGTGCCTTTTGAAGCTGGAGATTTGTTCTTTTCAGCCGATATCTCAGGGTCAGGGAAGGGGTCGTCGTACGTTTGCGCGTATTGTGAAAAACAAATTGTATCATCACTCATTTTCTGAAACAAATTCAAATATATGCTTAGTATTGCTAAAATCAATAGATCAAAAGTTTGTGTAAACAATTTAATAATAAAATTCTACTTACAACTGCTTTGAAGAGAACCGGTCCAACCTTCCTCGAATGCGCCGCAAAGAATAATGCAACGTGTTTAAACGTGCATTCCAGCAAAATAAGAATGTAAACATCGCCAGAATGCATTACCTACACCTAAGTAATTGTAATTTGACGAAACCTACAAAATTGAGTACTTCATATCGACCTAAGAGTCATTTACAACTTTTTATAAAACAAAGCATTATTTATATAGACTTAAGGCCCAAGTTTGAAGGCTTTTCAAGACAGATCTAAATTTTCTAAAACTATTGGCATCCTTCTCTAATGGCTTGCAATGATAAAGACAGTATATTTTTAGTTAGTTTAGATCTGTCTTAAAATGCCTTCAAACTTGGGCCTTTAGAATTACGGTTAAAAACAAAATGTGACTCTACCTTTCTATGTTTGTAAAGGGTCATTAAAGAAAACAAGACATAATTATTATGAATACCATTTATTGAAGAAAAATAGATACATTAGTAAAACAATCCCTCATATCTTATTCTAAAACAATAACATAACACGTATAAACGTTGCTTTGATTGTTAATTCTTATCTAGTTTTTGCGCATTACAAAAATTATGTGCGCAGTACTTACTGACTAAAACTTTAAGCAGCTTATAAAGACTTATTAAACACATGTAAGAACCAACTTTCTACTGTCTAATCGATTTATTTCTTTGTAAGAGCGCTGTGAGTAGTAAAAAATGATTACGAAGTTTTCATTAATTAGTAATAAAAAATTATAAAAGAGAATTATAATGGCCCCAAGATAGAGTAGATGTTTTATCTTTCAGAAGAATGCGTTTGTCGTCATTCGAAGAAAGAGACACTTTGTTCAACTCTTGGGTAAATATTTGATGTCTAATAGACTTAAATAAAATGTTTTTCTTTGATTGAATAGAATTATTTAAAAAAACTTGTTCATAATCTCTAAATTTCAGATGCTTAATTACATTTTTTTTTACCCCTTTTGCTTTTTTATGTTCCTCATCTTGAGTTTTAATACAGTAAAGTTTAGATCTGAGCCCTACAAACTCAATAATAGGTTTCCCACTCATCTCATCTTTAAATAATCCGGGAACCTTTTTGTTACATCTAGGTATACCATAAACATTATTTTCTGAAAAGTTGTTTGTATCGAAATATGATAGGAAATGGTTTTTTAAATCTCTGTAAATATCTTTAGTTTGTACTGAATACAAAAAACTATCGGTGTCCGTATAGCACAATTTTAAATGTTGGCCATAAAATGGTTTCATTACTGAATAATGAAAGTCGTACATATGGCTTTTAGATATTTCTAATACAGTAAATCCTATGTAAATGGGTTTATCGAGTACTATTGTTTCTGGTTTCATTTGAATAGCGACAAAATTTTCTGTAAATATAGTTGAGCTCTGATAGTTTGGTCTAGCTATCAATTGTTCTGCAGTATTCATTTTTTTAGTTTTGTTATTTGAATCATTCCAGTGATTGACCAACTTAATATTCACTCTTTTTTCGCTATCTTCTAATGTCTTTCCAAAAATGCTATTGTTAAGGAGCTTAAAAAAATCTTGTTCAAATGCTGATTTAGCCTTTGTTCGTAATTCTGTATTTAAATCAATATACTTTTTCAAAAATGGACTTTGCTTAAATTTTATAACTCTATAAATTTTTTTTAATAATAACCCATGTTTCATACAAGTTTTAAGATGCACATAGTGAATAACGTACTGAAATTTATCATATAAGCATGGTATTAATTTTTCATTCTTTGAGCCCGGTGGTATAAACTTCTGAGGACAAAATGGAATATCGTTATGCAAATCATGCAAATATTCAGGATACTCTAAGTCTACTTCTAAAATATAACCATCATTAGAGTCATTAGGAATGCTTAAAACATTAAATATCTTTAACTCTGATTCCGTTAAAAGTTTAAAATCTGAACACGGCATGTTGGCACACATAGCATGACCATACAAATTATTACAATCAATATACAGTAAATAATTATCTGGGAGAGATTTATCGTAATTCACCATGTATCGGTTGTTAGCACACGCGTGCCTAGTAGAGCATAAGCAAACCCCTCCTCTAATACCTTTCTGAATCATTCTTATAATTTCCAAATCACTGATGAGTTCTAGCTTTACTCCAGTTTCGAGCAACATTGCGTCAAAACTTAAACTCGGAGCGGTCAAATAGAAAGCAGGGTCTAAACGATAGTTTGTTTTACAAGTTTTACGAAATTTTTCAAAAATATCTGCTAGAAGGAGAACGTCGGACTTAAGATATAAGTCTGTATATTCACCCATGTCGACTATGTGAAAAGTTTTCCAAACACACATTGCATGTTCATAATCTTTCTGAGAAATAACTTCATTGCATAGAGTATTAAAAAAACAGTGAATTGGAGGCAAAGTTTCTTCATTGTAAGAATTCCAACTAGTCATATGATTATATGGAAAAATTCCTTTACGTTTTAATAATTTCAATTGTTTTTCTTGGGAAAAAAACGAGATAAGTGCATAAAGTCCAGATCATCCAAAGTTGCAACCAGTTTTTCTAAACTGCTGCCCAAAAATTTAAAGGAATCTACAAATCGAACAGCTACAACAGTTTGCTTTTTGTCTGCAACAAAAAATTTTGTAAACGAAATATAGTTTTCTTAAGTTTTAGCAATTACTTTTATCGCGCCTTCCATTTCACCTAGCTCACGTATAAACAAGTGACAATCGTATCCAGACAGATTATAAAAAAAAACTGGTATGAACTTGGGAAGTTGGAATCGCAAGTTACAATACGAATGTGCGGCCCCACGATATAATCCTGTCAAGTGACAGTGATCTCTAACCTTGTCATCAAACAAGAGATTATTACATAGAAAACAAAATTTTGAAGTAGAGTGTTTCTGAAAATCTTTTTCTGTGAATATCATCGGAACAGTTTTGCTCAGAAGATTATGTATTTTATTTACATCTTCTTGAAGATTTTTCAAAAACTGACTTACACAATCTTTACCTCTATAAGAAACGTATTTATTGAATGAACTGTCGTAGGAACATACGACGTAATAGCCGAACGCAGCAGGTGTGTGCCTGTTCAAACACGTAGTTTTGCTGGTACCTGAGTCATCATGAGTAATCGGCTCTAATAGTGATTCAAAATCTGCGTATATAACGAATGGTAAATCTTGCATTCTTTCGTAATGTTTAAATGTTATAAAACTGCCCTCTTCCGGTAAAATAGTAGCGACACCGCCGCATATATGAGCATCAGTTTGACTTTGGTTTCTAAAAAACAACATACATTCCTCACAGAAAAAAATTTTGCTATGATGTTTAGTAACTTGTGATCTAAGTAATCTACTTAAGTCTTGGATCAAACAGTAATGATTTCGATTACCCTTCTCAATAAACAACAAATTAATATGATGTTTTCTTTTACAGCGTGATTTATAGAGAGGACCCACAATACTAGTTTTTTTTAAATTTAAATTTAAATTCGAACCACAGAGCCAGAACACGTCAAAGAAGCTCGTTTGCAGCAAGTGCGTCAGCATACAGCTCAAATTCGAGCCACAGAGGCAGAACACGTAAGAGAAGTTCGTTTGCAGCAAATGCGTCAGCATGCAACTGAAATTCGAACCACAGAGCCAGAACACGTCAAAGAAGCTCGTTTGCAGCAAGTGCGTCAGCATACAGCTCAAATTCGAGCCACAGAGGCAGAACACGTAAGAGAAGTTCGTTTGCAGCAAATGCGTCAGCATGCAACTGAAATTCGAACCACAGAGCCAGAACACGTCAAAGAAGCTCGTTTGCAGCAAGTGCGTCAGCATACAGCTCAAATTCGAGCCACAGAGGCAGAACACGTCAGAGAAGTTCGTTTGCAGCAAATGCGTCAGCATGCAACTGAAATTCGAACCACAGAGCCAGAACACGTCAAAGAAGCTCGTTTGCAGCAAGTGCGTCAGCATACAGCTCAAATTCGAGACACAGAGGCAGAACACGTCAGAGAAGTTCGTTTGCAGCAAATGCGTCAGCATGCAACTGAAATTCGAACCACAGAGCCAGAACACGTCAAAGAAGCTCGTTTGCAGCAAGTGCGTCAGCATACAGCTCAAATTCGAGACACAGAGGCAGAACACGTCAGAGAAGTTCGTTTGCAGCAAATGCGTCAGCATGCAACTGAAATTCGAACCACAGAGCCAGAACACGTCAAAGAAGCTCGTTTAAAGCAAGTGCGTCAGCATACAGCTCAAATTCGAGCCACAGAGGCAGAACACGTCAGAGAAGTTCGTTTGCAGCAAATGCGTCAACGAAATGCCGACTTCAGAAGATTAAGTAGATCCAGTATAACAGGCTTTATGCAGGCAATTAACACGTTCTGTGATATGATATGTGAAGTTTGCACTAAACGGTGCTACCAGTATCAGACTTCTAGATGGATTGTAGATACTGAAACAACACCATATTTGCCCAATGTATTGAAACTAAGAGATTACTTGGTAGTATGCAACCGTTGCAAGACTCAATTGAGTTCAAAGAAAAATATTGCACCATCCAAATCTTATTGGAACAATCTGGACCCAGGCCCTATTCCAGAAGTGATTGCGGCGTTATCACAAGCCGAACAAAGGCTGATTTCGCGCATTATACCATTTGTTAAAATTATCAAATTAAGTGGTATATTTGGTCAATATAGTTTTCGAGGTCAAGCGGTTTTGTTCGCTCAAGATGTTTTCGAAGTTACTGAAAGTCTTCCAAAGATGTTACCAAGGGCAACAAACAATGCTGGAATAGTTATTATTACTGAACGTCTCGAAAATATCAATGTAACACGACAATTTTCAATATCTAGGCAAAAAGTATATGATGCTCTGTATTGGTTAGTCGCAAACAATCCACTTTACAAAGACGTCACTATCGACCAGAACGTTGTTATCAATGAAGATGATATCATAAGAGTACAAGAATCACCAGTAGAACTTGCTGTAGAAAACACTGAAGAACCTACTGGAGATGCCAGCGCTTACATGGAAATCACTGACTACTCGAGAATTGTCCGTGCATCATGGCATCAAGGCAACGATGTCATATTCACATCAGGATTTGCAGGGGTACAATGTTGTGCGATGGCATTAGCAAACATTTTAAGGGCCTGTATTCTTCCACCACGTTATTGGTCAACAAACACCCTCAATTTAAATATGATAATGGGTGACCAAATCTATAGCAACATAAGATTTCAAACGGCGAGAAATATAACGGCTTATCCTATAGAAAATGATCAATACCTATTGGTGCGAAATTTCGAAGTAGTCAAAGATGATTTGACCACATTCGGCAAAAGATTTCAAATCACTTTTGACGACGAACCGAATATATATGGGATTCTTAACGACAAATTAAACAAAGCAAACATTGGAAAAACCCTTCGTCAAGGTTTGGAAGATCTGTTCATGGTACATAACGCAGGAATACTAATAACAGATGGACAATCATTCGGACTAATGCGTCATGATGAGAAATATTACTTCAGTAACTCTCATTCTTGTGGACCAAAGGGATCCAGAGCAAACGACAAGAATGGTAAAGCTTGCGTTATTGAATGCGATAATTTCGATGAGTTCGTGAGGATATGTAAACGTACAACAGGCAGCAAAAACGTACAGTTTACTCTTGATTACGTTGATGTCGTTGATATACAAGACGATTCTAAGGAGCCAGAAACACATCAGAGTACTGACAGGGTATCAGCAGCGTCCCAAGCAATCAATTTCCAACAGGAACCAAATGATCAACTCATTTCACTGCAGACATTCACTATCGACCAGAACGTTGTTATCAATGAAGATAATATCATAAGAGTAGAAGAATCACCAGTAGAACTTGCTGTAAAAGACACTGAAGAACCTACTGGAGATGCCAGCGCTTACATGGAAATCACTGACTCCTCGAGAATTGTCCGTGCATCATGGCATCAAGGCAACGATGTCATATTCACATCAGGATTTGCAGGGGTACAATGTTGTGCGATGGCATTAGCAAACATTTTAAGGGCCTGTATTCTTCCACCACGTTATTGGTCAACAAACACCCTCAATTTAAATATGATAATGGGTGACAAAATCTATAGCAACATAAGATTTCAAACGGCGAGAAATATAACGGCTTATCCTATAGAAAATGATCAATACCTATTGGTGCGAAATTTCGAAGTAGTCAAAGATGATTTGACCACATTCGGCAAAAGATTTCAAATCACTTTTGACGACGAACCGAATATATATGGGATTCTTAACGACAAATTAAACAAAGCAAACATTGGAAAAACCCTTCGTCAAGGTTTGGAAGATCTGTTCATGGTACATAACGCAGGAATACTAATAACAGATGGACAATCATTCGGACTAATGCGTCATGATGAGAAATATTACTTCAGTAACTCTCATTCTTGTGGACCAAAGGGATCCAGAGCAAACGACAAGAATGGTAAAGCTTGCGTTATTGAATGCGATAATTTCGATGAGTTCGTGAGGATATGTAAACGTACAACAGGCAGCAAAAACGTACAGTTTACTCTTGATTACGTTGATGTCGTTGATATACAAGACGATTCTAAGGAGCCAGAAACACATCAGAGTACTGACAGGGTATCAGCAGCGTCCCAAGCAATCAATTTCCAACAGGAACCAAATGATCAACTCATTTCACTGCAGACATCAGTGATGGCACCGATTGATGTAATGCAACCCAATGTGGAAGATGAAATTCAAGTTTCACGAAACCTTAACGAAATAACCCGTAAAACGAAAGATAATATCGTAAACGTGGGTCATGAATTAAAAGCAGAAGAGTTTGCCTGGTACTATTTGTTTCCCTATGGAAAAAACGGTTTTAAAGAGGATAGACCTGTAAAAATTACAGCATTGGACTACTTTCAGTTCAGAATCTTGGGAAGCGACACAAGATTTCAACGTAATGACTATCTCTTTTATGCCCTGTCGTTCTTTGAATATTATCGAGTTAAAAGCACAATATCAGCGTGCGGCAAGAAAATTGTAAATCAAGAAGGTGCAGTCGAGGACGTCCATCTTTATGTAAAGAATTTGAGAGGTTCTGCAGCCTATTGGAGATCAGCCTTGAACGAGTTATTAGCTCAAATCAGATGCTTAGGAGCCCCAACCTACTTTGTAACATTTAGTTCAAATGATCTCAATTGGTTAGACCAACGAAAAGCTTTATTAATTGCTGATGGTAGGCCTGATGTCGATCCAAGTACACTTGATATCTATGAGACTCAACAACTTATCGAAAAGTACCCAGTAATTTTGAGTCGACATTTCATGGTAAGAGTAAATGCTCTAATGAAATTTATTAAAAACAATGACGAAGTATTTGGCGGAAAAGTAAAGGACCATTGGTGGCGTATTGAATTTCAAAATCGTGGAAGTCCTCACCTTCATATGGTAGTTTGGATTGAAAATCATCCAGAGTTTGACACAGAGGAAGGGAAACTTCTCCTTGATCGTAACTGTTGTTGTAGGATGCCTACAGAAGAAGAAGACCAAGAACTCTATGAACTTGTCAAAAAATGCCAAATTCATCGTCATACCCAAACTTGTACAAAAAATAATACTTCTGTGTCTGTGAGATGTCGATTCAACTTTCCACGTCAAGAATGTGATGAGACACGAATTGTGTCACATTCTTCAGATGATTTCCTCCGTAATGGTGGCAGAATTTGTTTA
Source organism: Alcis repandata (assembly GCA_949125135.1). Taxonomy (NCBI): domain Eukaryota; kingdom Metazoa; phylum Arthropoda; class Insecta; order Lepidoptera; family Geometridae; genus Alcis; species Alcis repandata. The sequence continues at coordinate 2,948,769 of OX421249.1, forward strand.
CTAAAGCGTCGAAAAGAAGATGCTTGGGTAAATAATTTCCATCCACAATTATTGAGACTGTGGACAGGTAACATGGATATTCAGCCATGCGGATCAAACGAAGCGATAGCGTACTATATTGCAAAGTACTTATCGAAAGCAGAACCTGAAGGTGTAGATTCTGGAATAGCGCAAGCAATCCAGCAAATTCAACGTGAAGAGTCTGATATTTCACGTAAGCTGTTCAGGATATGTATGAAAATTCTTCATGAACGACAAGTATCAGCTGCAGAATGTGCATATCGACTTTGTCATATCCCGTTACGGGACAGCTCGCGGAGTTGTATTTTCCTGAACACAAGAAAACCAGAACAGCGTTATAAAGTATTGCGGTTCGACAAAAGCGGTCACGTAACTGGATATTTTAGTAATATCTTTGAAAGATATGAAAAACGGCCGTTACAACATCCTGAATACGATTTTGCGGAAATGAGCCTTACAGAGTTTGCAATGCTGTTTGAACCTTTCTATCCTAAAAAGGTAAGTGAAACCGAGGAAAATGTTGATCATGATGCCTATGAAGAAGAACCAGACATACGCCGTCCACGCATCACGCTGTCAGACGGGTGCAAAATGGTCGTGAGAAATGTACCTGCAGTTGTCAGGGTCCCATATTTTATAGCAACATCGGATCCAGAAAACTTTTTCTACAGCTTACTTGTCCAATATATGCCTTATCGCCTGGAAACTGAATTACTTGAGGGTTTCAATAATGCAAAAGAGGCTTTCTTAGCCGGAGAGAATCGATTAAAGGAAACGAGTAGACATATGCGCCAACATCGAGAGCGGGACCAACAGCTTGAAAATGCATTCGTCCAGGTACATGCTTTTGAAATTTTAGAACAGCCAGAGTTTGTAAATCCTGAAGCTGAAGAAGAAGAATTACCTGACACAGAAATGAACAATGATCAATTTCAGAGGGCACAACAGGCTATGAATATTGATCAAAGACAATTGTTCGTTCATCTTACAGAGAGTATTAAGAATCAACTCAATGGTGTCAATGAACGAGAGAAAATTTTCGTAACTGGTGGAGCAGGCACCGGGAAAACTTTTCTTTTTAATCTATTGAAAAACCAAGTTAACCGATGTTATGGAAAACCGGTGGTTAAAGTTGGTGCTCTCACTGGAGTTGCAGCACGGTTGGTTGGTGGATCTACACTACACCGTCTTCTAAAACTACCAGTACAAAAAGATGGAGTCATTGTTAGTATGCCACTTCTAACTGGTAATTATTTAAGAATAATGCGTCAATTATGGCAAAACGTTGAGTTTCTGTTTATAGACGAAATTTCTATGGTACCTTATGAGATGCTCTGCATGATCGACTCCCGTTTGCGACAGCTGAGGAGCCCCAACGCTTGTTTTGGCGGGATAAATGTTTTACTCTTTGGTGATCTGATGCAATTACCACCTGTACGAGGACATCAAGTATTCCAACAACCAGAACATATGAAGCCTGCGACACATCTGTGGCGGCAGTTTCGTCTGGTTGAACTCAAGCAAAACATGCGCCAACAAGGAGACACAACATTTATAGATGTGCTTAACGCCCTAAGAGTTGGAGCATTGACGTCTGAACATCTTGAAATCCTTCTCGGAAAAGTGTCGACAGATACATCTAACGAGTTCTCGATTGAGAAAGCGTTAAGGATATATCCAACGAATGACCAAGTTGCAAGACATAACGAAAAGGTTCTCCAGAGTTTTGAGGATAAAGGGACGGCTATTTATACGATAAAAGCACAAGATCAACTCATTGATGCCACACGAAATTTAGGTAATAAGGATTTAGATTCTGTGGTACCTAACGATATCAATAAAACAGGAGGTCTTCCTAAAGTATTGAAAATATTCGTAGGTTCGAAAGTGATGTTAAGATCGAACATTGACGTGTCAAAAGGCTTAGTAAATGGTAACATGGGTTTTATTACAGAACTTATCTGGCCAAATTTTCGCAGGGGCCAAGTATATGCTGAAGATATTCCGTCAGTTCGTATCGATTTTGGTTCGGACGGTGTACACGTTATTAAACCAATGTCGATACAGTTCCCAGCAAAATATAGCTATGGAACTGTTGAGAGACGAATGTTGCCATTAATCCTGAGTTGGGCGTCGACCGTCCACAAGATGCAAGGTTGTACAGTTGATCATGCAGTCATTTATTTGGGTCCGCGATTGTTTGCTGCTGGACAAGCTTATGTAGCACTTAGTCGTGGGAGATCCTTGGACGGTATACGAATTGAAGAACTTGATTGCTCAAAATTAACAGGAAGAACTCCATGTAACAGCGAAGCATTGAATGAAATGATTCGATTACGAGATAATCCATAAAATTTACATTCACTCACATTAATGCTTGGTTACGGAATTTTCAATCAGTAACCGAGTGGTTATGGCATTGAGAATGAGGATGAGTATTAATTCACACTCATCCTCATTCTCAGTGCCGCCAACAGATTCCCTCCTATGATTATACTATGATGTAGAGTGGTTACGGATTAAAAATTCCATACCCAGGCATTAATGTGACTGATTGTATATGTAAATATAGTTGCACCACTATGTGTCTCGATGGTTATGTTGGCATCATAGAAATCTTTGAGTATGTGTTCTTAACCAAGATACAGTTAGCAACACATTTGTACATATATTAAGGATGGTTAATAGTTAGCAAATCGAACTAAAAAGCGAAAAATAAATAATAGTTTAAAAAAAACTAAAAAAAACGCTTTTTATAGAAAACCGAACTAAAAAAAACCGAACTAAAAAAAAGAAAATAAAATTTTATAAATTTAAATTAAGAATAGGGTTGAAAATTTCAATAAATATAAATTAATAATAGTGTAAATAAATAAATATATGTATTTTATTTTTTTTAAAAACGTGGGGTGCTTTTTAAGATATTATCAAAATACTAATTACTCTACTCATGTCTGTCAATACAAAATGTATATTTTTTTTAGAATGAGAAACTACAAAAGAAAAACGGAGAGAGGTAAAACTAGTCAAGAAGTCTATGAATCTGCTGCGGCAGAAGTACTGCAGAAGCAGAATCTCATTTTGTTCATAACGTTTTGAAATAATAAAAAAATGATTATATAAGATAAATAAATAAAAAATAAATGTTTTATAAAAGATTTAAGAAAGTTCCTGCCAAAGCTATGTGATTATTACTGTTAAAAAGTTGAAAAATTACGATATAGAAATTATAAATATGTTATAAGACTGTTTAGAATAATCTCATTTTGTTCATAACGTTTTGAAATAATAAAAAAAATGATTTATCATTGATGATTTTGTTTATTTACCTACTGTAACATCGTGCCCCGAAGCTGTAACAACTAGCCCCAAGTCAGGGGTAAGTTGTTACAATCGACTTATTTGATTAATTGTCCAATTTAAAAAAAATTACGTAAATTTTAATATTTTTCCAATAATATTTTACTAGCTGAATAGACATACTAACGGTAAAAGCAATCAAATGTATACATTATTTGATAGCTTTTGTGATATTGGCAATTATCTAAAAATTGTAACAACGTGCCCCCCGCTCTATTTAAATACATATTTGAATTTAATTTAAACTTTCTTATTTTAGTAGTGTGATTAGATTGATTAGTAATATTTTTTTTAATGAATCGCAGTTAGATAAGTACTGTTTTTATGAAGGTTTTCAAATTATCCAAGTATCAAAACTAGTGTTCCTCGCACGCGCTGGGACCTAATACTTTTTAGCGCAAGTTCTAATGTTGCAGTGCGCGCGAATTCCTCGTTTTGTTCAATTTTTCAGAATAAATTAGTTAAGTGGGGTTTTTTTGTTTCCAACTGTTTCGCTGGAATAATAATTTAATTTGTTTTGATAGGAACAACATCATTTTCTATTTAAATTTCTCTTAATAATGAAAGTCTACACTTTTTGAATTCTACATATTATAAAAAGATCACTTACGAGACCTACATTTATAATATTTAAACCTTTTCACCTTTTAAAAGGTCTAGAAAACACGTTTGCTAAGCCGATTCAACATTAGAATAACTAAATTATTTTTTTAAGTTAATATAACACAGTTATTCTATAAAGTTTCTTTAACTTTTAATACCGTTTAATTTACAAATGGTAATTTCGTCACTCGTGTTAGAGAGCAAAGTGGCGCAGTGGAAGCATGCTGGGCTCATAACCCAGAGGTCCGTGGATCGAAACCACGCGCTCTGCTAGAAATCTTTTTGCTCAATATTTTTTGTTACGCATCGCTTTTATTAGCAACTATTAATTAAGGATGGTTAATAGTTAGCAAATCGAACTAAAAAGCGAAAAATAAATAATAGTTTAAAAAAAACTAAAAAACACGCTTTATATAGAAAACGAACTAAAAAAAAAGAAAATAAAATTTTATAAATTTAAATTAAGAATAGGGTTGAAAATTTCAATAAATATAAATTAATCATAGTGTAAATAAATAAATATATGTATTTTATTTAAAAAAAAAGCGTGGGGTGCTTTTTAAGATATTATCAAAATACTAATTACTCTACTCATGTCTGTCAATACAAAATGTATATCTATTGACCCATGCACCCCACGCTTTTTTTTAAATAAAATACATATATTTATTTATTTACACTATGATTAATTTATATTTATTGAAATTTTCAACCCTATTCTTAATTTAAATTTATAAAATTTTATTTTCTTTTTTTTTAGTTCGTTTTCTATATAAAGCGTGTTTTTTAGTTTTTTTTATTTTACGTGAATAATTGTTGTCAAAAATACAAATTATTTTATGTGTGTGAATTATGATTTTTTTGTCAATACAGAGCCAAATTACATAAAGTTTTTTATTTTTAGTTCGTATTCTGATTCATCTGTAATACAAATTCTGATTCATCTGAGCACAAAATATTTGAACGTAGATATCTTGAAAACTACTTTATAAAAACAAGTCCCTCATTGAAATATATGTTCTTTAGTTACCTTTTTTACATATGAACATATGTGACAGAGCTGAAACTGAAACAAAATTTTGGCCAGATGAATCAGTCGAAGAATGAAATTTCGAAGAAGTACCCTTAAGGGGTAGACTTTTCCCTTAGTAGTTTTATTTACGTCTGGTGTATTGTTCCATGCTCCTCGTTGTATGTGCTTTATAAATTGCTCTAGTTCAACGTCTAAGTGTTCTTTTGTTTTCAGTATACGACTCCTACCCAGGACGGGCCTACTCCAGAAAAGCCAAAAAAAGCCAACCGCCTCCAATAATAGTAGATGGTATAAAAAACTACCAAACATTCTACGATTTTTTAGCCAAAGATCGTCAGGATAGTGATTTTACCATGAATATTGACTCGCCCAATAATGGGAATAGGACTAAGACTATTACAGAAATAGTATGTAGCCCAAATATGGATCATGATGTCAACAAAGGTCCACCTGCGCAAAGCGAAATGATGGAACAATGCATACCGTTACGTCCAACCAATTTTTTAGACCACAATCAAGTGATCATACTATCTCCATAGCTCACCAAAACATTCAAGGAGGCATGAAAGACAAGGAACTGGAAATTGGCCTATTTCTGGAAAAGTACGATATTGATGTATTGTGTATTACTGAGACATTTCTAAAAGAACATCAGGTGTTAATGAACTTCGAGAATTTCCAGATAGTTAGTAGTTTCTGCAGAAAGCTTGCAACTCATGGCGGCTCTTTGATAGTAGTAAAAAAATCTCTAAAAGTCAAACAAAGAAAGGACATTGAACGTCTGTCGTCCGAACGTCATGCTGAAATATCCTGCGTAGAATTAGATAAATACATAATAGTAAGCTTATATAGACCACCTTCTAGTAATTATAATATTTTTGAGTCAGTAACCGATGAAGTATTAAGTAAAGTTTGCAACAAAACAAAACAAGTTATAGTACTTGGTGACTTTAACATAAATCTGCTGAAGGATTCAAATAGTAGAGATAATTTACTTGCCCTGTTTCAAAGTTACAATTTATTTCCTCAATTTAACGAGCCCACGCGTATTACTAATACAACTGCCACTTGTATTGACAATGTTTTCTGTGAACACAAGGTATTATACAAATCTATCTTTAAATGCCTCACTTCGGATCATACTGGTCAATTTATTACTGTCCCGCTTAATAGACGTAACCCTAAAATACAAATTCGTAAAAGGCACATTACCTCAGAAAAAGTTAATCAGTTTCAAAATAATATAGAACTTGACTTTTTATCTGAATTACAAATTAGCAATAATCCAAATGAATCTTTCAATAATTTATTCCAAATTCTAATACGAAACTTTAATTCCACATTCCCCATTATTTGCAAAAAAACTTGACGTAAAATTAGTCTTCAATCAATGGGCAACTCCAGGTATAAGAATTAGTCGAGATAAAATGTATGAACTTTACAATCAAAAGTCAGGGAGTAATGAGAACCGTTTGATAAATTATGTTCGCAAATACAGTAAAACTTTTAAAAAGATATGCAAATATGCAAAAACCTTGTATATACTTAACAAAATAAAGCAGTCAAAAAATACCTAGCCAGATCAAATTTTTACAAGAGCAAGTTCAATGTCTTGCTAACCCAAAACAAGCTGAGGCGGGTGCCATGGACACCTCCCACCCCCGCACAGAATCTCAATCGCAATATAACACGGACGAGGAAGAACTGGCCTATGAAACGGAGTGGATTCGGACGAAATCCAGAAAAAAAGATATGAAATGCCAAGAAAACGAAAGCTATTAAATTCACATTGACTAATAATCCTTCCTTGCCTAGTATAGTTATTGACGACGATCAACTTACTTTGTCGAAGGATGCTAAGTTTCTTGGCCTTATCGTTGACAGCAAACTTCAATGGGGAGCACATATCTAGGAACTGTCTAACAAATTGAGTTCCGCAGCATTTGCAGTGCGGAAAATAAGAGAACTATCAGACATTAAAACTGCAAGAATTGTTTATTTCAGTTACTTCCACTCTGTTATGTCGTATGGATTATTGCTTTGGGGTAATGCAGCAGACGTAAATAGCATCTTTATTTTACAAAAACGCGCTGTTAGGGCTATTTATAGGCTAGGTTATAGAGAATCTCTTAGACAAGTTTTTGCGCAGGTGAAAATTTTAACGTTACCATGTTTGTATATTTTCTTGAACATCATGTATGTGCGTAAAAATATTCATAAATATCATAAACGAAGTCAATATACTAGCATAACAAGGAACAAGTTTAAACTTGTTCTACCTAAAATTAGATTAGCCAAAACTGGCAACTCTTTTGTAATGAACGGCGTACTATTTTATAACTTGTTGCCTGTTACTCTAGTAAATAAGAAAGACACAGATTTTCAAAGAATTTTAAAAGACTTTTTAATTGAAAAGGCTTACTACAAAATTGAAGACTTCATCTGTGATAAAGTCTCTATGTAAATTGCATTTAGACTGTAATAATAATACTTGACTGATTATACCTACTATTGTAGTTATTTTATACATTGATATTTGACATTGCAATTATTTTATATAATTTTTTGACATTCTAATAATATTATTTTCTTTGACATTCATAAGTGTACATTGATGTACCCATATTTGAATAAATTATTTTGAATTTTTGAAGCGTCATACAATGGAAACAGGGACCCCAAAAACCCCCAGATGCCAAAACAGATGCTAAATCAGCCCCCTCGAATCATGTAGAAAAAATAATGGCGGCCATTTTGAATCATTTGGATTTTTGCCACAACCATCAAGTAGCCCTTGCTAACTCCTATGACATCTAGTCAAACACCTACCCATCTTCAACCGTTTCGGAGAAATAGACCCTCAAAGTTTGTATGGCGGCCATGTTTTTGAGGCGACTATGTTATTTTTAATGGCTCCAAAAAGGTCCGAGATTTTGGTGACTTTTTAGTCTCAGCGCTTTGGTAAAAATGTTTTTAATTTTCGAGATAATTAGCAGTTCCACCTCGAGGATATGACTTTTCGAAGGTTTTGGATTTTTTCCTGATGTTGTTTACCCGCCTTAAGTTTAGTACATCTGTAAAGTTTCATTGAGTTAGCATCAAAACAAATTCTTTCACCGTACTATCTTTACCACGCCATTTCACCCCCACAGGGGTTGATTTTCCAAAAATGGTGAAATAGGTGTTCGTTATTTTGTTAAGCTTCGTATATTTGTAAAGTTTCAATACCGTGACGTCAAAAACAATGCTTCTCCATCCTAACTTTAACACCCTATTTCACCCCTTTAGAGGTAGAATTTCAAAAAATTCTTTATTGGTACACGTTTACTCATCAAGACAAACACACCCTCCATATTTCAAATTTCTACGGCCAGCGGTTGCTGTGCGTTGTCTGTCAGTGAGTCATTACAATTCTCTCTCCGTACTATATTTACTACACCATTTCACCCCTTTAGGGGTTGTTTTTTCAAAAATAATGAAACATGTATCTATTATTTTTTTAACTTAGTACATTTGCAAAGTTAAATAATCGTAGCATTGGGAAAAAAATATTTGTATACAAACTTCAATACTCCATTTCAGCCCTTTAGGGGTTGATTTTCAAAAACAAAAATATACTTAGGTGTCTATTATTTTCTTAAGCTTAGTAAATAAGTTAAATAATAGTAGCATTAAGAAAAAAATATTTCCATACAAACTTTAATACCTCGTTTCACCCCTTTAAGGGTTGATTGTCCAAAAATAATGAAACAGGAATCTATTATTTTTTTATCTTAGTAGCACTTCAAGAAAACCACGCGAGCGCACGGGCGCGCGATTCTCAATACGCACCGCCGCCGCGTCCAATCCCGGAGGACCGGTCGAATGGCCTCCACCGTCTGCTTACCAAACACAGGTGGGGCCAGGTCCTCCGTCCACCGCCTCAACATGACGGCCCGCGCATGCCGTCGCATGCGCCTGACCTCCTCTCCCCCGAGAAACTCCCCGCGGGATCTCCCCGCCGCCACGAGGTGGTAAACCTCGGCGAGGACCTCCGCTTGGAGCTCCCAGGGGGGATCACTGGCCAGCACGCAGGCCGCTGTCCAGGACACCGTCCGGTAACCGCGTATCGCCCTCATCGCGATCACCCGCTGCGGACGTCGCAGCAGGGCCTTATTCGCGCGACCTAGGGCGTCCGCCCAGACCGGTGCCCCGTACAGGGCCATACTCCGGATTACTACTCCGGATTATTACTACTCCGGATTATTACTGATGATTTGAAACTGTTTCTGGGTGTGGAAACTGGTGCAGATTGCGAAGCGCTGCAGAGGGACATCGATAGTGTTGTAGCGTGGAGTGAGCGGAACCACCTCGAGTTTAATGCATCTAAGTGTAAAACTATAACTTTTACTCGTGCCCGCTCACCAATTGTATACCCCTACAATATTGACGGTGCCCCTCTGGAGCGTGTGCAACGTATTCTTGACCTTGGTCTGACTCTGGACTCCGAACTCACGTTTAACGAGCACATTGTTGATGTGTGCGGCCGTGCTCACAAGTCGCTCGGTTTTGTCATTAGGCAGTCAAGGCGTTTCCAGGATAGGAGCACCATTATCACTCTCTACTATGCGTTTGTACGGAGTAAACTAGAATACAACTCCATAATCTGGGACCCCCACGAACACAAGTACAAACTCATGGTAGAAAAGGTGCAACGACGGTTTGCTCGATACCTGTACGCCAAGTTATATGGATACTATCCGTATCTTTATCCGTCCCTTTTCGTAGCGGGAATGGTAGGTATAGGCACCTTGGAGCTCAGGCGCAAGTGTGCTATAATGGTGCACTTTTACCTGCTGCTCCGCAACAGGATCGATAACCCCTCCACTCTGTCGCGTCTCGGCCTTGTCACTCCGGAGCGGGTTCTCAGGCCGCACGTGCGGCGCCTGCTGGCGGCTCCGTGGTCGCGCACGCGCACATCCCAGTATGCTCCCACGGCCCAGGCTATCTATCTGCTCAACGCCCTGCTCGCTCAACAACCAGATGTTGATACTTTTGTTATAAAATTTTGTGTGTTTGTGAATGTTTGTATTAATTATTTAAGTTGGCAATCTCGTATTTGAATTTAATTTTGACATTTTTTATTTTAATTTTGTTATGTTTAATTTATGATTTAATTTAATTTAATTTTTTTTTTCTTTTAATATTGTTGCGACTTTGATTTCTTTAATTCTATTTTAATTTTATATTGTACAATTATTATTATTATTTTTTTTTTTCAATGTTTTATTATTATTATTTTTTTTTTTTTTGTAATTTAAATTTTCAATTTTTTTGTTACAATTGTCTACATCTGACCTGCCGCACGCCTTGGCGTTGCTGTAAGTGCGGCAGGTATCTAATATAAATAAATAAATAAATAAAGGGTTATCGGTTGTTGTTATAGGACAAATAACCGGAGCCTGCAAATAGATAATTAGTAGTCAAACAAATTGGTTTCGCTAAATCATGAATATTTAAACTAATTATTTGTTTTGGTGCATTTTTCCATTTTTCCCGTTCCTACCCTATAAAACAGCACGTATGTACCTACTACGTACGCGCACTGTAATATACGCGCGGAGACTTGCCTACATAAAAATCAGTGTGACGTTGGCTTCCGTGTCGTGCGAAATACACTCAAGCAACATTTACTATTGTAGTGTGTTAAATTCAAGTTAGCCGACCATTGAGGTCTAGCTGAACTTTTAAATCTGGTGTCGTCTAAGATAAACATTTATTCGTGGTGTGTTAACTGTTAACTGAAAATAGACAAAAGGGTGTGTGCGTGTGTGAAGGCCCCTCACGCCTTTGTCAAATTTGACCGTTTGGAGCAAGGACAATACACAAGTAAGTGCTGTTCCTCTCTCTCTCCATCTCCTTCTCTATTTTTTTGTGAATGCACCATTTCTTCAAACTAAAAAATACAGTCCACTCTTTTTCTTAGGGGCTCATTTTGCCCCACCATAATTTGGCGATACCACAAATAAAAAAATTTAGTCAGGAGCCATGTCATCGGACATGGAAATGACGACTCCACCAGATCGTCTTATGGTTGAAATACCAGAAACCCGATCGAAACGCTTTGACTCCACATTCATTTTGCGCACGAGTGTGGAATTCTCTGCCCGAGTGGGTGCGTTCTGATGGTATCTTTGTGTCTTCAAGTCGAGCGAGAATCAGTATCTTCTAGGCAAACGTGCTCTATCGTAGACCGCATCATTGCTTCCCATCAGGCAAAATGGCAGTCAAACGCAAGCCTATCATTAAATAAAACAAATAATATCACCAAGCTACTAACACTCACAGATATGAAAACACACGCAGATCACACATATGCAGAGCACACACACTTCAAAATAAAAAATCCAACTGATTTATTATCGAGTGCGAAATTTTAAAACCGCGTTAGTCATACAAGTATCCCAGTCCATCAAACACATAGCAACGAACTACGCCACAAGTTCTTATATTTAATCTGCTTATGATCAAAGGAATGCTAGCCAAGGCGAAATTAACCGTATCTCGTTAGACAAAAGACTGCTAATCCTACTAATCAATCTCTTCTTGTCTCAAACTAAAAAACAAAATCAAAATTATTTAAATTATTTGATTTCTAATTAGAGCCCTATTCAAAGCGCTCTCATCGAAAATCCGTGTATTTATTTTTTAACAAAATGGATTAAATTTCGTCGCTAGTCATAGTAATGCATACATGCATACATACAGACTGGTACATCTTTACAAAATTATTGGAATGGGAAAAATGGGTGTACGAGTAACTATAACTACCTACATATCTTGATAGGATCCTTGGATATTATATGCACATATTTTATTTTAATGATTATAATTTCCAAATTTTAAAAATTTGGTTAAAAGCATAGTCAGTAAAAATTTACTTATGAGAGCAAAGACTTCACATTGAACTCATTTCGCTCCATTTTTACACATCAAATATGTTGCATAAAATGTTTTTCGAAGTAGCTGACGGTGCGGCGCGGCGCACTGCCTGACGGGCAAAATTTACGGGACGATTGGACTGAATTGGAGCTGTATTGGATACTTTGGATTTAAAATTTGCATTTCAAGGACTCAAAATATTTATTTTTGAGCTTCAAGGTTGCCATAAACTCTTAAGAGCAGATAACGCAACAATTGTTTACTTTAAAAATCGAATAAAGGTATTTATAACGAACTACTTCGGCGATGTTATGAGATTGGGAATATTTCTACTATTGCCTGATTACGTCGTTACTAATCATGAATTCAGTAAGATAAACACGGAATATGAACATAAGTAACATAAATTGTTAATTGCAAGTAACTTGCCTCTCTATGTGTTCCTCCGACTCCGGCATTGTAAGTTAAAGTCTTACAAATTAAATTAAGATAAATCTTAATCAATCTTAATCTTAAAGATTATGAAGACCGAAAGGCATTTCAGTTATATTCTACTAGCGTTCACAACGGTTATATTCACCGTGAACTGTGTTAATAGTATCGGAACAAATATTTTTATTTGGAATAAAATATTTGCTCACAGAATATGGTATCTACACGCTGACCTTACTCTGGGGGCAGCGAGATTACCAGGCAGTTGATGATAAATCAAAACCTTTTTGAGGCATAATTATTGTATTGACATGGTTTCATCTGCGAATCAAACTTCAAAGCAATATGATTCGTATACGAGTATGTATTAAATTGCGGATATTTTGTCAAGAAAGTAACAGTAACTTTCAGTATTTTAATTCGGCCATGATCGACACTCGTTGATCGTCTATAATCGGCAAGGTAATCGCCACCATCATCGTGCCAGCATCCACACGATCGTCGGTGATCATTAATTAAGCGGCAAGCATCCAAGATGGACGTGGAGGTTATAGCTGCAGTTACCATTAATTTAATTTCCTTATACAATCATTTTATCAATGTAGTTGAACGAAAAGTTGCGAAAAAAAAAATGGAAGAAGAGAAGATGGTGGTGTTTGAGCATTCATCGTAATAGAACACAGTAAATACATATACCTATACAACTTAATAGGTGATCCTACTGCCCAGTTCTTACTTTCAATATCTATTTCAGACATTCAATGGATAATCAGCTCTCTGAGCTATTGGCGGAACCTTCAGGGGAATTTGAAAACTTTCTTCGCATGTCGCTAAGCGATTTCAATTATTTAGTTGAAAAAATATCCCCATTAGTTGCAAAACAAGACACTACTTGGAGGGATTCTATACCAGTTAAAATCCGTATTGCTATAACTTTGAGATTTTTGGCTACTGGGGATAGTTAAAGAAGCTTGCATTATACGTTTAAAGTTTCAAGCCAAATTATATCTCAAACTAGTTGAGCCCCGGCGGTTTCACCCGCTGTTTTTTTTTAATTTTAAACCTTACCTGTATTAGAGCAAACAACACAAAAAAAAAACCAACAAAACAGACCAAAAAGATCGGACCAATTTCTGAACACACCTATAAATATTTGACAACCAAGTGACAGTATTTTTTATTTCTAAAAAGACAAAAGAGATCGGACATTCCGAGTTTCCCGTACCGAACATCAAATGTTTCACAGGTGGAACAGTTTGTATTGGAAAATAAAATTGTCGATTTTAGTATTTTTCTTTGCTTATTATTCTTGTTTCTCATCTAAACCTTCCCTGAACTTTTACAAATACATACAAGAGTATCAAGATCAAAATTAGCGAAATCGGTTCAGCCGTTCTCGAGTTTTAGCGAGACTAACGAACAGCGATTCATTTTTATATAAGAGAAGATAATTCCTGAAGTATGCCAAGCACTGATCAAAATATTGAAGAGTATGGTTAAGGTAAGTAAAACAGATTAGATTTATCATTCGTTTATTTTAAATTACTCAAACTCTTTGTTTACATTAGCATCCGAAAATGCTCTGTATAAAATATCCTGCGATTGAGCATTTTGTGTAGACATATTTCGATTGTCTGGAGGTGAAGGGACAACCAAATAAACATGTTGAGACATGTTTTGCTGATTCTGTATCCGTTAGGGAGATTCATAATATGAAGGTGAAAAGTGTACATGCTCGCCGACGAGCAAGGCCGATGTATGGCATTTTCTGGGATAAACGAATAATTACTAGTATTGCTTTGGACAGATGATGGATTGGTATCCATCAGCTGTTCAGAATACAATTTGTGTGAAGTAGAAGGGCGATTAGTGCTTATAATAATTTGTGATGGTGAGCTAACTTAACGATGCCTAGTCAATGAGCGCTTTTTCTTTATTATTAAAGCATGTCTAAGTTCTAGTCTGTCGATGTCGCTAAATTCTCTCAGTGCTTTGGCCAGAAGCCTACCATGGAGATCACAATCATCACAAGGTTTCTGCGAGTTCAGGCAGTTTTGTACTGCGCCGTTTTTGAACTGGGATAGACACCGTAGTACTTAATTTTTGCCCCTGTGTTGACTGCTGCATGTCCGGGATTTCATCAGCACCTTCTTCTATCTAGAAAACAATAAAACATAGCATTACAATACTTATTCTATTTTTTTTTTGTTTTAGTTACCAAGTACTACCGTAGAATGGGGCTATTCGGGACATATTTTCTAAAAAAATGGCCATAAAACTTTTACATGAAATCCCATCCAACACCATTTTTTTTAAATTAAGGCTGATATTTGTCTACATTATTACGTAGTTCATATTAGTCTAGATGCGTAACAATCGAATAATATTTTTTTTAATGCCTGAGTCCAAAATAGCCCCTTCGATGGGGCTAATCAAGATCTCCACATTCAAAAGAGGTTTTGTAGTACTTGTGTCTGATTTATCGATTTAGACGACTCGGGTTCTATTTGGGACAGGAATAAAGTTGCGTTCAAAACCTCACAAAACCTGCTTTGCATCACTTATTTTAGGGATTTTTTCTTTTAGATACAGCCGGTTCAGCCCTGCCGCAGCTGGCCGCCTTGTGGCCTGTGCCTCCACACCTGAAGCACAGGTCACTCCTGTCCGCCGAGACCGAACACTGGGGGCGCGTGTGCCCCAGCCCCATGCACTTAAAACAGCGCATGGGGCGCACCTCCAGTGTGATCACGCGCACTGTGCTCCACCCCACCATGAACCTGCCCCCTTCCAGCAGCTTTTTAGCTACTGGGATCGGGCAGGAGACAAGGGCGGAGCCAGTACCGCGGAGGCCACGGCGGACCTCTCCCACCCGGACCTGCTGGGCGTCGCAGCCCCCCACCCTGGCGACCGCCGCCGCCACACTGTGCGGCGTGGCCGTATCGTCCAGGCCCGTCAACCGCATATTAGCGGACTTGACGGGCCTGGCGATGGTGGCCACCTCCGACAGGACAGTGCGGAGCTTTTCCGCCAGCCTGTCGGCCTTCTCCCCATTTTGGGAGCCAGGTATCTCTAGCATCCTGGCTCCCGTGGCCGCCTCCTTACTGTGGATCAGGTCGATCCCCAGCTCTTGGAGATCGACCCTCTCCTGGGCCATCCTCAGTATGTCGCTATAAGTTACCCCATTTGCTGCGGCCTCGGGCTGCAAAGACAGCACCACGGCCGCAGTTTTTGGGGGCCTAAGCGCCCTCTTGGGAGCGGCGGCAGCCCTCTGCTTTGCCTTGGTAGGCGTAGCAGCAGCAGGCGTCGGCACCGCCGTAGGGGAGGGGGCCTTCTTTCTGCCCTTCCTCTTTTTCCTCCCCGTCACTGTTGCCCAGGACTCTTCCTGGGGGGCAGTAGCGGGGGGGCGAGCACCCTGGCTGACGCCTGGGGTCTCCCTCCGGGAATTCGCTGCCGCGTCCCTTTTCCCCTTTCCCTTGCCGGTCGCTTGGGACGGGCAGGGAGGGGCAGTGACGGGGGCGGCAGAGGCGGCGGCAGAGGTGGCCTTGCCCTTGCCCTTGCTGACCACCTCCGTCCACAGCGGGTTGAACGGAGTGGTGAAGGGCCTCTGGGAGGACGGCCCCGGCTCATTCGGCCTCTTATCCGCCGCGAGTGGCGGTCGGAGGGGCATCTCCGGCAGGAGCCGGTCTTCAATGCCGGCGAAGCAGGCCCTCGTGAAGGCCCTTTCCTCCATGATCACCTTGCGGATAATATCCTCAAGGTTGGAGGAAGGGCTCTCAGCCGCCGGTCTCGGGTCGGCCTGAGTTGGCCGGGCCGTGATTTCAGCCAGCTTTTTGTGCAGCTGGCTGACCTCCGACTGCAGGCGGTCGACCTTCGCCTGCAGTTGCCTCGTCTCGTCGGTCGCGGTACACTGCGCCAGCTCCCGGACGATGCCCCGCATGCTCGCGGCCCTGCACTTAAGGGACTATTGAAAAGTCCCCTTAAGGTTGGAGGACTTAGAGGCGACCTTTAAGATCTCCTCTTCATCCTCCTGGGCCATGCGATCCAGCTCAGCCAGGGAGTGGTCTGCGTACAGGACGCTTGACGCACCGTACCCGGACTTGGCCCGGGCGGTGCACGCCTGCCGTTCTTTAGCGGCGACACTCTCCTCTAGGTCCTGCTGGACCTGCGCACGCTTAGCGACCTTCCTTTTAGGATTGCTCCTCGTCGTCGAGTCCGAGGAGCCGGACTGATCCTTCAAGAAGGCCCGCTTGCGTGTTTGCGCCATCGACGTCGAGCCGGTGTCTGAGTCGAAGTCCGACTCGGACACCCTGCTCGACATACTCGCCGCGGATGGTGCGCTGCTGGGCTCCGAGGCCGACGCGACGTCGTCCCGAGAGGCCCGAGAGGGGCGTTTTTTTAAGAAACGCCCCGAAGCGTCCCGCGCCGGTTCCCTCATCGGCGTCTTCTCCTCCGCTATCTCACCGCCGGAGCGGCCACCTGCGTCATTTTTGTTTTGTTTTGCATTTTCATTTTCCATATCAAGTCCCACGAGTGTGAGGGAAATATGAAGTCACCCCGGCCAGTGCCCTCTGTAGCCGGGGAAGGGTACATACTGCGGAGGTCCCCTGGTATCCGCAGGTTTTAACGTCTTTGCTGACGGGTTTTTGTACTAAGGTTTTCCTTCCTCTAGGCGCGGCCAATTAAGGCAACACCTCTTCGGCACACATTACCCCAACGTACCCCCTTACGCCAATACGGGGGTCTTTGAAGTAAGTAATGTGTGACCGGCTGAAGAGCTGGCGAGCACTCTCCGACGTGGTGGGCAATGTGGTTAGCACCACCCACCCCGCCTTAAGCAGGCATGAAAATGCCCACGTTCCTTTCACACCCGACCGCAACCCACATGCGGCGAGGTGCGAAAGGAACCCACCTCCTTTTCCTTGCACTCCCGACCGCAACCCACATGCGGCGAGGAGCACAAGGAAAAACCCCCCTGGTGGCAGCAATGCCACCTGGCCCATCACGCTGTGCCCTCTGCTAGTCAGAGGGACACGCGGAAGGGCCCACCGTGTCGGGTTATTAGCCAGCGTGCGGTAATACTGCATAAAAGCTGCAGTATTACCGCACGCTGTTGCCCAGGGTGCACCACGTGGAGGTTACCCGACCTTAGCAAATTAAAACGAGGTAAACTGAGTGCTACTGTATTTCAGAAGTTATAAACTATATGTATGTCCCCGTTTCTGGTCCGGTCCCTTACAACCTGGAGCCTTCGGGCGGCCTAAAATTTGAATCGAGGTCACGACTAAGCATTATCGTAATTTGAAAGTTAAAAACTACATCCCAGTTGTAATCCGGCGCTACACAACAGCAAGCCTACTGGTGGCATCGAATTACTACAAGGTGAACTGAGCGCTACTGTATTTCGGAAGTTATAAACTGTAGGTCCCGGTTCTGATCCGGTCCCTCACAACCTGGAGCCTTCGGCAGCCTAAAATTTGAATCGAGGTCACGACTACGCATTAACGGAATTAGGAAGTTAAAAACTATAATACATCCCGGTTCTTATACGGTGCTAAACAACAGCAAGCCTACGAATTACAAGGTAAATTGAGTGCTACTGTATTTCGGAAGTTATAAACTGTAGGTCTCGGTTCTGATCCGGTCCCGCACAACCTGGAGCCTTCGGGCGGCCTAAAATTTAAAACAAGGTCAGGACTAAGCATTAACGTAATTTAAAAGTTAAAAACTATATTCCAGTTGTAATCCGGTGCTACACAACAGCAAGCCTACTGGTGGCATCGAATTACTACAAGGTAAACTGAGCGCTACTGTATTTCGGAAATTATAAACTATAGGTCTCGGTTCTGATCCGGTCCCGCACAACCTGGAGCCTTCGGGCGGCCTAAAATTTGAAACGAGGTCACGACTAAGCACTATGTAATTAGGAAGTTAAAACCTATAATACATCCCGGTTCTAATCCGGTGCTAAACAACAGCTAGCCTACTGGTGGCATCAAATTAAAACGAGGTAAACTGAGTGCTACTGTATTTCAGAAGTTATAAACTATATGTATGTCCCCGTTTCTGGTCCGGTCCCTTACAACCTGGAGCCTTCGGGCGGCCTAAAATTTGAATCGAGGTCACGACTAAGCATTAACGTAATTTGAAAGTTAAAAACTACATCCCAGTTGTAATCCGGCGCTACACAACAGCAAGCCTACTGGTGGCATCGAATTACTACAAGGTGAACTGAGCGCTACTGTATTTCGGAAGTTATAAACTGTAGGTCCCGGTTCTGATCCGGTCCCTCACAACCTGGAGCCTTCGGCAGCCTAAAATTTGAATCGAGGTCACGACTACGCATTAACGGAATTAGGAAGTTAAAAACTATAATACATCCCGGTTCTTATACGGTGCTAAACAACAGCAAGCCTACGAATTACAAGGTAAATTGAGTGCTACTGTATTTCGGAAGTTATAAACTGTAGGTCTCGGTTCTGATCCGGTCCCGCACAACCTGGAGCCTTCGGGCGGCCTAAAATTTGAAATGAGGTCACGACGAAGCACTAATGTAATTAGAAAGTTAAAAACTATAATACATCCCGGTTCTAATCCGGTGCAAAACAACAGCTAGCCTACTGGTGGCATCATATTAAAACGAGGGAAACTGAGCGCTACTGTATTAAAATTTTAGAAGTTATAAACTATACAGGGTGACTGGTACAGGACCCGCCATAGCAAAATCAAGCATGGAGGAGGTTATATGCTACCTATTGAAGCTTACTTTCCCTAACTAAAGTTTTATGGCTCCTCTTCACGATCGGCCATGATCGACACTCGTTGATCGTCTATAATCGGCAAGGTAATCGCCACCATCATCGTGCAAGCATCCACACGATCGTCGGTGATCATTAATTAAGCGGCAAGCATCCAAGATGGACGTGGAGGTTATAGCTGCAGTTACCATTAATTTAATTTCCTTATACAATCATTTTATCAATGTAGTTGAACGAAAAGTTGCGAAAAAAAAAATGGAAGAAGAGAAGATGGTGGTGTTTGAGCATTCATCGTAATAGAACACAGTAAATACATATACCTATACAACTTAATAGGTGATCCTACTGCCCAGTTCTTACTTTCAATATCTATTTCAGACATTCAATGGATAATCAGCTCTCTGAGCTATTGGCGGAACCTTCAGGGGAATTTGAAAACTTTCTTCGCATGTCGCTAAGCGATTTCAATTATTTAGTTGAAAAAATATCCCCATTAGTTGCAAAACAAGACACTACTTGGAGGGATTCTATACCAGTTAAAATCCGTATTGCTATAACTTTGAGATTTTTGGCTACTGGGGATAGTTAAAGAAGCTTGCATTATACGTTTAAAGTTTCAAGCCAAATTATATCTCAAACTAGTTGAGCCCCGGCGGTTTCACCCGCTGTTTTTTTTTAATTTTAAACCTTACCTGTATTAGAGCAAACAACACAAAAAAAAAACCAACAAAACAGACCAAAAAGATCGGACCAATTTCTTAACACACCTATAAATATTTGACAACCAAGTGACAGTATTTTTTATTTCTAAAAAGACAAAAGAGATCGGACATTCCGAGTTTCCCGTACCGAACATCAAATGTTTCACAGGTGGAACAGTTTGTATTGGAAAATAAAATTGTCGATTTTAGTATTTTTCTTTGCTTATTATTCTTGTTTCTCATCTAAACCTTCCCTGAACTTTTACAAATACATACAAGAGTATCAAGATCAAAATTAGCGAAATCGGTTCAGCCGTTCTCGAGTTTTAGCGAGACTAACGAACAGCGATTCATTTTTATATAAGAGAAGATAATTCCTGAAGTATGCCAAGCACTGATCAAAATATTGAAGAGTATGGTTAAGGTACCTAAGTAAAACATAGATTAGATTTATCATTCGTTTATTTTAAATTACTCAAACTCTTTGTTTACATTAGCATCCGAAAATGCTCTGTATAAAATATCCTGCGATTGAGCATTTTGTGTAGACATATTTCGATTGTCTGGAGGTGAAGGGACAACCAAATAAACATGTTGAGACATGTTTTGCTGATTCTGTATCCGTTAGGGAGATTCATAATATGCTGGTGTGAGAAATGGGCGAAGACTTTCTGTGGAAATGTCGCAGTAGACAGGTTGGTCTGAGTACGGTGTCCTGATTTTTTCCAATTTCAGGGTTGAACCATCCCTCAGCAGCTCCTGCAGCTCTGCATCGGCTTCTTGAGAGCGCGCCAGCGATTTATAGTCCAGAGGACTTGGTGCTAGCTCTTCAACCCTCGAGAGAGTGTCCGCGACAATGTTGTCTTTCCCAGCAATGTACCTGATATCTGTGCTGAACTGGCCAATAAAATCTAGGTATCTGAACTGCCGCGGGGAACATTTGTCGCGTTTGGTGGTGAAGGCGTATGTAATGGGCTTATGGTCTGTATAGATCGAAAACGTCCTGGCTTCTACCATGAACCTGAAGTAGCGAATCGACTCGTAGATAGCTAACAGCTCACGGTCATAGGGACTGTATTTCTTTTGCGACGGGCTAAGCTTTCTAGAAAAGAAAGCTAGCGGTTGCCATTGATCTTCGATGCGCTGCTGCAAAACCCCTCCAATAGCCATGTCCGAGGCGTCTGTCTGGATGGCCAGCTCAGCTTTCACGTCTGGATGTGAGAGAAGTGTGGCTTGAGAAAGACTAACCTTGCATTGTGTAAAGGCATCTTGAAGCTCTGTGGTCATGTTGACGGGTTTCGAGCCTTTGGTGTCTGGACCTGCCAAAAGTGCATTAAGCGGCGCCTGGATTGCTGCTGCTTTGGGTATAAAACGGCGATAAAAATTCATCATACCCAAGAATCGCCTCAATTCCTTGACGGTCCTAGGTACTGGGAAGTCCTTGATGGCCTGGACCTTCACATCATTTGGACGGATGCCATCTGAAGTTACAGTGTAGCCCAAGAAAGTCTGTGATTGGCCAAAGACGCATTTCGCAGTATTGACTTGTACGCCATATTCTTTTAGCCTCTGGAACAGCTGTTTCAGGTGCTCCTCATGCTGCTGCTGTGACTCTGAGAACACTAAAATATCATCTATGTACCCATAGCAGTAGTCTAGGCCTCTCAAGACTTCATCCATGAATCGTTGGAATGTCTGGGCTGCGTTCCTGAGACCAAACGCCATGTAGGGGAACTCGAACATGCCAAAGGGGGTAGTGATGGCTGTCTTGGGTATGTCCTCCTCACAAACAGGAAGCTGATTGAACGCTTTAATTAGGTCTATGGTACTGAATACCTTTTTACCCGCCAGCTGGTATGCGAAGTCGTGGATGTGCCGTACTGGGTATCTGTCTGGAACAGTGCGTGCGTTTAGTCCCCTGTAGTCTCCGCACGGACGCCAACCATCATCGTTCTTACGAGCTAAATGAAGCGGAGAAGACCACGCGCTGTCTGAGCGGCGAGCTGTGCCATTTGCTAGCATGTCATCAAACATCTTCTTCGCTACGATGAGTCTTTCCGGATCTAGACGGCGTGGGCGGCTCGATACTGGCGGTCCGGGAGTTGTTTTTATGTGGTGCACTGTACTATGACGAGGAATTTCCGGCTTACCTGCTGGACGGGTAATTTCTGGAAACTCTCGGAGAATGCGGTGATACGGCGTGTTGTTGGTAGTGGTGCGTACTGATGAAACGGCCTCAGGTGATTTTTGGCGTGGAACAGCGACAGTGAGAGAAGTCAGCCCATCTACTAGACGTTGGTTGTGGCAATCAACAAGTAAGTTGTAGTGACTTAAAAAATCGACGCCGATGATAGGCTTTGACACGTCTGCAATGGTGAAACGCCAAACGAAAGCGCGACGCAGTCCTAAGTCGAGGTGGAGGTTGAGGTAGCCATACGTAGCAATGACACTACCGTTGGCGGCATATAGCTCGTACTTGGTCTTCGATTTTGGAGGCATCCGAACAGCTGATCTTGGAAAAACGCGTCAGAACCCGTGTCAAAAAGTCAGAACCCGTGTCTATAAGATATTGTATCTTTGATTTCCGGTCAGTCATGAATAGGCGGCCTGATGATATAGGGCAGATGCTTGCCGCTTCTAGTAGCTGCCCTTCTCGTTTCCCGACTTGAATGTGCAGGGAGGTGTACATTTTCGGGCTTTTGCTCCGTATTGGAAGTGGTACCAACAGTGCGGACATCCCTCCGGTCGTTCCCTGGATCGCGAGCGTTGACGAAAACCGGATCTGGAACCAGACCTCGATCGCTGCTGTCTACTGTTGTTACTAAAAGGCTGGCTCTGTACCTTTACAAGTGCTTCCACCTGACGTGTTAGTGCATCCAACCTGGCTTCCCACGCACCGCCCGGGCTGCTCGTCGACGTGCTGGCTACATGGTGCGGCGTTGATATGTCGTTAATTTGATCTGCAAGCTCAGCTACTTCATCCAGGTCGGTTCTACGCTGCGAAGCTACTATTGGTTGAACGTGTGGTGGTAGCCGACTCGCCCACACTGTCCTAATAAAATCATCCGGTACGTGCGGTCCTGCCAAACTCCGGAGATGCCGTAAAAATTGGGTTGGCTTTCTGTCCCCTAGCTCCTCGTGCTGCATGAGTTGTAACGTTTTTTTTTTCGCGCGCATCCGACATTCGTCTAATGAGCTCTTTTTTAAGCTTGTCGTACTTGCCTGTGGCTGGTGGTGCAACCAACACGTCTTTGACGATGCGCGCGTACTCCTGGTCCAATTGACCGGCCACAAAATGAAATTTCGTGGCATCCTGGTTTATGCCGGAAATGACGAACTGGCTCTCTATTTGGCTAAACCAATCTTCGGGTTCTTCGGGCCAGAACGGTGGAGCTCGGACACCAACACGCCACACATGGTTGGCACCCGTGGTATAGTTGTCACTTGGACCACCGGTCATTCTCGAACTTTCCTCGTCGTTGGTGTCTTGCAACACATCACCTCCGAGGTCGTTTCTGGACATGTCTTCCTTCAGATCACGTCGGGGTCACCAATAAAGCGGTCTAAACCTACTTTTCTGCTCGGGAAAGGTGGAACTAAACTTAGCAATAAAACTTGTTAAAATGATTTTAAATTTAGATTATTAATTTTTCACCAAAACACAAACAAATACAATTACAAAACTTTAGGTTTAAAAAGTACGGACAAAACGGAAATACATAAAAATGGAATTAATGGAATAGCGCGGAACAAGCAAAAGCGACGATAGATGGCGAGCGAGTGAGACCCCGGTCCCGGCCGCGCTGCAGAGCCCGGCGCGGCGGCGCGTCACTGCCGCGGCGGCCGCAGGACCGGTTTGTCACACAAAAGATCGTATGATTTTTCGGTGTGGTACAAACGCTAATCGCTTCCGCGTATGGCACGTGTAGCGGTAGCGATGTTAAGCTGCTACACTGGTATTGCTTCGTCGTCGCCTGACAGATCGGTTTCTGGTGTATTGTTTCTACTCTTATACAGATCGCGGTAGAACTCAGTTGCTGTATCAAGTATACCTGGTCGGCTGCTGGTGTAGTATCCCCTTTTGTTTTGAATTTTTGGTATCCATTCTTTTTTGTCAGTAAGGATTTTTAGGGCTTTCTTAATGCCTCCAGTTTTAGCGATATGTTTTTCAAATGTTTCCAATCTGTGAGCTTGACGATCTTTCCTGATGGCTACCCTGATGTCTTTGCTTAGGTTTGATATTTGTTTCCTTGTTGCTTTTGTCTTTACTTTGGTGCTTATCAACTCTAGTCTTTTGCCGAGGAGATCTGTTACTTTGTTAGATTTTTTATTTTTGTCCTGTCCTTCGCTTGTATTCCTTTTCGCTGCTGTACTTAGTATTTTGCTGAGTTTGTTATACTTCTCCTGTAGGTTGAGTGATTCTACTGTTTCTGGGAAATTTTCGAGCTGTGTCTTTAATTCATCGGTATTTATATCTACTTGTTTGGTATATGAATGTAATTTAAATGGTCTACGTTTATTTAGTTCTTTATATGTTAGTTTTGCTCGTATCATTCTGTGGTTGGTGTGAAAGTTGATGTTTTTGACATTTCTGCAGTCTTCGAATAGGTTGCTTTTGTTGGTTAAGATGTAATCTATTTCATTCTTATACACTCCGTCCGGTGATTCCCATGTCCATCTGCTGCGGTTTTTGTAGTTTGTGTTCAAGATTTTTAGGTTATTTTCATAAGCCAGTTCTATTAATTTTCCGCCATTAGGTACGTGTTCTTTTTCCATAACTAAAAGGTCCTAGGATATCTTCGCCACGCTTTTTCTCGCCTACTCTTGCGTTAAAGTCACCCATAACTAGTAGATTCTTATGTGCATGTTGTTTTAACGAGATATTCAGCTTGGTATAGAACGAATCTATTTTATACTATAACGAAAGTGTAATTATAATTTCTTAAAGTTTAAGGGTGTCTGGCAGGGGGTAGCAACTGTCATAAGTGTCCGGTAATGGATGACGAGATTTCTAAAGTTATCCCGAAGAAAATATAAAAAAAATTGAGCTTTATACTTACTCTAACAAATTTTAAGTACTATTTTATACACCTTTACTACCTGTTACCTGCCCAGGGAACCACAACCCAAACTCTATAGTCGCTGGTCGTTCTCACCTGTATAGGAGACATGTACAGAGAAACTTTCAGCTTTTATAAAATAAGGAAGGTCTGGCCGTCGTGGACTCTTGGACTATTAGATTAGAGATGTCGGGCTTTTGGCCCAAAACGGCCGCGCTGTTCATCTAAGGCCGTCCGAGCACTCCTCCGTCCGATTCATACCTCCAGGTTGCCACTAAAACCAAAACTGGGTGGATATAAGACGTATATCCGCTCGCGGCTTACAAAATGTCGACTTGAGAATCTGCACAGGAGCGGGCAGATATTATGTCCGCAACGACGTGATTCCTCGGGACACTCGCATGGTGTCGGTCGAGGAGTTTATTGTCCGCTTGGCACGTCTAATTATGTACTATATCAACGTACTTACTCATTTTCGCTACTGGTGCACATGTTTCATTGTAATCAATTCCTTGTCTTTGGTTAAAGTCCTGAGCTACAAGGAGTGTGGAACGTAATAGAAACACGCTTGTAAGTACGATATGACTACACACAGAAAACACAGCTCATAGAAATCTCTATTCCTAGACAGCACGTTTCGCCGAAAACCCTGTTAATAGAAAACACTGTTCGTAGACATCTCGGTACATAGGAAGCACTGTTGACAGAGACACAGAGATCACTGTCCCTAAATAGCACTTTTTGCCGTGAACTTTGTTCACCAAAACCAAAACACGACTCTTCAGCTTTATAATATTTGTGTAGTATATAATATGAAACAAAAACTATTAATATTAACAAAAAAGTAGGTACTCAATATAATTTTAAAAATATTGTTTATACACTAACAGTGGTTTCTATGAACAAAGTTCACGGCAAAAAAAGCTATTTAACCCTTAAGGTAGCAGGACAATTTAATATTAGAAAATAAAATAAAAACATTATAGTCGGGCTATTTGGGCTCTAAGGCACATGAAAAAAAAAATAATGAAAAAAATCAAAATATTACCGTTTTTTGGAAAAAACAATGTATAATATACTAAGTATACTAAATATTTTGTACCACTCATATACAAACGTACACACAAGAGTCTCACTGTTATCATTGTAAATCGAATGGTATGCTATAGAATAGAGGAACTGAGAAATGATACAACTGCAAAGTAATATAAAACATATTTATTTACAAACAAATCTTAATATAATAATATATCGTAAAGTAAACATGCAAATCTTATTCCTATAACCAGATTTATTTTAAAAGTATTTACTGACAAAAATTAACATTCTATTTATACAACCGAATTCTGTAACTATTATAGAAAACGTAATTACAAACTTAACTTAACCTTAACTTTCTAAATTATAGTAATTCTAGAATTGTGCTAATATAAACAAGATTTATGTCCCCAAGACAAAGTGCATATTTTGTCTTTGAGTACAATACGTTTGTCGTCATTTGATGATAAAACCACTTTGTTAACAGCTTGAGTAAAAATTTCATGTTTTAATGACTTAAATAGTACATTTCTTTTGCGGAGAGACTTATTATGCAGTAATGCTTTAGTGTAGTCATGAAAATCTAGTTTTTTTACAACAGATTTCTTCACTCCTTTTGCCTTTTTTATTTCATTATCTAGAGTTTTCAAACAATATAGTTTAGATCTTAATCCTACGAATTCACTAATGCATTGCCCTCCTAGCTCATCTTTAAATAACCCAGGAATTTTCTTGTTTCTACAAACAATGTTGAATGCATTATTTTCAGAAAAATTACTTGTGTCAAAATAAGATTCCAAATTTTGTTTTATATCTTTATACACGTTTGATGTCTCAATCGAATATAGAAAACTGTCCGTATCTGTATAGCATAGTTTCAAATTAGGACCGTAAAAAGGTTTCTTAACAGAGTAATGAAAGTTGTACATATGGTTTTTGGATATTTCCAGAACAGTAAACCCTATGTAAATAGGTTTATCTAATGTAACCGACTCCGTTTTCATTTGAACGGCTACGAAATTTTCAGTAAAAATTGTAGAGCTGTGATAATTAGGTCTCGATATCAACTGTTCAACGGTATAATTTTTTTTAGTTTTGTTTCTTGTATCACTCCATTGGTTAACCAAATGAACATTTAGTCTATTTTCAGTATTTTCGAGCGTTTTACCAAAAATACTGTTATTCAGTAATTTAAAAAAGTCTTGTTCAAATGTTGACTTAGCGTTTTGTCGTAATGTTGTATTCAAATCTATGTACTGTTTTAAAAATGGACTTTGTTTAAATTTTATAACTCTATGAACCTTTTTTATTAATAAACCATGTCGTAAACATGTTTTTAAATGCACATAATGAATTACATATTTAAATTTGTCATATAAATTAGGAATCAATTTGGAAGTTTTTGAACCAGGTGGAGTAAATTTTTGAGGGCAAAACGGAAGGTCATTGTGGGCATCGTGCAATTCATTTGGATAATGCATATCAATTTCCAAAATATACCCAAAATCTGAATCGTCAGGCACATTAGTAATGTTCAAGTCATCAATTTCTGATTGCTGAAGAAACTCGAAATTTGAAAATGGTAAATATGAACACATGGCATAACCATATAAATTATTACAGTCAATGTATAATAAGTAATTATCAGGAGCAGACGAATCATAATTGGGCAAATATTTGTTGTTTGCCTTAGAATACCGTCTAGAACATAAACAAATACCTCCGCGGATTCCTTTCTGAATCATACGAATCATCTCCAAGTCTTCGATAAGTTGCAATTGTACTTTGGTTTGAAGAAGCATTGCATCGAAGCTTAAGCTTGGAGCTGTTAAGTAAAATGCCGGATCTAATTTATAAGTAACTCTGCAAGTCTTGCGGAAGTTTTCAAAAACGTCTGCCAATAAAAGAACATCTGTTTTAAGATATAAATCAATATAATCGCCAAGATTCTTTAAGTCAAATGTTTTCCATATGCATTCCGCATGCGAATATTCAGCGACCGAAATAGTATCATCATTTAATACACTATAAAAACAATCGCGTGGTGGTAATTGCGTTTCAGAAAAACAAGCCCAATTAGTCATGTATTCGTATGGATAAACGCCTTTACGTGTTAGTAAGTCAAAATTCTTCTTATTTTTATAGAAAGAAGACAAATGAGTAAAATCATTTCTGTTTAGGTTTCCCGCGAGCTTTTCTAAACTTGTGCTTAAAAATTTAAATGAATCGACAAATCGAACCGGGAAACATTTCTGAGATCCTACATTTAAAAACTTTGTAAATGATACGTAATTTTCTTTGTTTTTTGCAATAACTTTAATTTTTCCTGGCATTTCTCCTAATTGACGTATAAATAGGTGACTGTCGTAACCGGACAAATTATGAAAAAATACGGGGATAAATTTGGGTAAACGAAATTTTAAATTACAGTAAGAATGGGCAGGACCTCGATATTTACCAGTTAAATGACAGTGATCTTTGACCTTGTCATCAAATAATGACTTAGAACAAAGAGAGCAATATTTCGACTCGTCAAATGTGGTCTGTTCTGCATTTGTTAAAGGTAACATTGGGATTGTTTGTTCCAAAATTTTGTTTATTTTTGTTACATCTTCGACTATATGTTTAAGAAATTTGTCAACACAATCAGGTCCACGGTGAGATACATATCTGTTGAGTGAATTGTCATATGAACAGACTATGTAATATGCAAAGGCAGCTGGTAAATGTTTTTGTAAAACGGTTGTGTAAGTAGAATTTATTTCACCACTATTTGGTTTTAATAAACATTCAAAATCCGCATATATAACAAAAGGTACACTTTGCATTCTTTCGTAATGTCTAAATTGAATCACAGCACCGGAATCAGGTAACATTGTTCTAATTGCACCACAAATATGTGTATCCAATTTGTCTTTGTTATGAAAAAAAAGCAAACAGTCTTCACAAAAATATATTTTTCCGTGGTGCTTTGTTACTTGTCCTCTGAGTAATTTAGATAAATTTTTTATCAGACAATAATGTTTGGAATTGTTATTTTCTAATAATAGCAAATTAATATGATGCTTTTTTCTTTGATTTGTTTTGTATAGAGGACCGACAATATTAGATTTGTTTAGTCCATACACGTTTACACTAATTTTATCATTATTTTTCTCAAATGTCTTAATATCCGAAAACCCTACCGGGAAAGTCATATTGTTAGTGTTCAAAACGTTTTCAAACCGTGGGTACGAGGAAGTTCGATGAACGTTGTTTTTAGCAGGAAATAAAGCTGCTACAATACACCACAAAAAACAAAAAGCATCATTATTTTGTATATTTATGCATGCATGTTTAGTTTTTATAAATTTAGGTAATTCAATAAATCGCGAGGCTCTCATTGGGTTGTATTTGTTAATATTGACCTCTAAGTATAAGTTACGCAAGAAAGCCCAACCGCTTTCTTTTTCCTCAAAACAGTCAACTTTTGTCGTAATGCTGTCAACCACATTTGAAAATATCTCATTAAAATTGTAGTTTTGATGTAACGTTATATTTTCTGTAGCAAAAGATTTAATTTCACTAGTGTTATTTTTAGGCAACGTAAATTCAGCAAATAATTCGAAATTTACTTTGATAGATTGGTATGTCGCTTGTCTTACGTCTAATAATTTTCGTACACGTGACTTGACCTCATGTAAAAATCTACCTGGCGGAACCACACCATTACCTTCGTCGCTAATTCTATACGATGCAATTCGATTGCGAAATGCACTGCTTATTTTAACAATACCTTGACTAACTTGGATAGAACTATTATTCTTATGAATATTAGTGCGTAAATGGCTCGAGAAAGCGTTACTTTTAATAGATAAGTCACAAACGGTGCAGTAAATTGTGTTTTTTGCCATTATTGAGAGCTAAGTATGTAAACAAAATGTACCTAATGAAATATACCTACCTACATAATAGTCAATTAAAAATAAACTAGAGAATTATAAGCACAAACTAGTTAAAACATTTATTTAGTGAAAATGGACCTTATAATCTAGTCTTAAGCAAGATCTCCAGCCACCACATAAATAAATGTTACACTTTTCTAAAAAAAGTGAAAATGAGTTACTCCAAAGTATACATAGAGGAAAGAATTATCCCTTTTTATCAGCAAAAAACGTGCCCTCGTCCGTGAACTGTTTCTTACACATATTTAAAAATTGTTTTAAAGGTACAAGATTTGGGCAATCTGATTCACCTTGATATTTAAGAGATACAAGCGCGTGCTCCCATCGTTTAATCGGCGCCACGGTTCTTATATCTTTTGAGTTATATATTTTTAGCTCGATAAAGACTTCACCCGTCAAATTCGCTGTTCGACGCAAAACGCCGTCAGCGACCCGCCGTGTTAGCACCGACAGCAGAGTCCCCGGAGCAGGTCTTCTTGTTGCGTTGTCGTCGTCGCTTTCGGAATCCAAAACCCAGCCTGCCGTTTTTCGATGAGCGGTCGTCGCTGTCTTCGACACTGATTGTTTTTGTTTTTTCGTTGATGCTTCTTTTTTCTTATACCTGAAGTTAGAACAAAATACAAAATTAGACATATTCGTAAATAAAAAAAGTAATAAGAAAAGTATGTTACAAACAAGTTTCAATTATCTCATCAAGATTAGTAAACAAGACCTTTAAAACTATGGTAAACGAAACTTACGTTTTTTTAGACGTAGACGCTTCTTCGTTATCTGGTTCAAAAAACTGCTCAGCTGTGTCCTTCTTGCTACGTTTACGGGAATAATCCGAATACTCCGAATCAGACCTGAAAAACAAGTAAGTTACACAGACACACACATAGACGAAATAAATTTTAATGTTACTAAACAAACATACGCGTAGTATCGAAATAATTTTCACTGCATTTTAGAACCGACAGCCTTTCAATATATTACAAATACTTATATAGTGTGTAAGTAAGAAATTAAATATAAAAAGAAAATACACTTTAACCAAAAACAATTATTTGTTGTTTAAGTTAATATGTTATCAAATAAAGTAACATAGTAACAAATTTATGTCAAAGAGATATTAATATATCAAAAAATATAAACTCACTTTAACCAAAAACAATTCTCTGTTGTTTAAGTTAATTTGTTATCAAATAAAGTAACATAGTAACAAATTTATGTCAAAGAGATATTAATATATCAAAAAATATAAACTCACTTTAACCAAAAACAATTCTCTGTTGTTTAAGTTAATATATGTTATCAAATAAAGTAACATAGTAACAAATTTATGTCAAAGAGATATTAATATATCAAAAAATATAAACTCACGAACATGATTGCAACGCAGCGGTTTCTCGTGATTGTCGAATTAGGTGTCAGCGGGCGCTTTGCTTCTGGTGGGCTTCGGTCTGCTGACGACCTTGTAGAGCAGTCTGAGGGCTGGTCTTGCTTTTTGGAGTCCGGACCTGGCTGGCCTTGCTTCGTACTATGATGTCTGGTGTAGTCTGATCTGAAGGCTGGATCTTGATTCTGGAGTATGGTGACTGGAGATCTTGCTTGGAGACTGGCTTGTTGTTTCTTCCTCGGAGTTGCTGGATTACTGGGTGGTGTGTTTGACCGGAATACGGCTTAAATACAATAACTTCAGCTATTCTCAACATTTACAATGTGAAGAAAAATGATAAGTTTACCTCAGTTTGCACAAAACAGTGCGACTATAATTGAAAACCGATTAAGCACCGCTGTTTTTATTGAAACATCAGCAATAATTATAAAATGGAAAAACAAATATATCGAGTAACAAGCATTCATTTGAAATTAAATACCTTACTCATACATTTTATTATCTATATATAAACACGTTCGGACCTGTACGAACCCGAGGTACTGTTAATTTTCGGAAGGATGACCGTGAGTGGCATTTACAATTGAACGCTACCGTTTGAGAGTACATCTCCTGGTTTATCAGAGTCAATTTTTGAAAATTTAGATTCCGAAGACGGAAAGAGATTTAGCAAAATAATTCCATTATTTGGACATGTAAAATTAAAATAAGTGTTTCAAAGTTCTCGGTACGGTTATAAAAACAATTATCTGTTATTAAAATTTGGTATGTACTTATTAAAATCGTATCAATAAAATTTATATTTTGTGCGAGCGCAGTTGCGCGCAATAGCTAGTACACAATTAGCCGCTTTGTTTTAAGGTGTGTTTACAATACAGTTAGTCTGCAGTTATTATATGTAGGTATATTAAATCGTGGGTCTGATTCCTCCCCAGAACAAATATGTTTTTCTGGGTGTTTCTATTTATCATAAATATCTATGTATTTTTAAGTATTGGTTTTATATTAAAATAACCAAAACATGCTAATGGTTTTTACTATTTATTTGTTCGGTACCTACTTTATTTACCCAATGTACCTAATAACTAATAACATGTGCTAATAACATTTGGAGAATAGTGAAATCAGTTATTACCGGTTTGTAATCAGCTTTACAACAATGATATCAAGTTGTACAAACTTGTCAAGTATTTTTGCGGAATCGCGAAACTGATTAAGGTGTGTTTACAATACAGTTACTCGTATTGTGCAATTATTTTATTTTAGGCTGTGGGTTTGATTCCCACCAGGACATATATTTATGTAAAGAAAATGCATGTTTTTCTGTGTCGGGGTATTTCTTTGTATTTTAAAGTTGTAAAAGTACCTACTCTGGTTCCCATAGTACAAGATTTGCTTTGTTTGGAGCTAGATAGTGTTGTATAAAATAGCTGAACAAAAAATAAAAGACATGACATACTTGTTCATTCATAATAGTTTTATACTAAAATAGCTCAAACACGTTAATAGTTTTTATTATTTATTTGGTACCTACTTTATTTTACTCAATATACACGAAGAGAGGACTTGAGCTAATAACATTCGGAGAATAGATAAACCACCAACCCAACCAACCAGTATGTCATAGCTTTATAATAAATATCAAGTTGCTGACTTAACAGCTGCACCGACTTATTTGCAGGTACGGTCACGACTCTGTTCATTTAGTTGCTAGTTGGTAGTTGGTGTGGACTTCAACTTACCATTTTCTATTTTATTATTTTGTTGTAACGGAGCTACCGCCTTTATGTGTCGTAAGTTTGGTATGAGCAAACGACAATTTTGGTATTAGCAATAGACTCCTTAAAATTTTTCCAATACGTTATTGCAAAGAAATCGTTCCATTATTGACTTTTTCTTATATATATACACAGCATTCTAACAACTTAATTTACTATTGTATTTTATGTTGTGACAGAGCTATCGCCTTTATGTGTCGTAAGTTTGGTATGAGCAAACGACCAATTTTGGTATTAGCAATAAATAAAATTTTAAGGAATCTTCCTTAAAATTTTTCCAATACGTTATTGCAAAGAAATCGTTCCATTATTGGGCATTCTAGAACAGGTTTTGAATTAAAATTTTTGAGCGAACGTAGTGAGCCACAAAATTTTCATTCAAAACCTGTTCCAGAATGCCCAATAATACACTACTTTAGATGTTTGTTACTCAATCACGCAAACGGCTGGACGTATTTGGATGAAACTTAGTAGGAAGGTAGTTTATACTCTAGATTAATAATATTAGCTACATTTTAGCTCGATAAATTTTACGGTTCCTGTAGGATAGCGAATAAAACTAGTTTTATACAACGAATAAAGTCGCATTTGACCACCAACTTGCCTGATGATACGTGTTAAGCAGGCTTAGAAGATACCTATAAACACCAACTTTAAAAAGCCCATGATTTATACCTCTCTGAAAACAAATAAGCCGATATTAGGTTTCATTCTCTGGATATAAGAATCATAAACGTAAATTCAAAATTATTCAAGGGAAATCGACAGTGTAAAGGTGGTAATTTGGCAATATCTACTTGTTTTATGTTGAAAACGGGATGGTAAAATAAAATAGTGAGGCTTCAAAGGACATTTTCGATATGTGTCCTAGAGAAAATTGACAAACTCGCTGCCTTATGGCCAGGTTCCAGACTCAGTAGAGTGGTTGGCGCAGTAATCAAGCATTGTTGACAAAGATGTCCAGTAATTGAAAAAATATATTCATATACCATCTGGGATATTTCATACCAGTATGGAAATATGTAATAAGCATGTTTGCAAGTCTGCACCACTCATACGACGATTGTAGCTTTAGTTTTTAGAGGCATGGAACATCGACGTTTGTAAGTAGCCCATACGATATATCAAGAGATGGTGCTAATGAGCTCTCCATATATCTAGATCTTTCATCTTTATTACTCTTTTGGTCAGGCTCATTAGAACTTGGGTTTTCGTTGGGTAAAATAAATAAAATAAGTTTAGCCTGTAAGCTAGCTCATATCGAGAACAAATGTAAAGCATCATTGTAAGGAAACCTAAACTCAAAATCAAAAATTTGTGGTAAATCAAAAGTATGAATTAAATTTGTGCAAAATGCACACATATCCACGTTCATAGGAATGTAAAAAATGAATCTTACACTCATATAAGTAACAAAAACTCAAAACCATAAGCTACCCCAAAAGTGGCAATGTATATTATTCTATACACCACCAAGCAGAGGTTGTTTTAGCGAACTGTAGCAGTGTATATATAATACACCATGTATTATACACTAAGAAAAAATACAAAAAATATGGCATAAAAACTCTCATCATAACTTATTTCGTGCACAGACGTAATTATTACATATTTGTTATTATGAATTGTCTATAAAAATTAAAAGAATAATAGTAGAAATAAATAAATAAAAATATTATATCTTGAACCTTTCGCAGATCCACCTTTGGTTTTGAAAATTTGCCAATAAAATCTAAGGTTCAATGTTAATTTCAAACTTTTTTCTTAATGAATATACGTTGGGATACTATTCTTTAGTTTCAATGACAGTAATGCTAATTATTTACCCAAAACTTGCAACTAGATTTTTTTGAAAAGTATGTATATCAACAAAGTGACTTTAAGGGTTAAGGACAGTGATCTCTGTCAACAGTGCTTCCTATGTACCGAGATGTCTACGAACAGTGTTTTCTATTAACAGGGTTTTCAGCGAAACGTGCTGTCTAGGAATAGAGATTTCTATGAGCTGTGTTTTCTGTGTGTAGTCATATCGTACAAGCGTGTTTCTTTATTACGTTCCACACTCAGCTACAAGTCGTGCTTTTCTCCTGTCAACTTTTTCAATTACGTTGTATTTATGCTTTAAAATCATCTTGCTATCTTTTAAATTTTTACTTTTCTTTCGTTCTACAACTAGAGATTAGAGCGGAAAAGAAATCTTCATGTTCACTAACGACAGTGCGCCACTATCTACGCACTCAGAAGACCTGTCCCAAGGTCATAAGTACCCAATTGCTGAGAGTCACACAGCACTTCAGACATTCTCAGACAAGTAGGTATAAAACGAATGACTTATTAGATTCACTTATGCGCCATTGGAAAACAAAAATAGGAAGTACCTACAGAAAATCCCGGGATTTCCTGGTTCTTCCGATCAACCCTACTTATGATAGACCTTATGATACTAACCATGTACTAACCTTAGCTAAACAAAAAAACAATGCATTGATTACCGCCAGTGATTTATTCTAACATTTAATTTTATCCAAGGGAAGTGGTGCTTAATTTTTAACACGCTTTTATTAGCTTCACCTTTAGGTTTGTATGTATGTTTGTAACCGACTCCTTTAGGCGCGTTTTTGACGCACTTCAAATGGTCAGATTTCTTTCAAACTTTGTAGATATATCGAGGACCGATGACAATACACTAAACAAAGCGTGTTTTTTAGTTTTTTTTAACTATTAATTATTAAGTTTTGTGTCGTCATTTTGACTATTTTCTTGTTTTAAAGCTGCATAAAACCAACGTTTTGGAGATTATTTTATCAGATAATCATCATCATCATCATGAAATAGAACACAGAAATTTATCACTAACACCGAGATATTTTATTAGGTATGTATTATTTGACAACATAGAATCAGTTTTACCTTAACTTCACTTAATTACGTAGGCTGGCGGCCGGAGGGTACAAAGAAACACGAAATAGTAACTTATGAATTTAATTATAACTAGATATAGGTTACAATCGGTCAATGTTAGAAACGAAAGTGAGGTTCGAAGTTACTAAAACAAAGGATTAAAATTAGAATCGCGCGAGCAGATTCCGAGTATCCGCCGGTGCCCGGTGCATGGAATGTGTTGCGTTGCGAAACAGCGGCGACTTCTCGGTAAGGTGGCTCGCAGGTGCAATTACAGGAACAAGATGTACCAACTCTTAACATCTCCCTCCGCAAGATCAGGAACTATTTGGAGACTTTCGTCGAGAATAGTGCTGATAGCGACATAGAATCCTTGGAGCTGCTATCTTTGGCTTCTTGTTTTTCTTGTGTATCATTTACGGTATCATTTTCAGGACTGGTGTTATAATTTCTTCTCCGTGTAAGTTTGCGACGAATGAGTACAGTGATAATAACGAGTACTGCTGCACCGAGTAGCGCGTAGACAGGTAAAGTTGTGTGATAGACTGCGTCCATATTCGTGGATCTCAGAGTCACCGGTTCTTGTAGGGCAATTCTAGAGTTAGCTGAGTGAAGATGATTCAAGTCAATTGTATTCAGCTTCAGGATCTGTTTCACGGGCACGTTGTACGGGTCTTCTTGACTGATTGCTATACTGGATATTTTCAATATCTGTCCTTCAACTTGATCATGGTAGTTGTTAACGACGAATGCTGGAGTATGTAGGCCGCATCCCTTAGGCAAGATGGCTAGGTAGCTTCCTTGTAACATTTTGTATTGGTCTTGAGAACAGGTTAAGTGAACTTTCGTCAGGTTGGGAAAGCTCAGGACATATTGTCGGTCGTCCAACTGCTCCATGGCCTCCGAAGACAGGATAGCTGATGAACTGGCAGGATTGATGGATTTGCTGATGGCGTATAAGCTGTTGCAGGCAGTCCGATTGCTGTCCGTAGTGGCGGCTTAAGTTGTCCTCGCAAAGGTGACCGTGGCTAAACTTCGGACATTCTGTCTCTATGTACAACAGACCTTTCTCGTGAATTGCTACGTAAGGGTAGGCAGGTAAGAGGATTTTGTTGTCACAGTTAGGGGCTAAGGATAATCTGTATAGGTTGTAGTTAGTAGGGTAGACAATTGGAAATTTAATTACCAAGATTATATCATTATCTCTATAGTAATAACCTACTTTTAGTAAATCAAAATACTCTCTAAAACTAATGCCTAAAATAACCTCTGAATTATATAAAAGTTTTAACCTATCTAGCATAACCGTAAATGAACTATAGCTAATAGCTGAATGGTGGATACTTCCAGCTTTAACAAATGCCAATAAATTTTGCAATTTCCTGAATTCGCTAGACAAAATGTCTATGTCGTCTCCTAGTATCGAAAGTAGTTGAGCTAAGTGGAAATATTTTATCATGTCCGTTTCTTTTCTAAGATCATTTTCTAAAATTGAATTGATAATGTTCTCTATTTTACTCTGATTTTCTACAATGTTCTTAGTAACATTCGAGCTATACGAAGCCCACTGCTTGTTCAAACTCATTTGGTGATTTATTTCGGCAGCTAAATTGTTCTCATTTTGCGTTAGGACTGCAATGGCATTGTCGTACTTTAACGCGTCTGTGTAATCTAAATTTCCGGAAATGCTTTTTATGACAGAGCCAAGACCATCTATAAGACCTCTTTTTACACGTTTTAGTTGAAATGTGGCTAATTGACCGGATATTTCATCTAGTTTAGTTTCTAGGTATTTAACATGAGGGGCATATAATGATGACGTTTTGTTGTTTAAGTCTGGTAGTAAATCGCGTAATTTTCCTCTAACGTATTCTAATTTAATTTCCACATCATCTAAGTTTATCGTTTGGACAAAGGAATGGAAGTGTGAAATAACTCTAGTGGGTCCGAGGTTGACGGGGAGGATACCTGGTCCATCTTTCAGGCTTTCAAGTGTTATCTCTTCCGCTTTGACGGTCTTCAGGCCTTGGGCCAACGTTAGAAGGAGCAGTATTTTCAGTGCCCTGTAACAAACGAGCACTATTAGGTACCCGTTTCAAACGTGATTTGGGTATGAATCCTTTTTTCTTTTTAGTATAGATGTGAATGGGCAAATCTGCTGATACTGTGTCGTGCGTATAGCGAGCTGCTAGTTTCTGCCTATTAGCCAAAGGATTTCTAATATAGACTTGTTGGTCGGGTACATAGTTTTGTTCGGGTTCCCGATCTCTATTAATATTTTCGGTTATTTCGGTACGGCTTTGAAGTGCGGTTTCATTAATTATTTCATAAACTTTTGACATACGCTTACGATGATTCTGAATATACTCTTGCAATAAGTGCTCAGTTATATTCATGTCTAAAGGATCTCTGGGATCTAGATGGCCGGTTATTACATCGATTGGCCGACACTTCGTAAAGCTGTGTATCGAGCTATTATAAGCTAATACAGCGTAAGTCATAAGATTGGTAACTGACTCGTTTTGATGTTCGAGTTTCAGAATACGTAAATGCTCTAATAGGGTAGAATGTAAGCGTTCGACCATTCCATTTTCGTTAGGCGTATATGGGCACGTCTTATGATGCTGAATTTTGTGCAATCTAGTGAATTCTAAAAATAGTTGGTTCGTAAATTCTGGGCCATTATCTGTGACGTATCTTAGAGCCATACCGTGATGTGAAGAGAATTTTAATAGAGCCTGAACTACACTAATAGCTGTAGCATCTCTCAGAAAATACGCTTGCGCATATTTTGAGAACGCATCGATTATAGTGAGATATTTGTTACTATCGACACTAAGCAAGTCTAAATGCATTACTTCGAAAGGCTTTGTAGGTGGTGGTACAACTTGAAACCTTGGTCTTACTGGGTTACGGTCGTACTTAGCTTGGCCGCAAATGGCACATTCATTAATATACTTCGTGATTTGCTCCTTCATTTTAGGCCAGTAGTACTTGCGTGAAAGAGCTAGATGACATTCGTTGATGCCTCTATGATTAGTCTTTCCTTCATGATAGTTCTTTATAGTTGCTTGTTACTTGAAA
This sequence comes from Alcis repandata, assembly GCA_949125135.1. Taxonomy (NCBI): domain Eukaryota; kingdom Metazoa; phylum Arthropoda; class Insecta; order Lepidoptera; family Geometridae; genus Alcis; species Alcis repandata. The sequence continues at coordinate 2,987,778 of OX421249.1, forward strand.
TAGTCTTTAACGTTTTCGATTTCGCTTTTGGACAGAACCAAATTCATTGCTGAATTTTTAAAATTACTTTGTATGATTGGTATAATAGAATACATTTCTAAGGTGGGGTTGATTAAAATTCCTGTCTTTACTTTTGGATTCACATGTTCTTTAATCGCATTTATTACGTCTTGCTGTAAGTTAGATTTTGAAATTTGAATGCTAGTTCTGGTATGAGAGTCAAAAGGTTTAGAGACACTGGGCCTACTTTTAATATCGCCAACTACGTTGAATATGATTTGGTTGCTAAATCTATTGAGTGGATCATCAGTGATTGGCACTTCTAGAATAGGATTTTCAGCATCACTATGAATACTGTCAGTCCTAGAGTCGACACTCTTAGTTCTTTCGGAATCAGATTTGTCTGAAGTATTAACAACGATTGAACAAGACTCCTCGTTACAAATTTCGATACGCGAAAGAGCGTCAGCGTTGGTATTATTCTTTCCTGGCTTATAGATAACTGTAAAGTCGTATTCACTGAGACGTAGTCTCCAACGAGTTAAACGAGAACTGGGTTCTTTAATGTTCATCACCCATTGCAATGGACGATGATCTGTCACGATTTTAAACTTTCTACCAAATAGATAGGGCCGGAAGTACTTAGTAGCCCACACGATAGCTAATAATTCCTTCTCTATCGTGCTGTAGTTTATTTCACTTGAATTTAGAGTTCTTGAAGCGAAAGCTATTGGCTTATCAGATCCGATAGGACCTTGAGAGAGGACGGCTCCAATTGCTAAGTTTGAAGCATCCGTTTTTAGATTAAACTCTCTAGTGAAATCCGGGTATTGAAGAATTGGATCGTTAATTAATAAGGTTTTACATTTTTCAAAGCATTGGATATAATTTTGGTCTAAAACAATCTTAAAACCTTTCTTTAAACATTGGGTCATAGGCTTTATTATTTTGGCAAAGTCTGGTATAAATTTTCTATAGTAACCAAGTAATCCTAGAAATCTTTTTATTTCTGTTGTAGTTTTTGGTAAAGGGTAGGCTTTAATTGCCTTTATTTTATCGGGGTTTGGTTTGATACCATCTCTACTAATAATGTGTCCAAGATATGCCGTCTCTAATTTAAGAAATTCTGACTTGTCCATTTGTATTTTAAAATTAGAGTCACGTAGTTTCTGAAATACCTTTTCAAGGTTGATTATGTGTTCCTGGAGCGACGTGCTAAAAACTATTATGTCGTCTAAATAAACTAGACAAATGCTGTTCTGGAGTTCTCTTAATACATTGTCCATGACCCTCTGAAAAGTAGATGGACTATTTTTGAGGCCCATTGGCATTCGAAAAAATTCGAAATGACCATGTTCTACATTGAAAGTGGTTTTGGGAATATCCTGGGGACTCATTTCTACTTGATAAAACCCACTAGCCAAATCTAGCGTTGTAAAATACTGGGAATTACCTAATTTGTCTAGGAACATCAGCTATGTTTGGAATTGGATACTTGTCGTCGATTGTCTTTTCATTTACTTTCCGAAAATCTACTACTATGCGCCATTTAGTTTTTCCTGACGCGTCCGCTTTTTTAGCTACAACCCAAATTGGAGAGCTCCATGCTGAATTTGAAGGCCTAATAATACCCTGTTCTAACATTTTACTGATTTGATCTTGAACTTCCTTTCTGTGAACGTATGGATATCTATAACTCTTCGTATAAACTGGAATCTCATCTGTAGTTTTTATAGAGTGTTTTATTTTATTCGTAAAAGTCAATGGTTCGCCTTCTAAGTAAAAGACGTCCGCATACTGAGCACAAAGTAGCTCTAGGTTAGTGCGTTCCTCAGCGTTTAAATGATTAGTACGGAGGCGCGAGAGTACCTCTTTAACGCGTTTCGGCTGTTTTTCGGGAGATAAGCACTCATGGTTGTGCAATTCGGCAAAAACTGCTTGATCCATCGAAAATATGACGTCACTTCGACTAGGATTTGTGACCTCTACTATTCCCCTATTGTTCTTCACACTAGTCAGACACTCGCCTATGATGCAGTTTGACATATTCTGCTTCTCTATAAACACATCTCCGTCATGGACGTTAACCGGAATTTTTATCAATTTCGACGAATTCGCCGGTATAATATCTTCGAACAGATTAGCGTTACGGGAGTCATACACTTGGATCGAGTTTGTGGCGGTTTTAGTCCTAAGTACCTTGTTCTTAAAGTCGATAACTGCTTCCCACTTGTCTAATAAGTCGGTACCGATAAGCCCATCGAAATATTCATGGAACTTATATACGTAAAACGTAGAGTTGTTACTGTCGTTGAATTCGTCAAAGCTAGGTAACGTTATAGAATAGTCACTTCTAGTTTTAGCATGCACATTGCAGACTTCAAAAGGATCGTAATTAAGTGGAAAATTTCTAAAGTATTGTTCCACTGCGTCAGGACTTAAAAATGATTGATTTGCTCCCGTGTCTATTAGGAATTTTAAAGGTGGTGATGCAATTTCAATATACGGAAGTTGTCGCTGCGTCTGCAAATTTATTTGCAATCAAGGGCAAGGGAAAATCCTGCTCACTCTTATCTACGTTCTCAATTTTGACGCGAGGTGAATCCGCGGGGTACTCTATATCATATTCCTGAAGGGAATATTCATTTGGCTGGTGTTCGAAATACTCGTAGGTATCGTAACAAGGTTCATAGTATTCGGGAAACTCCTCGAACGAAGGGTAGTTTGTACAATCATTATGGTTCATTTCCCTACTCTTGAAATAATTGGTAGGGGGTGGGTTCCCTGATTTTAACCAATTATGACCTCTCAGTGCAGGCTGTGTTGGTGGCAATTGACGTGAGACGAAATGGCTTACACCACTCATCGGACGAGATTGATTAACAAAAGACTGATTAGGCCGCGGGGTCATTTGGAAATTGTTGCGTTGCGGCTCATAGTTCGTAGGCACGGCTCTAAAAATTTGTTGAGTTCGAGTCGGACCAAACTGGCGAGATAGCTGAACATTTGGTTTCCAATTTGAATCATGTTGCGGTGCAAATTGAGGGCGTGACGGACCTGGCTGGCTAAAATTAAAAGGCCTAGGCGCGGGCAATGAAAACGGATCACTGGGCATTTTATAAGTGCTCACAAAATTGCTAGGCGACTGCGTAAAATACGCTGACTTTTTATCCGGCAGACGTTGGTTCCTATTTTGAAGGTACATGGTGTTTGTTTCCTCATGCACAAATTCCAACGCCTTTTCTATAGTTTCCGGGCGCATGCAACGTATGCGCGATCCTAAAGGATCATTTAAACCACGCACATACGCTTGCAGCGTTAACTTTTTGTATAAATCACGCTTTGCACTTATGGTTGTTTCTACGGAATCATGCAAGCTAACGTACGTCATTATAGTGCTGAATAAATTTTGACAGCGTTCATAGAACTCCTGCGCACTGGTCGGGCCCTGAGATAAAATAGCTAGGTCATTGTAAAGAGCGGTCTCGTCTCTTTGGTCAGCAAAATTATTCACCAAAGCGCTACGTATGCCATTCCAGTCGTTTGGAATTCCGTTTGTATTAATCAAACGAGCAGCGGATCCTACTATTTTATTAAGGATTCCGTTAATTAGGGCGCACCTAGTTAATTCGGTACCACCCTGACCACAGAATTGTTGAACTAACTGGTCACACAAATGAATAAATCTAGTTAGTACAGTCGGATTTCCATCAAATTCCGGTACTAATCTTAAGGCTTTATAAATCATGTCAAGGTCAGCCATTTCTATTTCTTCTTCTACGATATCTAAATTTCTTACACTGTCTATAAAAGCTTGCCTATTACTAACTAACCTAGGGTCTACTAACCTTTCGTGAGTGAAAAATCTTGGTAAAATTATTAGTAAGTCTAGGAAAGGCTTATAGGGCTAGGATACGAGCAACACACTAGAGAATAGTCTAATGTACTCACATTTATATTTCGGTCCCTTTGCGTTATCAATGTCTGGATACCTCTGCTGCAGCACAACGTCGTAAGTTCGGATCCCAGATATAGGGTCAGAACCCTTCAGCGACAGACGGTTGTCTAGCCGTACGATATTAGTGTAGCTGGAGACCGTTGCGCACTGAATCTAAGATCCTACCGACTGCGCCAATTACGTAGGCTGGCGGCCGGAGGGTACAAAGAAACACGAAATAGTAACTTATGAATTTTATTATAACTAGATATAGGTTACAATCGGTCAATGTTAGAAACGAAAGTGAGGTTCGAAGTTATTAAAACAAAGGATTAAAATTAGAATCGCGCGAGCAGATTCCGAGTATCCGCCGGTGCCCGGTGCATGGAATGTGTTGCGTTGCGAAACAGCGGCGACTTCTCGGTAAGGTGGCTCGCAGGTGCAATTACAGGAACAAGATGTACCAACTCTTAACAACTTCATAAACAACAAAATACATTACATGTACGATTATAATAAGTGAAATACTTTAAAATGGTTACATTTGAAAATTGTTATTATGTTTCTAATAAACAGATTTATTGTTTGATAATAATACATAATGTAAATAAATATTATTGAATTTAAACTAGTTCTTTGGGCTAACTGTGAGCTGTGTGGGTTACGAGTATGTTACTTCCTGGCATGAAATCATCATATCAGTTAGATCTAACATAGTGTAAACAGTAAGTAGTTTTAGTGCCTCTGGCAAAACTACGATAATACCCCTAGGGCTTTTGATTTTATACTACGCGGTGTGACCACGTATACAAGAAGTGTTCAAAGAACTCTAAAAATTGCTACATACAACGATAAAAATATGATGGTGGGTTTCCCACTCACTACTACACATAAACCACGTACTCACTACACATAAATTGGCGGAAATGCTGACAGTTTCGCGAACCTCCTTTCCTAGGAGTCGCGTAAATTCAAAACTCGTTTGTAAGTCTGCTTTTACATTTCCTTTCAAAGTTTCTTGAACTTACTCGTACTTGGGTTTGTTAATGAATGTCGGTTTAGGATCTTCTCCTCTGGGACCGACTGCCTTATTAGTGGCTTTACTACGACCGCCAGTCTCCTCACCTTCGGCTAACCCTAACAAAGGAGGTAAAACATATCTACCCAATGTAGTATAATCACATGGTCCTTCGTTATATTCCTCATTATCTGGAAACTCAGCTGTTTTCTTTGCTCTTGTTTTCTTTGCTGTTGTTTTCTTTTCTGTTGTTTTCTTCGACGGCCCCGACAGCCTCAAGTCTTGTTTCTTCTTTTTTTCAATTTTTATTGTGTCTGTAGTTTCCACGTCTTCTGAGCCTGTGGCCCCTGAGTCTTTTTTCTCTTCGCTTCCGTCTGTTTTATCTTCACTCTTCAAGTCTTTTGAGCCCAAGTCTTTTATCTCTTTGTTCCCCAAGTGTGTTTTTTCATCACTTTGCACGTTGTTTGACCCTGTGGGTTTACAGTCTTTATTCTCTTTGCTTTCAAAGCGTGTTATTTTTTCCTCTCCCAAGTTATTTGACCCTGTGTCTGTCAACTCCAAGGTCGTGGTCGGCTTAAAGTCATTTGCCTCAGTAGGCACCGGTTCTAATGCCTTTGCTTCATCGAACCGGTTGCTTTCAGCGAAATCTTCCTGAGCTGCGCCTAATTCAGCTAAGACGCGTTTGACCCTCCGATTTCCAGGATCAAGTGCTTAAAGCCTCTTCATAATGTTCAATGGCCTGTGTTGTAAAGCCAAGCATCTGATACGCGCGGCCATAGCAAAACAACGCTTTCGGGCTTGCCCGAGCATCAATCAGCCTACTAACATGTTGCATCATTCGCAATATGTGCCGAGGTTTATGTAAAAAATAATAACAAACCGAAAGTTTGAAATAAATCTTTTGTCTTGCTTTATCAAGCATCTCCTTTCGAATTTTTGGGTTTGGTCCTAAGAACGATAGGAAAAAAAGTGCGTTTTGGTACGCCGAGATCGCCTCCGGATATCTTCGACCAGCGATATAGTCGTTGCCATTTCGGATCAGGCCTAATATTTGCTGTTCGATCGTCAATATGTCTCGATTAGTCGTCAGATTTAAATGAGACTGCAAGTTATCCCTGGAAATGGAAATAAAAATACTAAATTAAACGAATTTACTTAATTAAATTGCTTAAAGCAATGCAAAAATTGAGCTAGTCTCTTGTTCAGCTTTCGACTTATGAATAAAAAAATCAGCAAGTTTCGAATAAAGAGAAAACATCTTCTTTTAATTTTAGGATCTGATTGATTCCTACCTTACTATTACATTGTTTTTAGACGAAAACTTAGTTAAGACCGACAGAAAATGCTGATGCTGAGAAGCGTTCAAAAAACATGTTTGGGCGTTAATTCGACTCGAACGAGCCGTCCTTTTGGCGCGAACGTGATCTCGATCGCTCTGTTATTAGATTGATTTTGTGGAAACAAATGACAAAAAAGCTCGCATCTAACATCTCACCTGCAGTGGGTATCGACGCCGAGTAGCCAAACGTTGAACAGCATCGGCGGCGGCGTGAAGTGCTGGGGCATCAGCCCGTCCCCCCACTGCGCGATGGGTTCCAGCAGCGCCAGAAACCGCGACGCCGGGCCCCGCACATGCCTCAGGGCCGCGTCAATGCCAATGTGAAGGTCGCCGTCACCAAGCTTGAAGTGCTGAAAAAACAAACCACGGTGTTCCGCTAGTTATATATTTTTACCACCTTCTTTAAGGACTAGCGTCTTTGCATAACCTGCCCCGTCTTTGCATGGGTATGAAATATTATTATCTCTTATTCGCTAATGATGTAGCTTTATATTGATTGGTGAAAGAGTTTTTAAAATCGGTCTAGTAGTTTTTGAGTTTATTCGTTACAAACATCCAAAAATACGAATCTTTCCTCTTTATAATATTAGTGTAGATTATGTTTTATTTTAAATGTTAATAATATTTTACCGTTTGTTGATTGTTGCCAGCTACGAGCGTAGTATATTCTGGAATCGTCTCTCTCTCAAAGAACGCTGCGTAGTGGATCGCCACGATCGCATTCGGGGGCACCAGGGGCCCTTCACCTGGAAAACATAATGGATCTGTGCAAACAATCGTTTAATTTATCGGCACATTCATTTAATTACAATTATTTATTGGCAGACTATCGGCTATGTTCTCAGTGAAAAGAAAAAAAGTGTGAGTACTTATTTAATATACGAGTAGGTATTATTCAGATATTTACTTCATTTCTTAATTCGTGAACTTTTCCTTACAATATAAAATACATAACACTGTATATACGAGTATATAAGTAATATAAGAAGCTAAAACTAGGCTGACTCATTTAGAAGCTTGCGGCCGACCGCTAAGTTGTTATCGATATAGGTATTATAGTAGGTAACTATTGTAACAAGCTTGTATTTATAGAGATTGAAATAGTACCAATACATAATTATATGAACATTAAAAAATACTTATGAAAAGCTAAACTAATCTAAAAAACCACTGCCTGTGGGAATTGTTCCTAAAATTACCTATTTAAATTGTAACGGAGTAAAGAACCCACCTTCTTCTGTAATAAGTATCTGAACAGATCCCTCTGGTAAGTTTTCAACGCTGACATTAGTCATTGTTCTTTCCAGTTCTTCAAATGAACTGTATTGTGGTGACATCAGATTGGTCATCCTTAGTTGAGCCATTACAAAATTCCTCTGGCTCTCGTCCGCCCTGCGCTGCCGTTCCTCCGGACTTATGTAACGTGCTCCTGAGGCACTGTAACAAATTTTATCAATGAAATCGTTATATTATATATTCATACCTATACAGGGTTATATGGGGCTATTCAAGTATTACGCACACACACACATCACACACACACACAACACATCACACACACCCCACATCACACACATCACATACACACACCACATCACACACACACATCAACATCACACCACACACATCTCACACACACACATCACACCACACATCACATTTTTTCGTGGACACGGCTTCGTAAAATCAGGTTGTATAAAATTAGTCGCATAAACCTGCGCGTACATTATTTGGTTGTGCATTATTGGCCATACTATTAATCTCGGCAAAATCTGTTAGTAACAATCACTAAAAGTCGGACGTCTCTAATCTTCTTTAAAACTTTTTTTACAAAGATAAGACTTCGATGTTCCATGTAGGTAGCTAACTGTTTTGGATTTCATTGTTTAATAAATCTGATTCGAAACGCTTGATGTCCATTTTAGTACCTAATTGGTAAAATACGTTTGTGTGTGTCCCACTCTACCTATACGAAAGCGTCCGATCAACAAAATGGCGGCTCATGTATTTTGATGTTTGCTGCTGAAGCTTTTAAGACGCGCGTTCTTTCCAAAGCCGGAGAACGCGCGTCTAACACGCTTGACCAGAAGCGCGCGTTTGCATGCTTGCAAGTACATGTGCAGACCTCTTTGTTCATAAAACTCGCGATTCAAAACGTGAAATGCATACTCTTATTGATCGATAACGTCTCATAGCAGGGGTGGTTCGAGCTACCGCCCGCATCCGCAGCCCCGCGCCGCAGCCCCGCGCCGCACCCCTTTAGAAGGACAATGCGCAAACTGCGGAGAGCCCTCCGCGCCGGCGCGACCTCAGAAGTTCGTGCGAGAGGCTGCACAGAAACATAATTTAGGCGTGGAAGGGATGCATCGCGTAACTCGCGCACTGCATCGCGTGACCTGCGTCTAACTTCCGAGACCACGCCCAAGTTTCGAGGCCGAACCTATTGATTTGCGCGATATCTATTTCAACAATATTATGACAAATGACATTGACGTCGTGACTAGTGCCACGACGTCGCGCGTCGCATCTCCTATACATTTGTTCCCGCCACGCCGCTCGCCGCCTTAAAGGCTGTCCCATAACGTCGCTCGCTCATTTAAGGCGACTTCGTGGCTGGATTCATGAATTTTGTGCGATTTGTAAGGAGCCCAAAGTAGTTGTAAAATTTTCACGAAAAACACGAAGAGATAAAACACGAAGAGGTAAAAACACTTGAAGGTACATTTTTCAATTAAAATCTTTATTTAATTAACATTTTTACCTGACTGACTAAAAGGTGCATAATGCTTTAGGAGCCCGAAGTAGATGTCAAATTTTTAAAGTCGAAGTAGTTGCCAAACTCGGAAAAACCGGTCTAAACCCTCCTACAACTACACTTACGATTGCGCGGGCCAGCTTAATTGCGCGGCATGTGACCGGGTGTTCAGAATTAAGTTCGGATTTGCCAGCCACATACGAGCACACGCCAGAAGATAGCCAGGGTCGCCATCATCGGACACGATGCGGACGACATCATCATCATCATCGGTAAATCATAAAAAATACATTTATTGCAGGCGTTAACTCTGATATGTACTTGTAGTGCCAACCATGACTATAAACCATCATATGAAACAAAAATAAATTATATTAATAGTAGTATGTAATTTTAAACAGTAGTAAACATCATGGTATGGTATCATCTACTACTCTACTATGTGGTCTATCTATCTATGTATTATCTTAAAAAAATCCATGACGTTAAAATTTCACTGCTAAAACTCAAAAAAGATAATTAAAGTAACCACTATAATTTTAAAAATTAAAATTATCGCACAATCTAAGCCGCAATCAGAACATGTTACAGGAATGTACGTATAAATTGTATTAAATATCAGAAATCACTTATAATCATATAATCTCTCAAAAAATATTACTATAAAACTAAACGTATCACACCTAATAATCAAAAAAATCTATTAAAATAACCATAATGATTAAAAAAAATAGGTAAAAAAACTTTTTAAGTTAAACGGTTTTATGTTAAACATACATTGCAATGTTTAAGATAAATGTACTAAAAACCAAAAAATAATAAAATAGATACAGTCGTGGGAATTATAAACATATGCATAGACTAGACTAAAATAATAAAACCGTGGGGCACGTCAATTGTCTACAAATTATCGACTTAATGTGCGATAGAAGAATCGTTTAATTCGTCGTTAAAATAGGCAGTTGGCCCGCAGACGGTGAGGAAATTACTTACTATTTTCTTGCTCATGGAAATTCCAATAGTTATACACTCCATGTAAATAAAAGAGATGTTTCAACTAGTTTATCGTTGGACATTCACACTGCTGGCTGGCGAGGAATCGTTTCACTGCTCGTAGTTTGTCTTTAATCGACAAAACATATGATAAAAGTACTACTCGCTCACCACTATGAAACCCTAAAACTCGCTTAATATCGAGCTTGCTAGCTTGTTTCCACATTCTAGCCCTACTTATCACACGTCCATCGTTGTCGGTTGAACAACTGCCTAATTATAGTGTAACATTACAAAACAAACATTTTAATCAACGATTGTAGACAATTGACGTGCCCCACGGTTTTATTATTTTAGTCTAGTCTATGCATATGTTTATAATTCCCACGACTGTATCTATTTTATTATTTTTTGGTTTTTAGTACATTTATCTTAAACATTGCAATGTATGTTTAACATAAAACCGTTTAACTTAAAAAGTTTTTTTACCTATTTTTATTTTCTAGTTTTTAGTTTTTATTTCGCATTCTGTTTAATTCATTTAGTGCTTCATTATTGCAAGGTTTCTTGCCCGTTAGTTTATTGCAGTCCAACTCCTCTATACGTAGTCCCTGCAAAGATCTTACTCTACTAAGAGCCACGTAGGCTTGACCTTCTTCAAACAGTTTCGCACCTAAGTATACGACTGCGTGATCCACAGTGCTGCCCTGCATTTTATGTATTGTAGAAGCCCATGATAGTATTAAAGGCAACATTCTTCTTTCAGCCGTCCCGTAATTGTACTTAGCTGGAAACTGTATGGCTTTCGGGTGTATAAGATGTACTCCGTCTCTTGCGAAATCAATTCGGACGGAAGGTACATCTGTTGCATACATCTGAGTTCGACGAAATTGAGGCCAAACGATTTCGTTGATGTAGCCTCTTGGGTGGTGTACCGCTAACGACGTATCATTTTTAGCCACCCTAACGCCACACAGTCCTCAACACGATACAAAATCTTGACTTGGGTGGTGGATTCAGGCTGGATTAATCAGATACCTAAATTACAGATTCAATTTCTAAATTTAAATCTTATTATTATACGCCATTTGGTGGCTGCGCCCATCTTAAATATTGAGGTTGTATAGTGCACTGTATTCTTCTTGTCAAGCCCTTTTATTTGATACCCATATTGGTGGGATTGATAAAAAATTGTTATCAGCCATTTGGTAGCGGCGGCCATCTTAGATTTCAATTTTGCATAGTAAATTGTATTCTACTGGTTGAGCACTTTCATTTGATACCCATATTGATGGGATCGATAAAACCTACGTTATCCGCCATTTTGTAGCGGCCGCCATCGTGTATTTCAATTTTTTATAGTATATTGTATTCTGCTTGTTGAGCCCTTTCATTTGATACCCATATTGATGGGATTGATAAAACCTACGTTATCCGCCATTTTGTAGCGGCGGCCATCTTGGATTTCAATTTTTTATAGTATATTGTATTCTGCTTGTTGAGCCCTTTCATTTGATACCCATATTGATGGGATTGATAAAACCTACGTTATCCGCCATTTTGTAGCGGCGGCCATCTTGAATTTATAATGATAATGAATAAACACAATTGTATTGTCACCAAAATCCAAAGTGTATACAAAATTTCAGATTAATCGGTTGACAGGAAGAGGGTGAAATTTGAATTACTAAATTTGACCCAAGAAAAAAGAAACGTGAGCTAAATAAAACCGTTTAAAAAAACAGAATCATAATAATATAATTATCATCATAAATAATTACTCACTTCCGCTGTTTTTAATCTATGGCAAATGTCTAATTACGGTGTTTCTTAAGACTTGAAGCATTCCTCGTTTAATAGTAGGTCGTATTTATGTAGTTAGCACTAGTAGCTCCTCCAAAATATATAACCACTTAAATGTAAAGTAAATATCTAGCAATTAGCCAATACTATTATCGCATCCATTTCAAGTATGTGCGAAATTGAAGACGCTATCCTTGACAATGAACATTGACTTGGTTACAAGAGATAACAACCAGTTTATTCCAAGCCTAGTAGGTAAACCTATTACAGGTAAGCGTTGTTTGTTTTGTATTAAATAAAACAAAACTCAGCCGAGTCGTATTATTAAAAATTCAAAAACTTGTAATAATAATAAAAAAATAATCAAATTCAAAAAAGAAATACACTCAAAACTGTGTTTTTTAAATTTATTTGTAGTAGTTTTGCCGCGCGGTTTTTCTCGCGCGATAATGATGATGATGAATAAAAGCCTGTGTGTTAATCCAGGGCATAAGCTATCACTATTCCAAATTTTATCACTGGTTAAGTAGTTACGGAGATACGTGGTAATAACCTTCACACTCACACACAAACACACACACTAACTTCGCACGGGTATGAAATATAGCCTACTATGTATGTATGTTGCCCAGGGATAATGCATTCTAATGGTGAAACAATTTTTTTAATTGATCCACTTGTTTTTAATTTAATCGTTAAAAACAGCCAAAAATACAAATCTTTCCTCTATAGATTTAGATTAGAAAGTTAGGACATCATTGCTCAAATAATTTAAACAGGCACTTCGTAGTTCATTTACATTGACTGAGGAGAGGACGTGTCGTAGGATAGCCACTAGGTAATCCTACTAAAATTAATAAGTATGAAAATTTGTGCATGTATGTATGTTTGTATGTGTGTGTAAATGTTTGTTGCCACGTACGAGTAGATACGATAATCTGTTTAGCAGTTACTGATCTCCGTAACTACAGAACAGATCAAAAATAAAATTGTGGAAATAGAGAGCGTTTCGGATCAGCTACTTTTCATCACCGTAATTCCTAACCGCGAAAAGGGCATAACTAATTTGGATTAAATTTGGCATGTAGCTTATAATCTGGATCCATATCTTACCTTTTATCTCGTAAAATTCAACGATTCCTGGGGGATAGCAAGTACAACTATGTGGCGCAGTTAAAAAAATACGACTTAATTTACCTCTTCCTGATGCTGCACCCATGAAAATTTGACAACTACTTCGGGCTCCTAAAGCATTAAGCACCTTTAAGTCAGTCAGCTTCATTAAAAATGTTAATTAAATAAAGATTTTAATCGAAAAATGTACCTTCAAGTGTTTTTACCTCTTCATGATTTACCCGTGAAAATTTTACAACTACTTTGGGCTCCTTACTAATCGCACAAAATTCATGAATCCACGAAGTCGTCTTAAATGAGCGAGCGACGTTATGGGACAGCCTTTGCGGCGGCGAGCGGCGTGGCGGGAAGAAATGTATAGGAGGTGCGACGCGCGTCGTCGTGGCACTAGTCCATAGGCGCGGAGCGACGTAGTGGGAACAATCCGAAAATGAGACAAACTTATCCGTATTCTAGTTCTGTTGCGTTTATGCACATGTATATTGTCATTTTGAAAATAAAATTCACGCGTAGGTCACACAAAACACTAAATAATAACAATGTGGAAATTTTTGACACGTATTTTTAGCAATTCAGGATATATTTATTATACCAGAGGCTGTTTACAAACGAAATTACACTTATATAGTAATGCGTAAACAGAGCGGACATAATGCATCCATTGCTGTTCTTTTTGTATTGAGCTTATTTATTCAAATAAAACCGTTTTTATTTGACAAATCAATTAACTCCGTTTTGGGTGGCTTTGTGTTTTAAGTTTTGATTTAAAAATTGATAAATAATAATGTTTTTGCATAAATTTGCTCTGCCCACAAACAGTGCTCGATTAATAAGCGGAAACTACAAAAGTCTTTGTATGTTGAGCTTGAGGCGTTGGAGTCCATTGAGAAACGTGCCAAAAAGCTCATAGGCAAAGACTCACTTGTTCGGACTCAGCTCCAGAGTCTCGAGCATCGCCGCAAGGTTGGTAGTCTGTCGGTATTCTATCGGATACATTTCGGAGAGTGTGCATCTGACCTGCATGCCCTTATTCCATCTAGCCCATTCTATTATCGGACCACAAAGGGCACAAAAAAGCGACATCGTTTTATGGTAGAAATACCAAAAACTCGTACGAAACGCTTTGATTCCACTTTTATTGTGCGCACTGCCAGAGTGTGGAATACTCTGCCCGAGTGGGTGTTTCCCGATAGATATAATCTGGGTGTCTTCAAGTCGCGAGTGAATCGGTTCCTTCTAGGCAAGCGTGCTCCATCGTAGACCGCATCATTGCTTACCATCAGGCGAGATGGCGGTCAACGCAGCACGTCTAAAAGCACAAAGAATCATAATAATTTGGGTTCTAATTTGTGGAGTTCCTGTATTTAATTTTTTCCGAAAAACTTTGGGTCCTCTATTGGCTTCTATGGTTTTTAATATTACTTGTGTATTAAAAGACCTCATGTCCCTTTTAACACCTTTATGGTTTTTTTTTGTTTTGTTTTTCTAAAAGTCTTTGATCTATTACAGTGTTTTGTGCCAGTTATCTTCTATCGTTCATTAATGTTAATGTTTCAGGTGTTAGTTTAGATTTCTTTTTGCGAGTGCTGCCAATATGTTTGTTTGCTGTTTCCAACAGTGTATCACCCAGCTTTTTATTGAGACTATCAGTATCCAAATTCAATTCTTCCAAACCTTCAAACTTGTTCTTTAAATCTATCTGAAATTCTTCTTGTAGTCGTGCAATTGCTTGCCTATCGTTTCTTCTTGGGGTCTTGGGAGTGAAAGAGATTAAAATCTCTTTCACTCCTTTCAATGTATGCTTTCTCTTTCATACTTGAGTTTGCTACCGTTCAGCCATCTCTTTCACTCATACGTTCCATTCTTCTAGAGCACTACTTTTAGAGCATGTTTTTGTAATGCTTACAATGTAGCTGTATGTCTCATTGTTTATAATAATTTCAGAATACTTGACTGCCATAGTGTAAGTGTATCACTCAAATCGTCTTTGCACTTTTACTTTTACAGAAAATAATAATATGGACGAGCCTGACGTGGTTTTTGTAGAATCCCATTATGTAAGTAATAACAAAAAAATTCAAATATCAAGTTTTCCGTTTTTAGGGTTACATACCCAATAGGGTAAAATGGGACCCTATTACTAAGCTGTCTGTCCGTCTGTCACCAGGCTGTATCTCATGAACCGCGATAGTTTGACAGTTGAAATTTTCGCAGACAATGTATGTCCTGTTGTCGTTTTAACAACAAATACTAAAAAACAGAATAAAATAAATATTTAAGGGATCCCATAAACCAAACGTGATTTTTGCCGACTTTATAGATAATGGTACGGAACCCATTGTGCGGGAGTCCAACTTGCGCTCGTTTTTTATTTTATTAAGTGTCAAGACGAGCAAATTCCTCGCCTTATTTCTAAACAGATTGAAATTGAAACATAAGGTCCTAGATATTTTTGATTGGTTAAAAATTACCTTGATTACCAGCTGTTGATCACTGTTTTAGATTGAT
The DNA here is from genome assembly GCA_949125135.1 of Alcis repandata. Lineage (NCBI taxonomy): Eukaryota > Metazoa > Arthropoda > Insecta > Lepidoptera > Geometridae > Alcis > Alcis repandata. Next base: position 3,003,265 of record OX421249.1, read on the forward strand.
CCAATAACAAAAATGCGTATAGAAGATCCAGTAAAGAACACTCTATGTGGGCATATACATATACGAAAATAGGTCTATCTGTAACTTGTTGAACAAAGAGTCCTTCCCAAAATGCCCAGGTATTTTTTTATTGTTTTAAAATACTTATACGGTAAGGACAATGTCCACTTGTAAGGGGATTTTGGCTCAGAGTGAACAGTGAGTTTTGGTATAATTATTACACAGGCCAAGTACCTTATGTCAGTGGCTAACAAAATATTATAATAACTTTGTAGCAAAGGTTTGGTAAGACCTCTTTCCTACATGTAAAACATCATGGTCAGCGGAGAGTTTTTGAAGTAAAACAAACTTATTTTTATTTTTAGTTTATTTCTAATCAGAATCATATGTAATTATTAATACAGTATCCAGAAACTGGGCAGGTGGATTTATGTTGTCTTCATACCTTGCCCAGCTTAAGTACTAAATGACGGTCATAATGTGAGCGCAGCAACGCAACCCAGTCCTTCGGCTCTGTAAAGTAAAGTAGCATGAGATATTATCCATACTATTTGATATTATCACAAGACCTTATACATTTCTACTTTACATGGCATAGCAATTGTGTTGTGACGTGTAAAAAGGGTCTTAGCAATATTAAAACTGATTAACACTAGCAAAATATATGTAAGTCAAAAACTTACTCGTCGAGGTCTTATCCATTCCATTATAGTGTTTCTTATGCGCGTCTCACGTTCTGTGTCTGTACGCAACATGTGAGATCTTGTGCGCAAGATAGATGTACCACAGTTGACACACAAATGTCGATGGTGATCACTGCTCGCTGTAGGCTCTTCTTGCACATTGGATTCGTGCAATGCCAAACTCCAGCAAGAGTGACATATTATACTGGTATCTTGAACCTAAAAATGAAAAGAAATCTATTAGTACAGTGCACAATTATTAGTCACATTAGGCACATGTTTTTTAATGATATATTCAACTTACTGTCTGTGGAGCAATCCATTGCCCTACAACTGATTCAACAAGGGCTATGTCGTCTACGCTCTGTGAAATCTGCACCACAGTTGATGCAACGAGCCTCTGGAGGTGTGGATGTTTGTGCCACGGGTTCAGTATCCATTAACGAGCCAGGTTCGACATGAGGGAAGATATCGGGAGTCCAAAGGAGTGCCAGAGTCATTGTGAGCGGAGGTAAAGTCGGAGTCCATAGGGAAGCAAGGGTCGTTATCAGAATCCATTGTCCAAAACAAGTACGAACTTCCACAAAACACAATCACAAACAATCCAGAACGCCGAGACGACTGATGAAAACAATTTGACGTTAGTAACAGGACATGACGGAGTTGCCATACTACAAATAAAAAAATCGATAAACTAATCGAATTCGATTTCGTTTCTGTGTTTTCATAGATGTAAAATAAATACAACCTAGAGAGTAATGCTCGGTTCATGTGATAAAAACATCAACTTAACTAAATATGTAACAAAACTAGTGATGCATTTCGGCCGAAAATATTACGAAAACTTCGAATGTAAGTCAATATGAATATCAAGTGGCATTAAAAATATTTGACAAAGGTTTCTTTTGTGTAGTGGGAAATGCAAACGCACTGTGATGCACTAGTAGTGCAATATCGAGCATAATGTTTCGAGAATAAGAAAAGTCAAGATTAATATCCACCATGTTTAAAAAAAAAAGATTTTGTCCAATTGAATCGGTTAGCGGTGCAATATGCTGACAAGTGCTGAAACGTAAAATGCCTGATAGACATTCCAGTAAGTTACAAGTCTTGGGACCGGGTATTCAAGCCGAAGTTCACCATTTACGAGCACACGCCAGATTGCCAAGATCGCCATCATCGGATGCGACGCGGTCGACATCACTCATTATTATATTTTGTACCAAATATCGAATAATAATAATCGATATAAAATAGATCAACCAACCAGCGTCTTCAATGGCAACACAAGATTTGAAACCTACGGTAAAGTTCCGTTTACTACTTATACTACTATTTCTTCTGTGGTTACTCAGTATAAATACTAATTAAATCAACTTTTTTTCTGTTCACCTTGATACAAAAACATAAGAGAATAATTATTTAAAAAAAATAAAAGATTTATCGACAACATCGACCGTTTATTTCTGTTAAGATTTATCGACAACATCGACCATTTATTTCTGTTTAGTCCTTTAGCTTTGATTCTGACTGGCGCGTGACTTGTAATGTAACATATTTTAAAAATTGTAGTTCATGTACACCCAGTTCCCAATAGCATTAGAAAACAAGTTTTTCTTCGATTTTATCTACTGTGAGTAGCATTGTTTTAGCCATTAAGTTATTGTACAAATAAAGAATGAAGAACAAAATATAAAGAATTGAATTTTATTCAACCTCTCGTGACATATTAACCAATTTCCTGGAACGTTTAATTACTCAAACGCGCCCGCACGCCCAGTAAATCCGTCGAATAACAGATGCGCTTACGACCCTGTCGGCCGACTCCCCGAGCAACTTTTACCATCGAACACGGCCGCGCAGGCGAGTGTGGCCGTAATCGCCGGATAAATTTGGACGCAGTGGCGTTAGTGGCTGTATTCTACGGAGTATTTCGGAGCGTGGCTTTTTGTCAAAATTTAAAATCGTGTTTTTTTATATCAAATACAGGATTTTCCGATTTTCTGAAAATGTGAGTAGATGCGTATGTATTTAAGGATTCCAAAAATGCAATAAAAGAAAAAAGCCAGCCAGTGTGGCAGTCTTCCACGGATAGGGCGAGATAATTCCCGATCTGTGCTATGCACTTAGCTTCTTGTTTAACGTTTGCATTAGGCAAGGCAAATACCCGACTGCTATGAAGAAGGTGAAAATTTCTCCGTTATAATATAAGGGAAAGGGTAGTAAAACTGAGATGAAGTCCTATAGACCGATATCACTAGTACCTGCTTTGAGCTTTGAGAAATTTTTGAGGTAGGATTAAACCAGAGACTGCTAAGTTTTATGTCAGAATCGAGTACGATGTCTGAAAGACAGTATGCGTATCAGCGCGTGCGCTCCACCACCGACCTCGTGCGGGAGGTGGTGCGGCGCGTGCTCAGCGCGCGCGAGTGCCACCTCCACGTCGCGCTCTTATGCTGTGACTTATCGCGCGCGTTCGACACTGCTGATCACGTCCTCCTCGAAGCTAAGTTACACCACTACGGAGTACGGGGACCGTCTCTAAGTCTGATAACATCCTTCTTGACTGAGAGAAGTCAAACCGTGGTGGGCGATGGGGGTAATGTAATTTCCTCTGAACGCTTTTACACTATCGGAGTCCCACAAGGATCGTGCGTCTCAAACTCCTTGTTTACTATTCTGTTAAATGACTTACCCGAGGCAATAGTTGGCGCAGAGATATTCATGTACGCCGACGACGTTGCCGCTGTTGTTACGGGAGTGAATGCCATCCAATTGGAGGCAAACTGCAGTGTCGTCGTCAACCAACTTGCCGACTGGTTTCGGGGAAATGGACTAGCGCTGAACTTGAACAAAACCTGCCTCATGAGCTTCAGCCTAGGTGGCAAACCTCCACCCCCAATACAAGTGAATGCTGGAGACCACTTAATAGCCCAGGTCCCCTCAACGAAACTATTAGGTTTCGTAGTTGATAGCGCCCTTAAATGGGACGGTCACATTGCGGCAGTATGTTCCAGACTCGGTAGCGCATGTTTCGCACTACGACGACTAGCCGCCACAGCGTCGAAAGACGTCGTTAGGACATGTTATTTCGCCACCATTCACTCTGTCCTGCCTGGCGTATGGCACAGAACTATGGGCGCGCGCGGCTGATAGGGAGCGCGTTTTCAGACTACAGAAACGGGCCGTGCGAGCAATCGTCGGCATTAAGTCGGATGAGTCTGTTAAGGAGTATTTCAAGACTGAACGTATCCTCACCTTGACATGTATGTTTGTGTACCAGGTTGCGTTGTTTGTACACTGTAATAAAAACGAATTTGAGGAGTTTGGACCGCATCATCGGTCACAGAATAGATTCAAACTTAAGACCAAAAAACATAGGCTTGCTAGGTCAAGTAGAATGTCCGTGTACGTGGGAGGTCCCGCAATATATAATAAACTGCCTGAGAAAGTAGTGAGTGCAGCTTCCACCGCAATATTTAAAACTAAATTAAAACTCTGGTTGCTAGAACATCCTTACTACGACCTTGACGAATATGAAAGCTCGACATGTGACCTTTGAACTATTATTTAGTGATTAATTAACGAATTATTTGTGAATTTATTACGATTATCTTTTTCCATTGACTTGTAGCAATGCTATGAATAAATATTTCATTTCATTTCATTTCATTATTTAATTACTGGTAGACAAATATTTTACTATCCTAGCAACACTCAAAAAGTCACAATAGATTCAAAATGCCCGCGAGACAACGGCCGACGTTTTCTGCCAAGGTATCTAAATAACTTTTACATGATTTTTGTGGTAATCGGATAGTTTTGACGATTTTAGCATGTTCCATGGTGTTTGGTTATTATAATTGCATGTCTTTGTAACGCACATAGGGCACTCTAGCCATTTTATTCCTAATGAAAGTTGTTTGTTTACCCCAGTGAACATTGCCAAATCACTAACAGAGCAATGTCCATTTCATTCGTTTATCCCAATAAACATTGCCAAATCACTAATATAATACTATTCATTTTATGTGTTCATCCCAATGAACATTGTCAAAAAACTATTGTTTGCTTTTTGTTCTTTGCACACAAAATTTCATTGTTTTTCATTTGTGGTTTTGGTTGTTGGCAGCTTGGTTCGCATAAAAGAGCTTCAAGAATGCTAGCGCTTGTTCCACAAGAGTATGCACCTTCTGATACGAGTGACAAAACTAACACCCTTTCTGATGATGAGATACCCCCTACGCCTACCCTTACCTACCTAACAACTGATCATAGACAAGAAAAAAAGTATGACTCCGATTCTGATTCCGTGGACAACATCCCTTTAAGCACTGTTCTGACGGATTTGTGTAAGTATCGGGGCAAATTCGTATACGATATAATATACTCGCCGAAAAATTCTGATGATGAAGAACAACAGTCTGAGTCATCAGGAAATAAAGCAGCTTTCCATATAGGAGATTTTTTACTAGTGAATGTACGCAATTCCAAAGGTAAAAACTACAGATACGCGTGCGTTATTGATGATTTAGATGACGATGGTGAGATAAAGGTTACATTCCTGAGGTGTGTTAAAAAAGGGGTTGTGTTTCGTTTGGACACAAGCGACGTAGCATATATCGATCACACCGATATAATTGCTGTTATACGCCATAAACCAGAGACTGAGACCAAATATGGTCAAGTTTATTATAAATTCAAAGAGGTCCTGGACGTTTTTGAAAAAAGATAATTGTAAGACAATTCTTGCTGATTTTATTAGTTTATTGATTATTGTGCGAATTATTTGTTATAATGGAAGAATGTGATCTCAATTATTAAGAGGCGTGATTTTGTTAATTTCTTGATTATACATTTTGTTAAGTTAGTTAGAGTAAATTAATGAAGGTTAAAACTACCTCATTACAGTCAGTATTCATTTACAGTTATTAGTCAGCGTATACCTATATAAGTAGACATTAAGACTGATTTCCAAGACTGTATGACATACTAATTCAATAAACCAAATATTTCTAAGACTTGTTGTTTAATTAGTCCGCCTGTCTGTTGCCTACTGCACAACGTCTAGAGCTCTCGTTAATAGTTGCCGTAACATACTGTCTCTTGAGTCACTCAATTTGTCTCTTGGGTCACTAAGTGTCCCTCATTTTCAGAAAAGATGTTTTAAAATTTTTATTTGTTAAAAAAAGGTAACTAATTTTGTTTTGTAAGCAAGAGTTATTTATAATTGAGACTTTTAAAAGCTAAATAAATAAATAAAAATTAACAGCAGAATCGCAGGTAATAGAACAAAAAAATATTTGTTTTTATCATTGGTTACCCAAGAGACAGTAAATCAATAGTTTCTAAAAAATGCATTAGCTTTTTTTAATATATTTTTTCTGCATTAGTAGCTTTAGGGTCTTATTAATACTGTAAGTGCCAAATATCTAAAAGAAGACTATTAGTACAGGAGAAAATTGTGGTTTTCGAACTGGTTATCCAATGGACATAATTCGAGGTTCGTCTTTGATTTTAATGTGAAAAAGGTGTTTATTTAAGATTTACTTCACGCCACATATTGTCATTGAAGTCTTCAATATTTTTTTGTTTCTTTTTCGATAAAAAACTATTAGAAATTTAAAATTATACAATCTGTTTGGTCTCGTATGGCAAATATTTTAGGGGGTTGTTTTTGGGGTTATTTTATCGGTAAATATTCCACTCCTCCTTGTCCTATCTCACCCCCCTCGGTATGGCAGCCATTTTAATTTTGTAATCCGACTATTTCTCGGCATCTATGAAAATCATGATAACTACACAATTATGGGACCTAAGAAAATTAATTAGGTCTCAATTTAATGACAAAACAATTATCTAACAATCGTAATTCAGTTTTGATGGGTATTAAAGGTATCAACGACGAAAAAATTTTCGTAAAATGAATCCCACCAAAAACATAAATGTAAAAAAGGAGAGCCAAGTTCAATACAGAATTATGCTTGGATGTGGGCTTCGCCGCAAAAAGAATGGAGATCTAAATGAGTGCCAAGTTTGATGGTCAGTCCTGAAATTTATTTATACTAATATAAAATATCATTTTTCTTATAACTTAGGATAATAAATTGTAGCCTAAGGTTTGACTTGGCTAGTTCTCATATACGAATTATTATGTTCGATGGCTAGTTTCTATCAGCAGGCCAAATTTTCGAAATAATAAAATAAGAACCGACAAGTAACAGGTTTAGAACTTGCGAAGCCTATAATAGGCCCAAGTTTGAAGGCTTTTTAAGACAGATCTAAATTTTCTAAAACTATTCGCATCCTTGTCTAATTGGCTTGCAATGATAAAGACGGATATATTTTTAGTTACTTTAGATCTGTCTTAAAATGCCTTCAAACTTGGGCCTATTATACCTGTAATTCGTATATGAAAACTAGTACTAGCCAAGTCAAACCTTAGGCTACAATATATTATCCTAAGTTATAAGAAAAATGATATTTTATATTAGTATAAATAAATTTCAGGACTGACCATCAAACTTGGCACTCATTTAGATCTCCATTCTTTTTGCGGCGAAGCCCACATCCAAGCATAATTCTGTATTGAACTTGGCTCTCCTTTTTTACATTTATGTTTTTGGTGGGATATCATTACTTTTTGTAAAGAAAACTAGGCAGGTATAGAGATTTAATGTTTTTCTTGCGTTTCCGCTGCGTGGTTTTCTTTTTTATTCAAATTTACTGCAGCCTTTAACTCAGAAGCAGCTCCATAAGTTGTCGAACAAAGCATGCTTGCTCGATACTCTTCTTCAGAGCAGTAAGGATCTCCGTTTGGACCACTAGTATACAAACTTAAATCATACCAGTTACGACATACATGGCCATGCTCAGCATGCTCTACAATAGTCTCACGCAACCTATTTGTTTGTTGTATATTACTATGCTCAAACAAAGAATATGCAATCGAATGGAATAGGCAGCTTCCATCGGGAGGCATTGGAATTATTCGGTGTAAGGTAAGTGTGTCACCTACCCGTAATTCTATGGTACGACTCATTGTATTATATGATATACGTAATAAAAAGATAATTATTTAACAAATTATACGTAACAAGTTATAGTCAACACAAGAGGCGCGTTTTGATATTTGTCAACGCGACGTAACTATAGTGATGTTACCATACGACTCGGTATTTGATACTCACTATAAATCGATTCATGTTTGTATGAGTATTTGATCGATTTGATTATGTATTGTAAGTTTATTGGATTAAGGTTTTGATTAGAAAATTAAACTTAAACTGTAACATTTTAGGTATTTTGAAATGGTTCATATGGTACAATGTCAAATACAAAAGGTCAATTTGTCTTTAATTTAATATTTTTAGTTACAAAACATTCACTCAATCACAATAAATGAAGAAAAAGCGAAAATTGATCCAGCTGATCAATATTTAATTACGATTAAAATCGAATGAAGCTGGTGAAATTCAGTAATTAATTGGTTACAACACTAATATTTGAAAAAGAAGACTGAGAACGAGAAATAGAGAACTCTTTTTGAGAGTTTCGTTTTAAGAGGAAACACCACGGGTCAAAGAAATGAAAAATAGGTATTTGAATAAGTTATTGCCGTCGCGCAGTGCCCGAGCAAGCGAGCTATCAATGTGTGAGTGATGTGTCAATGTATGCGTGGCCGCCGCGCCCCGGCCGCCCGCCGCATGCCGCCGCCCCGCGCCCGCGCGTCCTGCGTCCACCTTTTATCGCGCGTCCATTTATCCACCTATGACAGAAAAGTATGCTGGCTGGAATAATAAAAAAGTAGATAATCTAATTTGACATTCGGTAGCTTTTTAGTGGGTACTGGCTGGCAAGGTTTCAGTATATTGGGATAGGGCGGGGCCTAACGTGTTTGCAATTAAATTTGGAATAATTTATTTAAGTATGCATGACTTTAATTATGGAACCTTCTTCAATATTGGCTCGTGAGATATTTCTTCACATAGAGAAGGCAGCGTGGTAGAAAAATCTCTAGGTTGAATTTTGCTACTTTTCAGGAGAGAAAAAATACTATCTTACTTTTTACTCATTTGCAGTACAATTAATATTTTTAAACTAGTGCATAGCTTCTATCTTCTTCTATCTATTTGCAAAAAATATGCTATGCAATAGCTTTACCGCGGCAGTCCCCGAGTGCCACACGTCTTTTTTTTGTTATTTGAGACGTTTATGTAGATAATCACCTAAACACCACCATATTACAGTGAGTCGATCAGTTTTTATGCAGAAGTTAACCAACCTTTCTATTTATAAATTCAGCTGATATGCAACTATTAACAAAATGTTATTCAGATTAAAGCAATTTATTATGTGCCCAAATTGCTTGAATGTCGCCTGTATACGCGCTTATACAAACCATATCACCACAACTTTAACAAGCGTTTAGTTATCAGAATTGCTATTATAATATAAAAGTTAATCAGCTAGTTTGTGTTGGTTGGGAGGTACCTACTGTCATATTATTATATTCCAACTAGAAATATCGATATCGATGAACTACACTAGTTTATCGATCAAATGATCGACTACGTGTCACACCACTAGTGTATTTACGTATGTCTATTATCCGTGCCTCCCTAACCTCAAGCCTCTCCCCGCAGAGTGCGATAGGGACAACTGCAGCTTGGACCGAAAATGCCTATGAAAAGTACGAAAAAACAACGATTCGCTGTCCCCTGATTACTTCTCCAAAACTTAACCGATTTGAATACTTTTTTCATTAAAAATTAAAAAAGACTTGGAACTGTGTTCCTACGTTTTGATTTTTTTATAATTATCAGAGAAATTTGTTTTCTGGACATTTGAACACAGCGGAAAATCAGGCTATTTTTTTAGATTTATGAACGTTCATATCTTTTTTAATAATTAATCATTGATAAAAATAAAAACGTAGGGACATGCTAATAGTGTCCATATATATTCAGAAAAAAAATTATTACTCTACCGGCATTATCCAGGGAGGAAACAGAGGACTACGTTTGTATGGAAAAACGGTGCCTCTCTTTCGTCTTAATTAGACATTTTCTCAAGAAAAACTATTTGTTACCAATGAGTTCTCACTTTCAAACTCATTCAGTCGCACGCACTGCTGTGCGACGTTGTACCGAAATGCATTTAAAATAATTATTTATTATAAGTAGTGATCTTATAGACTATTGATTACTCGTTATATATTCACGTGAAGACCTTAAAATCCACATAAAGACCGGCTGTTATAAGTTTTGATTGCTGATTGCTGAGGCACTAAGTATAAGTTAAGTGTTCCAAAATTATAGTAAAATGATACAAATTTACCAGTTTCAGATTTTTTCCTTTGTATTCACCTAATTACCTATCTGCATGCCAAATTTGAACTTTCTAGGTCATCTGGAACATGGATATAGTTTTAGTCTATAGTTAGATCAGTGATAAAAATTACGATTTTTGGACGTTAATATCTAAATAACCGTTTGAGGTATGTTTATGAAATTTGGAGCACATATGTATCTCGCAAGTCTTAATACATGAGCCAAATTTGACACGTTTATGTGAAATAGTTTTTGAGTTATGACGAGGTCAAAAGTGCCTCCAAATGGTTCGTGTAATATACACACGGTGCTGCTCGCCAGTTCTGTCACTTGAACTTGGCTTGACACGCTACCGCGTGTCTAGATTTATTGAAAAAAAAACAACATTTTTTATTTTTTTCATATTTACCAACATAACACAAAAACTAGTGTATTGACCTGCCTATTTTTTATTTTATGCTTATAGCCAGTTATCCTATCTACAAAATAACACCAAATTTGCTACCCTAATTGATCTAGTTTAAGAGCAACCGTCATTTTAACAAGACCCGTAAAAGGACCAAAATATTAAAAAAATAAATTGAAAACATTTAAAAAGCATTTAAAAAGCAGAAATACATAAAACTATTTTGATGCATATTGTAAGCATACAGTCGATTTTACAATTAGTACAATAGTTGCTCAAAATGGCCTCCGTTGTTTTGAAGACAAACAGTCGCTCTCACAGCGATTTGCGCTGTAGAACGGCGTACCATCTCTACGTTGTCTCTTATTTCTGCCGCTGCACTCTGTACTTTATCAACCAGTTCCTCTCTTGTCGACGACACATTGTGGTATACTTTTTGTTTCATTGTTCCCCAGAAGAAGTAATCCAGAGGCGTTAAGTCTGGGGAACGCGGCGGCCACGCAACGTCACCTCCGCGACCAATCCACGGCGCGTGGTTGCTGTTTAAGTGATCTCTCACAGCACGCGCAAAGTGTGCAGGAGCACCATCAAGCTGCAGCCACATATTCCTGCGATAATTTAATGGCAGCGCCATCAATAACTCAACAAATTCCGTTTGGAGAAATTCTAAGAACCTTGGCCCGTTTAGCCTTGGAGGCAACTCAATTGGGCCCACTAGGATTCCGTCGATCATTCCAGCCCACATATTTACGCTAAATTCGTGTTGAAACGAACTCGGTCGCACTGCGTGCGGATTTTCAGCTAGCCATAGATGGTCATTCCTATGATTGATGATGCCTTGTCTTGTAAATTTCGCCTCATCCGTCCACAGAATTTTTTTAAAAAAGCTGCTATCTAGCCTTTGCTGTCGCAGAAGCCATGAACAAAACGTTGCCCTGACTGCATAGTCAGGCTCAATGATGTCTTGGACTCGTCGAAAATGGTACGGGTGTAAACCTTCTTTCTTTAAAACTCTCCAAACAGCCCAACTGGATAACTGCAGCCGCGTGGCAATTCGTCGCACACTAAGTCTTGGATCTTGTGTAATCATATCTAGTATCTCTTGTTCATTTTCTGCGGTTACCACCAGGGAACGCTCGTTTACTCTTCTTTGTATACCATTTTCAGCTAATCCCGAAAAAGCTAACGCGAACGTTCGGGCAGCTGGCGTTACTCTATTAGGGAATCTACTGCTGTATTCTCTCACAGCAGCTGTGGCGTTTCCGTTGCAAAAGCCGTACACAAACACGATATCAGCAATATGCTGATTAGAATAGTCACGGCGGCGGCGACTAGCCATCGTTGTTAAAAGAAGTAACACAAATCACTCGTTTAACAATGTCAATGAGAAAGTATGCGAGAATATGAAAAGTAGCGATCACGACGCGTGGCGTTCCGACGTCACGACCCAACGCTCTTCCTTCCAGAAAGCGGAGGGTTTGGCATTACATGGCAGCGGATTGGGACGGGTTACGTGAGTTTTTTGCTTCATATCCCTGGCAGCAGCTGTGTTTCTCGTCTGACGACCCTAGCATCTGTGCCGACTCTGTCACTGACGTTGTGCTACAAGGAATGGAATGTTTCATTCCTAGTTCCAATGTGCGCGTCGGAGGCCGGAGTCGGCCGTGGTTTAATAAGTCGTGCGCTGATGCCGCTAAAGTCAAGTTGGCAGCTTACAAAGCCTGGACTGCGGCGTCATCACGCAAGGATCCAAAGACTTCAGACTATAAGAAAAAACTTAATGCTGCTTCCAGATCTGCAAAGAAGGCCATTAATCGAGCAAGATTCGCTCACATTAGTCGCATTGGCGACCAACTCATGAGTTATCCTGCCGGCAGCCGCGTTTGCTGGTCGCTGGCAAAGGCTGCTGAGGGTAACTTCTGCCAATCGACGTTTCCACCTTTACGTAAACCGGATGACACCCTGGCCCATAGTGCAAATGAGAAAGCCGACATCCTTGGCGCTCTTTTTGCCTCTAACTCGACTCTCGACGATGGAGACGCAATCCCACCTATATTGCCTAATTGCGCAAGCTCAATGCCAGAAGTGCGCATTACACAGAAAGCAGTGCGGCGGGAATTGTTGTGTCTTGATGTGCGAAAGTCGAGCGGGCCGGATGGCATTCCGGCGATAGTGTTAAAAAGATGTGCTCCGGAGTTAACCCCGGTTCTAACGCATCTGTTCTCCTTTTCCTACGATACTGGTATCGTGCCGTCCTTTTTTTTTTTTTTTTTTTGTTTACCCAGTGGAAATCCTTTATGGATACCACGCCCGCCCCGGGGGAGGCAGGGTGGTTATGTGGGAGTCTCCGCCCTGCGGCGGCATACCCACTAAAACCACTGGGGTGCTCGGCATCCGCCCGAGATGGGGCAAGGTGGGGTCGCGTTAGCAATCACCACCTCGCCCCGGCGATGGGCCCGATTAGGGCCCCCTGCGCCTATGGAGGGGTGACCCTGTTCCCCAGGATCACCCCCCAGACAGTCAATGTGGGGTCGTGCAGGCCGGAAGAGTCCCCCGACTCTCCCGGCAACCCCACTGCAGAGGAGCGAGGCGACGGGCGAACCGCCTCCTCGCTCCCCCGTCTGCGGAGTGGGTCAGATCGGGCGTCGCCCTCTCCGACCCGCTCCGCGGCCTCCTTCTGCGTCATCACCTCTTCGCAGAAGGAGACCCCGGCCTGCCACGATCTCTCGCCGCCGAGCATGGCTTTCACCACGCCCGGCAACGAGCGATCCCCTCCTCCTTTCCTTGCACTCCCGACCGCGACCCACACGCGGCGAGGAGCACAAGGAAAACCCTCCTGGTGGCACCACTGTCACCGCCCGAGCGTGGAGCGCCGTTTCGTCCAGCATCCACCACACTCGTCACCGGTGGCAGCAATGCCACCGTCCAAGTGTGGAGCGCCGCATCCCCCGGCGTCCACCACACTCAGATCCTCCTCCTTTCCTTGCACTCCCGACCGCGACCCACACGCGGCGAGGAGCACAAGGAAAACCCCCCTGGTGGTCCGAGCCATCGCTCAGACCCCGGCTCATCCGCTGTGCCCTCTGCTGCCAGAGGGACACGCGGAAGGCCCCTCTCGGGTTCCTCTTAGTTTCACCGGGCAAGACGGCCCGGCTACTTATCCCCCCCGCCACGGAAAGGCGGGAACCCATTCGGGGGGGGGGGGGGGGGGGGTATCGTGCCGTCCTGCTGGAAGCTCGCTCATGTCCACCCTGTACCTAAAAAGGGTGACCGTACCGACCCATCAAATTACAGGCCAATAGCGATCACATCCCTTCTCTGCAAGGTAATGGAGAGAGTGATTAACTCTCAGCTTCTGAGATATCTAGAGGATCATCAGTTAATCAGTGATCGCCAATATGGGTTCCGTCATGGTCGATCTACTGGTGATCTCCTAGTTTATCTCACTCACCGTTGGGGAGAAGCTATCGAGAGTAGAGGTGAAGCTCTTGCCTTTAGCTTAGATATCGCTAAGGCGTTTGATAGGGTCTGGCATAAAGCATTTCTAGCAAAATTACCATCTTACGGCTTACCTGAAGGGCTTTGCAAGTGGATTGGTAACTTTTTACATGGTCGCTGCATAAGAGCCGTTGTTGATGGCGCTTGTTCAGCGACTATGTCAATTAATGCCGGAGTTCCACAAGGATCTGTGCTCTCGCCCACGCTATTCATCTTGCATATCAATGATATGTTGAAAACCAGTAACATACATTGCTATGCGGATGATAGCACGGGCGATGCCCAATATTCGGGCCGTGCTAATGCCCCTAAGGACGAAATTTTAGAAAGGAGAGCGGAACTTGTGTCTTCAGTTGAGTGTTCTCTTGAACAAGTGACTGACTGGGGTGCGCAAAATTTAGTTAAGTTTAACCCCACCAAGACACAAGCGATCGCGTTCACCGCAAAGAAAAGTCTGTTCGCCATCTCACCCAGTTTCCAGGGCATTCCTCTTACCTTGTCGACTAACATCAGCATTTTGGGCGTCGACATTTCTAACGAGGTCCAGTTTAGGAGTCATTTGGGCAGCAAGGCTGGCTTAACATCCAGAAAACTTGGTGTACTAAATAGAGCGAAGCAGTACTTCACGTCGAGCCAACGTTTATTATTGTATAAAGCGCAAGTTCGGCCGCATATGGAGTACTGCTCTCATCTCTGGAGTGGTGCACCAAAGTACCAGCTTGACCCTCTTGACTCCTTGCAGAGAAGAGCCGTTAGACTTGTCGATGACTCAAAACTAACCGACAAATTAGAACCGCTGAGCTTGCGCCGAGACGTTGGTTCGCTCAGCTTGTTCTACCGGTACCTACTATAATGAGGAATGCTCTGATGAACTGTTTGAATTGATCCCTCCATCCCGATTTTACCACCGAACCGGCCGCCATCGCCAGAAATGTCACCCGCACATCATAGATGCGTGGAAGTCTCGCACGGTTCGTTTCAATCGTTTGTTTCTTCCGCGCACTTGTGTTTTGTGGAATGACCTACCACGTTCGGTTTTTCCTTCAAACTACAACCTTGGCCGCTTCAAACGAAGGGTTAATAGAGTCCTCAGAGGTAGGCAACGCACTGAAGATGCCTCGGGTATTGGAAGTGTCCATAGGCGGCGGTGACCACTTACTATCAGGTGGCCCGTTGCTTGTTTGCCACTTATTTAAAAAAAAAAAAAAAAAATGATGAGAAATTCGTGGATGAAAAAATTAAAATGGCTGCCATTTCGAGGAGGGTGAAGTAGGACAAGGGGGAGTGGAATATTTGCCGATAAGATAACCCCAAAAACAACCCCCTAAAATATTTGCTATACGAGACCAAACAGATTGTATATAACATTATCGGATTGGCCCATAATAGCATTGTAGTGTAACTGTGCATTGTAGATTTTTCTACTATAGTCAACACAAAATAAGAGGCCCGTTTTTACACTTGAGAAAGAATGTAACTTGGAACGCTTTTCGCGCATACTTTATAGTAGCATGCAATGTCAAATTATATCGAAGCTGTCAGAAACAGTTACGTTCTCAGTCTTCTTTTTTCAAATATTAGTGTTGTAACCAATTAATAACTGAATTTCACCAGCTTCATTCGATTTTAATAGTAATTAAATACTGATCAGCCGGGGGAGGTTTTGTTAATGATGCCTTACTGATTGGAGTCTAAAAGTACATAAATATGAATATCACGAATAAATGGACGCAAATAAATTCACAGAGTGGTTTACTAACTTTCGCTTTTTCTTATTTGTTTGTGATTGAGTGAATGTTATTGTAACTAAAAATATTAAATTAAAGACAAATTGACCTTTCGTACCACTGTATCATTTCAAAATACCTACAATATTAAAGTTTTAGTTAAATTTTCTAATCAAAACCTTAATCCAATGAACTTACATAATATATACAATAATATACAATACATAATGAAATCGATCAAATACTCATACAAACTTGAATTGATTTATCGTGAGTATCGAATACTACCGAGTCGTATGGTGACATCACTAGTTATCGTACGTCGCGATGACAATTGTCAAAACGGGCCTCTTATTTTGTGATGACTATTATAATACTAAATACAACTATGATTATATTATTAAGCACTAACACAAAATGTAGTTTCACACACAATTACTCATGAATTATTTGCTGTTTTCTATTTATTTATTTTTTGTGTTTCTTTTGAAAATTGTTATTTTGTTGACCAACGTTGACACTTTTGCGACATATATGTCGTCCACAGCTGCCATAACACAACTGATTGACTGTTTTGACGTCACAAGTAGCATAGTAGATTTTTCTACTATGCACGATTTCACTACGATGCTATTATGGGCCAATCTACTCACACACTGATGCCCGTGAATAATAAAGCGGTTGTAAAAACTTTCGTGATATTTTTACAATGTCAACAATTGACTTCTTATTCTCAAATAAATAAATGAATTATGGATTAATCTATGAGCTAATCATATAGGCACTGACACTAGGGAAGAGTTTTTCAGATTTATACAGGCTAAGTACTTATAAATTAAATCGGTTCAAAGTGACCCGTTACAAATGTAGATATTTTACAAAGCTCTATTTTATTTTGAAATTTTCGAAAAAAAAATGGAGCTATCTGACAGAGATGTAGCTCGCTTCATTGCGCATACCAAGCTTCATAAAATCTGAATAGTTTTCGACTCAGAAGTCAATTGCGTTTGTTTGAACGGCCCGGGGCAACGGGTTCTGTTAAGAAACCTATAATTCTATTAATAATGTTAATGACAAAGTTTATATGTTCAGATGTTTGATTGGTGGTTTGGTGGCTTGTATCTTGGATCAACACATTCAACACATTTGTTATCCCAGAAAATTTACTGTTTCTGTAGAAATGCGCGAGGCGCTGCCAGTAATTTAAAGGAGCATTTTTTAGGGTCCTGAATCTCCTTCGGGGAAGAACCCTCAAGGCGCACTTCAGTATAATACAGACATACTCGTATTATGTTTCACGGCTTCATTCGACGCGATTTTGTTTTTGTTTACATATTGTAGTTATGTCTCACGTACTGGCCTTCAACACGGATTGTTTAGAGATTTTATTCCCCGCTTTCAAAGTTTTTTATTCTGGTAACACTAGAGATCGTCCATAGTCGTTAAGTTCGTTACTATCGTACCCCCACCTCACTTCAGAGCCCAGAAGGGAGCCATCGGCCGGTCGAACTTCATTCCGTGTTTCCGTGCCGAGGCCTTCGCACGCAAACTAAAACAAGTTGCAATGGAGAAACCGAAAGCGGGTAGCGGGTAGCGGAAAAAAGCGACGAAGAAATAAAGGATTGGCGCGTCGAGAAATCATCGAAGTCTCATCTGACAGCGAGCCCTTTCTACATTGGATCGCAGCCTCACTCTGCACCGCACTGTGCCCGTTTTACATGGGTCTTGCGGATACTGTCGCATAAAAATGACAACCTCTGTACTGCACCCTTTCTACATTGGGTCTTTACACAATGGCTTAAGTGTACCCTTTGGGTCGCAGCCTCACTCTGCACTGTACCCCTTTTACATGGGTCTTGCGGATACCGTCGCATCGGAGCTGATCCCGTCGCATCAAAATGACGAAGAAGTGACGCGTGTGCGTTTACACAGTGTGACTATGCCTGCTTTAAGAAAAGTAGGGCTGGTCCGCGTCTTCTTGCTTGTGAGAAAATGCGTCGCTGCAACATCGGAGCAGAGCATCGGAGCAGATATCGTCGCATCGGAGCAGATACCGTCGCATTGGAGCAGATACCATCTCATCGAAGCTGATACTGTCGCATCGGAGCATCGGAGCAGATACTGTCACACGTGTTAACATGCATCATACGCAAAACCTCTGACTAAACGAAACTTTCTGAAAAGTAGGGTAGTTCGCATTTTCTTGCCTTGGGTAAAGAAATGCGTCACCGTTACGTCTGTGCTGATACTTTCACATCAAGAACCCTGAGTTTTTTACTAAGCTACAGCTTAGTTTAGCCTTGGTTAGTTGCAAAGTGTTACAAGTTGCATATCCAAACGGAAAACTGACTAGTTATATTTTGTGCAGTGTATGCTAATTATTACAGGAAGTGTATATTATGTGCTCAAACCACCTTAAATATACTTATTACACTTACTTACAACAACACATTATTTTTGATAATTTCGTTATCAATATCTTTAGGAGGATTGTCCGTATGATTCAAAATACCACCGAGCACCGAGCTATATGTTACTATTCTTTTCAAGTTAGGCAACTGCTGGGTACAAATTTTTCAAAAGTAAAGTAATGTGTAACTGACACTTCAGTCTTATACCATACTTTATTAAGTTAAAGAAGGGTAACACAAGAAAAAATATATTATGTATATATATAAAAATTTATTCCTGAGTTCAGATCATACAAGGACACATATTTTGTCACATGGTTAGTTCTTTACGCTGTATGCTACTCTATGTATTCTTATACGACGACAAACGTCTTTCACGATGGGTTTCTTAAGTAAATGGTAAATGTCACATTTTCAACTATTCATTGCTGAAACACATTAAGTAAAACAGAGATAAGCAGAGTTACAAAAATGCAAATGCACTTGGTCCGATTAATCGATTCACTTCATAATTTGGTGTGACAGCCGCTCGCACTAGGCGACGGCTTTATATTAGGAGAGTTAACTTTGAACATTGGTAGACGCCCGCGCCACCAGGTTGGAGGAGCACAGTTGTTAGCAGTAGAAAATAGAACCATCACTGCCACCGCCGTGTGACAGTTGCGGCTACTGAGAGGAGTAGAATTTGCGCAAATTCTTGTAGACCGGGTGCCTCATCCTAATTGCAAAAATGTTTTTTGTTTTTATTTTTATCGTAGCTGAAATTTAATTTACTTAAATAGAGATACCAAGAAGATATGTAAGTTATGATAAAGTATCGCCATGATAACGACCAGAAATCGATATTAGTAATGCGAGCTAGTAATATAATTAAGGCTTAAGAATTCAAGAAAAATAAATGTTGGATTTTCTTTGAAAAAATCAAAGTAGGTACACAATGTTTACTTAACTTAAAACTCATTGACGGATCATTAGTGTCACTGTCAAATGCTGATATCGTCATTTATTCAGTCAAATAAAATCAAGTTAACTTCAATAATTAAACAATTATATGTACAAAAACTTGGCTTAAACATTAAGCAATTCATTATTTTTAGATTAAAGATCCCTTGAGTTTTTCAGTAATGTGGTATACTCGCAAAATAAGAATAATGCTAAAAGACAATAAGAATTTATCCTAGTGCATACAAGCATTAAGTATATTTCTTTTTTTTTTTGTGATTTTTTTTTTTTTTGACATTGTAAGTTTTAACTTCAATTTCTACCAGCTTGAATGTCCTTGCAAGACATCACACGAACTCTACACACCCTGCCATTGGTTTATATGACTCAAATAACGTAGTTGGTTAGCCAAGGACCCATTTCGTTGATTTTACAGAAATAATGTCACTAATACAATACAATGACTGATTATTATTTACTAAATCTTGGATTACATTTTCTGATATGACACATAGTCACAGTTATCAGCCAGAATTGCAATTATTTTTTAATGCTATTAGTGGGAGAGGCTTTTGATTATTAATTTTATTAAGTTTTTCAATATTAGTATTAATAACTTTTTTAAATAGACTGTAAGCCTAACCGTATCTAACGATAGACGGACGCCACCACTAAATCCAATAAAATAATATTTATCTTATTAGTTCTTCATTAGTTGCAGTTTTCTCGTGCTGGCGACATGTCGCAGTATCGTCCAGCACCTACACTGGGAATGTCTTCTGGGAATATTGTATCATCATACATTATGATTTTATGTACCTATATAGGTAGAAGAAGCAGCATAGATACAGATCCAGCTCTCAAATAAGTTATCATATTTTGTTAGCGTAGTATAAAAAATCTATCGATTCGGTTATAAATATCATATAAAAGGATATACATAATTATGTATTTGTATTTTGTGAAAAATTTGTTTCACATTTCACTAATTTTCTCTGAACATCCTACAATATGTAAACAAAAACAAAATCGCGTCGAATGAAGCCGTGAAACATAATTAATGATCAAACGAACTTACCAAGTGAAGTTCGATCACAATTATGTGAACGGCTTCATTCGACGCGATTAATATATACACCCTCCCATAAATAGCTTAGCTAAGTACCTACTTAGTACTTATATACAATGTATATAAATGCCCTAACCCTAATAATGAAATGTGAAATTGATAATTGGTAATCACAATCAATTTATGGGTAATTTTTTCCATTACCGGTCACAAAATAAGTAGATATTAAAACTATTGCTCTAAACAGAATGAAGTTCGACCGGCCGATGGCTCCCTTCTGGGCTCTGAAGTGAGGTGGGGGTACGATAGTAACGAACTTAACGACTATGGACGATCTCTAGTGTTACCAGAATAAAAAACTTTGAAAGCGGGGAATAAAATCTCTAAACAATCCGTGTTGAAGGCCAGTACGTGAGACATAACTACAATATGTAAACAAAAACAAAATCGCGTCGAATGAAGCCGTTCACATAATTATTGTGATCGAACTTCACTTGGTAAGTTCGTTTGATCATTAATTATGTCTGTCTGTATGTCTCAGCTAATTAATTATTTATAACGGATACAATTTTACATGAATTTTCTCTCGTATCGATAGAGATAGAAAAAATAATGTAAGTTCATTATAAGGACTAAAAATAATATAATAATATGAATGCTTATGGAAGTCAAGACTCAATTTAAGTCACTGTTGCAACAAAATTAATTATTAGGGTACACAAAATCATCCCTCGCTCATCATCATCACTCTCAATACGTCATGTGTGTTGTATACTCAATTACTCATCATACTTAGTTATCGTAAATGTGAAATACATCATGGTAAGCAGTGTGTAAAACAAAACGTAAAAAATCATGATATAAATAGCAGTATGTAGTTAAATAATATAATCGTTAAGTGACTTTCTTCTTCTTTTCTTCTGTTTTTTTAATGGTAATTTTCATTACAGGTCACAACAGAAATAAAAATAAAATAATCAATTATACATACAATATTTACCTTTTTTTTTTTTTGTGACCCAGGGAAAATCCTTTATGGATACCACGCCCGCCCCGGGGAGGGCAGGGTGGTTATGTGGGAGTCTCCGCCCTAGTGGCGGCATACCCACTAAAAACCCTGGGAAGTTCCTCCAGGCAATGGACGGAGCTACGGGTCCGTTAAATCACCGCAGCCCCGCCCAGCCTATGTCCGCCGTGAGGCAGACCCACCTCGGGTAGGGGGTGGCCACCCCCTCCCACTTCGTGGCGACGCGTCGGAACATCAGACGCGTCGACCACACTGGAGGGCCCAATGCGAAGCAGCGGGTGTCCCCGCACCCGCCACTCCAGGCCCTGCTAGCGGAGACGGAGTGCGAGCCTTACTGGCCCCTCTGGCCTGACTCGCCCCCATGTCCGCTCTTCTCTCTGCGGAGCGGGTGAGAGAAAGGGTCCCTCTCTCTCTCCCGCTCTCTCCCTCTCGGGGACTCGACCGCCGCTACCCGGACTGTCCAGGACGCCGGCCGAGTCTACCCCTCTGGAGGGCACAATGTGCCCCCCGTCGTCGTCCGCAGACGACCCCGAGCCCTACCACGTTCCCTCTCCACGAAGAGGTACACGGGAGGGCTCCTAGGCCCAGACCGCCGCTTCCCGGAATGTCCAGGGCGCCGGCCCGAGCCTCCACCTTTAGGGTTCCTCTTAGTTTCACCGGGCAAGGCGGCCCGGCTACTTATCCCCCCCGCCACGGAAAGGCGGGAACCCAATTCGGAGGGGATACAATATTTACCTAGAGTAAAGTACAATCAGTAGCATGTCACATTTATTTGACCTGTTGCAGTAAAAATATATTAATATAGATGTCAAAATGAAATTACCAAAAATATTTTGAAGAAAAAAAAACAATCGTTCCTCGTCATTAAATACCTAACTATTAGTGAAAATGTTTCAGGTGATAATGGTGTCTGCGATCAGCAACGACGGCTCTCTGTGCGGAACCCTGAACAACTCTACGGATCAGCTGCACGTGATTGGCGTTGGTGGAATCAGATTCGACGATCGAATCGCTAAGTTTTCCTCCAGAGAAACTAGTCGTAGTAGACGACTTAATTTTTACGTGAGTATTCCCGTGTTTAATTATAACAAAAATGTGTGAAAACCACGTTAGTTTCCATAGTAAAATTGCAAGCCTTTACGGGGAGGTAAGACTTATTCAAGTGAAGCGGTTTGCTAAATTGAGAATTAAACGTAATAAACTTGAATGTGGTTTAGCTTTTGTGAGAAAGTGCCGGTTGTCGAGTGTTGTACCGAAGTTTATAAAAGTGAAACCAGTAATGTGCATTCATGGCTATGATCGGTTCTTTGAGGAAGTAAACAATAAGCTAATAATGAGGGTAATCCGGGACTATCATCGGAAAATAACAATCGTGACGGGAGAGTTGTATGAGTTACATCTACAGTTGTCTCAGTTTTTAAGCTCGGATTTGTGGGGTATCTTGGATGCGATGACTTTTAGCAGGGCTGATATGGCTAGAGTTAAAACCGAAAGAATACACGGGTCTAAGTTTCAGCGCCTGACAAAAAACTCTCCGCAAGATGTAGAAGTACAAAGTTTTGACTGGATGGATAAGGCGGTTGTGAATTTGTCTTCGCAGATAATTCCAGAGAAAGGGACCAGGGCCTTGGCTAGAGGTCTTAATTTTGCACCAACGCCGAGGAAAATTCCGGTTGAGTCCATTATTACCAGTATTGAGGAAACGATTGTACGTAATAAAATAAACGCACGCGATGCTGAGTGTCTAAGACAAGACGTGTCGTTAATTTTGAGAAAGAGCAAGTTGCCTAAACTTGAGCTTGAGCTTGAGCTTGAGCTTGCAATCTCAACCGCAAACTTTACTCAGGTTTTTTTAATAAAACCTCCATATCCATATGCAAAATTATCAACCGAAGAAAAAAGAAGAGTTGGATGGACTGAAGGAAATAGAGGTATTACGTGGAGTGAAGGACATATTGACTATAGAGAATTCAAAAGAATAATTAAGCAACTATTGAAAAACAAAACGATAATTATGAAGGGTCTGGAAAAACAGAAATGGTTAAAGGACAGTTGACTGTTTTTTGATAGACGTTGAAGATCAAGGTTGTCCTAATTTTTCGTTATTATATACAACATATTGTGAAAGTGAATTTTATTACAATTGTTTATCCCATAGCAAATATTGTGCTCTCAAAAATGTTATATGTATAAAAAATGGTATTT
This sequence comes from Alcis repandata, assembly GCA_949125135.1. Classification (NCBI taxonomy): domain Eukaryota; kingdom Metazoa; phylum Arthropoda; class Insecta; order Lepidoptera; family Geometridae; genus Alcis; species Alcis repandata. The sequence goes on from OX421249.1 coordinate 3,026,565, forward strand.
TGATAACTGTATACAAAAATAATTATTATTAAAAATAAGCAAAACGTGAACTCGTTGTTTAATTTTATTTTTATAAACCTTGAATACCTTTATAAAGAGAAATTAGTTAGTTTTTCAATGGTTTTACTAAGGTATAATAGAATAGGGAATTAAAAAAAAAACATATTGTTTAAGAATTATTAAATTTATTTACATAAATATATATGTATTTAACATTTTAAATCATAGTATAATATTACGTAATTATTACTACAATCTTAGAAATGACAAATTAAAAATTATTACCCACTAGTTTTCTTAAAATTTTACTTATTAAAATTTCGGTGAGATTCATTATTTCATCTACAGAGTCTTTGACTACATAAGTACATATTGAGCTGCAGTAAACATCACATCGGAACTGTCACTGGACGGAGCACAACTTTTCACAGTTTAATTACCTTTTAATAATGCTAAGAAATGAATAAATAAACTCTTAAATATTTACATTTTTATTATAAATGAAACTTCTCTAAACTAAATACTACTTTTATACAATCATAGATATATATTATTTTAACTAATAGAAAAAACTTTGCGATTCACACAATTTTTTTGAGATATTATGTATGATCCCCTCAGTTTCCGCCAAAATCGTATCATTCAGATCTTTCGCCATGTACTGCGCTTGAAGCACCACATTTAAGTCAGAATCACTTTCCACATCTGTTTTGTTCGAGTCTTCGCTTATGTCTATCACCTTAATTTTAATTAATCTAACACATTTGTCTGCTCTTTTGGTGATGACATACGATTTGCCATGCAGCTTATTCGAGGTTTCCCTTTTCTGTTTACACTTGCCTGATGCGCTGGATCGAGATCTGGTCGACGTGCCTTTTGAAGCTGGAGATTTGTTCTTTTCAGCCGATATCTCAGGGTCAGGGAAGGGGTCGTCGTACGTTTGCGCGTATTGTGAAAAACAAATTGTATCATCACTCATTTTCTGAAACAAATTCAAATATATGCTTAGTATTGCTAAAATCAATAGATCAAAAGTTTGTGTAAACAATTTAATAATAAAATTCTACTTACAACTGCTTTGAAGAGAACCGGTCCAACCTTCCTCGAATGCGCCGCAAAGAATAATGCAACGTTTTTAAACGTGCATTCCAGCAAAATCAGAATGTAAACATCGCCAGAATGCATTACACCTAAGTAATTGTAATTTGACTAAACCTACAAAATTGAGTACTTCATATCGACCTAAGAGTCATTTACAATTTTTTACAAAACAAAGCATTATTTATATAGACTTAGAATTACGGTTAAAAACAAAATGTGACTCTACCTTTCTATGCTTGTAAAGGGTCATTAAAGAAAACAAGACATATATTATGAATACCATTTAAGAAAAATAGATACATTAGTAAAACAATCCCTCATATCTTATTCTAAAACAATAACATAACACGTATAAACGTTGCTTTGATTGTTAATTCTTATCTAGTTTTTGCGCATCACAAAAATTATGTGCGCAGTACTGACTAATATCATTTAACTTTAAGCAGCGTATAAAGACTTATTAAACACATGTAAGAACCAACTTTCTACTGTCTAATCGATTTATTTCTTTGTAAGAGCGCTGTGAGTAGTAAAAAATGATTACGAAGTTTTCATTAATTAGTAATAAAAAATTATAAAAGAGAATTATAATGGCCGATGTTTTATCTTTCAGAAGAATGCGTTTGTCGTCATTCGAAGAAAGAGAAACTTTGTTCAACTCTTGGGTAAATATTTGATGTCTAATAGACTTAAATAAAATGTTTTTCTTTGATTGAATAGAATTATTTAAAAAAACTTGTTCATAATCTCTAAATTTCATATGCTTAATTACATTTTTTTTTACCCCTTTTGCTTTTTTATGTTCCTCATCTTGAGTTTTAATACAGTAAAGTTTAGATCTGAGCCCTACAAACTCAAGAATAGGTTTCCCACTCATCTCATCTTTAAATAATCCGGGAACCTTTTTGTTACATCTAGGTATACCATAAACATTATTTTCTGAAAAGTTGTTTGTATCGAAATATGATAGGAAATGGTTTTTTAAATCTCTGTAAATATCTTTAGTTTGTACTGAATATAAAAAACTATCGGTGTCCGTATAGCACAATTTTAAATGTTGGCCATAAAATGGTTTCATTACTGAATAATGAAAGTCATACATATGGCTTTTAGATATTTCTAATACAGTAAATCCTATGTAAATGGGTTTATCGAGTACTATTGTTTCTAGTTTCATTTGAATAGCGACAAAATTTTCTGTAAATATAGTTGAGCTCTGATAGTTTGGTCTAGCTATCAAATTGTTCTGCAGTATTCATTTTTTTAGTTTTGTTATTTGAATCATTGACCAACCACCACCAGTGATTGACCAACTTAATATTCACTCTTTTTTCGCTATCTTCTAATGTCTTTCCAAAAATGCTATTGTTAAGGAGCTTAAAAAAATCTTGTTCAAATGCTGATTTAGCCTTTGTTCGTAATTCTGTATTTAAATCAATATACTTTTTCAAAAATGGACTTTGCTTAAATTTTATAACTCTATGAATTTTTTTTAATAATAACCCATGTTTCATACAAGTTTTAAGATGCACATAATGAATAACGTACTGAAATTTATCATATAAGCATGGTATTAATTTTTCATTCTTTGAGCCCGGTGGTATAAACTTCTGAGGACAAAATGGAATATCGTTATGCAAATCATGCAAATAGTCAGGATACTCTAAGTCTACTTCTAAAATTTAACCATCATTAGAGTCATTAGGAATGCTTAAAACATTAAATATCTTTAATTCTGATTCCGTTAAAAGTTTAAAATCAGAACACGGCATGTTGGCACACATAGCATGACCATACAAATTATTACAATCAATATACAGTAAATAATTATCTGGGAGAGATTTATCGTAATTCACCATGTATCGGTTGTTAGCACACGCGTGCCTAGTAGAGCATAAGCAAACCCCTCCTCTAATACCTTTCTGAATCATTCTTATAATTTCCAAATCACTGATGAGTTCTAGCTTTACTCCAGTTTCGAGCAACATTGCGTCAAAACTTAAACTCGGAGCGGTCAAATAGAAAGCAGGGTCTAAACGATAGTTTGTTTTACAAGTTTTACGAAATTTTTCAAAAATATCTGCTAGAAGGAGAACGTCGGACTTAAGATATAAGTCTGTATATTCACCCATGTCGACTATGTGAAAAGTTTTCCAAACACACATTGCATGTTCATAATCTTTCTGAGAAATAACTTCATTGCATAGAGTATTAAAAAAACAGTGAATTGGAGGCAAAGTTTCTTCATTGTAAGAATTCCAACTAGTCATATGATTATATGGAAAAATTCCTTTAAGTTTTAATAATTTCAATTGTTTTTCTTGGGAAAAAAAACGAGATAAGTGCATAAAGTCCAGATAATCCAAAGTTGCAACCAGTTTTTCTAAACTGCTGCCCAAAAATTTAAAGGAATCTACAAATCGAACAGCTACAACATTTTGCTTTTTGTCTGCAACAAAAAATTTTGTAAACGAAATATAGTTTTCTTTAGTTTTAGCAATAACTTTTATCGTGCCTTCCATTTCACCTAGCTCACGTATAAACAAGTGACAATCGTATCCAGACAGATTATGAAAAAAAACTGGTATGAACTTGGGAATTTGGAATCGCAAGTTACAATACGAATGTGCGGCCCCACGATATAATCCTGTCAAGTGACAGTGATCTCTAACCTTGTCATCAAACAAGAGATTATTACATAGAAAACAAAATTTTGAAGTAGAGTGTTTCTGAAAATCTTTTTCTGTGAATATCATCGGAACAGTTTTGCTCAGAAGATTATGTATTTTATTTACATCTTCTTGTAGATTTTTCAAAAACTGACTTACACATTCTTTACCTCTATAAGAAACGTATTTATTGAATGAACTGTCGTAGGAACATACGACGTAATAGCCGAACGCAGCAGGTGTGTGCCTGTTCAAACACGTAGTTTTGCTGGTACCTGAGTCATCATGAGTAATCGGCTCTAATAGTGATTCAAAATCTGCGTATATAACGAAGGGCAAATCTTGCATTCTTTCGTAATGTTTAAATGTTATAAAACTACCCTCTTCCGGTAAAATAGTAGCGACACCGCCGCATATATGAGCATCAGTTTGACTTTGGTTTCTAAAAAACTTAATTGGAAAGCACACATAGAAACCCTAACTAAAAGAATAAATTCAACAGCATATGCATTGTATAAATTATCTTGGGAAATAAATAAAGAGGCCTTAATAACAGCATACTATGGGATGACTGTGTCGGTTTTGAGGTATGGCATGATCTGGGGTAACTCTACTGACAAGAGGATTGCTTTCAGAGCCCAAAAGAGATGCGTCAGGGCAATGTTTCATCTCCATAAGACTGATAGCTGCAGGCCATATTTCAAAGAGCACAGCTTGTTAACGCTACCATCGTTGTATATATTGGAAATGGCCACTTTTGTCAAATCAAATATACATCTGTTTGGAGGCTGGACTAATGCCTGTGTTCGTACTCGCACGCAGGATGATTTGAAACTTTGCCCACGCTCAGCTAGGACCGCGCTGATGCAAAAAAGTGTATTTTGTATGGCTCCAATAATATACACTAAAATTCCAAAAAAAAGACATTAGAGATTTGAATATCGGAATGTTTAAAAATAAATTAAAGACCATATTAGCACAAAAATGTTACTACGAAATCTCGGAATTCCTTATTGACAAGAATTTTTTGACATATGACATTGAATAAAGATTGACTGTAATAATAACAATAATTGACATTAGGAATAATAATTGACATTTTGTTCTAATTTTATAATTTTATTATTTTAATATTAGCTATTGACATGTTATTATTTTAATTTTTATTATTTATATTATACAATCATCGATTCACTAATCTTACTAATATTTGTACGCCACACGTGGCAAGAACATTTGTGCATCTTATTTTTATAACACATCATAGGCAACTTTGTTAATTGTATATTACCATGTTCTGACGAATAAATATCTGAATCTGAAAACTGATTGTAAAGAAAATCTTTGATCAACAAAATTCATGGTTACCTTAAAGGTTATGATTGCTGTTTTTACTTACCCGTGGAAATGGAAACAGAAGCGGCTACCGGGATAAGATTCATTTTTGCACCCTGTCACACAACAAGAATTCACCATATTTCATGAAAAACAACAAATCGAAGCACAAGAATCAACCAAACAACCAAATGAGCAAACCACCATCGTGCATTTAGTGTTACCAGGCCGAAACATTTAAGTACTACTGTTAACCAGTGATGGTAGGCGGCCACTTAGAAATCCTTGTACCGAGCTGGCTGAAAGCTGGTATTGAAAACAAAAAACTAGTACGCCTGTACTCCGCTGCGGCGATGCTAACACTGACATTTAAAATGTGTCGGAAATCGCATCCTAGTGAAAAAAATTGATATTTCAATTTCGTATACCGTTAACAGAGGGCAGTATTTATCGAAAGCACCGAAGAAACATCACTTTAAGTGGGTGACAGACGTACGAGTAAGTACGCGTACTTATGGCTCGTCGACCTTACTCGCGTGTGTGTCACCGTAAGTACGCGTACTTTAAAACCGCCGCGCAAAATCGTCGGTCTGAAATCTTGCTCGTAGCTCGTCATGGCTCGAACGTGTGGCAGCATTGCGAGCCGCGAGTAGGGTTACCACAGGTTAGATTTTAAAGATCCCTATATTAATTAAAAGTTAAACCAACTAAAAATAATCTGTGCGGGGCGACGGGCGGTGCCGCTGCCACCCCCCGCCCCGCCGCTTTGAGTGCGATGTGCAAGTTGCAACGCGTGAGCTAGATCCGCAGTGTATAAAAGGATAATAATACGTTTTTGAGAGAAAATTCTCAAACTGTATAAAATCTCAGGACTTTTCCATGGAAATCAGGCCTTTTCTCAGGTCTTTTGATTTTTTCATCTGTTAACCCTAGCCCTTATTTATTAGCCCTAGCACTTATTTACCCCCTAAATCTGGGGGGAAAACCCCTAAGTTGGCAACACTGCAAGTGTGTCGCTAACGTTGAGCCGAGTAAGTTCGCGATCTTAAAAACCGCGACCTTTAAGTTCGTACGTCTGTCACCCACTTCGAGCCGAGTAAGTTCGCGATCTTAAAAACCGCGACCTTTAAGTTCGTACGTCTGTCACCCACTTTAAATCTTTATTATTGATATTTTTTTGCATTATTTCGGATTGGAATGTTTTTTTTTCATAAGCATCTCTACAATTTGGCGGTTTTTCAGTATTATCGGTGTATTTTTGTCGACGGCCAATCTTGGTATTTTTGCATACAAGGACCGAGTAGTCTTGGTACATGGTACGTGATATTAAAAACTAGTATGTTTACCAAGAAATTCAGTATTAATGTTTTTTTTATAATACTACGAACTGATTATTAACTTTATGGACTATAAAAATATTTATAGACGTTTAATAGTTTTTGAATTGTTCGTTTTGGTAAAACATAACAAAGAATAATATTTAAATTTCTACCATTTCTACCAAACTCTATGGTTAGTTGAGCTGGCAAGATGTCAGACAAGGACACACTACCAGCGGGCTTAGAGCATTTATCCCTAGCGGGAGCCCTCTCACCAGGACCGCTTTTTGCTAGCTACCGCTTTTAAGAAAATAGCTACCCTAAGAGTAAGGTATAGATCTCATTTTAGCTAACCAAAAATTTTTGGTACACTGTCTAGTTTTAATATAAAGGTCTTTGCTTTCGACTGGCGACGCGACAGTGGTCTCGAACATACCGATTTTTCGGTATTTCTACCGATATGGGGTCTGTCCTACCGAAATACCGAAATGCAACGATTTCTCCACGATTTCAGAAAATACAAGGAAATTATCCCGAGTTTTCTACCAATTTTACATTTTTGTTAGCCACCCTTTTAATTTATGTTTTAGGATACGGGGAATCCCTCAATAGTAAGAATGAATGAATAGTTAAGCCCGTCACACACGTAGCTATAATATGCCTTGCTATAATATATATTATAGCTCCGTGTGCGGTCACTTCAATATCTGTATTGAAAATATATCGTATTAAGCCCGTCACACACGTAGCTATAATATATATTAATATAAATATAGCAAGGCATATTACGATATATTTTCAATACAAATATTGAAGTGACCACACACGGAGCTATAATATATATTATAGCAAGGCATACTAATTTATATTATAGCAAGGCATATTAATATATATTATAGCTACGTGTGTGACGGGCTTTATGCCTCGCTATATTTATATTAATATATATTATAGCTACGTGTGTGACGGGCTTAAGTCACCGGCCTAACACCTTGACATCTGTAATTAAATGGTTGGAAAATAACAATTTAAAAATTAATCTCAAAAAGACAAATATAATAAATTTCAGACAAAGAATTAGTAAACTGCATGACCAAAAACTTGACATAAATTATTATAATGGACAAAAAATTGACGAAGTTGAAATCACAAAATTCCTAGGTATTTTTATTGACAGTAAAATGACATGGAAACCGCACGTACAAATAATAATATCAAAACGTATTAGGTATTCAATTTTCGCATGCCCTGTATAAGCTGAGCAAAATTGCAAATTTTGAAACTACACTTACAGCTTAACATGGTTATGTTGCCTCTATATTAATTAGGGAGTAATATTTTGGGGCAACTCTACAGACAAGCTAGTGGCTTATAAAGCACAAAAAAGATGTTTATGAGCGATGTGTGGTTTAAAACGACGAGAATCCTGCAAAAACTCATTTCTTAATCTTAAAATACTAACCCTCCCGTGTCTGTATATTATGAAGTAGCGTTATTTGTAACAAAAATCCGACACTCTTTCAATCTTTCAAACCTGGTAGCAGACGTGAGAAAAATCTTCGGTACCCTAAAAATACCACATCCATGATGACTAAAAGTGTGTTTTGTAGGGCACCAATAATATATAATAAAATACCGATGGAAATTCGTGAATGGACCGATATAAACAGTTTTAAAAACCGGCTGAATGATTTACTATTTTCAAAAGCATACTATCCGCTTGAGGCACCCGCCCCCCCCCCGGCTTCATGCCGTAGAAGCACCGGTGAGTCATCGTTTGTTTATCTTATCGCACGCGCCGTGCGCCCGACCACTCAAATGGTTTTTATGACATAAACATTCGAACAAGGACCCCACTTGTAGTTATTAATCTTATAGCTGTTGAATACACGTGTCGAATGACGAATGTTATCATAACATTGGTTGGCCTGGTATAGATATAAATCAGCGTATAACCGCTTACTTTACAAAAAAACATGGACTTTGAAGTTTACATATTTTTACTAAAAAAAGTAAAGCGATAATGTATGTTTTTTACTATTTAGATTTAATAATAGACTCAATCTGCACTTTGTCACAAAATAACCGCTTGAGGCACCCGCCCCCCGCGGCTTTATGACGTAGAAGCACCGGTGAGTCATCGTTTGTTTATCTTATCGCACGCGCCGTGCGCCCGACCACTAAAGTGGTTTTTATGACATAAACATCGAACAAGGACCCCACTTGTAGTTGTTAATCTTATAGCTGTTGAATACACGTGTCTAATGACGAATGTTATCATAACATTGGTTGGCCTGATAAAGATATAATCAGCGTGTTATCCGCTTACTTTGCAAAAAACATGGACTTGTGAAGTTTACATATTTTTACTAAAAAAAGTAAAGCGATAATGTATGTTTTTTACGGTTTAGATTTAATAATAGACTCAATCTGCACTTTGTCACAAAATAAGAACACATTACTCACCTTAAAAGTATTTAATATCAGGCATTTAAAAACCAACGCAAAAAAATTTTTGCGCGATTTTTTTTGTTCCCACTTCACAATTATTGTTCACATTTTGTCGTAAATTGTTCTTTCACAAAAACAACTGCACACAAGTGTTCTAGGATGATTGTTTCACTATATTTTAAATAGATTATAACATCTAACACAGTAAATAATAAAAGATTGATAAATAAAAAACACGGCCGTTAAAAAAGATGACGCAATAATCGCCTTTGAAAACTATCAAATTTCGAAGTACTAAAACACTTTTAAACCTTAAAATATATTGTTATCAGCCTTGTTATTAAGTTTTTAAAGCTTATTATCCAAGAACACCAGCCAACTAACGTTTTAATTACGTAAAACCCGTAGATTCACCCGCCGACTAGTCAAAGTCAACACAAACTGACTTTGACTCACGGAATATTTTGTATTTCTAATCGAATGTCCACCGAGTTTATAGTTGTTAGGCTACCGCATATTGGCACATTCAAGCGGAACGAGATGGCATTCATATTTTTAAGTCTTTTGCCATAGTAAAAGCAGGATAAAGACTTTTTCTGAGTCTGGCGCGAAATAAAAATCCGGACACTACAGTGTCCGGGGTGCTTCAAGCGGATAAGAACACATTACTCACCTTAAAAGTATTTAATATCAGGCATTTAAAAACCAACGCAAAAAAATTTTTGCGCGATTTTTTTTGTTCCCACTTCACAATTATTGTTCACATTTTGTCGTAAATTGTTCTTTCACAAAAACAACTGCACACAACTATTCTAGGATGATTGTTTCACTATAAAAGATTGAGAAATAAAAAACACGGCCGTTAAAAAAGATGACGCAATAATCGCCTTTGAAAACTATCAAATTTCGAAGTACTAAAACACTTTTAAACCTTAAAATGTATTGTTATCAGCCTTGTTATTAAGTTTTTAAAGCTTATTATCCAAGAACACCAGCCAACTAACGTTTTAATTACGTAAAACCCGTTGATTCACCGCCGACCAGTCAAAGTCAACACAAAACTGACTTTGACTTACGGAATATTATTTATTTCCAATCGAATGTCCACCGAGTCTATAGTTGTTCGGCTACCGCATATTGGCACATTCAAGCGGAACGAGATGGCATTCATATTTTTAAGTCTTTTGCCTTAGTAAAAGCAGGATAAAGACTTTTTCTGAGTCTGGCGCGAAATAAAAATCCGGACACTACAGTGTCCGCGGTGCTTCAAGCGGTTAATTATGTAGTAATTTAAGTACCCGCTTGTACGCTGACAGGCGGGGTCTGGAGATATTTATAATTCACCCTAACAACTTTGTAACCCAGGCCCACAAGCTGAATAAATTGGTTTTGATTTTTTTGATTTTGATCCGATTTTAGGGGTTTTTGACACAGACTTTAGGGATAAATATTTTTGAGAGTTGGTAACACCTGTCGGTCTTTCTCCTTTCTCAAGTGTCAAAACGGGCCTCACAAAATTGTGCTAAATATTATTCACAAAAGCCAAAAATTAAGAGTTGAAGTCGAACGATTTAGCTCGTTTGCGATGCCAAGAATGTTTTAATTATTATTTATCTTTTGTGAGCATTAATATTAACTAATTCTGACGTGTAAAGTGTAAATTAATACTAAAATACTTCTGCAATAGTGTATCAAAACGAAATCTTAAAATTATGCAGTCTAGTTGTAAATATCGCGCACTAAATATTGTGTTACTCGAGGCATACACTTTCGCGCTTCGGGAAACCAGTTTCGGTTATGGATTAACATTTAGAGCGAAGCCTTTGAACACCGGAGAAGTATTAATAGTGGAAATAGGGAGGACGGAACGCGGATGGAGTGGACGTATTCTTATTCCATAAAAACGAAATTGTTGGATATGGAAAACGATTCGTTAGAAATGGAGGGTAATGACAACTCAGCATTCGTTGCAAGAAGTTGGCAAAAAAAAAGTCCTAAAAAGCGTACGAGTTTTTGGTATAACAACCATAGAACGATGACGCTTTTTTGTGTCCTTGACTTGCGACCCCCACCTGATGGTGAGCAATGGTGCGGTCTACCATGGACTTAAATTATCGTCGCACAAATAAACACAAACAAAACAGACAACCACGACCTACCACGTTCGGTTTTTCCTTCAAACTACAACCTTGGCCGCTTCAAACGAAGGGTTAATAGAGTCCTCAGAGGTAGGCAACGCACTGAAGATGCCTCGGGTATTGGAAGTGTCCATAGGCGGCGGTGACCATTTACCATCAGGTGGCCCGTCGCTTGTTTGCCACTTATTTTTTTATAAAGACAAACGCCAACTTGTTCCTTCTGACTCTGATACCTCACTTCGCGTCGACAAGTTTCCGTCAATAGACGTAACTCTATTCAGATTCAACAACTGATACATTGTAACTTATAAGCTAGATGTTAGTGCATTAGTTGAAATTGTCAGTTTACCCACATCGGGCATTCAATATGTACACAGTCAAATAGTATTAGTAGTTTTAAAAAATAATAATAATTAACAACTTCCAATTTATTTTAAATTCTATGCATAATAATATGTCAAATAATTTTAATTAAATGTCAACAGTATTCAATTAAGATAATATCATGTCAATTCTTTATGAAATGTCAAATTTTAAATAGTTTATTTAATAATGTCATTTCCGTATTTTATGTATTTTAGGTTTACAATTGTTTGTATATTCCTGTATATCTAAATCTCCGCATTTCCCCCAGGCGTTAGAAGTGGAGCTATCCCAATGGAAGCAGAAAGCCAACTCGGTCGTGGCGCAGGGCGCGGACCTGGTGTCCGGGGGCCACTTCGACGCGCCCGCGATAGAGCGGGACAGCCGCGCGCTGCTGCTCGCACTGCAGGCGCTGCGGGACCCGGCCGCGCGGAGGAGGGCCGCGCTCGAGACTAGCATGCAGTGAGTACACTCGTATAAACACATACTTCCGCCCGCTAGCCGGTTTCAACGGAAGATAAGCGCCGGTTGTTTACGACCAGCATTATGGTTTATGGCAAAAACAGTGTTGTTTTTTTAATCTTTTGTTTTTAATTTTTTCTATTTAGTTATCTTTTCATGTTTTTGCTGTCAATAAATATATGTCTATTGTCTACTCGTATTTCTTAACCATCAATTGACGCCTCACGTCTGACGATTAGAACTGGATCCTTTAGAGAAAATTAGTTTTATCTTTTCAAAACTTTCACTCACACAAAAACATATTTTAAACTGCTGCATCTATTGATGCCTCAAGTCTGTCGATTGGAACTGGGCCTAATGTGAAAAAAGAATACAAAAAAAAAGTAGTATATCTACTAACTTTTTTGTCTCCACTTTTGCGTGTAATCATAAACCTATTTTCAGTACTTATTACTGTCGAATTCTTGACAAGCGACTTTTCGCTTCATCTTGCTATTTTACAATGCTTTATTTAGCCTATTCTTTTTTTGATATATGTATTTGTAATTACTCCCCTCCCCAGACTCCACAAGTTCGCCGCAGAAGTGGCAGGCGAGCTCGACTGGTTGTCGAGCCGGCGCGCCGCCGCCTCCTCGGGCGCCGCCCCCGCGGACCTGCTGGCCGCGCAGTCGGCGCAGAAGAAGCATGCCAAGCTGAGGGCGGAGCTCGCGGGGCGGAGGCCTATCGTGGAGCGGCTGCTGGGGCAGGGGAGGGCACTGCAGGAGGGGCACCCGCAGGGGGAGAAGGTGAGATGGACGTGGATAGTAGTTAGGATCACATTTTCTGGTATAGAAGAAGAAGAAAAACTGAAAAAAAAGTAGATTGCAGCTTAGGTAACATTTTCTCTTATGGTGGTAGGTGGTTCTAGGAAAAGCATCTGCTGAAGAAGAAGGTTGCAACTGTATATTTTAGTTTAGGTCACAAGTTCATAAGATATAGGTGGTAGGGGCTAGGAATTAGCAAAAGAAGAACTTTTTCTTAAGGTATATATTTTTGAGAAATTAATCCCGCCAAAAACATAAATGTAAAAAAGGAGAGCCAAGTTCAATACAAAAAGAATGGAGATCTAAATGAGTGCCAAGTTTGATGGTCAGTCCTGAAATTTATTTATACTAATATAAAATATCATTTTTCTTATAACTTAGGATAATATATTGTAGCCTAAGGTTTGACTTGGCTAGTTCTCATATACGAATTACAGGTATATTATAGGCTTTGCAAGTTCTAAACCTGTTACTTGTCGGTTCTTATTTTATTATTTCGAAAATTTGGCCTGCTGATAGAAACTAGCCATCGAACATAATAATTCGTATATGACACGTCAACATCAGCAGCACAGCAGCAAAAAGGCAACGTCAGCGCTCCACAAGCTCGTCAAGCTCGGAGAGCTCTCGCAGTACTCAGAGCTCTACGAGCAGCAGCAGCAGCACGGATGAAGAGCATCGCAGGAGAGGTAAACGTAAAAGATGTGCGTCTCCCGCGGTGAGTCAAAATGTAATACTTTCATCAGTAATTCCCGAATTTGACCCCCTAGTGGACGACATACGCATGTGGGTAAATGTTGTGGAAGCCAATGCTCGCGCTTTCGGGTGGTCCGATCGGGTAGTCAAATATCAGGCTTTGCAAAAATTAAGGAACTCCGCTAAAATGTGGTATGATTCATTACAAAAAAACGAAACACGATGGACCACGTGGAAGTGGAAACATTGGCGAGATACGTTATTGGATACGTTCCAGGCAAATCGTAATATGTACAGTATGCTCAAAGAACTAATGCAGGTTAAACCTAAAGAAAACCAATCTTTATATGAGTTTTACTTTCAACAAAAGGGTCGTATTGATAGATTGCGGCTGTCTTTTTCCGAACAAGATATTATATCTATAGTTGTTGGGTCTATTGGGGACAAAAACATTTGCACGGCTGCTGAAGCTGGGAATTTTAGACATTGCGATGACTTAGCGTCGTTTTTACATGGCAAGATATTCTCTCCTTCTGAACAAAAGCCGCTAGCTAAACAAAACAATAATTACCCTAGAAATGCAAATTTTCGACCACTAGCATTTAATAATGTTGAAAAAAAAGTATACACGTCAGATAACAGCGAACCATCAACCAGTAATTTGCAATTAGGCCAAAATATTGTCTGCTTCCGGTGTGGTGAAACCGGGCATAAAAAGACCCATTGCACCACTAGCGATAAAATAAAATGTTATAATTGTAACAAGTTTGGTCATGTAGAATCCATATGTAGAAAACCAAAATCGAAAACGGAAAAAGACGCCGAAGTAAAACTTGTCACGACTCCTAGTTCGAAGGATAAATTCACTAAAGAGGCTCAGTTATGTAAACATCATGTTTTCGTTGATATGGGAAGTAGCTGCTCTCTTATCACACCAGCCTTGGTACAAGAGTTAAATCTTACACCACGTCTGTTAAAAGAGCCCATTGTATTAACTGGTTTCAAAACTGACGCCATATCTACAGTCACTCATTGTGTCGATGTGCAATTGGTCATTGATGAGACCAAAGTAACCATAGTAATGTATGTCTTTAGTGAGTTGTCTGGATGTCCAATACTAGTGGGTAGGAACTTTATTGAAGATAAAAATATAATGTACACGCGGGTAGGTAATAGTTTAATATTCCGCCCAATCACCTGTGAGCAGATAGCATTAATCGAACCATCCATGATTAACTGTAACTCTACAGAACATATGGCACTACTTAGTAAAGTTTTTAGTAAATACCCTCGAGTCGTAGCAAAAGATTTAACCACTTTAGGGCAAACTTCGTCTGTTGAGTTAGATATCGAAGTCGTTACAAACAAACCCGTGTGTCATCGCCCTTATCGTATGTCGGAGTCCGAGAAAATAATCACTCGCAATTTAGTCGATGATCTCCTTAAAAATCGTATTATTAGAGAAAGTAGTTCCGCATATGCCAGTCCAGTAATACTCGTAGACAAACCTAATGGCGAGAAACGATTGTGTATCGACTATCGGTCACTTAATAAAATAACAGTTAAAGAAAAATATCCAATGCCAATTGCAGATGATTTAATTAATAAATTTCATGGCTGTAAATTTTTTACGTCACTAGATTTAAAAAGTGGGTACTACCACGTGAGCGTGAATGAGTCATCAATTTCTAAAACTGCGTTTATAACACCGGATGGCCATTACGAGTTTCTCAGAATGCCATTTGGTCTATGTAATGCACCATCAGTATTTCAACGGTTGATGGATACAGTTTTAGGAAAATTACGTTTTGGCAAGATAGCTTGTTTTATGGACGATTTATTAATAGGGGCTGAAACGATAGAAGAAAATACTAAACAGCTAGAAATTGTCTTAGAAATTTTTCAAAAAAACGGCCTGACCATAAATCTCGATAAGTGTCACTTCTTTCAAAGGTCGGTCAACTTTCTAGGACATGAAATATCTTACGAGGGTGTTCGCCCCGGTAATAAAAAGTTAAAAGCGGTTGAACACTATCCGGAACTGAAAAATATTCATCAAGTTAGACAATTTTTGGGGTTAATTAACTATTTTCGAAAATTTATCAAAAATTGCGCAATCTTTGACTATATACTCTATAGACGGAGCATTAGGGGCACAAAAGCGTCGAAAAAAATAGGCGAGAACTGTTCACGTCTAAAGTGCTCCCCGCTCCTCAGTGTCGATTCTCACTTCAAGAGACACGCACGCACGGCTTTAATTTTGATTTGAGTTATTTGGCATTAAAATGGCAAGTTGTGCAATAAAAATATGTAGAAACTACAGAGGACGCTTACGAACAATTAATAAAATCTCTTACCATCGGTAAGTAACTCAAAACGAATAGTAATTAACAATAACAAAAATAATTATAACGATATATTTTTTCCACTTAACCGACGCGTCGTGTTAAGGTGTTGCCATTTACCCGAATTTAGGATTGCGAATTTTCCCGTATGGTGCAATAGTAGTTATTGTATTTTTAAAGCTGATCAAGGTACTACCTATGTATGGGATATGTTTCCAAAACGAAACTGATGTCAAAATTAAAACAAAGAGACGCCATTTTGTTTTACTTGTTTGTTAATTGATCGAATTCTTTCACATTCGGTACCTGGAGCTCACTTTGATCATTCGATATCAAAATCATTCGATTCGATTTCAAAATCGATGGGGTTCCCTATGAGGCTATGATCATAAAAAAGGAAACTGATGTCAAAATAAAAATTAATGGGCGCCATTTTGATTTTTTTTGTTAGTGGACCGAATTGTTTCAAAATCGATATAAGGGGTTCCCTATGATCATAAAAAAAGGAAACTGATGTCAAAATAAAAATTAATGGGCGCCATTTTGATTTTTTTTTGTTAGTGGACCGAATTGTTTCAAAATCGATATAAGGGGTTCCCTATGATCATAAAAAAGGAAACTGATGTCAAAATAAAAATTAATGGGCGCTATTTTGATTTTTTTTATTAATGAACCGAATTCTTTCAAAATCGATATATGGGGTTCCCTATGATCATAAAAAAGGAAACTGATGTCAAAATAAAAATTTATGGCGCCATTTTGATTTTTTTTTTGTTAACGGACCGAATTCTTTCAAAAAAAAAAATGGCGTCCATTTATTTTTATTTTGAGATTAGTTTCCTATTTTATGATCATAGGGAACCCCATATATCGATTTTGAAACAATTCGGTCCACTAACAAAAAAAATCAAAATGGCGTCCATTTATTTTTATTTTGAGATTAGTTTCCTATTTTATGATCATAGGGAACCCCATATATCGATTTTGAAACATTTCGGTCCACTAACAAAAAAATTCAAAATGGCGTCCATTTATTTTTATTTTGACATCAGTTTCCTATTCTAAAGTTGCTAAAAAGGTCAGATATCGATTTTGAAAGAATTCGGTCCAATAACAAAAAATTTCAAAATGCCGGCCACTTGTTAAATTTTGAACACGTTCCTTCTCGATGCTTTCTGCAAATGTTCGAAAATTTTCTATTCTAATCGTAATGCAAAGACCGTCACTCAGCACCGAAAGAAGTTACCGTCTTCAAAGCAGTTTCAGCGTCTCAATACGATGCTGTGTATAGCAGACAATACAAGTTCAATTGAAATTATAATTTATGATTTACGTATATACTCGTATGTAGATATGAATTCTAAAGAATAACATCAATATTAACATCAATATTTACAAAACACATTAACACAACATAATAAAATAAAATCAAATTCTTAATTAAAAAATAAATTAATTAATCATAAATTAATTCAAATTTATGATTTTATTAACATTATGAAATCTTTTTTACAGATTTTCCCCATTTTATAGGGATAGATACATTAGCTGGTAACTCCCAAATGCAAATGACGCTGACGTAAGACATAGCTATACTATGCGTGTGTGCGTGACTCACGCACACACGTTCATAAATCCTGGCCACTTTTTGTTGCATCGCTTATTACGTGACGCGGTATCTATAGAGTATATAATCAAAGTGCGCAATATTGTCCAGACCGTTGACCAACCTTTTAAAAAAAGATGCTAAGTGGGAGTGGGGAGTACTTAGATCAATTACAAGCGTTTAAAGTTCTGAAAACAGGATTGCTAGAAAACGCTGTGCTACATATTTTTGACCCAAAACTCCCAGTCATACTTTACAGTGATGCAAGTCGAGAAGGCGTTGCATGTATATTAACCCAAACTACTGACCAAGGGGAAAGACCAGTACATTTCTATAGTCGACAAACTACAAATGAGGAGAAAAAGTACCATTCGTTTGAATTAGAATTTTTGGCTATTGTTGTAGGTGTAGGGCTTCAAAAATTTAGACATTACGTTTTAGGTACCACATTTAAAATTATAACTGATTGCAATGCCGTTAAATATACTATTAACAAAAAAGAAATAAATTCTCGAATAGGTAGGTGGGTTTTATTGACACAAGAATTCACTTTCGAAATACTGCATAGGCCCGGTAGTCAAATGCAGCATGTTGATGCGTTGAGTAGAAATCTTCCTATTGAAAAAGCTCCGCTTCCCGTATCCAACGAAAGCGTGATGGTGATTACTGAAGGCGATTGGTTATTGTCCGTGCAGTTGCAAGATCCAAGTATCTGTAAAATAAGAGAAATATTAGAGTCAGGAGATGCCGAGCCCCATAAAAAAATATTTAATGTGTACGAATTGCTAGGTAATAAAGTATATCGTAGAACTGAGTATGGCAGGCGATGGGTAGTCCCAAAACAATGTATTTGGCAAATTATTCGAGCAAACCACGATGATTTAGGTCATTTTGCCGTAGATAAAACTGTTGAGAGAATTAAATCGATATATTGGTTTTCCAAAATGAAAAAAATCGTATCTAAATACATTAAAAACTGTCTAAACTGTATTTATTCCAAAAATATCTACGGCAAAAAGGAAGGGAAATTGTATCCTATACCAAAACATGCTAGACCTTTTCATACTTTACACATAGATCATTTAGGACCGTTTGTAAAAACTACACATAAAAATACTTACTTGTTAGTCACTGTTGATTCATTTACGAAGTTTGTGTTTATCTCGCCTGTTCGCAACACAAAAAGTAAGGTAGTTTTAAATGAACTTAACAAAGTTTTCACAATCTTTGGCAACCCAAAAAGACTTATTTGTGATGCGGGTAGTGCATTTACATCGCATTTGTTTGTCAAGTATTGTAATGATAAAAATATTCGGCACCACGTCATAGCAACAGCGATGCCTCGTTCGAATGGTCAAGTGGAGCGTTACAATCGAACGATCCTCGACGCTTTACGCAGTATGGGTGCAAATACAGACAATAATAAATGGGATGTTCACATACCGAACATTCAACAAGGAAGGAGGTAAATAGCACTGTAAATAAAACCACGTCCGCTGTACCCAGTGAAGTTTTTTTCGGATATAGACTTCAAACAGACTCGGATAAATTGGTGTATGAAAATGAAGATAATTTTATAGACGTTACTGCATTACGGAATCAAGTCAGTGACAATATCGTGACAAGTGCCAACCAACAAAAACAGGCGTTTGACTCAAAGCGTAAAGAAGCTCGCATATATAATTTGGGTGACTTAGTAGTTATAAAAATACCCAGCCAGTCAAATGATGGTCAAAGTACCAAGCTCATGCCGGTGTTTAAAGGTCCATTCCAAGTCACAGAAGTATTGGGACACGACCGTTATAAAGTTACAGACATGAGAGGTGCTGAGAGGTGTTCTAATTCTAGACGCTACAATGGAACTACATGTGTAGAAAACAAGAAACCGTGGATACGAATAGCAGACTTCAATGAGGACTAATAAATAATAACATATTGTGAGGGAGCCGGTTACCACAAAGAAACGGATGTTGTCAGGTACCAATGAAAATATAATGTTGTTCTGAATAAACTTACTTTTTGCTTACATTTTAATTTAAATTTTACTTATCTGTCTAATGCATTGCTTCGAACATCAGAGTATTTGAACTAATGAACATTATGATAATTTGTCATGAAAACTTTACAGTATCTTAAGCCCCGGACTTAAAGTAACGTACCTAGGGTGGATCTAATTTTGTAACGGCTTGAGAAAGTTTCGTGTTAGTGTAAACATGAAACCGCGTACCAAGAGTTACCGGATGGCCATCCGCTAGGGAAAACTTTAAGTCAAGGCACCGTTTCGAGTCTGGACTAAGACATTTAGTCGCGTACCTTGGGTTGTGACAGTGTGGCAGCACAACGGCTTGGAAAAACTACTTGTCTTAGTTTAAAGATTGTTCTAGAAACGGGTTTGGAGAAAATATGATAGGATGACCTAAGGTTACTACAAGATAAATATCTCATTGTTGTATTTTGTTCTCAGCTACTGCACCAGACTGTGACACGGCCGAGGACGACCCCGTGCGCAGGAGGGCCGGATGTTGTCGCCTATTTGTGACATAAATATTTACTGGTAGTTTTAAGTGTTAATTTATATAAATAGACTAGGTTTGATTTTTAATGTAAATTATATAAAGTTTTAATATAGAGGGCGCCAGAGTAGTGCCATCTTCCGGTCGATACCCATTTAGCCACTCCCTTAAAAGGAAGTCATGGAGGGGGAATCGTCGTCGTGGAGATGGTACTAAGCTAGCAACTCGGCCATATTGGAATCGTACTTTTGAAATATAAGAGGTTTTTGGAATTGTAGTGGTCATTTCGTAATAATTTAATATTGAACACGGTATTTGTACATATTAAGGTATAAGGTATCAAAGTAAATTAAGGTAAATTTGTATAATAAAGGGTGTTAAATGCCAACAATGAATATATAGTGCTGTTTATATTTATGAGTTTATATTTTATGTTTAAGAATCTTACATAAGGGGCTCTTTTTTGTGTTTGGCGGCTGAACTGTGAGGACTATAGTGAATCACTGAAAGTTAAGTACTTCTTTGTTACTCTGTTGCTTTTGTATTATGTTATTATTGTAAGAATAGTGTTATGTGTTTGAAAGATCATCATGGCGCTGAGTTTCTTGCCAGTTCTTCTCAAGCGTCTAGGGCCTTACGAACTTGGCGTAGAATCATTGTTGAGAATGGAGTACCCTCTCGGGGCCCATAGAATAAAAGATAAATACTCTTTGTGTGTTTTCCTTTTTATTTATTTAAAACCCCCTTTAGATTAAAGTTAAGTAGATGTTAAATACCCCCATAATGTCAATTAGTGACAATATGATAGTTTTACTAGTCAATCGATTAGAATCAGAGTTTAACTCTTATTTAAGATTCTAACACACGCAATTTGTTTTCTCTTTTAGCAAAGGAATATTATTTTAGATATTTATTCCTGAAAATAGTGACTCACTGGCTTACGTTCTTGATCCAAATTTCTATCGAGTAATCCTGAGTAATCCTATACATACGTTTAACTAACTTAACAAGGTACCCTGGAAAATCCACCAAATACAAATATGTAAACAGATCTTAAGGTTCAAGTTCAACCAAGTACCCTGCAATAATGAACCTTATCCCACAGATCCTGCGATCCAAATTCGACTACTTGTAATGCAATATTTGTGCAGGATTAGTACCTACACAAGTATGACAAAGTATCCTGCAATAATGCACCGTATCTCCCAGATCCTACGCTCCAAAATCGACTATACAAATCCTTCTCAAGTACACTACAATATACACTTTATCCCACAGATCTTAAGGTCCAAATTCGACGAGCTCCGCCACCGCGTGGAGAGCGGCGCGGAGCGATTCAACCAGTGCGAGGAGTTAGCTAAGAAACTGCTCGCGACGGAGAGTCCATACATCGCGGATATTGAGAAACGGCAGGAGGCGCTGGGGTGAGGAACTAGTGCTCTTACAAATACAAGAAATAATTGTCCGTGACATACAGTCAGACAGAAAGACACCGAAGTCACGCTGGTTTTTTCTCCAAAGGAGGTTCAAGACCCTGAAAAATTAGTTTTGTGGTCCTGCTAATATTATAAATGTTAAAATTACATGTTTTTTGTTGCCTCCTTATTTAATGTAAAGAATCCTATGTGAAATTACTTACCGTTTGGCTCCACATGAGGGCAGTCAGACCTACTTTCACTTAACCAAAGTACCAGGCAAGCATACATCAGCAAGAGTTCTAACCTTCACCATTCTTCCAGCGAATCCTGGCAGCGTCTGGTCGACCAGATCCAATCCCGTGCATCTCAACTGCACGCGGCTGGAGAGATCCACCGGTTCCACCGGGACGTGGCTGAGCTACGAGGGCGGGCGGGAGACAAGAGACGCGCCCCAGCCCTGCCTACACCGCCCAGGTAATTGCCCTAGTATATAGTGGCTCATGGAAGTAACTGTCATACAAATTGTCCGTCTTAAGTCTATAAAGGTAGTCACGAGTACCAGGCGAGCAGACATTGCTGAAAGGTTTGAAAAAGAAGATTCAGGCTTTGCTACGGTATGGGTAAGCTAAGGGGTGGGCGGGAGACAAGAGACGTGCCCTCGCCCTGCCCACACCGCCTAGGTAACTGCCCTAGTAAACAGTGCAGCGGGTCATGGAAGTAACTATTATACAAATTGTCTGTCTTAAGTCCATAAAAGTAGTCACGAGTACCAGGCGAGCAGATGTTGGTAGGAGGTTTGAAAAACACCAGAAATTGATCCAGAAGCTGCGATATGAGCGTCCTGCGGAGGTGGGCAGAAGAGATTCTGTTCTCATTTCAAGCTAGGCAAATCTCTGACTAAACTGACGCTAGTCGCAAACATATTGTCAAATATTTAGCCAGTTAATCATATATGTATTTCTATTCATTGCAGAGACTTCAGGGCAGCAACGGCAGCGCTCAGAAACCACGACACAATTCAGAACGATTTGGTCGCTATCGACGCGCAGATGCAGGTATGTTACCTTATTGGACAATAGATGGCGCTGAAATTAATTTTGAATTATATTGAAAAATATTAAGAATTTCTTCAAGCAAAATAATGAATTGAAGACTGGTGCTTAACTTATTGAGTATTTTTTTGTGACATAGTTTTGTTTGGTTTCAAAAACATTTTCATTGTTTTTGTCTCAGGTTCTCCAAGAAGAAGGCACCCGTCTTCAGAAGCTGTACCCAGGCGACAACGTGCAACAAATAGCGTTGCAACAGCGCGCGTTGACTGACGCGTGGACGGCGTTGCAGAGCGATGCGAAGGAGACGAGACGCGTGTTGCAGGAACATCTGGCGTTGCAACAGTTCTTGACGCAAGTTATGTATTTGACAAAATAAAAATATCTTGTAAAATTTTAAGTAAAAATGTTTTAGCATAGTTTTTAGTTTGCTAAAACTTTATTTTGACATTGATCTCGGTGAGCCCCAGAAACACTTTGGGTGCTGGAAACACATACCTTGTGTTTTCCTTTGCGCGACGCGAGTGCGGCTGCACACGCCAGGCGCGTAAAACACAAGGCGTTTCATTATTAGCCGCGCTTGGGGCTAGCGCATGTGATTACTCGCCGCAGCCAAAGTGTTAAGGATTTAATAATTACCATAAAAGATGAATAAAACAATACTCAAATTATCCAGGTATTCAGCGGCACACTGCACACGATTCTATCAGAAAATCAACTGACAAACAGTAACAAACTAGCCTATATTGTAACTTACGAATTACCAAGATTCTCCCAAAAAACAAAACTAAACCTTACCCCCATTGTAGTAACGTGTATTTCCGTCCGGCAGGCCCGCGACCTGACCTCCTGGTCCTCGTCCCTCCGCACGGCCATGTCGGCCCCGCTGGTGGTGCGGCACGCCGTGTCGGCGCAGGCCGCCCGCGCGGAGCACGGCGCGGTCCGCGCCGAGCTGGACGCGCGGGACGACAGCTTCCAGCACGTGCTGCGCGCGGGGGCGGCGCTGTGGAGGGGCAGCATCCCAGTGCGCAGGTGAGAGAATGAATTGCCTACTGACATGTGTTGCCAGAGTGAGGTGCGTGAGGTGGGGTGAATTGTCCGCTGGTGGAGGCGCAGTATTCTAGTAAACAAGTAATGAAGACTACTCCTATATGCCGCCAGTGAGGAGCGTAGAACTCTGGCAGATTGTACTTCCTTACCTGTGTGAACTTGGCACCCGACCTTGGATTTTTTTATTTTTTTTTTGTTTTTCTAGAGATTTAGGTATGTAGTGGATTGTAGTGAAACTATTTTCGTTTGTAGTTATTCCAAAAAAAAAATAATAAAAAAATAAAAAAAAATCTCCGCACCCGAGTTTGGAAAAATCGATTTTTTCCAACTGGTTCTGAAAGATATACATTAGTGGTGGATTGTAGTGAAATTAGTTTTTTTTGTAGTAGACAGGAAAAATTAAAAAAAATATTTTTAATTTTGAATATTTTTCCAATTTGATTTTTTTTACTTTAAATATGTTTCATGGCATATACCATTAAAACAAAAGACAAAATAAGCCGAGGAGGACTCGTAGAGGTTTGTAGTGAACGAATTTTCGTTTGTAGTATAATACTTTTTTTTTTTAAAACAAAAAACCGTTTTTTGGGCGTGTCTTGTAGAATAATTCGCGCCCAAATGAACTTTGAGTTACTACAAACGTCGAAATAGACTGAGGGGGACTCGTAGAGGTTTGTAGTGAACGAATTTTCGTTTGTAGTAAACTACTTTTTTTTTTTTTAAAAACAAAAAACCGTTTTCGGGCGTGTCTTGTAGAATAATTCGCGCCCAAATAAACTTTGAGTTACTACAAACGTCGAAATAGACTGAGGGGGACTCGTAGAGGTTTGTAGTGAACGAATTTTCGTTTGTAGTAAAATACTTTTTTTTTTAAAACAAAAAACCGTTTTCGGGCGTGTCTTGTAGAATAATTCGCGCCCAAATAAAGTTTGAGTTACTACAAACGCCGAAATAGACTGAGGGGGACTCGTAGAGGTTTGTAGTGAACGAATTTTCGTTTGTAGTAAAATACTTTTTTTTTTAAAAACAAAAAACCGTTTTTTGGGCGTGTCTTGTAGAATAATTCGCGCCCAAATGAACTTTGAGTTACTACAAACGTCGAAATAGACTGAGGGGGACTCGTAGAGGTTTGTAGTGAACGAATTTTCGTTTGTAGTAAACTACTTTTTTTTTAAAAAACAAAAAACCGTTTTTGGGCGTGTCTTGTAGAATAATTCGTGCCTAAATGAACTTTGAGTTACTACAAACGTCGAAATAGACTGGGAAGGACTCGTAGAGGTTTGTAGTGAACGAATTTTCGTTTGTAGTAAAATACTTTTTTTTTAAAAACAAAAAACCGTTTTTTGGGCGTGTCTTGTAGAATAATTCGCGCCCAAATGAAGTTTGAGTTACTACAAACGTCGAAATAGACTAAGGGGGACTCGTAGAGGTTTGTAGTGAACGAATTTTCGTTTGTAGTAAAATACTTTTTTTTTTAAAACAAAAAACCGTTTTCGGGCGTGTCTTGTAGAATAATTCGCGCCCAAATAAAGTTTGAGTTACTACAAACGCCGAAATAGACTGAGGGGGACTCGTAGAGGTTTGTAGTGAACGAATTTTCGTTTGTAGTAAAATACTTTTTTTTTTAAAACAAAAAACCGTTTTCGGGCGTGTCTTGTAGAATAATTCGTGCCCAAATGAACTTTGAGTTACTACAAACGTCGAAATAGACTGAGGGGGACTCGTAGAGGTTTGTAGTGAACGAATTTTCGTTTATAGTAAAATGCTTTTTTTTTTAAAACAAAAAACCGTTTTTTGGGCGTGTCTTGTAGAATAATTCGCGCCCAAATGAACTTTGAGTTACTACAAACGTCGAAATAGACTGAGGGGGACTCGTAGAGGTTTGTAGTGAACGAATTTTCGTTTGTAGTAAAATACTTTTTTTTTTAAAACAAAAAACCGTTTTCGGGCGTGTCTTGTAGAATAATTCGCGCCCAAATGAAGTTTGAGTTACTACAAACGTCGAAATAGACTAAGGGGGACTCGTAGAGGTTTGTAGTGAACGAATTTTCGTTTGTAGTAAAATACTTTTTTTTTTAAAACAAAAAACCGTTTTCGGGCGTGTCTTGTAGAATAATTCGCGCCCAAATAAAGTTTGAGTTACTACAAACGCCGAAATAGGCTGAGGGGGACTCGTAGAGGTTTGTAGTGAACGAATTTTCGTTTGTAGTAAAATACTTTTTTTTTTAAAACAAAAAACCGTTTTCGGGCGTGTCTTGTAGAATAATTCGTGCCCAAATGAACTTTGAGTTACTACAAACGTCGAAATAGACTGAGGGGGACTCGTAGAGGTTTGTAGTGAACGAATTTTCGTTTGTAGTAAAATGCTTTTTTTTTTTAAAACAAAAAACCGTTTTTTGGGCGTGTCTTGTAGAATAATTCGCGCCCAAATGAACTTTGAGTTACTACAAACGTCGAAATAGACTGAGGGGGACTCGTAGAGGTTTGTAGTGAACGAATTTTCGTTTGTAGTAAACTACTTTTTTTTTTAAAAACAAAAAACCGTTTTTGGGCGTGTCTTGTAGAATAATTCGTGCCCAAATGAACTTTGAGTTACTACAAACGTCGAAATAGACTGGGAAGGACTCGTAGAGGTTTGTAGTGAACGAATTTTCGTTTGTAGTAAAATACTTTTTTTTAAAAAACAAAAAACCGTTTTTTGGGCGTGTCTTGTAGAATAATTCGCGCCCAAATGAAGTTTGAGTTACTACAAACGTCGAAATAGACTAAGGGGGACTCGTAGAGGTTTGTAGTGAACGAATTTTCGTTTGTAGTAAAATACTTTTTTTTTTAAAACAAAAAACCGTTTTCGGGCGTGTCTTGTAAAATAATTCGCGCCCAAATAAAGTTTGAGTTACTACAAACGCCGAAATAGACTGAGGGGGACTCGTAGAGGTTTGTAGTGAACGAATTTTCGTTTGTAGTAAAATACTTTTTTTTTTAAAACAAAAAACCGTTTTCGGGCGTGTCTTGTAGAATAATTCGTGCCCAAATCGTCGTATCCGTGGAAGACAGCCACAGTTGCAAAACCCTAGGTTTCCAGGAGGAGGTTTTTTCTGATTATCTCGGAAATTTCTTAGACAACGTATGTTTTTTAGTATTCTAAACAATTCCTTGACACAACAGGCAGTGTCAGGCAGTGAATCATATTTTTATTTTATTTTTGACGATAGTTTTTATACGTGTTTTGTCCCTTAATACCTTACTCCACGGAATTTTCTCAAGTTCACGTCGGCTTAACCGCCATGAGGGCTTTGTTCCGAGTAAGAAATGAGAAATGCGGTTAATTTAAGAGACATTGCGCCTTTATTCCACGTAAAAAGCTGGGTGGTGGCCTTCTTACGACCAAAATATTAGAATTTGCGGTTTAATTTTTAGTGTTCGTGTACAAGAGATGAAAAATAATGTTGTTTTTAACCGACTCCCAAAAAAGGAGGAGGTTCTCAATTCGGATGTTTGTATTTTTTTTTTAACGGTTTGTTAGATATATTATTATTATTATAACTGTGCGCGATTTTTTTTTATTTTGACCTGACCTCGAGCGCGTCACGCTTGTAATCTCCTGATGAAGATCACCGAATATGATCAAAACTAGTCGTTATAAACGACTTATTGGACGTAAGTAATCCCGTATTAATTATATCAGAATATATTTGAATCTTTAAATATAAATAACAAGTCCTGACTGACTGACTGACAGACGACGTATAGCCAAACCACTGGTCGTAGAAATTTAAATTTGGAGGGTTTGTTTGTTTTGATGAGCAAAGATGTACTTAGAAAGGATTTTTTGAAATTCAAACCCTGAAAGGGTGGAATAGAGTGTAAAAGTGTACCTATATAGAGAAGCTTATTTTTTTTGATGCCACGAATTTAAAAATTTTACAAATATGACTTAAGAAAATATTGATCACGTATTCACCATTTTCTGGAAATCAACCCCTATGAGGGTGAAATGGCGTGGTAAATATGGCACGAAGAGAAAATTTGTTTTGATGCTAAATTTAAAATAGAATCCCAAAATCTTCGAAAAGTCACACTCTCGAGGTTTTTACCAAAGCGCCAAAACTAAAAATACTCCAAAACCTTAAACTTTTTTGGGGAAATTGAAAAAACAAACAACACAAAATAAAACAAACAAACTTTGAGGGTCTATATTTCCGAAACTATTGAAGGTGCTGAAAAACTATTTGACCAAATGTTATAGAGGTTTGCGAGAGCTACTACGAGTAAATGGTGGCGACGAAAATCCAACATGACAAATTCAAAATGGTCCGAGGGGGCTCATTTATTGTATCTGGGGGTTTTAAGGGTCCCTAATTCCATTATGACGCTTTTGACATACTCTCAAAAAGGAGGGTTTACTTAATTTTATCCCCAAAAATTAAACGGTTTATAAAGTACCTAGCGTCGACTGACCGCGAGACGATTTATTTTTTACCCAACTGCAACGAAGCTAAAAAAGAGGTATATGTGTATGTACGCATGTATATTGATTGTGGATGTATAAAGTAGCTCTTCGTTATGACCGAATAGTGGTACTAGACTCACACAAACAAATAAGACGCACGACGGGATCTAAAAACTTCAATAAGAGATTTATGTCAGAATCTCCTGAAGAAGCAGGGACTAGAAGTGCAACAATCGAATGAAACACAAAACTACTACCAAAAAGAATAAATAAAACGCAAGACATACCGTCGTATCCGTGGAAGACAGCCACAGTTGCAAAACCCTAGGTTTCCAGGAGGAGGTTTTTTCTGATTATCTCGGAAATTTCTTAGACAACGTATGTTTTTTAGTATTCTAAACAATTCCTTGACACAACAGGCAGTGAATCATATTTTTATTTTATTTTTGACGATAGTTTTTATACGTGTTTTGTCCCTTAATACCTTACTCCACGGAATTTTCTCAAGTTCACGTCGGCTTAACCGCCATGAGGGCTTTGTTCCACGTAAAAAGTGAATTTAAGAGAAAATTGCGCCTTTATTCCACGTAAAAAGCTGGGTGGTGGCCTTTTTACGACCAAAATATTAGAATTTGCGGTTTAATTTTTAGTGTTCGTGTACAAGAGATGAAAAGCAATGTTGTTTTTAACCGACTCCCAAAAAAGGAGGAGGTTCTCAATTCGGATTTTTGGTTTTTTTTTTTGATAACGGTTGGTTGTTAGATATATTATTATAATTGTGCACGATTTTTTTTTATTTTGAGCTGACCGCGAGCGCGTCACGCTTGTAATCTCCTGATAAAGATCACCGAATAAGATCAAAACTAGTCGTTATAAACGACTTATTTGACGTAAGTAATCCCGTGTTAATTATGTCAGAATATATTTGAATCTTTAAATATAAATAACAAGTCCTGACTGACTGACTGACAGACGACGTATAGCCAAACCACTGGTCGTAGAAATTTAAATTTGGAGGGTTTGTTTGTTTTGATGAGCAAAGATGTACTTAGAAAGGATTTTTTGAAATTCAAACCCTGAAAGGGTGGAATAGAGTGTAAAAGTGTACCTATATAGAGAAGCTTATTTTTTTTGATGCCACGAATTTAAAAATTTTACAAATATGACTTAAGAAAATTGATCACGTATTCACCATTTTCTGGAAATCAACCCCTATGAGGGTGAAATGGCGTGGTAAATATGGCACGAAGAGAAAATTTGTTTTGATGCTAAATTTATAATAGAATCCCAAAATCTTCAAAAAGTCACACTCTCGAGGTTTTTACCAAAGCGCCAAAACTAAAAATACTCCAAAACCTTAAACTTTTTTGGGGAAATTGAAAAAACAAAACACAAAATAAAAAAAAACTAACTTTGAGGGTCTATATTTCCGAAACTATTGAAGGTGGTGTATTTGACCAAATGTTTTAGAGGTTTGCGAGAGCTACTACGAGGTCTACGAGTAAATGGTGGCGACGAAAATCCAAGATGACAAATTCAAAATGGTCCGAGGGGGCTCATTTATTGTATCTGGGGGTTTTAAGGGTCCCTAATTCCATTAAGACGCTTTTGACATACTCTCAAAAGAGAAGGGTTTACTTAATTTTATCCTCAAAAATTAAACGGTTTTTAAAGTGTTGTCCACGCGGTCGAAGCTAGTTTTAATAAAGTAGCGTCGACTGACCGCGAGATGATTTATTTTTTACCCAACTGCAACGAAGCTAAAAAAGGGATATGTATGTATTTATGTGTGTATGTACGCATGTATATTGATTGTGGATGTATAAAGTAGCTCTTCGTTATGGCCGAATAGTGGTACTAGACTCACACAAACAAATAAGACGCGCGACGGGATCTAAATACTTCATTATGAGATTTATGTCAGAATCTCCTGAAGAAGCAGGGACTAGAAGTGCAACAATCGAAAGAAACACAAAACTACTACCAAAAAGAATAAATAAAACGCAAGACATACGTAGCAGGTTCCTTAAGACCTTGACTGCTTAGCCCCCAAGCAACTGCTAGCCAAGAAGAACCAAAATACTTTTTCAAATCACTTAGTCACCGTGTAAGCCAGCACCCGCAAAACCAGACCGAAAGACTCAGGCTTTTCTTAATGCAAGCACTCTAATCGTAGACAGTAAGATCACTTAACTAAGTTTTTCTATAAAATCTATAAATTGGGACATCCTAGGGATATGCGAAACTAGAAGACCACAGTCATAAACAAAAAAACCATAGAAAATTACTCGGACTTTATTCTATTCCGCACACCTGGAACAAAGTGAACAAACGGAAGAAACTAGGTTGGGTTCTTATTGACGAAACCTCTGAAACACAATATTTTAAAATTTAAAACCGTCTTGGTTAAAACAACAACTGTGGAAATAAAGACATCCTACAAAAATATTAGATAATTTGTACTGGGATGTTAAAGCCTCCGAAGACAAAATAGGTAACGAAATTTTAAAATCATTATGTATGCTGTTGATAAAGCCACTACAGCAACTCTTTAACATAGTTATTGAAATAAAAACAACGTCAGCACAGTGGTCGAAGTCTATAATTATACTTGTACATAAAAAGGAGACCAATGTGATATTAGAAACTATAAACCAATCAGCCTCATAACAAACTTGTATAAAATATTCTCAAATTTTTACTCAACCGGTTGACAATAGCTCTAGACGAAAACGAACCGAGAGAGCAGGCAGGTTTTCGAAATGTTTTCAACAATGAACCACATACAGGTAGTCTTTCAATTGATAAAAAAATCTAATGAAAACGGGAAACCGCTATTTATGTGCTTTTTATAGACTATACACAAAAGCATTCGATTCTGTAGACCACAGCATGATCTGGACAGCATTAAAATAACAAAGCACTGACCAGCCAACCAGCCCTACATCAACGTGATCTGCAACATATAATTTAAAGACATAGCTAGAATCTGATTAGAGCGGGAAAGCATGGATTATAATGAGATAGGCAAGGCGACCCTATTTTATCAAAAATCTTCTCGGCTGTGATAGAGCGTGTTTCCAGAGGTCTGAAATGGGAAAAAAAGTGAAGATAGATGGATAGTTCCTGAGCCACCTACGATTTGCTGAATGTAGTATTTGCTGAAAATGCATTAGACTTGAAATCTATGGTCAGCAAACTAGTAATAGAGAGCAAGAAGGTTGGTCTAGAAATAAATGCAACAAAAACAAAGGTTACCTTACTAATCATGAGTCTCATGTCATTGAAGGTGTAAAAATTGAGTATGTGAACATCTATGTTATCTTGGACATTTGGTTTCTTTTAATGATTGTAAAGAAAAAGAGGTACACAGAAAAAATTCATCAGCCTAGAAAAATCATGAAAAACAGACATAAAGAAATGCTTAACATATGGGTGTCAAACATGGTATTTGAGTAAAATGGATGAAGAAAAAGTTCGACAAGAGAAAAATGCAGAAAAGTTTATCGGATATAAAAAAATCAGACAGATTAAATATAACTTGTAAGAAACAAAATCAAAGTACCTGATGTATGTTAAGATGTAAGACAACAACGATAAAACTACTTAAATATGTGGTCTGTGATAATGGGCAGTGGGCAGGCTACATACCTAATTATGTAGGATGGAAAGCAACAGATGGACAAAAATAGTTACGGAATGTATTTCAAGAGATAAAAAAAGAAACCAGGGAAATCAAAAGAACAGATGGAGAGACATATATTATTTACGGAACAATACTGACCAGAGTAGGAAGACGAGAGAGAGAGACAGAGAGATTGAAGAGTGGAGAGTTTTAGGGGAGGCCTACACCGCAGAGGCCACTTCTATGATACAAAATAATTAAAATTATATGTTATGTATTATAAGGTAGAAGAAATATAGACTTATTTATTTAATTGATTGTCTTTTTTTATTAATTAAGTATAAGTAGGTATACAAAGATATTTATTTCTGCTTAGTCCTTTAGCTTTGATTCTGACTGGCGCGTGACTTGTAATGTAACATATTTTAAAAATTATAGTTTATGTACACCCAGTTCTCAATAGCATTAGAAAACAAGTTTTTCTTCGATTTTATCTACTGTGAGTAGCATTGTTTTTAGCCATTACGTTATTGCACAAATAAAGAATGAAGAACAAAATATAGAGTATTTTAATTTTATTCACCCTCCCGTGACATATTAACCAATTTCCTGGAACGTTTAATTACTCAAACGCGCCCGCACGCCCGGTAAATCCGTTAAGTAATGGCACAGATGCGCTTACGACCCTGTCGGCCGACTCCCCAAGCAACTTTTACCGTCGAACACGGCCGCGCAGGCGAGTGTGGCCGTAATCGCCGGATAAATTTGGACGCAGTGGCGTTAGTGGCTGTATTCTACGGAGTATTTTGGAGCGTGGCTTTTTGTCAAAATTTAAAATCGTGTTTTTTTATATCAAATACCGGATTTTCCGATTTTCTGAAAATGTGAGTAGATGCGTATGTATTTAAGGATTCCAAAAATGCAATAAAAGAAAAAAGCCACAACCGCCAGTGTGGCAGTCTTCCACGGATAGGGCGATAATATGCAGGACGCAGTTTGTCGGAGTGTGTCACTCGGAGTAGCATACGACTGACTATTCCAAATGAAAATTGTAAACATTCCCCTGTTTTTGCCGATCTGTTTGGCTAAGCGGTAGCAAATCCCCTTAATAAGCCAGAGGTCCCAGGTTCGACTCCCAGCCGGGTAGATGTTTAAATGATGAGTTGAAAATGTTGAAATATTATAAAACGGATAGTTTGTTAACAAAATCCTAATATTATTGACTATATTATTGACACAGCCCAAAGTTAAAATTCGCAAGCGCAACTTTTAACATTTTTGTATATTAAAAGCAAAGTTTTAAGGGTTTTTCAAGACGGCTCTCTAAAAATGTTAAGCCGTTTCGTACGTTAATTTTCTAAATCAAATTCTCATCATCAGGTACTGAAATCTCGCCGACAAGCAGCGTGGAGGAAGTAGACAACCAGCTCAAGAAACATGAAGCTTTCGAGAAGTTGTTGGCTACTCAGGTAAAATTCTAAACATCTTCTTCCTTTTCTTTCTTCTTTTTTTTCTTTTTTTCCTTTCTTTTTCTTCTAAACATTGTGACTTTGTGACTTACAATTATCAAAACTTACGATATCAACGTGGTTTTATTCTCACAATAATACAGAACAAGTGAAGATACAAAGAAATAACACAAAATCAAACAGAACCAACAGAAATATGTCTATATACCTATAACCATAACCATATAAAATGGTTTACCATTGACATTATCCCACTTCTGACTATAAAAACTTGATACCAATTGATCAACATACCTCATTACTTTAAAAAATGATTAAGAAACTTGTTTCTACTTTTCTGTTTTTTTTTTTTAATTCATAATTATTTGACAGCCATTTCGCCTGATGCGTTCTACGATGAAACACGCTCGCCTAGAAGAAAACGATTCAGTCACTTTCCTAATGTTTTACTATTGTGGTGTCTCCAGGATGAACAGCTGAGCACCCTGAACTCGCACGGAGACAAACTGCTGCAGCAGAGCCACGTGGAGAGCGAGCGTATCGCGGACGAGCTCGCGCTGATCAATGAGAGGAGGACTAAGGTTTGCTTTTTTATGTTTTTTGTACCGCCATCTTGCCTGATGGTAAGCGACTATACGGTCTAAGATGCAGCACGCGCTAGAAGAAACCGATTCACTGGCGACTTGAAGACACCCAGATTATGTCTATCGGGAAACACCCACTCACGCAGAGCGTTCCACACCCTAGCGTTTCGCACAATAAAAGTGGAATCAAAGCGTTTCGTACGAGTTTTTGGTATTCCAGGCATAAAACGGTTCAACACGCTTTTATTAGTTTCACCTGTATGTTTGTAACCGACCCTTTTGGACTCGATTTTGCCCTGCTTTGAATGATCAGATTTAATTCAAACTTTACACACCTATCAAAAACCGATGACAATACTGGTTTTATAGTTTTTTTAAACAATTTTTTTTTATTTATAAGGGAACGCTCAAAAGAAATTAAATTATAATTTTATAACTAAGTGCCTCAGAGTAGTAATCTAGCCAGGTAAAAAATATACACATACATAATTAATACACATAATGAGTTCAAGGTTTTAGATGACAGAGCAATTTTTTCTAAAAGTATTGATGTTCTTGTCTAATAAAAGGGCCGTTGTTTTTTATAGTGTTTTTGTGGTCTCTTATCTTTATTTTACTGCAAACGGAATATTTGTAAATAGACTAGTCAAAAAAAAGACAAAAATAGAAAAAAAAGACGTGTGGCACTCGGGGACTGCCGCGGTAAAGCTATTGCATAGCATTTTTTATCAACTTATGCAATTATTTTTCAAACGTCATGACTCTCTCTTCCGAGTGTACCCCCGTAGTTCTATTTAAAAAAAATGTTTAAGTTTTTAAATCTTCCTTTTTTGTATAAATATTGCAAGGCCTATTTTTCAAAAAAGTATCAAAATGAATTTCTGTAATAATTATCATTAATTTTCAAAATAAAATAAAATTGGCGAAAAGTCAACGAAACCTTACACTCGACACCTAGAGGCGAGTTGCTGAACTAAAGAGACCAGCGTGATATTTCAAAAAGTCATTAAAAGTTCTGCTATTCATCGATAGATGGCAAAACTAAAAAGTATCACCGCTGTGCCGGTCGGAGTGGGGGGTGTTAGGTTATTTTCGTTACGGAATTTCTGGATTCGGTCTCCACGCTCAAGGCCCGAGATAGAAAGCTATGCAATAGTTAAAAAAAAAGTATCAATATCGTGTTATAAGGGAGCCATTATATAATTTTTTTGAAACCCCATTTTTTTCTCCCATATTCGTAGTTGTACTCGTCGTCGGGGCGCCGGCGCGCGCGCGGCGGCCGAGGCGCGCGGCTGGGTGCACGACAAGCTGGCCAAGCTGGCCGCCGACCAGCCGCACGGTGCGTGCACGACTATACTGTAGTCAGCCCATTTTAATAGGTCACATTTGACAATTCATCAAAATTCAACAACGTAACCTTGTAACGGCGGGCGTAAAATAATTTATTTTTTAGTTTTGTTAGAACTGCACAATTGCTTAACTTTTTTCAATAACGATTACATATTTATTGTAATAATGACCGATTACGAGTTATTTTATGATTTGTTTTTTTAATAAACCA
This sequence comes from Alcis repandata, assembly GCA_949125135.1. Classification (NCBI taxonomy): domain Eukaryota; kingdom Metazoa; phylum Arthropoda; class Insecta; order Lepidoptera; family Geometridae; genus Alcis; species Alcis repandata. Next base: position 3,061,572 of record OX421249.1, read on the forward strand.
TTTTAAACATAATAAACAATTACTGATCTACGAGATAATCTATGATCTCGTAAAGAACTGAACGTTGTTACAATGTTGCGTCAGTTAACCCTTTTTCTTTTTAAACACTAGGGATGTTACGAGATATCTGGAGGCGATAGTCCTCGCGCGCCTGCATGAATGGCGCGCGGAGGCGCTACTCCGGGGGGTCACTCCGTTTCCGCGGCACATTGCCGCGAAGCGGACAGACCTCCGGTGCGATCTCATGGCGACATGGAGACAGCGACTGTCGCAACCCCGTGCAGGGCACGCCACAATAGTGGCGGTAAGTCCCCTCTTTGAGGAGTGGCTTGAGAGGCGCCACGGCGCCCTTACCTTCCGTCTGACGCAGGTCCTCACCGGACATGGTTGTTTCGGGAGGTACCTGCACCGAATCAGGCGAGAGGAAACGCCCGGATGCAACCACTGTGAGGATCGGCCGGAGGACACGGTGGAGCACACCGTGGATGTCTGCCCCGCTTGGGTGGAGCCCCGCCGTGTTCTCGTAGCGGCGATCGGCGGCGGCGATCTCTCGCGTCCGGCCCTGGTGCAAGCCATGGTCCGGGGCGAGGAGGAATGGGACGCCGTCGCCTCCTTCTGCGAAGCAGTGATGCTAGCGAAGGAGGTGGCGGAACGTGAGAGGGAGAGAACCTCTCGTCCCAGCCGCCGTGGGAGGCGCTCCGGGCGTCGGGGGTCACGTGACGACCTCCGGCCACCGTAGACGCGGGCCTGTGGACGGTGAGCTATTGGGCTAGCTCGCTGTCCGTCCGTCTTATGACGACACAGGCCGTGTCGACGGCGCGTTCGTGTTCCACGCGCTCCTCAAAGAGATGTCAGCAACATGGAAGGGGCCCGAAAGGGCCCATGCCCGTCGGGGCTGCGGGTAGAAGTTACCGCGGCCTCGGCGTCACAAGGGCGTAGAAGGAACATGGGTGGTTTTTAATCAGTAGAAGTCTGACACTCCCTTCCGCTCTGCCCAAGAGTGGGAGGGGTCATTTGATGATTTCCCACCCCCAAAAAAAAAAAAAAAAAGGGATGTTACGAGATGTGAGAATAGACAATATTATTGAAAATGAATTAATAATATCTCTGAGTGCTGACAGCAGTGATGAAGATGACAATAATAACAGTTCTGATTGTTCAACTAAATAAATGCATTTTTGTTGTTAAATTATGTACATGTCTTATTTTGCTCCTTAAATTTACGAAAGAAAAAATAATAATGGGACAGGGATTCGCCTTATGATTTAAAAAAATTCACATATTTCAAGTCCGTATTGATTCATTCACTTTAATCGATGTTATTAAGCAGGTCACCTCACTATGAAGATAAAACTGACAATCGTCAAATGTGACCTATTAAAATGGCCCGACTTTAATTTTCTTTCATCTTTACAATATGCCGTTTCAGACGCAGAAATGTCGCACCGCCATTAGTATGGTGCCTACATACTCGTAATTAATATAAATGTGAAAGTTTGTGTGTCTATGTATGATTGTTACTTTGAAACGGTTCGACGTGTTTGAGTCTTAGCTTACATCTTTTAGGGAGCTGATCCTTTAGAAAAGAACCCTTAAGACGAGACTTCGATGTCTGCTTGTGTCTCACAGCCAATTATTATTGTTGTTGAGCTGGAAGAAATCTGACTAGGTTACACTTAGCGAGCATGGCTTGGCAAATTAACAAAATGTCTTCCTACCGTTTTTATCCCACGAGAAAGGGAAAAACGTATTCGTATGCTAAACTGTTTGTACTTTATCTTTGAAATATAAATACATATTTGATTTGATTACACAAACCTACTTCATCATCATCGCCATGTTCAACAGTTTTCCACTTACCACTGAATATAGATCTCCGCTTCAGCGCAAGCTTTTCCATTCCCGTGCCAATGTCGGCCGACTTTCGCAGCGTTACCTACCTCAGTTTTCTTTACTTTTCCTCTTTTTAACTGGCATTGTGTTTGCAGGTGAAGTGACCAACCTGGAAGACAAGATCAAGAAGCTGCAGAAGCACCAGGCCTTCACGGCGGAGCTGGCGGCGAACAGGGCGCGCCTGGCTGAGGTGTGTGTGTTGTGTGGTGTGTGTGTGAATGAGTGAACGATGAACGAAAATAACAATTAGAAAGAAGAAAAAGAAAGAAAAAGTTCAAATTAACTTCATTAATTAATTTGCAAAAAAACGCGATTCATTCTTGAACTTTTCTCTTGTTTTGGAATTAATGAACGAATTAAGTGAAGTTTTCAATAAATTAATCAAAAATATGAAGACTAAAGTTTTTATTATAAATATTATATATTTAATACTGTAAAAAAAAAGCGATCAACATTAATACGTTTTTCTTATGTCATAATGAATAATAATCAATCATATAAAAAAGTTGAATAAAAGTTTTGTGTAGCAATTTTTTTTTTAGGTAAAACGCATTTTTTGTTTGCTTTATTGGGGGGTTCCCAACCAGTCACACCAAAACGAGTCACAGTGTGACTCGTTGGGATTTTTTTTTCCCAACCAGTCACACTGTTACACGAGTGTGACTGGTTGGGAACAATTTTTTAAAAAAGATTCCCAACCAGTAACACTGTTTTAGTTATTGACCATACTCTCGTCAATTTTAAAATAAAACAAAACGAAACGAAACAATATTTTTTCCGTACTAAACTTGTTCTTCCACAACCAGGTGGCAGCCCTAGCGGAACAGCTCCGGCCTGATGATGAGGTGGACAAGGAGTTGGAACAGCTGCGGTCTGAGTGGAAGAAGCTGGAGGATGCCACGGAGACAAGAGGTAGGAACTGCTTTATTGGATAAGTGGCTGGTGATCGGAGTTGATTCCGTTTTGATAGTTGAAATTAGCTTCAAATGTAAACAGTCCTGAAAAAAGGACCTGATGGTAAAATATTTAGTTTTGAGAAAAACGCGTTTAAAATTTGGAGTTGTTGACAAAAGCTATTAGATATTTTTAGAGTACTGTAACGGTATAAAGGAACCCTTATAGTGAAAGTCCGGTATATTTCTGTATGTCAATTATTGTTTTTACCTGTGATATAAAATTACACTAGTTTGACAGCTCTCTGACGTTTGCGATTGTGACAGGTCGTGGCTTGGAAGAGGCTCAGGATATCCTGGAGTTCAACCAGCACCTGGACAAGATTGAAGCCTGGATCCGAGACAAGGAGATGATGGTGAGATGATGATAACATTTGATATCTTTAAAAAAAAAATCTGATAATTTTCACCTAAAATTGACAACATTTCAATTTTTTTATGTTACTGTGTTAATTTTTTTTCTGAAAGAATATAGTAAAATACCTTTTACATATTTTTCATTTTTCCAATCTGACCTATATTTTTCGCAAAATAAATTTTTGAAAAAGAGCTTATTCTAAAAGAACGTAACTACAGCAGTTCGGTGTTATGAGTAACGGTACGGAAGTCGCATTCGAAAAAAAATACATTTGTAGCTGTCAACGTCAAGTTCTAGCTTAGCTGCCACTGTTCATTGACATTTGGAAAATCTGAACAAAATGTGGTGACGCTTAAAGTATAGAGTGAAAAATTTAAAATAACAATATTTCAATCAATAATTAAAATCTTCGTCTGCAACCTGCTAAATGCTAATCGTATCACTGACATTGACAGACAAAACAAACCAAAGCGAAACGTAAGTCAGTGTCAACTGCCGTATATATTTTTTTTCTTTTGGCAACTGTTCTTTTCTCATAGGTTCGAAAACTGCTTGGTTGAAAGTTTTTATTTAATTTTATTAAAATTATTGCATAAAAAAAATTGGAAAAATAAGCAAAATGATCAGCATCGCAATATCTCGAAATGGTTTTGGAATTTCATAGCCTTGTGAAATATGAAACCTTGTCAATTGTCAAATATTTGGAAAAAAAAATTAGTCAAAGAACGTATAAATAAAACTCTTGAGGTATTCATTTTCCATAATTGTTTCATAATTGTTTTGTCGCCAATAAGAATTCAAAATTCTGGGTGGCGCAGACCTGTTGTGGGCAAATGTGACGTTTAACATCAGACGAACGATTTGCTCGTTCCGTTACTCAATTAACATAAATAAAAAAGATGACGCTGTCTGTACAGATGCTGTAGTTTTGTGACGAGCCTCATTCCGTTATTTTAAGGAGCTGGGTTTTCTCAGGTAATCGCTGTCAAGGACGAAACGCACTATGCATCCTTTGACGGCCTGTTTGGCTCAGCGGTAATAATATCCGCCTTATAAGCCAGAGGTCCCGGGTTCGATTCCCGGTCGGGCAGATGTTTGAATGATGAATTTAAATATCTGTTCTGGGTCTGGGTGTTAGTTGTCCTTGTCTTTGTGTATGTTCCATGGCATCCCCGACACAGGAATTTATCCTAGTGGGGAGCTATGAGTGTGAAACGTTATTTATTATTTATTTATTTGCGGGACCTATCTCCCCCATTCCGAATAAAAATATTAGTTGTCTGTAAAGTCGGTTTACGGACGATAGTTTAACGTGACAACGTCATAACAGAACATTGATGAAATGATTGCATACTGTGCTCGCTCCGATCGTGACGTCACAATGAGCGTAACGGGACACTTTTTCGTGCGAGCAGCCGGCGTTCGTCGATTTATTAGACGTTGTCACGTCAAAACTAATGGCGTTGTAACCAATCTCCCTCCCCAGGTACAAGCCCACGAGCTGGGCCGCGACTACGAGCACTGCAGTGCTTTAGTGAGGAAACTGGACGACGTGGACTCAGACATGAAGGTGGACGACCGCCGAGTGCGCACCATCACTGCCTTAGCTGACAAGCTGCTCAAACAGGTGAGAAATCGCTGATATAGAAATAAAAATAGTTTTAATTGCACAAAGAAATGCAGTTTTTAACCAAAAGCCTTAAAAATGGAAGACTAAAATAATAGATCTATAACTGAACAAAAGGACACTGGGCGTTTTGGGCCCCATGTCCAATCAAAATGAATTTACCATCGTTGGATAGCTTTTTTTTAAAAGAACAATAGTTACTATGGCAGCAAGTCCTGATATGTTGTCCGTTTAGAACTATCGTCCTCAGAAGATACGAGATATTTGATTCATAATAGACTTTAAAAATATGAGAAAAATATAATGGTGGCAATATTACATAATATTGACACGTACCTAAGCCAAAAAATAAATTGAAAAAAAAAAATTGTAGCAATATTAATTTTGACACGTCGTATCAAAGCCAAAAAAAAATATGAGAAAATATTTATAATGGCGGCAATATTAATATTGACACGTACCAAAGCCAAAAAAGGAAAAAATACTAGAATATACAACTAGACCTAACTTCATGGTGTTAAACTTTTTGGTGTCGGTGTGCGCGCGCATCGTAAAAATTCACTCTCGTCATTTTTCTCTTTCGCGCCAAAAGAAGTATAACTTCAAAAAATCATAGTGCAGGTACTTGAATTTGATAAGATTGATTGCAATGGAATATTTTCCTAACTGTGTCATGTGCCGAAGAGGATTATACCGAGGCAGATATCAAGTGCGCGTTCTATCGGAAAACTTACCAAGAATGCGCGCAAACCTTACTGCTTTTATTCGAGAAAATGCAGCATTGGAGGTGAGCAGTTATTTTTGACAGTTTTATTTAATTGTTAATAAACTGTTGCTGTTTTTTCCCAATAAAAATTATTATTATTTATTGTTATGTTATTGTTGTTTCGATATAGTCAACAACATGAATATAATTACGCAAAGTAATAAAAACAACGACCACTTCGATGAGTATCTAAGTATGTGCGTTAGACATTGCCTTAGCCTGGAACTAGCCATATTACTTGAAATCTTCTTGCGTTAATATACTAGTAAGTTACATAGCCTATGTGACGTTACTATAAAATCAATATGGCGATGATATTAGTCATGTCAGCTACTTTGGTCAGCTTTCTAGATAATGATTTTGTAGCTATTTATTTCTTTTTATTACAATAATATTTCCGATTTTTAGGTCGTGTTCGATGACACGCGAAGAGTATGTTACCGATGCTGGCAAAGAGCTGATAATGCGACTAGAACTCAACCTCAACCACATCTTCAATTCGTGCAGAGCCCAGAGCCGCAAGAACAAGCAGAACCGCAACAAGAAGTGCTACACGTGCCCGAATATATGAGAGCGCCAAATACATCGAGGCATTGTGTATTTCGTGGATGCAATAATACAACTCGTTTTCGAATCCCAAACGTTGTTAAAATGTACGTATTTACTCAACATAAAATCTACATTCCCGATGCTACCAGAGTATGCCGAGATCACCTAAATGGGAATGATTGGGATGAATTACCTCAAGCATGCAATATTTCCCATGACTTTACAGCCGCCCACTTCAGTGACCTTTGTGACCTACTGAGAAATGCCTTAAACACGCCCAGATTGCGTTTTAGTGAACCAGGAAGAATGAGCGAAGAAGAAATGTACTTTTGGACTGGACGTACTACGGAACAATTTAACGCTATCTTAGAGCAAACCCCTTCATTGAGTGATGCAAGTTCAAATCCCAGAACCACATTAGGCATTTTACTGACAAAACTACGCACAGGAGATTCCAATGAAAGACTTGCGACGTTGTTTAGTATATCACGAAGAAAACTCCACCGCCAGTTGGCCATTGCACGTGACTGCCTTAGTGCTGAGTATGTGAGTCTTCACCTGGGTCTGGGTCACATAAGTAGAGACGATGTACTGGAGAGAAACTTGAAGATTCCAAAAGCGTTGTATGGAAATGAAGACAACTCTAAAGCTATTATTATTTGCGATGGAACGTATATTTATATTCACAAGAGCTCCAACTTTTTGTTCCAGAGGCAATCTTATAGCTTGCACAAGTTCCAGAATTTATTAAAGCCATTTTTAATTGTAACCACCGACGGATACATTATAGATGTAAAAGGTCCATACGCTGCAACTAAAACTGATGCCCAGATTATGAAAGATTTAATGAATGACGAAGAAAACCCCTTGCATATATTGCTCCATCCCAATGATGTATTTATTTTAGATCGTGGATTTAGAGACAGTTTAGGCAATATTGAAGCATGTGGCTACGAATATCACGTTCCTCCGACAAAGAATCCGAATCTGTCGCAGCTTACTACTTCTCAAGCGAACGATTCCCGACTACTTACAATATGCCGATGGGTAGTGGAAGTGGTTAATGGGCGGTTTAAAAGAGATTTCAAGCTATTACGGCAAAGATATTTTAATAATGCAATGCCTAAAATGTTTGTGGACTATAAGATTGCAGCAGCAATTACAAATCACTTTCACGTGCCCATCGTAGATAGCCAGTACGCAGAAGCTTTTCTACAAAGAATAACTGAAAAACTACAAACCTATAACGTGTTGTACAATTATGTGGAAGAAAAACGATTAAATAACCGAAGAGCTGATTTCCAGAGAATGGACGCTAATCATGTGAGTGATTTTCCACGATTGAGTGACGAGGACGTGATAATGTTGTCATTGGGGACATATCAGTTAAAACTCGCGAAATCTTATTGCAGCGAGCATTTAAACAACGGCTTGTATCTCATTGAAATATATAGAGAAGCTGCTTTGGAGGACATTACTGACTATGGAATTGATGAAGATGCGTGGCTTTTGCGTGCACGTATACAGTCCCGCCACGTGAGAGCAAAACAATACTTTTGTTATATATTGTTAACAAGGAATGAAAATAAAATACAACACCATTATTGCACATGTTTGACAGGACGCCGTACGGTAGGTTCCTGTGCTCATATAATATCCATTGTCTGGTATTTAGGTTATGCTAGACACGTGGGCTTTACTGAGCCAGCATTGTTTTTAAATAGCATCATTATAGATAGCAACGAATAATATGATATAAGTGTAAAAACACATTTTTATACTAACTTGAAATAAATGATAAAACATACTTCAAACTAGTTTTATTGATTGTCTAGATTTTGATAAATATTAATAACTAGTTTTGCGACCATGCCTTCGCTCGCTCCATCCCGGGGAACTTTTTCTTAGTACAAAATGTTGTTTAGTTTACTCTCCGATTTCTCTAGTATATTTTTGCAAAAACAAAAATAAGCCTCTGCGTTTCCACGTAAAAAAATATCGAATATCGAAAAAAATATAGAATTACCAAACCCCGGATATGTTAACGATGATAATGGTCATGATGATATTACCAGTTTTGTAATGTACACATTATGCCCTTTCCTTTGATACCTCACTCGAGTATATTTGAAAACATTCTGTTGTTCATCCCCTATTTAACTCCCCCTATCTTGTAATCCGCTGAACCGATTTCGATAAAACATAGCTAAAAACCACCCCAAGGAAACTGGCTTTCGAATGAAAAAAACCGCATCGAACTCGGTTCATCGGTTTGAGAGCTACGATGCCACAGACAGACACTCACACACAGACACTCTCTCTATCTCTCACACACACACACACACATACAGACAAACTTATAACACCCCTCTTTTTGTCGGAGGTTAAAAATGATAACACTACCATGCCAAATTCGAGAAAAATGTTAATAAAAGTGTTTGCAGGACGTTATAAAAAAAATAAAAAAACTAGGATCGGACAGCAAATCGAGACTAGCGCCATAGTTTTTCATAATTCACACACAAATATCTATCCAACGGTATATCATTCATTCCGATTGGAGCTGGGACCAGAATCCATACATTTGTGCCCATCATCCTTTGCAGAGTTTTTCCTTCATTAATTTGTTTTAAATGTTTTTCTTCAAATAATGAAGCGGATTATTCCAGTCTAATTGCACAGAAAGCAAGTAGGCCAAAATTTTCCTCCTCTTTTTTTTTTAAATTTCTTCTATGTTTTTATTCCAGGGTCCGACAGCGCAGGCCGCTTCAGTCGCCTCCCGCCGCGACGCAGTTCTCTCCAAGTGGAAGGAGCTCACCGGAGCCCTGCAGAAGTATAGAGACAACCTCGCGGCTGCACTGGAAATACACTCCTTTAATAGGTGAGAATAGAATCGAATTTACTGAAGCATTGGTTCAAAAGATCGATGCTAGACGACCACTGGCGTACTGCAAAAGTATTGAGAAACACTCCTTTAGGAGGTGAGAATAGAGTTGAGTTTGCTGTAGCATTGGTTCAGGAGATAGATAAAACAACGACATGGAAGATGACACGCAACATTGCGAAAACACTCCTTCCACAAATAAAGATAGAGTTGGTTTTGCTAAAACATTGATTCAACAGGTTTGTGCGAACCGCTAGAGAGTGAAATCACAGTACAATAAGAAAGTTTAACTCTTAATTGTTTTTTCATTAGTTCTGTGTTGTTCTACTACCCGTTTTCATTTGTAAAGCTTTTGTCATTACGTTTAGTTTTCCTGTTCAAACTAGATGGCGTACCGGTTACAAATCAATATCTGTCAAAGCTATTTTAAATCATTAGAGAAAAATTCGTGTCAAAATATTAGAAGTGTCATCTCAAACGTTGATTTCAGTTCGAGCGGCCTTTCTTAAACTTTGAGTAACGATTTGCTCTAGGTGTTAGTTGTCCTTGTCTTTGTGTGTTCCATGGGATCCCCGACACAGGGTATCCTAGTTAGGGGAGCTATGAGTGTGAAACGTTTATTTATTTATATTATTCTTCACTTTATATTATTCTTGCAGTAGTCTTTGACTCCAAATCTTCTACCTTCCATCTTCCTTGCTTTCTTTATTGATTTGGTTTGAATGATAAAGAGTTTATTTATCAATTAATTTACCTCCAGGGACGTGGAAGACACAGCAGAACGCATATCGAAGAAGGCAGCCCTTTTCAGCAGCACCGAGAAGGGAAGAGAACTCAGCGCCGCCGAGGAGCTGAAGAAGCGGCATCTGGCCAGGGTGGCGGAGGCTGGGGCTGTGAGGGACAAGATACAGGCGCTCGAGAGGGAGGGGAAGGTGTTAGCTACCAAGTGAGTGGGGGCAGGGGTCCAATAAATCTTTATTAAAACTAAAAAAAGTAAAAAATAACATAGAAAACAAAATGCATGTAAATAACAATGTAATACCTGAAAAAGCGCCATCTAGCGATGGTGGTGAAAGCTAGGGAGAGTAGTAAGAATATCTATAAGAATCTATGGCCTGACTTACTGACATGACAGACAACGCTAACGCTAAACCGTTGGTCGTTTAGACTTGTCTGGAAGGTGTATTTGTCTTGACACATAGAGGAGTGAATAATATTAAACAATTTTTTGAAATTCTAGCCCTAAGAGGCCAAAAAACGGTAAAAACGTTTGTATGTACGTGAGTAGTACAGTGCTAAATATAATAAAACATTTCTAACTTTTTCTATCTCTCTCCAGCCACCCCGAACATGCCAAAGACATCGAGTCGAGCGTGGCAACACTGAAGGAAGGCTGGGCGCGGCTGGCCGAGCTGGCTGAGGAGAGAACAGCGGCCCCCCCCCCGAATGGGTTCCCGCCTTTCCGTGGCGGGGGGGATAAGTAGCCGGGCCGTCTTGCCCGGTGAAACTAAGAGGAACCCGAGAGGGGCCTTCCGCGTGTCCCTCTGGCAGCAGAGGGCTGATTAGCAGAGGGCACAGCGGATGAGCCGGGGTCTGAGCGATGGCTCGGACCACCAGGGGGGTTTTCCTTGTGCTCCTCGCCGCGTGTGGGTCGCGGTCGGGAGTGCAAGGAAAGGAGGAGGATCTGAGTGTGGTGGACGCCGGGGGATGCGGCGCTCCACACTTGGACGGTGGCATTGCTGCCACCGGTGACGAGTGTGGTGGATGCTGGAGGAAACGGCGCTCCACGCTCGGGCGGTGACAGCGGTGCCACCAGGAGGGTTTTCCTTGTGCTCCTCGCCGCGTGTGGGTCGCGGTCGGGAGTGCAAGGAAAGGAGGAGGGGATCGCTCGTTGCCGGGCGTGGTGAAAGCCATGCTCGGCGGCGAGAGATCGTGGCAGGCCGGGGTCTCCTTCTGCGAAGAGGTGATGACGCAGAAGGAGGCCACGGAGCGGGTCGGAGAGGGCGACGCCCGATCTGACCCACTCCGCAGACGGGGGAGCGAGGAGGCGGTTCGCCCGTCGCCTCGCTCCTCTGCAGTGGGGTTGCCGGGAGAGTCGGGGGACTCTCCCGGCCTGCACGACCCCACATTGACTGGGGGGTGATCCTGGGGAACAGGGTTACCCCTCCATAGGCGCAGGGGGCCCTAATCGGGCCCATCGCCGGGGCGAGGTGGTGATTGCTAACGCGACCCCACCTTGCCCCATCTCGGGCGGATGCCGAGCACCCCAGTGGTTTTAGTGGGTATGCCGCCGCAGGGCGGAGACTCCCACATAACCACCCTGCCTCCCCCGGGGCGGGCGTGGTATCCATAAAGGATTTCCACTGGGTAAACAAAAAAAAAAAAAAAAAAGGAGAGAACAGCGGCGCTGGACGAGGCTATAGCGCAGCACAAGTACTCCGACAACCTGAAGGTAGGGTCTAGAAGCAGAGAGAATGAAACAGACGACATTGTGTGAACAAGTCCGCGTTTGACCACCAACTCGCCTGATAGTAAGCGACGATGTGGTCGAAGATGAAGCACGCACACTTAGAAGATACCTATTCACTCTGACCTTGAAAAGCCCAAAATTGTATAATATCTCTCAGGGAATAAGGAAGCCGGCAGTCTGTTCCATTCCTTGGCTGTACGAATCAGAAACGTAGGTTCGAAACGTTTTGTACGAATCCAAGGGAAATCCACGGTGTAAGGATGGTAGAAAGGGGTCGTTCTACTTGCCCTGTAGTGGAAAGGTTGTTGTGTGACTGTTGTTTGACTCAGCCGTATTTCCTCTTCAAAACCAGAAGTGCCCGGCCGGGCAGATATTTGAATGATGAGTTTAAATATCTGCTCTGGGTCTGGGTGTTAGTCGTCCTTGTCTTTGTGTTCCATGGCATCCGACACAGTGTATCCTAGTGGGGAGCTATGAGTGTGAAACGTTATTTATTTATTTAGTTTGTCTTTGGATGGTTGACGGCGGGTAGCATTTACAACCGAGCTACCGTTGGTCGGATGATACGTTAAATTAGATCCTGTTCGTTTATCTTTGAACATCATCCCACTGCTGGGATACAGGTCTACCCTCGAAGGGTGATCAGGCCGTATTCCACCACGCTGGCCAAGTGCAGGCTAGATTCACATACGCCATTGAACTTCTTCTCCGGACGTATGCAGGTTTCGTGATGTTTTTCTTTTGGTTACGAAATGGTAAATATTTGACGCATATTTGTGATGAAGTTCTGCGGCCAGTAACTTTATTTGTTTTCTCTCTCCCCCAACAGGAGTTAGAGCTGTGGGTGACAGAGACAGTGAAGCGGATGGAGGGCACCGAGGAGCCGGAGACGGTGGCTGATGCCAAGGCTTTGTTGGAGGTGCACGATGAGAGAAAGGTGAGTTTTTGTGAACCATATTCAAGTTTCTATAGAATAGAATATCATTTATTATTCAAAAGTCACTGTTTCACATACACTTGTTTCTTTGTTTTTTTTTATGGCGCACGTCCTGTTGGTAAGCGATGATGTGGTCGAAGATGAAGCACGCAGACTTAGAAGATTCACTCTGACCTTGAAAAGCCCAAGATTGTATCTTTCAGGAAACAAGGAAGCCGGCAGTTTATTCCATTTTTTAGGGTCCTGAACCTTCTTCTGTGAAGAACCCTTAAGGCGAGACTCGTTCGTCTGTCTTTCTGTATGTCACAGCCAATTTTGTTTGTTTGTGTAGGCGGAGATCGACGGTCGCCAGAAGGCCATCGCAGCCCTGCAGGCGCCGGAGCCCGAGACGCAAGTGAAGGTGGCTGCGCTCTCCTCCACCCTGGACCGATCCTGGCTGCAAAAGAAGGAGTATCTCACTCAGGTAACAAAAATACAGGAAAAAAAATGTCCCAAAAAGTTACAAGTTTTTCTTACACACGTCCATGTGTCCGTTGCTACTTAACTTGAACAGTGACAGGTATAGTCCTATATTTCAAATGTAACTAACATTCCAATGCACGCAAAGTCCAAGACACAAGCACTAAGCGACACGAGACGTCCGCACTGCACGAGAGACATAGTAAGACTGAGATTTGTACACAAACAGTTTTTTGTGTTTACGCATTTGAAATTTGAATATCATCAATATCCGCGGTCCCAACCAGATTGTTGTTTCTGATAAGTAAATTAAATAAAAAAGTCTGTTTTGTGAATCGTTAAAATTGGCATCTGATTTCTTTTATCCCAAAGCTGGGTTTTAGTCTGAGTTTTGTATAATAGTTCCTTCACGTTTCCGCCAGGGGCGCTTTACTATAATGTCTGGGTCTTTACGAAAACGTTTGATCGTTTCGAAAACCATCAAAACTCAGACTTAGGGTACTATCGCAACAATAAAAGCTTTGCTTACTTTTGCTAACAAAAGAGAGGGGTACATAATACTGGACCGGTCCCTACCTTCCATACCCACGACCTGAGTCCCTTGTTCTGGTCCGCAGGCGCACCAACTGCAGCTGCTGAAGGAGCAGGCGCGGCAGACGGAGGACTGGCTCGCGGCCAAGGAGGCCTTCCTGCACAACGACGACCTGGGGGAGAACCTGGACGGTGAGCGCGGGAATACAGGGGGGGGGGGGGGCGGGGTGCTGAGAGTGTGCTCAGAGTCGAGGGTTGAACCTGGACCCGATTAACATATGACTAAAGCAGAAGGCATACCCAGCATTGAGCGAGAGATGGCTGTGGATGATGATGATGCTAAGCCGAAAAGGGCTCATAGTACTCATCATTATGAACAACTTTTACTATGGGCTAATCCTGGAATCTCGAAATAAAACAGCTGTTCCACACATTTTTCCTACCTATATTCCCAATTGTCACCCTTGGGCACAAAGATAGGGTGACAACTGAGAATGACTCAATATTAGTCCGATTTCCAGCTGTTCACATTAATATTTTCCCCAGCTGTGGACGCCCTAATCCGCAAGCACGGCGAGTTCACCAAGCTGCTGGAGTCGCAGCTGTCCCGCGTGCAAGAGTTGCAGCAGTTCGCTGAAGAAGTGCAGGCGAGGGGGCACTACCACGCCAAGTACATCCAGGATAGGATGAACAGCATCGTCGCGAGGAGGGACAGACTGCAGGTTAGTGCAGCAGTTCTAACAGCTACAAAATAACATCAACTATCACCAATTTCTCTATTGCCTGTTTCTTTCTACATTTGCTTTGATTCCACCTTTATTGTGCGAACCGCTAGGGTGTGGAACGCTTTGCCTGAGTGGGTGTTTCCCGATAGATAGATATAATCTAAGTGTCTTCAAGTCACGAGTGAATCGGTTTCTTCTAGGCAAGCATGCTCCATCGTAAGCCGTATTGTTGCTTACCATCAGGCGAGATGGCGGAACAATGCAAGCCTATTACTGAATAAATAATAATTAATAGTTAAAAAAACTAAAAAACACGCTTTATTTGGTCCTCGATATATCAACAAAGTTTGAAAGAAATCTGACCGTTTAAAGTGGATCAAAAACGCGCCCAAAGGAGTCGGTTACAAACATACAGGTGAAGCTAATAAAAGCGTGTAAAAAAAAAGAAAATGAAAATGAAATTGTTCTCTCCGTAGGCTGTTTTGATGAAACTGCTTTCTTGTATGCTATGTCTTGATGAAAATATTCTCCCTGTAATTTGTTTTGAAGAAACTGGTTTCCCCTTAGGCCGTGTCTTGATGAAACTATTCTTCTTCTGGAATACGGCCTAATCACCCTTGTAAACATGTCCCCCCGCCCCCAGGAGTCGTGCGCGCACCGCGGCTCCATGCTGCAGCAGTCCCGGCAGCTGCACATGTTCCTGCGCGACCTGTACCACGAGCGGGAGTGGATCGCGCTCAAGATGCAGGTGGCCACGGACCAGAACTACAGGTCACACCCACTGGGATATAGCGATAAATTGACTCGTTTTAAGGGCGTTGGTTAGGGCTATATTTGCAGCTCTTTAGCTAAGAGATATAACCTTGAGAAGCAGCTGAATCAGTCTTTGTTTAAAGGGAGGGTTTTTTGTAGGTTTAGTCAAGAGACGAAATTTTGAGATAGTTTTTGTCTAAATGGAAGTGCTCTGGCCGTGAGTTGAAGGGGGTTTGCCAATTACATCCGTCGTGTCTCTCCTTTGCTGTATCCGCGCCAGGGCCTGATAGAAACAGGGAGATGGTTAACAAAATTATAAGATGAGAGAACTGATCAGAAGAAACAGCTGGTTTAGTTCTGGTGGTAATGCTCAGTAAAATAGGGAGACGCCCTACCCGATGTTTCAGCATTATCTAAAACTCGGCTAACTTAAAAGGTAAAGAGCGGGCTCTTTTTCCGCAACTAGGCCGGTAATCGGCCCTTTTTGCGTGACTTCTTCTTCACATACGCCATTGAATTTCTTCTCCGGACGTATGCAGGTTTCCTCACGATGTTTTCCTTCACCGAAAAGCCAGTGGTATGTAAATTCGTACATAAGTCCCAAAGAACTCATTGGTACGAGTCGGGGTTTGAACCCGCCACCTCAAGAATGTGATGCGGTTGTTCTCCCACTGAGCTACCACGGCTTTTTACGGCTAACTTTCTATATGCGAAACTAAAAGCCGAGCCTTCATTCCAAACCTTAAACCCGCGAGGAGAAAGACCGCGCAGAACCGCATCAGGTACAAAATTCCGGATTGGTGGCCGCGTACCGGTAAACGAAGTGTCGGACGACCTCCAGCTCGTTGGGTCGACGACATGATGAAAATCGCGGGTCTAACCTGGACAAGATTGACACAGGACCACTTCTGAAACTAGCTAATATTATTTATATAGATAACAATGGTGTTATTGTGTTCACAGAGATCTGTCAAACCTGCAGAGCAAGCTGCAGAAACACGCTGCTTTCGAGTCAGAACTGGCGGCTAATAAGGGAAGGAGCGATGACGTGGCCAACGAGGGGGAGGCACTTATTGGTGAGTAAGGGGAGTGGTCAGTTGATACAATGGGGCAAACTAGGGATGGATCTAATCTCTTGATTGCTGATATCAATCACTTTACGAGTGTCGAATCACTTATTAATCATTTTACAAAATATGCATTACATTCATATTAGTATATTCGAAGTAATATTGTGTCTAATAATACATAATTAATTTCACAGAAGCGAAACACTATGCGTCCCAAGAAATCGCGAGAAACGTTGAAGATTTGGAGAACCAGTGGAGGGAACTGCAGGTACACTATCGTAACATAGGATTTAACAGCTTTCACCGACAGCCTAAAAATAGAGTCAACAAGTTTTTCAAAACCGATTTATCAAAAAAAATACAAAGTAAAACATTATAACAATTCTTACAGGCAGCGGTCTTTTAGAAGAGTATAGTTCTATGTCATAGTTTTGATGTGAAACATCTATTGGCGCACGTAAAACCGATTTCTGGCGTGGCGACGCGTCGCCACGGCATGCAGTATTCAAGCAAATAAATAAATGACGACGCGCGTACCTAATTGAGTTTCAATTTTCGAACGGTTTCGTGAAAATCTGTATGGCCATGGACAACGGGAGCATGAATGGATTAAAAACTCTTTTTGCATATTACTTTTACAAAATAATGTCGATGTTTCACATCTATTCTGCCAGGCGTCCCGTGACGGCTCACATTTTTTTTTATTTCTATTAATTTCCAAATATTAATTCAGTAAGTTAAGTGCACTCTTCATATTTTGTTTCGTCAATTTATTTTATTTATAATGTTTCCCCCCAGTCTGCAGCGAAGCTCCGCCGCGAGCGTCTGGCGGAGGCCTACCAGGCTCGCGTGTACCTGCGCGGGCTCGACGACTTCACCGCCTGGCTCGACGACGTCGAGACGCAGCTGCTGAGCGAGGACCACGGTATGTACACACACACACACACACACTATCGTTCTCCTTAACGTCAATGGTGAACCTGGCTTATGAATTACGGTTGTTAGCACGAATGTGGCTGGCAAACCCAAATTTTGGTTGAAAGGGGGGTGTAATGGAGGGTATGATAGTGTTTAAATGCTGATCGCCTTTGCTTTTTTAGCGAGATAAGGCCACCCTTGTACTACCGAACGTATTTTACAGTCTTAATTTTTTCTTGTAATTTGTTTGATGTGCAATAGAGAAACATTCAAATTCAAGTCTCTCACTTAAATTTGGGTACAGTAATATCCACTCATAAAAGGTTACATTTTAAAATATAAAAAAATCATACTTGGCATCGCTTTATGGTGGGTCCACACTACCGTACCGTCTACCGGGCTGTTACCGCCATAATTATGGCATTAGATTACCGTCAAAATTACTGCATGAACTGGTGTGGTCACACTACCGTTTACCGAGATATGCCAATAAATTAGGCGGTAAAAATATCACTTTTCAATATGGCGGTTGAAGCTGCAGCGGTGTTGTCTTTTATGAATGCCAATTATTTTTACATGAATCTTTTAAATTTCAACAAAGCTAAAAGAAGATAAAAAAAAGATTTTTATGGTACTTCTGCCGGGTATCCCAAAGAAAAATACAAAAATATTTATTTTCTGAAAGTTTACATTGAACCTTATACTAAAATAATAAACAATCTACTAATAACCAGAAACATACTACAAAAAGAAATAATAATCAGTGATGTATACGATACCCTATGTAAAGTATCTGAAATACAAGATGCAAGATACTTAAAAAGAAAGCATTTCAGATACCAGATACAAATAATTTTCTAAAAAGGTATTTGAAATACTAGATACAAAATACCTATCTTTCAAATACTTTTTTAAAGATAAAATACTTTTGTAAGAAAACAACATTTAGGTAGGTTGCGTTCGGAAAGAAAAGAAATAAAGTATCTTGGGGAACAAAGTGTCTTCAAAATACTAAGATACCAGGAACATGTATCTAAATATAAGATACAAAATAAAAAAATTAAAAGTATTTCAAATACAAGATGTAAATACGTATTTTGTATCTTGTATCTGTATTTCAGATACTTTTATCTAAGATAAGTCACATCTCTGATAATAATTAAGATAACAAATGAAAAGGGAATAAAATAATAATACACACTATATAAATAATATTATATTATACTAAAGAGACGGTTCGGATTGTAATAATTTCAAAAACTCGAGCGCTTTTTCATTTGACCACTCCATGTCGGTCGATACGTGCATCGCCGGTGAGCTCATATTGCACACTGGACAAACGGTAGTGTGGCCACAAACGCATAAATTACTGCGGTAATCTTCTTTGATGTGCGAAAAAGACCGCCGTCGGAGCTATTGCCTACCGCCATTTGCCATATTGATTGGCATTGTAAAATTATGGCCATAAATCGTGGCCACACCTAGGTGTTGTTTAAGTTATGGCAATAATTATTGGCATATCACGGTAGTGTGGCCCCAGCATTACACACCACAAAAACTTTATCAAAATGTACACAAAACCTGTTCATTAATTGCCTTAATATGTAACCCCCCAGGCGGTGACCTGGCCTCGGTGACAGCGCTGCTGAAGCGGCACGCGCGGCTGGAGCAGGCGGTGGCGGCGAAGGCCGACACGTGCAGCCAGCTCGCGGACGCGGCCAGACAGCTCGCCGACACGCACTTCATGCGGGACGAGATCCAAGTAAATAATTTACGGGCGATCTGAGGTCGGGAAGGGGATGGGGGTGAGCTTTTAAGGGTAAAAAACGGCTTTTCTCGATTTCCGGCAAAACTAAAAGTCCTACGGAAAAAAGTCCAATAGCAAAGTTGTAGGTAATAAGAAGATCTAAAACTTTTGTTTTGACACTTTTTTCACATAACCTCAAAATTTATGTGAAAAATTCAAAAAACCAAGTTTTTGGTTTTTTATTTTTCTTTTACAAAAATTTTTTTTTTTTCACGAAATTTGGTGAAAACTTACCTTTTTATGTCCCAAATACGCTGTAATTTATTTGATTAAAAATATTTTTTTTCACCTTATTTTGAATTAATATCGAAAAAGCACTCTAATTTTCAATCGAAAATTCACCCGTCAAAATATCAGCTTTATTCAAAAAGTTGGTATCTCAGACCAATAAAAAAAGAAAGACGGAACCATCTATGCTACGCGGTGAGGCAAGCAATAGGAAGCACTGCGACCGCGCACGTCGTTTTAATACTCTGTCTTTCTTTTTTTATTGGTCTGAGCGTGCGCGGTCTCTTGTTGAAGACGGAATGGCGGCCGGCCGGCTTACTATTGCCGTATCGGCTTCCTATTGCTTGCCTCACCGCGTAGCATAGATGGTTCCGTCTTTCTTTTTTTATTGGTCTGAGGTTGGTATGTTTTCTGTTTGTTGAAATCTCTACTTTCCGATGGTGAAAAAAAAATATGTTACCATAGTAAACTTCTCAGAAAATGCAAAAATCGAAAACTCGAATTTGGTTTTTTGTTTTTACATGTTATATACAATTTTTAGCTATTTATTAAAATACAGATTAATCAATTACATGTAAAAACAAGAGAAACAACATTCAATGTCCTTTATTTACTCTTTTACAAAAAGTCTTCGTTGTAATTTAAATCTTGATATCCTTTTTGTTTACCTTTGGATCTGTCACTGTCATAGTTGTTTCGATCTTTCAATCACAGCTTGTCAACAGCAGCTGTCAGTTTTTAAATAGCGGTAATTTTTAATATAAAGAAAAGCGAAGTATATACGGTTTTCTTTACATCTCCCCTCCTAAGAGAAACAATTACAAATGACAATGCACGTAATTGTTTAATTATACAATGCTGGAGTTAATTTGGTGATGTGATAGAGATTAGATTCTTCCTTTTTGTGTCCAGTATCAACTTCATAAATAGTGTTTGAAATCTTCTTCAATATTGTGAAAGGTCCAATCCTCAATTCATCCATTTTCTTCCTGTTAAGTCGATTTCCGTTTTCCACATAGACTCTGTCACCCTCTTTGAATTCATATTCTTCTCGATGTTGATCGAACCATTTTTTGTTATAATTATGTGATTTTATTGTATTCTTATATGCCTGGTTTCTATCTTGTTGTAAATCTTCATTTGTATATCCTGTTTTTAATTCTAATGGCAGAATATTCACATTTTCGCCTTCTAAAAGGTACTTTGGAGCATACTTTGTGACTGTGTGTTCTGTTTCATTATATTTTTCCACACATTTATGTGCAATAGTCGACCATGCAATTTTATTTTTGTTTTATATGTATGATGCATTCTACGATGATGGAGCGTGCTGCCTAGAAAAACCAATTCACACGATACGAAAACATTTTTTATCTATGATTAAAATACCACAATCGCACCACAATTTTGGTAATGCTGGTTATTTTTGTTCGATTAGCACTACGCGCAGTTTTGTGGCTAGAAATAAAACTGAGGTTTCAAATGTGTTGACTTTATTTTTAAAAAGATATCAGGGAACAAACATAAAAAAAAACATACAATCGAATAGAGAACCTCCTCCTTTTTTGAAGTCGGTTAAAAAGACAACTTTTGTTTTACTAATAGATGCATCAAAATCGTATCTGCATGTGCATACCTGAATCATATCATCAAAACAAGTGGAATCCATTCTCAATGCTGCGTTCACTGCGTATCCCCATATATGGAAGAACAGCGTGAGATAGAAGGAACCAAGACCGGAAAAGATAGTGCGGGGACGGTGGACGCGATGAACGTGCGCGGCTGGCGCGGCGGGTGGCGCGGCGGGTGGCGCGGCGGGTGGCGCGGCGGGTGGCGCGGCGGGTGGCGCGGCGGGTGGCGCGGCGGGTGGCGCGGCGGGTGGCGCGGCGGGTGGCGCGGCGGGTGGCGCGGCGGGTGGCGCGGCGGGTGGCGCGGCGGGTGGCGCGGCGGGTGGCGCGGCGGGTGGCGCGGCGGGTGGCGCGGCGGGTGGCGCGGCGGGTGGCGCGGCGGGTGGCGCGGCGGGTGGCGCGGCGGGTGGCGCGGCGGGTGGCGCGGCGGGTGGCGCGGCGGGTGGCGCGGCGGGTGGCGCGGCGGGTGGCGCGGCGGGTGGCGCGGCGGGTGGCGCGGCGGGTGGCGCGGCGGGTGGCGCGGCGGGTGGCGCGGCGGGTGGCGCGGCGGGTGGCGCGGCGGGTGGCGCGGCGGGTGGCGCGGCGGGTGGCGCGGCGGGTGGCGCGGCGGGTGGCGCGGCGGGTGGCGCGGCGGGTGGCGCGGCGGGTGGCGCGGCGGGTGGCGCGGCGGCCGGCCGCGCGCCCAGGGCCGCGCGCAGCTGCCGTGGCGCGCTCCAGCGCAGCGGTCTGATAGCTCCATGGCTACGAGGAAACCGTGTGGTGCTTGTGCTAATTATAATTGTGATGGTAGTAGATGCCCAGCTAAATCGGCTATGTGTGTACCTAACTTTAATCTAAAGGGGGTTTTAAATAAATCAAAAGGAAAACACACAAAGAATATTTATCTTTTATTCTATGAGCCCCGAGAGGGTACTCCATTCTCAACAATGATTCTACGCCAAGTTCGTAAGGCCCTAGACGCTTGAGAAGAACTGGCAAGAAACTCAGCGCCATCATGATCTTCCAAACATATAACACTATTCTTACAATAATAACATAATACAAAAGCAACAGAGTAACAAAGAAGTACTTAACTTTCAGTGATTCACTATAGTCCTCACAGTTCAGCCGCCAAACACAAAAAGAGCCCCTTAACTAAATAGCCGTTAGTTTTTATACAATCAATATCGGCTCACTTCACAACATCACGCCACCACTCCGTCCACGAATACTGTCGACCGATCCCGAGCAATAACGATGGCTAACGTCATGGCAGTAATGGCGGACAGAGTGGTACTTTTGACTAAAACACTTTTAATCATATTTATTATGAAACTTACTGTAAAAGATACTTATATTAATATAAACTATTATTATGTATTATCGTAATGATTCTATGTGAGTTATCAGTAGGTTTGATTACAAAACATTACTATAAATATTCCTAACCTAATACGGCCAGACTGACAGTACTTCGTCCCGAAGTACAAAACAACCACCCAAAAATCACAAAAATCACTTCCAAAAATCACAATCCAAAAATCACTTCTGCCGTTTTTCTCTTAATAACCTTAATTAAGTTAGTACTCTCATTACTTCTCAATACTTCTCTAAAGTATTCTCAATACTTCTCTAAAGTATTCTCAATACTTCTCTAAAGTATTCTCAACACTTGTAGTATTCTCCCAGTATAATGTCAAAGTCGTTCAGTCATCAGTCATAGTCCCGGTGGTACTGATGCAACATTCTGCATTCTCTAAAGTATTCCCAATACTTCTCTAAAGTATTCCCAATACTTCTCTAAAGTATTCTCAACACTTGTAGTATTCTCCCAGTATAATGTCAAAGTCGTTCAGTCATCAGTCATAGTCCCGGTGGTACTGATGCAACATCTACTCGCTGCAAATAGCCTAATCAGTACCACCAATGGTAACGGTCGCCCACCGATAAAATTTGTTAGTTTATATTAACAATTTTCTATTCTAATTACATTATTGTTCAATGTATGTATAATTTATTCTTGCATTTTTTATAATGTAATTTACAATTAATTACTTAGTTTTATTTAACAATAAACTTTTTTTTTATTCACAACCAACCTCTGACCGAGAGTTTTATTTTATTTACTTATTTATTTATATTTTTTGGTTCAGCTGTTTTGTTAACAATATAGAGTATATTTAAATCGTTCAGAATCATAATTATTACATTAATATGTATACAATGTATTTTTGTTTTTAATTTAACTTGTAATATTATTGAGGGTTTAGTTTTATTTATTTTTCCGCAATTATACACACTACCTCCGACAATTGATATTGTTAAGTTGCTCACTCTTTTACTATCATAGGTATCTCACAATTGAAAATATTGAATTGTTAGTGCAGAATCCGTTAACAGAGCTTGTACAATAATTATTTATTTTAGTATTTTATAGCAATTTTTACTTTTTTTTTTTTTTTGGGCAAGGCTTGGATGGAACAATGACCTGAATTGTGATGGTGAGAATTTGGTAATTGTTTGTATGGTTTATAATTGTAAATTGTAACGAGACTGGAGCTGCATAACTTTATCAAAAAAAAATCGCTCGATTATCCTGACTTACTTAGTTGTGATATTCTTTGACTCAACTCGAACTTTCGCAAAAGACTAAACTTCAAACTCTGTTAAAAGTTTCCACTTAACATATATATTTTTTCATTGATATTGTAATTATCATATACCTAGTATTGATACTACAAAAAAAAAAAAAAAAAACAGAACTTTTCAGCCCTTTACCTCCTTGATTGTAATCATAACGTTGTGGAAAGTCTGAATTAGCGCCCAGAAGTCACCAGATGATGCATCAGATGTCACGCCAGAATTTTCTCTTCGATTTCTTCTTCTGTAGCCGTGCTGTAGATTCGCCAAGAAGTCACCAGGTGATGTAGCTGAAGTATCTCGGCTTACATCAGACGTCACGTCAGGATTCTCTTAAAATAAAACAACGCTGTATTAATAATGAGTCTTTTATCCCACTTCTGATGTTAGAATCTTAAATAATAGTTAAACTCTGATTCTAATCGATTGACTAGTAAAACCATCATATTGTCACTAACTGACAATATGGGGGTACTTAACATCTACCTAACTTTAATCTAAAGGGGGTTTTAAATAAATCAAAAGGAAAACACACAAAGAATATTTATCTTTTATTCTATGAGCCCCGAGAGGGTACTCCATTCTCAACAATGATTCTACGCCAAGTTCGTAAGGCCCTAGACGCTTGAGAAGAACTGGCAAGAAACTCAGCGCCATCATGATCTTCCAAACATATAACACTATTCTTACAATAATAACATAATACAAAAGCAACAGAGTAACAAAGAAGTACTTAACTTTCAGTGATTCACTATAGTCCTCACAGTTCAGCCGCCAAACACAAAAAGAGCCCCTTAACTAAATAGCCGTTAGTTTTTATACAATCAATATCGGCTCACTTCACAACATCACGCCACCACTCCGTCCACGAATACTGTCGACCGATCCCGAGCAATAACGATGGCTAACGTCATGGCAGTAATGGCGGACAGAGTGGTACTTTTGACTAAAACACTTTTAATCATATTTATTATGAAACTTACTGTAAAAGATACTTATATTAATATAAACTATTATTATGTATTATCGTAATGATTCTATGTGAGTTATCAGTAGGTTTGATTACAAAACATTACTATAAATATTCCTAACCTAATACGCGCGAGGTCATGTTTTGGCCGGGCATGTCGCGCGACATCGAGGCGATGGTGCGGCGCTGCGCGACGTGCGCCGAGCGCGCGCCTCGCCCCACCAGGGAGCCGCTCATGCTCCACCCGGTACCCCGTCTACCGTGGATCAAACTAGGATCTGACATTTTTCAACACGCAGGAAAATATTTTCTAATATTGGCAGATTACTTTTCCAATTTTATAGAAGTCAATCCGCTGACCAATATTGGATCGAAAGCTGTGATCGCCGCTATGAAAGATCAATTTGCAAGGCACGGAATCCCACAGGAGCTGGTAACGGACAATGGTCCGGCCTACTCCTCCAGGATTTTTGCGGAATTTAGCAGACAGTGGGGATTTCTCCACACTACCACTTCTCCAAATTATGCCCAATCGAATGGACTAAGTGAGAGAAGTGTACAGACCATAAAGAATATCCTGATAAAATCTATCGCATCGGGAGGCGATTTTTATCTAGGACTACTGAACCATCGTGCGACTCCTCGTGACGGAGTCAGCTCGCCCGCGGAGTTACTGATGGGCCGCAGGCTCAATACTAGGCTGCCCGCTCACGTAGATAAGCTAATGCCGAGTCGGAATAACGCAAAGGACTACGCCAATATGATGAACAGGCGCCAGGCTTACAAAGCGGATTATGACAAAAAGTCGAGAGCGCTTCCTGAGCTGCAGCCGGGGCAACCCGTGCTCATCGCGGATGAAGGTCGAAGGAGGTACGCGCGAGTGGTGGCGCGTGCTCCGCAACCGCGGTCTTACTTTGTAACCGATAACTCGGGCAGGCGGTACCGACGAAATAGACGTCACCTCATAAAGTTCGAAAACGCAAGCCCAGAGGATCAAACGCCACCGTCCAGTGCGCCAGATAGCGATAACGAACAGTGGTCGAGTCCAAAGAGCGAGGGCAGAGTTCTGTCTGACGATGACGTCGTTTGCGACGAGGTGGTGGCGGCACCCCCGACCACGTCTCATGCACCCCACACTCCCGTTGCACAGCGCGAGCGCAGACCGGCGGCTGATATAGCACGTAAAAAAGTGACAGATATGTTCAACAAATACTTGTAATAGGTATCACTCTGATATCACCTACCTACTAATTCTCATTATGTATAAAATTCAAATAAAAGCCATACTTGGGCAATTAATACTCGTATGTAGTATAATATCTTAACTCATCATCATTTATTAATATGTATTTATAAAAGTTTAAGAACTAAGTATTTGGTTTATGTTACATAGTTGTAGATTGGCTACCTATCTCGTAGCTTAATTTTTTTTTTTCTTGGTTTTACTAGCATACATATGTAACTTCAAGCAAATCAAACTATTCTAGCCGTAACTAATTACTAGTTAACTAATTACTAGCTAAACTTAATTTCATAAAGGATAAAGTTCAAAATGTTTAAACATTTTTTTTAAAGCGGGAAGATGTAGGGGCACCCGACTTGCGCTTAAGCAGCGCTTTAGGCGAGACAAGCCAGTTACCCCGCGCTCGCCACTCCAAACGGTAGTTTTAGTAGTTGGTTTGTCCCGATATGAATTAAGTTTTTTGGAATTTCTAATAGTATGAGAGAACTTTAATTTTGACGTTTTAATTACTATACCCCGGTAAGAGGAGTCGTTCGAGGTACCATATATCTCGACACTGGTGACCTTCCGACTTTGAACTTATTGTGCAACGCCTTACCGGGAACATTAGAGTGAATTAAAGTGACATTATAGTGGTGAGTGCATTTCGGCCAAACGGGTAACTCCGGGAAAACCAACCAGAAGAAACCGAGACAATTTGTGAATAATTAAAACTATTTCAACTAAAAATGCCCCTTCCTAGTGGGTCCACGGTGAAAACAGAAGACGGAGGTTTAGCAGCAATTACATTATCGTCAAGAATCCCTGAATTTTGGACGGATCAGCCAAGGGTATGGTTCATTCAAGTAGAAGCAATGCTGGCCCCACAAAAATTGGGAGATACAGCAAAATTTAACCTTGTGGTATTAAAACTGGGAAAAGAAGTGATACAGCAGGTAACTGACATTTTAATAGCTCCGCCAGAAGAAAAGAAATATGACACGCTAAAAAGTAAATTAATGAAAATTTATGAAGAATCGGAGAGCCGCCAAATACAGAAATTAATTGGCGAAATGGAGCTAGGCGATCAAAAACCAAGCCAATTGCTCAGAAAAATGCAGGACCTTGCAAGAGGAAAGATTAACAACGAAACTCTTACCGTTTTATGGCAAAATCACTTGCCGGCCTCGGTAAGAGGAGTGCTCGCAGCAACAGAGTCGACGGATCCGGAGAAATTAGCTACAATCGCCGATAAGATAGTGGAGAATATGCGACCACAGCAGGTGACAGAAGTCACAGGGCAGATTCCAGACAACACCATGATACTAGCCGAGATAGCTAAGCTTAGTACGGGGCTTGACCAGCTGCAGCGTTCCAGATCGCAGAGCAGGCGAGGTCGCGGAAGTTTCCGTGGCCGGTCGCAGTCGCGAGGCAGAGATGGAAGCAGACCAAGGCGTACGCCAGACAGCCCTGACTGGCTGTGCGTTTATCATTTTCGTTACAAGACTCGTTACAAGACTCGCGCCACCAGGTGCGAATCACCGTGCAACTGGAAGCAGCCTTCGGGAAACTAGGCGAGATGCAGGTATCTCCGGTGAATGCCTGCGTCACGGGTGCAAATCACCGATTGTGCGTAACCGATAAAAACAATGGCATGCGTTATCTAATAGACTCAGGTGCGAATATATCAGTGTTACCAAAGTGTCATAAATCAGTGCGTGATAATATAGAATCTAAATATAAGCTTTATGCAGCCAATGGAACTGGAGAAACGAAATGTTAAGAAAGTGTCTCCAACCGCCTTACGACGGACCGTTTAATGTAATTAAGCGCTTAGACAAAGGTTATATAGTCCAACTGCCTAACAGGCAGATAGATAGGCTTAAGCCCGCATTTGTCGTTAATACTAATGTTGTACAAGAGGAAAGACCTATTCCCGACAGTGCGAAAGATAGTGATGATAAATTAAATAAAGTTAAGGTGACGCGCCATGGACGCGTCGTTAGATTTCCAAAAAGATTCCAGTAATTTTAGCGTACCTAAGTTAGTATTGTACTTGCTGCTCGGCGATGCGACATAGCGACCTTTGTTCTTGCAAGTATGAAATTTTTCACCTCAGCGATATTGGCGCCGTATCGCATCGCGCAGCTTAGCGTTAAGTACGTATAGAGACGATAATTATTGCATGTCACGTTTAGCTTAGTAAGAGTTATTGCACATTTATATTATGAAATTCGGAGGAAACATGATCGTTTCAATTTTAGCAATCAACTTCTTTTTATATTGTCTAACGTTTTTATTGTGTTAATTTTTAAGTAAGTTAAAAATTTGGGGTGGTGTGGTGTAGGGGCACCCGACTTGCGCTTACGCAGCGCTTTAGGCGAGACAAGCCAGTTACCCCGCGCTCGCCACTCCAAACGGTAGTTTTAGTAGTTGGTTTGTCCCGATATGAATTAAGTTTTTTGGAATTTCTAATAGTATGAGAGAACTTTAATTTTGACGTTTTATTTACTATACCCCGGTAAGAGGAGTCGTTCGAGGTACCATAAGACCTCGACAGAAGATGTCGTAATGTTCTGTTATTGTGTTTTTTATATTAGCGGGTAGTATAAAATAAAGGAGTCTTGGTCGAACCTGTGTTTGATTTGCAGCACCAATATAGTGCTAAAATCTCACCAATCCTAATGCGTAAGCTATAGCAGGAGTGCTCGTTGATGACATTTAGTTGTTTTCGAATACGCAGGGCATAGTCTGCCATTGCTGTGACGTGTTGATAATGGCGGAGGTCACGAGTCGCTGGTGTTAAACCTGAAGTTAATCAAAGATAAAACTTATTTTGTTGTTTAGTTCTCAATGCATACAGAAATAAAAAGGCATGGAAATCATTTTAGTGCTATCATTGTAGGGTATAAGGGTGACGCAATAATATTTTATGACACAATTGAATAAACAATCGGTTCCTTCTAGGCAAGAGTGTGCTCCATCGTAGACCGCATCATTGCTTAGGTACCATCAGGCGAGATGGCGGTCAAACGCAATCATAATATATAATATAAAAAAATTGGTCATTCATCTATGGGTATAAATCACCAAAGCAGCTTAACATGAACGAAGTGATTCGTGGAGCTTTTTCTTTAATACGTGACGTACTCGTATATCGTACGCAATATTCAAAATTGGAATCTTAGTTGCAATTCGGAAGCTTTCCTTACCAGCAGAAGCTGCCTGATAGTTGGCGCCTATGCTCTTTATCTTCTCAATGTGTCGGAACTGTTCTTCAGCGAGAATCTCGTCGAATTCAGATATAATCTCATTTAGAAGGCGGAGGCATTCAATGCCCTCATTGGTAAACTCGAAATCGATGTAAAATATCGGGAAATTTGGAATGGTTGCAAACATCACGCAGACAGAGTCGCTTTGGTCATAATATAGTTCCTGCAGACGAAGATAAAATATTGTTTATGATGTTAAACATTTTTGTACACCGTACATTATTGTAGGATAGAAAAGTCTATTGACATTAGTTTAAATCGAAACTGCTGAAAAAGATGCCTATTAAATATATTTTTAGTTATGCTACTTATTGCAGTGAAAATTTTTAAACTAAGTAGGTATGTAATCAAATTTTTAAAAAATATTCTTGGCTGTCGCTAGCAATGTTTATTTATTATTTTTGACTCACATTGATATTCTGATTTCCATAGAGGAAATATTGAGTAACATGCTCGGGAAACATATTGATGAGCAACTGGCGATTGTACGTTTCCAGGTGTTCCACGTTCACATCTTCGTCTGTAAAACAAAATCAAAATGTAATTAACTGCTTCAACAAAAATTCAAAAAACGATTCATTTGAGTTTTTTTTTGTACAAGTTGTTTATTGTATTGGATTAAGGACGCACATTACAACAAAAGCACTTATTTCTATTTGTCACGGTTTTTCACAACACAAATGTCATTTTTTTATGGTATTGAGTTTTACGAGACGAGTAAATCGCTCGCCGAACGTTAAACATTACATTTGCCCATAACAGGTCTGCGCCACCCAGAATTTTGAATTGTCAGAATTCAAGTCCCTGCGCGGGTACAGTATTGCGCTCGTCATCCTGATATATAAGATGTTTTATCCCCAACATACTTTTATCTTATGTGACCGGCACTGAATCAAAGATAAAAAGGGCTCAAAAACAACGCCTAACAAGAGCATCTAGCACATTCTCGATTTCGGAATTTGAACAGGTGTAGTTAATAATAAAGTCCAAAGCGTGTTACCTTTGACCAGCAGTTTCCGGATGTAATCAGATCTCTTGCAGATCTCAGTCTCCTCTATATTATGCAAAACTAGCGCGAAGGCAGTGGTGACTGCGACCACGATGTTTACCCACTGCTCCGCCCAGTTCAGACCACAACGGCTCCTGTAGCAGTTAGGTGTGTTTGTCACAGAGACAATTATTTGGAAGATTTAATTTTCATTATAATCTATAATATAGATATTCTATTGTTTATATATACATATAATAATATTTACAGTATTTATTCATACATATACAAATCTATATCTTCTATATATCTATCTATTCTGTACATAATATATAATAAAACGTAAGCGTTTACATAATCGGCTTAGTGAATTCCTCGAATCTAACAATTTTTTATTTAAAAAGCAATATGGTTTTCGGCCAAAATCTAATACCGTTGCGGCTACTATTGATCTAGTCACATCCATAAAACAGAATATTGATAAAAAACTTATAAACCTAGGGATCTTCATTGACCTAAAAAAAGCGTTTGACACAGTCAGCCATAAAAAGCTTTTAGCGAAGTTAAAGAGCATAGGATTAACTGGCTCGGCCTTCAAGATTTTTCAATCGTATCTTTTAAACCGGTATCAGATTACCAAAATAGACGGAAACGAGAGCTTACCCCAAATGATAACTTATGGCGTTCCCCAAGGTTCTATTCTCGGGCCTCTGCTGTTTCTTATCTACATTAACGATATACACACAATTGGATTGTATGGCGATATTACTCTATATGCCGATGACACTAGTCTCTTTTACGCTGGTAACTCCATAGTTCACATTATAGATAAAGCTCAACATGATCTTGACCTACTAAACACTTGGCTGCAATCTAACTTACTTACTATTAATACATCTAAAACAAATTATATCATATTCGCTGCTAAAAATAAAAAAATTACTAATTTCAATCCATTGACCATCAGTGGCGAAATAATAAACGAAATTAATAAAGAAAAGTATTTAGGCTTAATTCTGGATAGTCAACTTACTTGGAAACCACATTTAGAATATATTAGAAGCAAGCTTACTTCATTAACGGGGGCGCTTCGTGGCATGGCACGATGTCTTCCTAAAAGAGATATACGATCTACAATTCGATGGTTAAACCTCACATAGATTACTTGATCGAAGTTTGGGGAACAGCGGCTAAAACAAATTTGGAAATTTTACAAACAGGCCAAAACAAAATCATAAAAGCTCTATTTCGATATGACTTCTTAACGCCTACTACTAAAATTTACGCAGAAACTAAACTTATGAATATACCTCAAACATACAAATATAATACATGTATCTTAATAAGAAAAGTTCTTACAAAAGACATACATACTCAACTAACATTTACAAAAAAGATAAATGTACAAAAAATTTTAACGAGACAAGCCAATAATATATGCTTAGCTAAAAAACCTAGAACAAACTACGGACTAAAAAATATTATGTTTGAGGGAGCTTATCTATACAATAAATTACCAAAAGAAATTAAACAATCGAAGTCACTATGTATTTTTAAAAAAACTATTAAAGCTACACGTATTAAAGGATTTTTCATTTGTAAATATTAAAAACTAGCCTATGCTAGTTACACACTAACCTGTACAATAATTTTATTCATATGCCATACCTATTTCTTTTCTTTATCACTTTAAATTTTAGTTAAATTTGTTTATATTGTTTAAATCGTCTAATTGGGCTCACTGCCCATGTGACGCCACCTTTAGCGCGTCGCTCGCGAGTCGCCTATTGTTCTCCGGGCGCAGCACGTAAACACCGGACTGAGTTCTGGCAAATATGTAACTACCTCACAAAAAAAAAAAAAAAGTTTATTTTACTATTTTTAAGTCCGTTGTGCTTAGCAGCACTAGCATTGTATACAACGTAAAATGTAATCTCAATAAGCTAATCACTGTATTATTATGAGATTAATAAAATTCTTAAACCACAAGCGATCTCTGTCTGCACATGGAAGATATATTATATGAGTCAAACTCTTTTTGAAGGCCTTTGTAAACGCTATAGATTCCAAAATAATGATTTTTCGAATTTTTGTCTATATATCTGTTTGTCTGTGCATTTGTTCGCGCTAATCTCTGAAACGGCTTTGGGTGCAGTTTTTACTAATGTATTGTGGTAAGATTCACTTAACATTTAGTGTTTGTTTTATTTCAATCGTTTCTCAAATAAAAAAGTTATGTCGAATTCAAGAATCTCGTCGAACATTTTTTGGTAAACATTACAGGCATTGAGGTCTACGAGGGCTACCGCGTTTGAATTTGCTACTAGAGGCGCTGGTGTAGAGTGAGGTCTCCGAAATGTCACGTTAGTTCTTTATGTAACGCATAATCGTCAGGGTTAAAATGTTTTTTTATAAACAGGCGAATGTTTTGAAGGGGTTTAGTAAAGTTATAATAGGCGGACATCCGTCCGACTGGGCAGTATTTCTTTAACCGCGGTAGTGTTCACATTTAAGTTATCGAAGTGCAAGTATTCAGTGCGACTAGTACAAGTGTTTTGTGTACTGTAATTGTTCGTGTTTGAATAAAGTGTGTGAATCGTTAAATTGGCGTCTGATTTCTCTTATCCCGAACCGATCTCGTAACATTTGGTGTCAGAAGTGGGATAAAAGAAAAAAATGCCGCTAATTCCTATTGACGATTCGGCCCGCACCCGGAATCAACGCCGATAAGAGGAGGAACGTCGCATCGAGGAGCAAGCACGCCGACAGGAAAACGTCGATCAAAGGCGATTCGGAGAAAGATCGCTAGAGGACGTCAGCGAACCACCGACCGACCCGGCTGAAGAAACGGAAGCGCCTGCAGCTGCAGCGGCAGCTCCTGCTGCATTCGACATGGCTGCCTTGATGGCAATGCTTCAGGAGCAGGGACGACGACAAGAGGAGCAGGCACGACGACAGGAGGAACAGACCCGACGACAAGAAGAGCTGGCTCGTCAGCAAAAAGAGGAACGAAAAGAAGAACAGATTCTTCTAATGAAAAACCTGCAGGCGACCATTGGCACACAGCTTGAAGAAGTGAAGGAAAAAGTCAAGGACCATGAGACACGGCTTTTTGAGACAGAATTACAGATAGCCGACGTGAGAAAATCGCTGCATGTCGTGAAGACCGAAAACAAGGTGGTCACCTCTGTAGCTGCAGCACCGATATCGCACGGATTTAAAGTTCCTCCGTTTGATGGAACTTCGTCGTGGTCGGCTTACCAAATTCAGTTCGATGCCATCGTTGGAGCGAACGGATGGAACGAAAAGCAAGCGATGACTGCGCTCACAGTGGCCCTCCGTGACCAGGCCTTGACAGTGCTTGATGCCCTTGGAAAGAATGTCACCTACGAGAAGCTGCTCGAAACATTGGAGAATCGTTACGGTGATAAACACCTGGAGCATGCATACCGAGCCAAGCTGAACGACAGGAGTCAGCGTCGTGACGAAAACATTCAGCAATGGGCCCTTGAAGCCGAGAAGATGGTCCGGAAAGCTTACCAGTCTTCGCCCGTACTCATTAACGAGCGTTTAGTGGAGGTATTCGCTAACGGAATTCGAAGTTACGACGTGAGGACCGCAGTGAAGCTTGGGCACCATAAAACGCTCAAGGACGCTTTAGCCCACGCCTTGGAAGAAGAAGCCGTACGCGACGATCAGCGGGCTACCCATCGCATCAGGGAGGTGAAAGGAACATCATCATTTACCTCGACCAGACCATTTTTTTTTGTTCACCCAGTGGAAATCCTTTATGGATACTATATTATGCTATGTGGGAGTCTCCGCCCTGCGGCGGCATACCCACTAAAACCACTGGGGTGTTCGGCATCCGCCTGAGATGGGGCAAGGTGGAGTCGCGTTAGCAATCACCACCTCGCCCCGGCGATGGGCCCGATTAGGGCCCGCCTCGACCAGACCAGGCCCAAGGTGTTACAACTGCAACGAGAGAGGCCATATTCGGCGAAATAGTCCGAAGCCACTGACCAGAAGAGATGAGCAACCCGTAGAGGAACGGGCGAACCATGGCCCCACACAGCAGCAGGGAAACGAGTAAGCGCCAGGACCACGGGGCGGGTACTGGCCGGTTTTGAAAAGGCCCCAAGGATTCAAGTCTCACAAGCTCACGACGGGAACAGTTTGGTCATCAAAGGCGAAATCAACGGAACACCTTGTAAACTGACCTTGGATACTGGAGCGTCTCGAACAGTCGTCAGTTCTGAACTCGCTAAGTGTTTTCTTCGGGGCCTCAGCAACTTTAAGACCACTCAACTCCTGACAGCAACCGGTCAGCGCATATCCGTCCGAGGCGAGAAGTTTGTAGTGCTGAAGTTGGGAGAAAGAACGTTCCAGCAAAAAGTCATTGTGGCTGATATAGTCGACGACTGCATTCTGGGTCTGGACTTCATGCGTGAACATCATTGTGAGATCGACGTGAATCAAGGAATCTTAAAGTGTGGAACAGAAGAATTCTTCATGGAAGGTGTACATGGGGTACATCTGGAAAGGTCTACTGCCTGAAGAGAATTGTCCTTCCACCAAGGTCAGAAACCATTGTGACAGTGAGATTACCACAGGTATCGGGACATCAACGTCGATGTGTGTTGATAGAACCATCGGGTGGTGATCAACCATGGATACTGGCACGGACTCTTGTGAGGACTACTGATACTGCAGCAGTACGTGTGTTGAACCCAAATAATGAAGAACATCTCATTAAAGGAGGGACGTTAATGGGCACATGTGGAGGGGTAGATTGGATGCGTACCTGCCAAGAACAGCCAAACAAGGACAACCTTCGGGGGAATCATGATGTGTCCACACTTCTGGAAGATTGCCGTAAAGATCTGTCTGACAGAGAGCTCGCGATGGCGAGGAAGATGCTTCTGCGATACGCCAATATCTTCGCTTCAAGTGATGCTGTCATTGGGAGGACTGGATTAGTGAAGCACACAATAAATACCGGAAATGAGCCTCCGATCCGTCAACGACCAAGAAGAATACCAGTAGCTCGGGAGAAAGAGGCTAAATCTGAATCTGAACACAGGCTACTTTTTATCCTCGCAAATCTAACGGTGCGGTGAAACCGCAGGGCGCAGCTTGTCCTACTTATATTATCTATGCGACAGTTTATGTGTGTCTGTGAATGTTTGCAACCGCGTATCTCCGTAAAAACTTAACCATTTTTATTAAATTTTGAATAGATTAGACCCTGAAGGGCGCAACTAACAAAAAAATAAGTGGTTAATTTTAATTACCCAGCAGTTGTCCTATAATTGGGGAGCCACAGTATCGGCATGTCAGCAGCCAATGCGCCTCCGAACACCTCTCTGTTAAACTCCAGGTAGAGAAGGCGACTCAGCTGCTCCCTTAGACGACCGAAGTCTTTCCGGTACTCGATGTCTTGTGGATGACACCGCCCTTCTGGGACATCATCTGGAATACGAGCAAATGTTATAGTTTAGTCGCTTATTTAATTTATAGATAATAGACAAATATTTATTTAAAGCAAAAATATATACATGTTTACAAACATTACTACATAGTTATACCGCCTGAACCCGAACCTAACCCTGTATTCGTAATCTCATAAATATTGTTATAAGAATTATAAGAAAGAGTATGTTATGAAATGTCAGCATGCGATAAGCACATCCTGCCCACAATTCCAAGTAATCAATCACGCCACCCAAGCTTTCGTTAAACATAAGTTAGAGAATAAGTTTAGTCATAATTTGTCATCAACTGAATAAAGACGTAATTAAAATATTAATTCGCTTTTTAAAAAGTTCTTCCTGCGTCGCCCGTCTATGTCTGGCGCAGCCTAGTGGAATCTTTCAAAAAAACGCGAAAGTCGGTCTACGCGATTTCTCAAAAATCAAAAATCAAGTGTAAAGACTTTCGGTTCAACTGAGAGAAGAACCTAAACAAATAAATAAGACTCCCCGACGTTCGGCGCAGCATCAACGACAATTGACTCCTGTGGACAATGCGGACCAGCAGCTTGCAGTGAATAAACACTTTCACTATACTGTGTCGTTCCCATCTGTCCATAGTCCCCACCGATCAACTTAATCGGGTAATTTAATTATTCCATCGCGGAAACTAATTAAATTATAATTTTTATTAGATTTATCTGATTTTGGTGCATTTATGTAAATTAAAATTATTACATGTGTATTAAATATTAGATAAGTAAGTACCTAATTGATTCGGTCAAAAATCGCCCAATCGATAGTTATAAGATTTGATATTTACGAAATCGAGATATCAATAACTGTAATTAAAAAATTTGGATACGTTAATTAAGTGTGCTAAGTCTCTTTAGTGTCGTTTTAGATTTGTATAGAAATAGTAAGTAGATTTAAACTAAACGTTAAAATGGCGGAAATCCGGTTGGTATCAAAGGAATTCGTTTCCCTAATCCCTCGTTATGAAGGTGACGAAAGTCAGCTAAACCTGTTTTTATCCAAATGCGACTACGTGATTGCAAACAGCCGTATCACTGGCAATTTAAGCCAGGAAACTTACCTGTTTCATGTCATCACAAGTAGACTCACGGGTAAAGCTGCGTCACTACTAAGTGACCGCCCAAATGTAGTATCATACGAGGCGTTAAAAGAACTACTGACGCAACATTTCGGAGACCCTCGTTCCGAGGAATGTATAGCGATAGAGCTAGAGTCTCTGAAAATCAAACAACACGAGACGTATATCCAGTTTTGCCAACGAATCCAACAATCGAGAAGTTCGTTATTTGCAAAGTGTAACAACCAAGAATCTACAAACAAGCAGACCCGACGAGCGCGCGCACGCGCTAGCGTCATACGAGCGCCCGCCGCACCCCCGCACTCGCCGTGCACCGCAGCGACATCTGTATATAAACGCGCCGGCCGGAGCGCCGAGCCAGTCTGCGTTTGGAACCACTTGAGTGCACATCTCCTGCACCAGCTTAGGCCGGTCGTTGATTACACTCAAGTCAACCTTACAAAGACGCACGTTGCCGTATAGTACTTGAGTACCACGCTGCTTTGCTAGCGAACAGTGTGAACCTCTTGGATTATACGTCGCGACCAACCTCCCGTAAACTTGAGACATTTTTTATATAGATTCAGTAAATTCCATTTTTCGTTTGTACTAAATTAAGTTTGTTTCATTAAAGTTTTGTATTTATCTTGTATTGAGGGTTTTACTTAAATAAGTAGATAGGCTTCCCCTTTACAATTGGCGCCCACTTTGGGTTTTTTTTTCCTACCCACATTAATTTTTTTATTATTTTTTTTTCTCTTCTCTCCTTACTGTAAACTTTTATTATATTTGTTTTTTCATCTACCCACTTCAAACATTTTTTTTTATTTTGGTACCCACCTTAATTTTTAAAATTTTTTTTTTGGTCTCAATAAAAATTGCTCTTTATAAAGCATTGCCTAGACGTAGTCAAAGAACAAATAAGATGACTAACGTCAGTTTTACAAACGATCAATTTCGTGATCTTTTAGAAGCGATAGGTAGCAGCAGCAGATCGAATAGCGTGCTATTAGATACCAAACCTGGCAGCTTTGCAGCATGTAAAGCACGCTTTGATGGGTCTCGTGACACTACGAAAGTCGAGGCCTTCATTTCAACGATAGTAACATATAAGAAAATAGAGAAAGTCTGTGACGAAGATGCCATAGAGGGGCTTTCTTTGCTGTTGTCTGGCCTTTGCCTACAAGATTTACGAAGAACTGGTCACCCAGAAGCAGCAGACGCCTAAAGGAGTGGAGCTATTCGTCTCGAAGAAGCGAGCGTTGATGGCTGAACTACCGAAACCATCTCTTTTAGAGTGCCTAGATCTTTTATATACATCGCTACATGCGAAAATAAAAGACAAAGTGCCCAGAGATACCGTCAGAACATTCCAGGAATTTTTTAAAAAAGCGCGTCAGATAGAAGACAGCCTGGTCGACATTGAAACTACTGGAACCAAGAGAGATCGATGCACATTCTGCCGCGCGTTTGGACATGTAGAAGCAGAGTGCCGTCGGAAGAAAGATAAAGACACCAATACAACTGCGGCAGCTGCACATACTCCATCAAAAACAGCCGCTACAAAGCCTCCACCACTTCCGAGCAAAATCTCTTGTTATGGCTGTGGAGAACCTGGAATCGTGCGGAGTAGATGCTCAAAATGCAACCACACGAAAGTTGGAGCAGTTGGAGTGGAGTTCTATTCCATCCAAACGAATCTCTCGGCATTATCCCGACTCAGACCCGTTGTAAAGATAACAATCAATGGAGTACTGGGACATGCTCACATTGACACAGGAGCAAAATTAAGCGTCGCATCGACATCATTGTATGATGCGATGCTGAAGAAAGGTGTGCAATTCACAAGTGAGAGAGTGAATGTCATACTTGCAGATGGGTTAAAGCGCAAACAAAATATTAGGCGAACAACGCTAACCGTCGAATTGTGTGGACGGATTATCCCCACCAATTTTATTGTGCTTCCGGAGTCTCGAGACAACAGAACCCTGCTTGGCGTAGATTTTATACAGGACGCGAGTATCATCCTCAATCTACCGCAGCTGTTGTTTCATTTTTTGGATGATCCCTCCAAAAAATATAACCTGGAAAACGAAGAAGACGATGCGTCCATGTCCATGGTGCAAGCCCAACCAGAAGACTCAGTATTAACCAAGTTAGCGAAGTTAACGGCTCTAGAGCCAATGACGAGTCCAATGAAAATGACACCATCACCAAGTGGAAGTAGTGCGTACGAGGATGTCACGAGAACCTTCGGTCCGCCAAGTGTGATCGAGTTGGATTCGCCTCCAGCCACGCCTCCACGTAAAGGATCGGTCTGTGCCGGTTACTCCCCGAGATTTGTCGGATCTCTGTTTCGGGATGCACAGATGCACATCAACAATGATGAGGTCACACTATCGCCAAGGAGTAATTCCTTGTTTGATCGCGATACAAATCTCCACATAGAATGATTGCGGCGATGCCAACGACTACGCTATAGGAGCTGTTTTGATCCAGGGGGAGGATCACGATGAACATCCCGTAGAGTATGCAAGCCGCCTATTGACCAAACCAGAAAGAAATTATTATACAACAGAGCGTGAAGCGTTAGCAATCTGGAGCTGAAATTCGACAAGAACAAAGAAGAGATGCCGAGTTGAAGCAAATCATAGATACTACAATCACCGCTCATGGGCAGAAAAACTACCATAGCATTGGATATGCTATGAACACGTCGCGATGCCTGAGTACAAGTTACACTCCAGCCTTTCTCTCGTTTGGTAGGGAACTGCGAACCCTCGACGACATCAATCATGACCAATGACAAATAGCATTAGCTGAAAATTTTATCCCAGATGTAATTCCTAAAACTATTTTTATTAGCAGACACTTGAAAGAAGGTAAAGAAGGGCAAGAAATTAATGAAGAGTCAAGAAAGAAGCGAGCTGACGACCACCGGCGCCCCTCACCTGCCCACCAGCCTGGTGACCTCGTGATGGTTGCCGCCAACATCCATAGCAACGCAGCCCAACACCAGACAGCGAAGTTCGCGCCTCGCCGCGACGGTCCCTACATCATCCGCCGGCAACATGGGCCCTGCTCCTTCGAGCTGGCCAATCGAGCTGAACCAGAGCGTCCAATGGGTATTTATCACTCTTCAGCGCTGAGCCCCTACAAAGGCTCAGCCCTCACCGTCCCTAATCCTGAAAGACCTATGCGCAGACGCGGCAGACCTAAGAAGCAGACGACGACGACGACAGAAGACACATCAACTGGCCACCTCGCCGAGACGTCTTCAGGTCCAGAGGGGGAGACTGTAACAACCAAGAATCTACAAACAAGCAGACCCGACGAGCGCGCGCACGCGCTAGCGTCATACGAGCGCCCGCCGCACCCCCGCACTCGCCGTGCACCGCAGCGACATCTGTATATAAACGCGCCGGCCGGAGCGCCGAGCCAGTCTGCGTTTGGAACCACTTGAGTGCACATCTCCTGCACCAGCTTAGGCCGGTCGTTGATTACACTCAAGTCAACCTTACAAAGACGCACGTTGCCGTATAGTACTTGAGTACCACGCTGCTTTGCTAGCGAACAGTGTGAACCTCTTGGATTATACGTCGCGACCAACCTCCCGTAAACTTGAGACATTTTTTATATAGATTCAGTAAATTCCATTTTTCGTTTGTACTAAATTAAGTTTGTTTCATTAAAGTTTTGTATTTATCTTGTATTGAGGGTTTTACTTAAATAAGTAGATAGGCTTCCCCTTTACAAAAGGTGAATAGACTTACAGATGAAGGAATAAAAGCAGCGAAAATGATCGTATACAACAACATGGCGTTAAATGTGTTTTTGTATAACTTGCCTGAAGATATGATTAGGATTGTAAGACTTAAAGGTTGTCCGTCACTCGAGGATGCCTTAAGCATCGTGACAGAAGAGGTCAATTTCAAATACCAATATGACGCGAAAAACAAATTAAATAGAACCTCACAACCGCATACGCAAAATTCATTTAAACCACCTAATGTAACAAACTCATTTGGTTTCAAATCAGCGCTCGTTCCTACACAACCACCGAATTTCAAGTTCGGCATACCTCAAAATAACAATTTTAGATTCGGGAACAACCCCACTCAAAACGCGACGCAACAGCAATTTGGTTATAGACCTAATTTCACAAATAACCAAATTCAAATTCAAATTCAAATTCAAATCTTTTATTCACGAAACATGGGTTATTACAATTGAAATTGTTGTTAGTAAAAAGTTTTGAGATATAGTTAGTCCGCCATGCTTCAACCGTAATGGTATGCAAAATTTTATTACATTATAAAACACAAAATCATTAAATAGTTATAAAATTATATAATCAAAAAAATATCTTGTCAGTGAAATACTCGTCAAGAGAATAGTATGCCTTATTAATTAAAAATGTCTTGAGTTTAAATTTAAAAATGTCAATATTATTAATGTCCTTTAAAGTTTGCGGTAATTTATTAAAAATTTCTACCCTCTTCACAAACGTACTTTTATTATAGAGAGCTAACCTACATTTTGGCGCACGCAATACATTATTATGTCTCTTGACTGTTAAAGTTCTATAATCATTTAAATTATTTTTAACTAGGAGAGCCGATTCGTAGATATATATCGAAGGAAGAGTCAGTAGTTTTAATTTTTGAAAACACGGCTTACACGAGTCCATTTGCTTTAGCCTACAAATTGCTCGTATGCATTTCTTCTGAGCTTTAAATGCAGAATCTTTTTCAGTGGAGTTTCCCCAAAAAAGTACCCCATATCTTAATGTGGAGCCAACATAAGCATGGTAGGCGTTTAGAATTGCCTTATCATTTGTTACCTTGCGCAACATGTATAATGCATATGAGAACTGGTTTAACTTTGTACATACATGTTCAACGTGCGATTTCCACGAGAGATTCCAGTCTATATGGATACCTAAAAACTTAGTTTTATGAATTTCGTCAATTTGCTTACCATTATATGTTATATTAGGAATGTCAAAGTTAGTATTAATATTTTTAAAAGTCATTATGTGTGTTTTGTTCAAATTAATTTTAAGGTTATTATTTCGCAGCCAGTCTATTATTAATTTTAATGAATTATTAACATCATTTTCATGTTCACCAGTTTTGTCGTCTGTAAATACGACAGTGCTATCATCGGCAAACATGATCATCGGATGAGTTATAGCCTGAGGAAGATCATTTATGTAAATTATAAATAGTAAAGGCCCTAATATGCTACCCTGCGGCACTCCGAATTTTACCACACGGCTGTCTGACCTATGCTTTTCTTCCACTTTGGTGTCCAAATTTAGTCTAGTGATTTCAGTATATTGTTGTCTATTCTTGAGATATGAAATGATCAGTTTTAGTACATTGCCTCTTATACCGTAGTGCTCTAATTTCATGATTAATGTTTTGTGATCTACATAGTCAAACGCTTTTGACATATCCATGTAGAGTGCTGTGATCCTTTTTTTATTTTCGAGTCCACTATAAACTTTAGCCAGAAAACTTAGAATTGCCATATCTATCGATTTTGCTTTCCGAAAGCCAAATTGTTCACTTGCAAAAATG
Source organism: Alcis repandata (assembly GCA_949125135.1). Taxonomy (NCBI): domain Eukaryota; kingdom Metazoa; phylum Arthropoda; class Insecta; order Lepidoptera; family Geometridae; genus Alcis; species Alcis repandata. The sequence continues at coordinate 3,103,348 of OX421249.1, forward strand.
TTATTGCCTTCGAAATAGTCGTTGAGACGCTTGTGAATCACTTTTTCAAAAATTTTAGAAAACACAGGTATCAAAGCGATTGGTCTATAAAATTGCATGTCTTCCTTATCTTCCTTTTTGAAGAGAGGTATTACGATGGAAGTTTTAAGTTTATCAGGAAAAATGCCATCTTCTATGCATTTATTAATAATATGTGAGAAAATAGGTGATATTATTTTAGCCGTGGACTTTACTACTTTAGTACAGATACCATCATAGCCAGTACTGTTTGTGTTTTTTAACGACTGTATAATTTTATCTACTTCACGCTCATTTGTTGGCGCTAAGAAACAAGAATTAGATTTAGAATGCCCCAGTGCTCCTTGTGAGTTGTTATTGCTATTAGAGTTTTGTTCTATTTCGTCAATGAAAAAATTATTGAAACATTTTGCGATATCTTTAGGGTTACTTAAAATGGTTCCGTTAGCTTTTATCTGTGTAATTTCGTCTTTAATATTATGTTGTTTTTGTTTATTTATTATGTTCCATACAGCTTTAGATTTATTGCTTGATTGCTCTATATAATAGTTGTTTTGTGATTTTTGTGTCTGTTTTATGACTAGCTTTAGTCTGCCAGAATATTGTTTGAAAATATTTCTGTCAGTTTTAGTTAAAGAGTGTCTATATTTCCAAAGTAAAGTTCGTTTTCGTTTAGAGCAGACTTTTATACCTTTGCTTAGCCATTTAGGTCGTTTGGTGAGGGGTATTTTCACTTTTACTACAGGAAAACATAAGTCGTAGAAGAGTGAAAAAAATTCATTGAACTCGTTGTAAGCTGCGTTTGCATTTTTAGCACGGTAGACGTCGTAGAACGATATATTATTAAAGCATTCGATGAATTTATTAATGTTAACTTTGCTATAATCTCGCTTCCATCTATAGAAGTGTGTAATAAAGTAGCTCTTTTTAACAGGACATTTGAGAACTTGAGCAGTGTGATCTGATAGAGCGTATTCCATAACAGATGTTTTACAGCCTCTCATGTTATGGGCAATATTGTCAAGACATGTCTTGCTTCGAGGTCTTGTAGGTTCATTTACGCTCAATTTGATGTTAAAACGCGATAATATTTCTTCGAAACGCCTAGTAGCAGGGTCCTTTTTTAAAATGTTTATGTTAAAGTCGCCACAGATAACAACTTTTTTATTTCGATAACAAACATTACTCAGAAGTTGAGCAAGTTTCGCAAAAAATTGCCCTCGTAGTGATACTAAATTTTTTGGAGATCTATATAGGCATACTACTATGATATTATGTTCTGTTAATTCTATCGCACAGCACTCAAAAATGTTTGTCGTACTCAAAGTATTTATTTCATGTAGAATTTTATATTTATGTTGATCGTAGATTAGTATGCACGAACCACCCGATCGATTTTGCCGACAGAATTTAGTAGCTAGATTATAATTCGGTATATTAAGTATTGTAGAATCAGTTTGAATCATGTTGTGCTCCGTTACACATATAACGTCTATAAAAGTATTATTATTTTTCAAGTTGTCTATACATACAGTTAGGTCATCCATTTTACCAATAAGACCATCCATATTTTGATGCATTATATGTACAAAGTTATACACGAAAAAACTCTCTATTTGCTGCAACCTTGTTTTGTGAGTCATTTATTGCATATATATCATTATTATTTGTATTTATTTCCCGTTGAGTTTGTGTACTTTTATCATGTTTTTCTGATACTTTGGAACTTAGCATCATATTGTTTAGTTTGTTTACATAATCTAAGCGTATAAGATCTCTTAGAATTTGTCTTGCCGTATATAACACAATATGTTTTTCTTTCGGTATATATCTACAGTAATTCATGTCTATAAAATTTACATTTTTATATTTGTCACATATGGATTTCAAATCATCATTAAGTTTTTTTATTTGTAACGAATGGTTATAAGGAATTTCTGAAACAATTATATTCGGAGTTTTGTTAATTTTAAAAAATTCGTTTAGATATGTTTGAAATTCATATGGACTTGTTTCCTTTGTCCAACCACGACAGACTATGCCAGTATTCGGTTATAGACCTCCATTCCAACAGCAGAGGCAGTTCCAACCTCAGCGACCATTCCAAGCACAACGTACGCCATTCCAAAACAATGGATTTAAATTTGGAATCCCGACTAACCAACAAAATAGACCGGTACAAAACCAACCGATAAGACCATTACCAGACTCAGACGTTACTATGAGAACAGCACCTTTCAGACAAAACATGCTGACTGACGATTCTTACTTTGACGAGACAAACCAAGAATATGGATACGACGAGACCGATTACGCAGGTTATTACGGACAAGAATTTGACGAACAAGAATTCGCTTACCAAACTGAACAATACCCTGACTATTCTTACGAAAACACTTGCGAACAAGAACAAAATTTTCACACAGCTCCGACAAATGCAACGGTGAAATAATACAACTCAATCATCTTGATAACATATTAAAATTGCCGCACATTATAATCCCGGAAATAAACAGTAAATTCTTTATAGACACCGGTAGTAGCAGATCATTCATAAGCCCAGCAAAAGCCGACGAGTTCTTTAACAACTATAAATCCTACGAACCGTTTACAGTGGTCAGTACACATGCACAAAGTACGCATGACGAAGTAGTTGCAATTCCATTACCTAATACATTCAAAGGCAAAATGATACAAAAGTTTTACGTGTATGAAGTAGACAAACGTTATGATGGAGTAATAGGTGTCGACCTCCTAAAAAGATTAGGTGCAAAGATAGATATGGATAAGCAAGTCCTTCAGACTCGCAATACGCGTATACCCATTTTATACAGCCCACCGTATGAGGTAGAGATACCAGCGCGTTCCGAAACTAGGGTTCGAATCCCTACACAATTACAAAATGGCGAAGCTATTTTAGAGTACTTACAGTTCACCGAAGGCGTCAGAATGCCTACCGCACTAGTAAAATGCGAGACCTATTTTGCAGAAACGGTAATTCAAAACACAAACAATCGAGATATAACAATCGAAATTAAAGAACCATTCGACGTAACAATGTGTAAATTGGAGGAATGTGAGATAAATTGCATGAAAGAGGAAAGCATGAATGACAACTTGTTAGTTGAAAACTTACAAAAATTAAGACTCGAACATACGAACACGCAAGAACGCGATAGTATCTACAATCTGTGCCACGAACACCGCGACATTTTCTATGCCGAAGACATACCATTGACGTTCACTAATCAAGTAAAACACAACATACGAACGACCAATGAAGATCCGATCTATATAAGACCTTATAGACACCCGCCAGTCGTAAACCAGGAAATTCAGAAACAGGTCGATAAATTGTTGAAGGACAACGTTATCACAGAGTCACACTCACCCTGGAGTGCACCTGTCCACCTGGTGCCAAAAAAATTGAACGCGTCAGGAGAACGAAAGTTTAGGATGGTAATAGATTACCGTCGCTTGAACGAAATTACGGTAGACGACAAATACCCTCTGCCTAATATAACTGATCTTTTTGATAAAATCGGGAAGTCCCAGTACTTCAGCACAATCGATTTAGCCAGTGGGTATCACCAAATTGAAGTCAACGAAGCGGATAGAGCCAAGACCGCGTTTACCACACAAGCAGGTCATTTCGAATTCAAGAGAATGCCTTTCGGTCTAAAAACCGCACCAGCTACTTTCCAGAGAGCTATGGACAATGTGCTTAGAGGTCTCCAAGGTATGCATTGTCTAGTTTACCTTGATGACATCATAGTCTTTTCCACCAGCCTAGAAGAACACATAGAGAAGTTACGGAAAGTGTTTGATCGTCTCAGACAAACGAACCTTAAAGTAACGCTCGACAAATGTGAATTTCTACGGAAAGAAGTACTTTACCTTGGTCATACGATCACCAGGGAAGGTCTAATGCCTAACAACGATAAAATAAAGACAGTCCAAAACTTCCCACTTCCGCGAACACCGACGGAAATAAAAAGCTTTCTCGGCTTAGTAGGATATTACCGAAAGTTCATAAAAGACTTCACGAAACTTACTCAGCCTATGACATCATGCTTGAAAAAAGGAAAAAAAATTGACGTGACAAATCGCGAATACGTAGAAGCATTCGAAAAATGTAAGGAGCTTTTAACACACGCACCGCTCTTACAATTCCCTGATTTTGACAAACCTTTTGTCCTCACGACAGACGCCTCAAATTATGCAGTAGGCGCCGTCCTCTCTCAAGGACCTATTGGCAGCGACAAACCCGTAGCATATGCAAGTCGTACGTTAAACGACGGCGAAACCCGCTATAGTACAATCGAAAAAGAATTGCTAGCCATCGTTTGGGCAACCAAACATTTCCGACCGTACTTATATGGTAGGAAATTCACGATTTATACCGATCATAGACCATTAATTTGGGCCAAATCAATAAACGAACCAAATAGCAAGCTGACGAGATGGAAATTGCGTCTCTCAGAATTCGACTATGACATAAAACACAAAGAAGGCAAGAAAAACTGCAATGCCGACGCATTGTCGCGTATAAAAGTGAACGCCTTAACCGACGACGATGTATCAATGAAAGTTAACGTCGATAAAAAGGGTAAACGACCAAAACGTCAGACCGCCGAGGCTTCGATAAGTGAACGATCAGAATCGCCTATTGTCATCTCATCCGATTCTGAGAAAACCGTATCTCTACACAGCGAAAGGGGTAGACGTTCACCATACTCATTACCATCAATAAGTAGCGACACCGCGACCGCATCCGAAGGCCGTGACGACAATGACTCTATAAATACCGTACACTCAGCACAAGATCTTGACACCGACGGTATGCTAATACTGAACGAGGCTATCGACACCAAGCCCAATCAAATACTCGTACATACATGGCAAAGAAATGAATTAACGGTTAAAGATTTATCCCGAGACAAACAAAAGGTTCTGGAAGTCCACTTACCTGAAAACAATCCTGAACTAGTAAAACGATTCCTGAAAAACTACATTCGACCCAAGATTAAATATTTCTTCTACTTCGAAAGCGACATACACCGCAAACAATTTTCGGAAGCAACGATTTTCCTTTTCCAAAAAGGAACTGTAAAATTCTATGAATGTAAAAACCGAGTAATTTACGTAGAAGACGAAAAAGAACAACGCGAAATCATACTTAAATACCACGACGGTAAGAACAGTCACAGAGGGATAAAAGAAACACTCGTGCACTTAAGACGAACTTATTACTGGAAAAACATGGAACAAACAGTATCAAGCGTTATTAACGCATGCGAAACGTGTAAAAAAATGAAATATGATAGAAAACCGCTAAAACCCGAGCTTCAGCTCACGCAAACGCAGATATACATAATTTTCAAACGCTTTTTACAAGATTAAGTGAAATTGAGACAGCCATTGCTTTTGCTAAAGTTAATCAGTTACACCAATCGATCATAGACACCGACGAACTGATACAATTGTTGAAGAAAATTGAAAAGACCGATAACCTTGTATTCCCTGTAACTTTAGAAAACATTGTCAAAATCGAACAAAGTATGGAGATAAAAGCTTACATGAAACAAAATCAGATAAAACTAATTATGCAGATTCCTTTGATTCACGACGAAACGTCAATTATTACAAGTTGATCCCATTACCTATCTACCACAAGTCCTATGGCCTCACCTCTACCATCATTCCCAAATATCCCTACCTCTTAGTGAAAGGGTTGAAAACGCAACTGCTATCCCAGCCATGCAGCGAGATAGACGAGGATCGCTTCCTATGTTACGAGAGCGACGCATCATCACTAATCGAAGATAACTGTATCACCGAGTTGATAAACTTCAAGAGCAACATCACGAGCTGCAACTCAGTTCCAGTAATTATCGACGACGTCAAGGCTTTCAATCTCCAACCGAACTATTGGATCCTGTATTCTAAAGTGGAAACAACTCTCATTGAAAACTGTGAAGATGAAGTAAAGCATCACATCATTTTCGGCACGTACATTTTAATTGCAGATAATAACTGTGAAATCAAAATCAAGAATCTCAAGATTAGGCAGCATCAAGAAACTCAATGGAAAGACGTGGTTAACAGTTTTCACGTAATCAACTTACCTGCAACACTGACGGACACGGCAGCCTGTATGCAGCGGAAACCTGTTGACCTTAATAGTATCGATTTGACTGAGACGCGGTTCCTTAATTTTTTATTGCAGAAAAGTGGAAGTAAGATTAGTGATAAGAACTATGTTAATCAATTAGATAATAAGATAATTGATATTGGAAATTTGTCTTTTTGCATTATGTTAACCTTCTGCTTTATAATTATTATATATGTTTAGGAATAAGATTAAAAAAATATGTTGTAAGGTCCGAAATCATCCCGAAATAATGGATAATTTCGAACTCACGGAGGGAGGAGTTATACCGCCTGAACCCGAACCTAACCCTGTATTCGTAATCTCATAAATATTGTTATAAGAATTATAAGAAAGAGTATGTTATGAAATGTCAGCATGCGATAAGCACATCCTGCCCACAATTCCAAGTAATCAATCACGCCACCCAAGCTTTCGTTAAACATAAGTTAGAGAATAAGTTTAGTCATAATTTGTCATCAACTGAATAAAGACGTAATTAAAATATTAATTCGCTTTTTAAAAAGTTCTTCCTGCGTCGCCCGTCTATGTCTACATTTTAAACAAACAACAAAGAGAACATAAAAGAGTTTATCTATCTATCTATTAGACAAAATCACAAACATAAAAAGAAACTATTTTTGCCTTAAACCAGTCTCAGTTCAGCATAATGCCGATCGTAAACAACCGGTCCTGGTTCTTGGTTTCATTTGTTTGGTTGGTGGATAAGAATAGGAGCTCTAATTTTTAAGACTTTTAAGTATAAGGACTTTTAGGACTTTTTAAGGTCAGAGTGAATAGGTATCTTCTGAATCTGCATCTTTCTTCGGCCATATTGTGGCTAACCAACAAGCTAGGTGGTAGCCAAGCACAGCTTAGTTCATTAAAAATGTACAAAAAACATTTAGTTTCGCCACATTAGTCCGTGGATTTTGTCAATGAGAGGATCCATGACGGGCAGAATTGATAGAGAATAGATAACTGATAAAAGAAAGTTTATAAACGCCCGTTATAACGGCAAAAGCGATTTTGATAAAAACCAATCGAAGAACCACCTAGAAAACCTGCTTTCGTATAAAAAAAACTGCGTCCAAATCGGTTCACTCGTTTAAGAGCTATGGTGCCACAGACAGATCAAATTTATAGCACTTCTCTTTTTGCGTCGGAGGTCAAAAAATAAATTTGAATGACAATTAAAGTAGATATAAATAAAAATTACCTGCCATAGAACCCATAAAGCTTAATATTTGGACATCATTCTCGGGAGCCACTTTTTCTATCGGTTTAGCCAAAATAACAAGATTGTTATTTCCACCTTTACATCTTTTCCTTTGCGACTTAATTAATTCTTCAGCCCGCACTCTTTCTATTTATGATTTTTTAGCTTTTCCGCCATTGCTTCGTGTAATTGTTTGGGTGAGAGGTCATTTTTTATAAAGCTTAATTTTTGACATCATTCTCGGGAGCCACTTTTTCTATCGGTTTAGCCGAATTATCAACATTTTTTTTTTCCACGTTTATATCTTTTCCTTTGCGACTCAATTAATTCTTGAGCCCGTATCCTTTCCTTAACTTTTTTTAGCTTTTCCGCTTTTTCGTCTCCTATTTCTTCGCTGTCATATTTTTTCTCGGTATGTGCCAAAACTTTATTTTTGGTTTTATCCTTTGGAATCACTGCGGGAAATGTAGCATCTTTTCGTGATTTATTGGGTGAGAGGTCATTTTTTACAAAGCTCAATTTTTTGACTTCATTCTCGGGAGCCACTTTTTCTATCGGTTTAGCCGAATTATCAACATTTTTTTTCCACGTTTATATCTTTTCCTTTGCGACTCAATTAATTCTTGAGCCCGTATCCTTTCCTTAACTTTATTTAGCTTTTCCGCTTTTTCGTCTCCTATTTCTTCGCTGTCATATTTTTTCTCGGTATGTGCCAAAACTCTATTTTTGGTTTTATCCTTTGGAATCACTGCGGGAAATGTAGCATCTTTTCGTGATTTATTGGGTGAGAGGTCATTTTTTACAAAGCTTAAGTTTTTGACTTCATTCTCGGGAGCCACTTTTTCTATCGGTTTAGCCGAATTATCAACATTTTTTTCCACGTTTTTATCTTTTCCTTTGCGACTCAATTAATTCTTGAGCCCGTATCCTTTCCTTAACTTTTTTTAGCTTTTCCGCTTTTTCGTCTCCTATTTCTTCGCTGTCATATTTTTTCTCGGTATGTGCCAAAACTTTATTTTTGGTTTTATCCTTTGAAATCACTGCGGGAAATGTAGCATCTTTTCGTGATTTATTGGGTGAGAGGTCATTTTTTATAAAGCTTAATTTTTTGACATCATTCTCGGGAGCCACTTTTTCTATCGGTTTAGCCGAATTATCAACATTTTTTTTCCACGTTTATATCTTTTCCTTTGCGACTCAATTATTTCTTGAGCCCGTATCCTTTCCTAAACTTTATTTAGCTTTTCCGCTTTTTCGTCTCCTATTTCTTCGCTGTCATATTTTTTCTCGGTATGTGCCAAAACTTTATTTTTGGTTTTATCCTTTGGAATCACTGCGGGAAATGTAGCATCTTTTCGTGATTTATTGGGTGAGAGGTCATTTTTTACAAAGCTTAATTTTTTGACTTCATTCTCGGGAGCCACTTTTTCTATCGGTTTAGCCGAATTATCAACATTTTTTTTCCACGTTTATATCTTTTCCTTTGCGACTCAATTAATTCTTGAGCCCGTATCCTTTCCTTAACTTTTTTTAGCTTTTCCGCTTTTTCGTCTCCTATTTCTTCGCTGTCATATTTTTTCTCGGTACGTGCCAAAACTTTATTTTTGGTTTTATCCTTTGGAATCACTGCGGGAAATGTAGCATCTTTTCGTGATTTATTGGGTGAGAGGTCATTTTTTACAAAGCTTAAGTTTTTGACTTCATTCTCGGGAGCCACTTTTTCTATCGGTTTAGCCGAATTATCAACATTTTTTTCCACGTTTATATCTTTTCCTTTGCGACTCAATTAATTCTTGAGCCCGTATCCTTTCCTTAACTTTTTTTAGCTTTTCCGCTTTTTCGTCTCCTATTTCTTCGCTGTCATATTTTTTCTCGGTATGTGCCAAAACTTTATTTTTGGTTTTATCCTTTGAAATCACTGCGGGAAATGTAGCATCTTTTCGTGATTTATTGGGTGAGAGGTCATTTTTTACAAAGCTTAATTTTTTGACTTCATTCTCGGGAGCCACTTTTTCTATCGGTTTAGCCGAATTATCAACATTTTTTTTCCGCGTTTATATCTTTTCCATTGCGACTCAATTAATTCTTGAGCCCGTATCCTTTCCTTAACTTTTTTTAGCTTTTCCGCTTTTTCGTCTCCTATTTCTTCGCTGTCATATTTTTTCTCGGTACGTGCCAAAACTTTATTTTTGGTTTTATCCTTTGGAATCACTGCGGGAAATGTAGCATCTTTTCGTGATTTATTGGGTGAGAGGTCATTTTTTACAAAGCTTAATTTTTTGACTTCATTCTCGGGAGCCACTTTTTCTATCGGTTTAGCCGAATTATCAACATTTTTTTTTCCACGTTTATATCTTTTCCTTTGCGACTCAATTAATTCTTGAGCCCGTATCCTTTCCTTAACTTTTTTTAGCTTTTCCGCTTTTTCGTCTCCTATTTCTTCGCTGTCATATTTTTTCTCGGTATGTGCCAAAACTTTATTTTTGGTTTTATCCTTTGGAATCACTGCGGGAAATGTAGCATCTTTTCGTGATTTATTGGGTGAGAGGTCATTTTTTACAAAGCTTAATTTTTTGACTTCATTCTCGGGAGCCACTTTTTCTATCGGTTTAGCCGAATTATCAACATTTTTTTTCCACGTTTATATCTTTTCCTTTGCGACTCAATTAATTCTTGAGCCCGTATCCTTTCCTTAACTTTTTTTAGCTTTTCCGCTTTTTCGTCTCCTATTTCTTCGCTGTCATATTTTTTCTCGGTATGTGCCAAAACTTTATTTTTGGTTTTATCCTTTGAAATCACTGCGGGAAATGTAGCATCTTTTCGTGATTTATTGGGTGAGAGGTCATTTTTTATAAAGCTTAATTTTTTGACATCATTCTCGGGAGCCACTTTTTCTATCGGTTTAGCCGAATTATCAACATTTTTTTTCCACGTTTATATCTTTTCCTTTGCGACTCAATTATTTCTTGAGCCCGTATCCTTTCCTTAACTTTATTTAGCTTTTCCGCTTTTTCGTCTCCTATTTCTTCGCTGTCATATTTTTTCTCGGTATGTGCCAAAACTTTATTTTTGGTTTTATCCTTTGAAATCACTGCGGGAAATGTAGCATCTTTTCGTGATTTATTGGGTGAGAGGTCATTTTTTATGAAGCTTAATTTTTTGACATCATTCTCGGGAGCCACTTTTTCTATCGATTTAGCCGAATTATCAACATTTTTTTTCCACGTTTATATCTTTTCCTTTGCGACTCAATTAATTCTTGAGCCCGTATCTCTTAAGTTCACTTAACATCTAGCGGAAATACATATATCCGCGCCATTAAAAAGGGACATCTAATGTTTACTTAATTTCCAGTGAGAAACATAATATATTATGCACTAGTACATAATTTTTGTACAATTTCTGTGTAAACAAAATGAATAAAATCGTTAACTTCGTAATGATATTAATATGTAATAAAAAAAAAACGACGGGTTGCACTCCGGGAGTGCCGGCAGAAGTGAAAGTGTATTAACGTTGTGCGTTTTGGATATTTTGGAATGGTTAGGGAATAATTTTGCACGAATTGCTTTAATTATTTTAATAGAAAAATGAATCGATATCGTGTCCACTATAATCACTAGGTCACAACACTATAACTGTCAAATTAGAACATTCGCGCAAGCGCCCTGCGCCGCCTAAACGAAACAGCCGGCGCAGGCATACATTTTCGCCGCGCCGTAGAAAGAGAGGGGGATACTAGCTGTCTACTCTCCATCCGTCTTACGAATTTTCGATCAGGTCACGTGACCCTGTCGCGAGTTTAACATTTTTTACCCATTCCAAAAAAGTGTACAACGCCGCTAAAGAAGTTTTCACTTCAAAAAAATAATTTAAGAAATTAATAAATAAGTGATTAATAATGAAAAGTTTAAAAGAAATAAAATTACTTCTTATATCCGGCAAATACAGATTTTTTTTTTAATAATATAAACTTTATAAATAATGGCAAGAAGTGGTTTCAATCTCGCACAATTTTAGCGGTTTTTGGGAATAGCAACCTTAACTAGTGAATCTAACGATCCACTTAACATTCATCGGGAAGTATACCCGTAACAAACCAGTGAGTGAGTTAACCAACAGTCCGATTTTACTCAAAAATTAAATCTTAGCTCGTAAATCTCGAAGATATACTTTCAACATAATTATAATAAAGTCAACTATAAACATATGAAAGCCTTTTCTCTTTCTCTTTATAAAATGTAGGTAGAAATAAATTAAACGAAAACAAAACGGTATTATAAAAATACTGCTCAGCTATTTTAACGACTTCGCGCATCGTTTTCCAAATTCAAATATACGTATACACAATGGGCAAGTACCAAAACGTATCATGTGCTATTAAAAAGTAGGCCTAACCTACCCTCTTCAGAGTGGATGTTTTATGAAAATGCGCGCCATAGTACTGCCAAGGAGTAGCCTTGGCCAAGTACCTACACGCACCTGCATTTACTTTTAATTAAAATCACATTATCAAAAAATTACCCCTATTGAAAACGGTACGTGAATTTTACCACCCACCCAATGCATATACGCACATTACATTTATCAATTTCTATACAATAAATTAATTTTAAACACAAATACCTTGGTAAAAGTAAGATGAAAAGAGAAAGAGAAAACAAAAGCCACAATAACAAGATTAGCATACCTTCATTTTTTTGGTGTATCCTGCACATCGTCTGCGTTTAGCTCTCCATGCTGCTGCTCGTGGTGATCTCGCTACAGGGGGAGCTCCCTGAGCTCGGTTAGCTTGTAGAGCAACGGCGTTCACACGTCTGCTGCTTTTTTAACATCATGTTTTAACATTTTCTTTTCTTCATTTGCGGCTTGGCGTGAGTTTTTTAACACTTCTGAAGTATGAAGAAAACACCTCTTTTCACGCCAGGATGGTATATATTTATATAACACTTTCTAAATCACAATTATATTCACAGTAACAGTATTACATCGACGTCTGATCGAAACTAAAGCTAAAACCGAATTGCCTTTCACTTCTCAACATGCCACCTCGCCAAGTCTTATCCCCTCTACTTTACAATCGTTCTTCCTTTAGCGCTATTGCGTTTACTGGGCGGGGCGACATGTTTCCGGTGACCATTTTAATAAATAAATAAATAAATAAATAAACGTTTCACACTCAAAGCTCCCCACTAGGAATAAATCCTGTGTCGGGGATGCCATGGAACACACACAAAGACAAGGACAACTAACACCCAGACCCAGAACAGATATTTAAATTCATCATTCAAACATCTGCCCCGGCCGGGAATCGAACCCGGGACCTCTGGCTTATAAAGCGGATACACTACCGCTGAGCCAAACAGGCCGACAAAAAGACAAAATTAAAAGACAATCAAAAGACTGTTTATCAAATTAAATACCAAATGATATAAAATCGAGTAAATGACATTAAGGTGATTAAATTTATACTTTACATAATTAAAAATCATGACACGAAGGATTTACTTCGAAACCGTAATATCGTAAATAAAAAACGAACAAGAACCGTCCGACACACCAGGACGCGAGATCGAACCCACCCCAGAGCGCCCTCGTCCGCAGGTGGGGACAATGGACGCGCGCGCGCCGCCGCCGGAGAGCATCCTGACCAATCTCTCGAACTTTTACCAAGACATTATACACTGCAACGAAAGCAACGTCTACATCACAAACTATCTATTTGGCCGTACCTTAGACTTGATCACGCTGGCGCTGCCGTCCAGGTGAGTGCCGCACCGCCCCGCGAGCGAGGCGGTAAGGCGCAGCGGCCTGACCCGTGCCATGTGTTCCAGGGAGACCGAGGCCGCTTCGCCAACCCCGCCGTCGCTGCAAATCGAGCCGCCCGTGCTGCCGCTCGATCTGCACGAGCCGCCGCCAGCGCCAGCCACGTCCCCACCCCAGGGTACGCCCCCGCATCCCGACGCCCCGTAGCCTCCGCCGCCCGCCGCGCTTGCGTCCTGCGATCGTGCGAGCTCCGAGCTCGTGGAGCTTGTCGATTGTCCGTTGCGAATTTTCATCGAATGTTCATTCAAGTAGGCGGATCTCACCTGTGTGTGGAAACAAAAACTCAGCTGTTCCATGCATTGTATACCTATGGACATTATAATCTGAAATAAATGAATTGAATTGATAGAAAAATCCCATCTTTCGCTTTTGGCCTAGCATAAAGCGTACCAATAAATAAAATAATGAGTCAAATAGTCAAATTCGACGTGACTTGGAAACAACATGAAAAGTGACAAACATCAAATGGCACTTCTTTTTTTCTTTAATTTTGATAGACTTAGGCTCTTGGTACATTTCGCTACGCAAATTTTCGAAACTAATCTTGTAAAGTTATGTCGCAAATATGAACACTGCAACCTTTACATTTTAGGTTTCCTTTACAAATTGTCTACAGTTTCTAGTGACGAAGATAAGATAAGATAAGACGAAGAATACAGCAACAGAGTATTAAAGCAGAGCAATTTGAATGAAGTTGCTGATATATTATTATATACGATGATTGGCAAAACTTAGAAGAAAACGCTAAACAAAAAAGAAGTTAGTCAAATTAATTAATTATTTATTCAACAATATACTTGTATCACTCACTACATAAAACAAAGTATCATCATTTACCTACATATTATTTACGGCTTTACAAACTCCGTCACACTATTTCGTCCTGTAGCTAAAACTTACAAATACTTATCTTGCCAGGGTAGCTTTCTTTCGTTAAGAAAATAGTTTTTAAAGTTTTCTCTTGCTGTTTTTCCAGAATTTGATACAGTAATAATTTGGTTCCTTGTACTTGTAAGAGTTGTTGAGGTACGTCGCGAAATATGTGCATATTGTTCTCGTTCTCTTGCTATGACAAAATTATGTAAAATACAAACAGCTTTTACGATAGCGATGATTGTATTCACATTAGTTGCAATCGGTGTATGCAGAACTCTCCATTTGCCTGTTAGGATGCCGAATGCACATTCCACGCATCTCCTAGCCCGGCTATGACGATAATTGTAAATTCGCTCTTCCTTATTTAAACTTTTACTAGGAAAAGGCCTCAAGATATGCTTTTGTAATCCAAATGCCTCATCTCCAAGAACACGAAAGGTTGGGGCAATCCATTTGAATTAGGCAATTTAGTATAGTTAGGAATCTTCAGAGACCCACGAGCTAATTTTTTGCCAAAAGCACTTTCTATAAATATATTACTGTCAGCATTTCGTCCGCAAGCACCTACATCAATAGCAATAAAAGAACAGTTTGCATCTGCTACGGCTAACAGAACAATTGAGAAGAACTTCTTATAATTAAAATAGTTAGACCCACTTTTTGGTGGTTTTCGCATACGAATATGCTTGCCATCGATAGATCCTATACAATTAGGATAGTTGGTTTTTTTATAATATCGTTTTGCTATTTCTAGCCACAATTCTTCAGAAGGTTCTGGCATTTCTTGTGGCTGTAAAATATCCCATATAAATGCATGCAGTTTCATTTATTATTTTCGATACCGTCGATTTCCAACAAGAAACTCTTGGGCAATTTTTCTGTAAGTTAGTCCACTTGACAGGAATCTGGAAAGAATATTGAACTACTGATTACTTTTGTTTCAGTAAAAGACCTACAAAAAAAAATGGAAGGGTTTGCGCGACTATCACGCCAGAGAAAAAAATAAAGATTCCTCACTCAAAAGCGGAAGTGGGGCACCAAAAAAACGGAAGACACCATACTTGGACATGTTACACTTTTAAATGTTTCTAGAGCTAGCAACCAGACATCTGGCAACATTAGCGCCGAGACGTCTAGCGACAGTAGCGCTATATTAGATGAAAACATGGACGTAATAATAATAGCAGGACTGAGTACTAAACAAAAAATCTAAATATTTTGCTTTTGTAAAACAAACTTTAATGCTCAGTACTTAAGACATAGTTTTACGCTACCTACATGTACAGGGGCAAAACGGTCCGAGCAAGATGGTTATAACGGAGGCCGTTTGTCACTTTCTAACACTTGGCATGCGGCAAAAAGTTGGCAGTTAGTAGAAAATTAAAATGATTGTTTTAGACCATTTTTAGACAATTAATGAAATTTTTATCTATACCTACTTGAAGCGTAACTTATTTATTTAATTAAAATATATGATCAAACGAACTTCAAAGTGAAGTTCGATCATTATTGTATGAATCGCTTCATTCGAAGATATTATGATTTAATTACGACCTGTAGTACCTCTATTTGCTAGGCAACTTCGCACAATTTTTAGAGACTTAAAACGATTTAGTGACTTGAAACGTATTTCCGGCCCCTCCTACTACTACTACTAGTGTAGCCATCTTGTGTTTTACTCATACTTTTAGAGTCAACTAGTTGCAAAAGCTTTCTTAATAGGGCCTTTTGGGAGGGTGGGTGATCATATCTTCGAATGAAGCGATTCATACAATAATGATCGAACTTCACTCTGAAGTTCGTTTGATCATATATTGTATATTCATCGCTTCATTCTTCAGATATGATTTAATTACGACCTGTAGATGTTAAGAGCAGAAAGTTTTGCAATACTTAATCATATAAAAGCAATAATGGTTCCAAGAATATGTATGGTCGTTCGTCGTAGCTGACGTCACGACTGCTATTTTTGGGTCGGATTTTTTATCACACTACCTGTTACCAGATTGGCTTGTAAAAAAATTGGTTTATAGCCTTAACAACTTGTCATCAGCTGAAGTCTCTATACTATCGGATCAACCCAGCGAAGAAGCGGTGGTTTCACCAAACTCTGCTTTTGCACAAGTGCTAGCAGAATTTCCTGAAATCACCCCACTTCCGGGCTTGCTTAAACTGATCAAGCACAGCACTGTGCATTATATACAGCTCACAAATGAGCAACCAATCTTGTACGGTAGCCACCGACTGCCTCCCCAAAAGATTGTCCCTGCCAAAAACGACGACACGACTGACACGAGGCGCTCATGTAGAGATTACTGCGCGCTAAACGTGAGAACTGTAGAGGATAGATACGACTCCCACATCAACAATTTTCCGCTCAATCTCACAGGCTCGAGAATTTTTAGCAAAATAGTCCTAGTCAAGGACTATCATCAAATCAACCTGTGGCCGAAAAAGATAGTTCGAAGACCGCTATTGTTACCCCGTTTGGCCTCTATGAATTTCCGTTTATGACCTTGGGGCTCCGTAACCTGAGGAGTGAAACATCCCAACGTTTTATCGCTGAGGTCACACAGGGTCTCAACTTCTGTTTTTCCCACAAGGATGACATCCTCATATACTCAGCTCATGAGGTTCTCCACCAGGAACACCTCCGGATTCTTTTCAGTTGCCTGCGGGACTATGGCGTGACGGTCAACCCTTCCAAATGCATTTTTGGACTCAGTGAGATCACGTTTCTAGACTATGTCATCAGCCCATCATATATAAAGGGGGAGGACAATATCGTAGCCAACGCTATGTCGCGCTTTGAAGCCATCCCTGTGGAACAGGACTACGAGGCCGTTGCCCGATCTCAAGAGAATGATATCGAGTTATTCAACCTGGGTCCAGTCACTCACGATAATCCTCCTCGGCATTCATTCCGCTTTCAAGGAAGACCTGAAAGCCACGAGTGAATTACTTGTCTCCAGCTCATATCAAGATAGTACTACTGACCCTGCTGATTGTGTGACTCCTGCTTCCAGCTGCTTCCAGCTCCTGCGCCTCTTCATTATCACTCCCACTTCTTTCATCTTTAAGGAGCTCTCATCAGCGACTCACGTGCGGGCCTGTGCAACCAACCTGCCTGTGTAGGTTGGTTGCACAGGCCCGCATAGAGTCGTGGATCGTGCCAACGATGGTAAAACCATCCCTCTAAATGTCAAGGACACGCAGATGGTCGTGAGCGTTGAGCACGTTAAACTGGCAATTTTGGACCACACTACTTATTCCGTTCCGAGTGAGCCTTCGATGACATCACCTCTATTTTAACCTGTCTCTACCCAACCACTTCCTGTTGCAGCCCCAGCACTTTGCACTCTTGCGTCACCATCCTCTATTTCCCCCCTACCACTATCTGTCCCCACTTCAGCGTCTTCTGCCTCTGTGTCAGATACCGTTACGAGGACTGGCAGAAAGGTCAATATCAGAGGCAATTTATATCTCTGAATTTTGTTTCCATGTTGGTGTTTTATTATTTTTGTGTATCTTATTCCTTGTACGGGTTTGTATTACCCGTGGGGGGCTGGTGTGGAGTTCTGAGAGTGCACCACACTAGTTATAAGTTAGCATTATCTGTGGGTCGCGCGCGACATCAATAAATACTAAAAGACGTCGAATTAAGCGCGCGACTTATCACTAGTTTATTGTCTATGGCTTACGAAACTCGACTTGTAGGACGAGTCTATTTTTTGTAATCTGAATATACACTTGTGATTGTATTTAAAATGTGTGTGCTGTAACTGTAAGGATTATCTGTGGATCGCGCACGACATCAATAAATACTAAAAGAAGTCGAATTAACGACCCGTCACTAGATTATTGTCTATGCTATGGCATACTAAACTCGACTTGTAGGTCGAGACTTTAAACTAGTCACTTTAAGTTTTAAGAAGCAGAAGAGCTTTTTAAGTTTTTTTTTCTTGTAATTTTTTAATGGATACCCATTAAAAGAATAAACTTTAGAATACCTAAGCCAATATATACTTGTGATTGTATTTATAATTTGTTTTCAATCTCCTGTCACCCCACAAAGCAATTCAAAGGAACCTCGGTCCTACAGCATTGTGAATTTTGATTGGATCTGATCAAATATTTTTAGGTAGGTACTTGTCTAAGTTTTAACCTGAGTTTTTAAAGTGTTTGACCACCAATTCGCCTGATGGTAAGCGACTATATGGTCAAAGATGAAGCACGCAAGCCTAGAAGATACCTATTTATCCTGACCTTGAAAAGCCCGAGATTGTATCTCTCAAGAAACAATAAAGCCGCAGTCTGTTCAATATCTGTCTGTACGAATCAACAACGAGGATTCAAAACGTTTTGTACGAAATTAAGGAAAAATCCACGGTGTAAGGGTGGTATAAAGGCGTCTTTCTACTTTTATCTTTTTACTTTTCCTATTTTAATGCAGGAATTGCCGTTAAGAGATCAAGCAGAGCCACGGGGAAAGCCTCCTGGCAGAATGCGATCCGTC
Source organism: Alcis repandata (assembly GCA_949125135.1). Taxonomy (NCBI): domain Eukaryota; kingdom Metazoa; phylum Arthropoda; class Insecta; order Lepidoptera; family Geometridae; genus Alcis; species Alcis repandata. The sequence goes on from OX421249.1 coordinate 3,121,954, forward strand.
GCCGAAAAGTTCCATAGCAGGTTTTGGAAAGAGAAGAAGCCAACTTCTGATGTATTAGATACTATTTGAAAATGCATTACATTTATGTGCCTATATTTTACGATACAATATGTTTTTATCCCACACTAAAATACCTACATATCTCTAACTCACTAGTAGGTGCTATTTTACGCAATTGAGTAGGTAACAAGACGAGCAAACCGCTCGCCTAAAATTAAACATCACTACCACCAAAACACCAGCAACGTCACTACCAATGAAATCGTTTTATGCCTATCTACATGAATAAATATCATACACTTAATTAGCTTCTGCAACGAGGTAGGTATCTGTGTGACCACCGAGTAGGGTTTGTCCAGTTTCTAGTTCGAGGAAGTCTGCCGAAGAGAGTCTGGCCTTGTAAGCAGGTCTGACTAAGTAAAGTAAGGCTGTCTTACATAGGCTTACATTCTTACATCTAGGCGAGATCTCGCTAATAAAACTCAAAGCGCTTTCCTTCTTCTTTTCTTTTAAAAGTGAAGATCTTTTAAATTACCGTGGAATTAAGCTGAGTGATACACGGATAATGAAGGAGTACCTACTTAAGGCGTTTCGGGAACAATTCCTACAGGCAGATGCTGTCTTCTAGATTCGTATGCTAAGCCTGAAAAGGCTCGTAGTACTCATCATTATGAATAACTTTTACTATGGGACTAACCCGGAATTCGCGAGAAAAAAATCCGCTGTTCCATAGAAAAATCAATATCTCTCGACAAAATGTATGAAGCAGCTGATTTTTTTTTACGAATTCTGGTTTGGACCCAAAGTTAAAGTTGTTCATAATGATGAGTATCTACATAATTATGTTAGGTGTACAACTTTGCTTCTGACGTTTTTTTCCGAAATTCGAGGCTTTATTGTAAAAAACTGGTTATACATTTATGATTCAAAGTATTGACTTTATAAGACTGAGTCTTGATCAAGTAATGCCTCCAATTGTGCATCTTCGAAAACCTTCTCTCTTCCACCGCCATGCTGGTCTTCGACGTCAAAATCACAGTTCTTTGAGCGTTGAAACCACTCTCGGCACGTTCTTTCACTAATAGCGGCCTCACCATAGGTATTTGAGAGTATTCGATGAGCCCCAGCCGCAGATTTCTTCATAAATTAAAACCTCCCGCAAATGACGAGAATTTGGCTCGTAAGCTGACATGTTTAATCGAGAATGACTTTATAATGCAGACACAAATCGACTAATATTTCGATGGCGTTATGTTTACAAATACCTAAGCTTATTGTATGACAACTACTTACGATCTATTTATTTCGACTACCACTTACCGCTACACTCCTACAGCCATCTATTGCAAAACAGCGGAAGCAAAGTTCTACACCAACAATTACAAGTAATACTATGAGCCCTTTTTGGCTTAGCATACTCTTTCCCTATAACCCTGTATATAATACGAATCTAAAAGACAGCATCTGCCTGTGGGAATTGTTCCCAAAACGCCCTATTATCATTGTATTGGATGCTCACCCTTTCGGCGAGATATTTGAGCGGCCAGCCTTTAGGTCAGCTGTTGCATCGACAAGTCCAGAGACAAGGTCTTTATAAATAAATTTATACCCACCCACTAAAAAATATCCAGTTCTGGTATATAGTACTACTAGGATGCAATTAGGAATATTTTGTACAGATTTGTTGTTGCACAAAATACCAACGTTGCGCAACACGAAATTGTTGATTTGGCAATGGAGCTTCTACATTCACGGGTCGCACGCACGCCAAGGTGTTTTTATCTTATAACACGTTCTTAGGGTACCGTAGCAAACTCTCAATCCGATCATCATATTCGTGACATAATTACATTTTTTAAATTTTAAATTTTCTCTCGTTGTAGGTACCAAGTAGGTTTAACATTAATAAAGTTTCATTATTCAGTTTTTTTGAAAAACCATGGAACCAAAATTGTTAATGTATGACGTGAGATTTCGTGGTGAATTAAAAAGACCAAGTTAATGATAATGAAGAGTTAAATATCGCCCTATCCGTGGAAGACTGCCACACTGGCGGTTGTGGCTTTTTTCTTTTATTGCATTTTTGGAATCCTTAAATACATACGCATCTACTCACATTTTCAGAAAATCGGAAAATCCTGTATTTGATATAAAAAAACACGATTTTAAATTTTGACAAAAAGCCACGCTCCAAAATACTCCGTAGAATACAGCCACTAACGCCACTGCGTCCAAATTTATCCGGAGATAACGGCCACACTCGCCTGCGCGGCCGTGTTCGACGGTAAAAGTTGCTTGGGGAGTCGGCCGACAGGGTCGTAAGCGCATCTGTGCCATTACTTGACGGATTTACCGGGCGTGCGGGCGCGTTTGAGTAATTAAACGTTCCAGGAAATTTGTAAATATGTCACGGGAGGGTGAATAAAATTCAAATACTCTATATTTTGTTTTTCATTCTTTATTTGTGCAATAACTTAATGGCTAAAAACAATGCTACTCACAGTAGATAAAATCGAAGAAAAATTAATGATCAAACGAACTTACCAAGTGAAGTTCGATCACAATTATGTGAACGGCTTCATTCGACGCGATTTTGTTTTTGTTTACATATTGTAGTTATGTCTCACGTACTGGCCCTCAACACGGATTGTTTAGAGATTTTATTCCCCGCTTTCAAAGTTTTTTTATTCTGGTAACACTAGAGATCGTCCATAGTCGTTAAGTTCGTTACTATCGTACCCCCACCTCACTTCAGAGCCCAGAAGGGAGCCATCGGCCGGTCGAACTTCATTCTGTTTAGAGCAATAGTTTAAATATCTACTTATTTTGTGACCGGTAATGGAAAAAATTACCCATAAATTGGTTATGATTACCATGTCATGATTTTTAATTATGTATAGTATAAATTTAATCACCTTAATGTCATTTACTCGATTTTATCATTTGGTATTTAATTTCATAAACAGTCGTTTGATTAAAATGGTCACCGGAAACATGTCGCCCCGCCCAGTAAACGCAATAGCGCTAAAGGAAGAACGATTGTAAAGTAGAGGGGATAAGACTTGGCGAGGTGGCATGTTGAGAAGTGAAAGGCAATTCGGTTTTAGCTTTAGTTTCGATCAGACGTCGATGTAATACTGTTACTGTGAATATAATTGTAATATATAAAGTGTTTTATAAATATATACCATCCTGGCGTGAAAAGAGGTGTTTTCTTTATAACCAATTATCAATTTCACATTTCATTATTAGGGTTAGGGCATTTATATACATTGTATATAAGTACTAAGTAGGTACTTAGCTAAGCTATTTATGGAAGGGTGTATATATTAATCGCGTCGAATGAAGCCGTTCACATAATTGTGATCGAACTTCACTTGGTAAGTTCGTTTGATCATTAATTATGTTTCACGGCTTCATTCGACGCGATTTTGTTTTTGTTTACATATTGTAGGATGTTCAGAGAAAATTAGTGTCATGATTTTTAATTATGTATAGTATAAATTTAATCACCTTAATGTCATTTACTCGATTTTATATCATTTGGTATTTAATTTGATAAACAGTCGTTTGATTAAAATGGTCACCGGAAACATGTCGCCCCGCCCAGTAAACGCAATAGCGCTAAAGGAAGAACGATTGTAAAGTAGAGGGGATAAGACTTGGCGAGGTGGCATGTTGAGAAGTGAAAGGCAATTCGGTTTTAGCTTTAGTTTCGATCAGACGTCGATGTAATACTGTTACTGTGAATATAATTGTAATATATAAAGTGTTTTATAAATATATACCATCCTGGCGTGAAAAGAGGTGTTTTCGTTATACCTCAGAAGTGTTAAAAAACTCACGCCAAGCCGCAAACGAAGAAAAGAAAATGTTAAAACATGATGTTAAAAAAGCAGCAGACGTGTGAACGCCGTTGCTCCACAAGCTAACCGAGCTCAGGGAGCTCCCCCTGTAGCGAGATCACCACGAGCATCAGCATGGAGAGCTAAACGCAGACGATGTGCAGGATACACAAAAAAAAAAAATGAAGGTATGCTAATCTTGTTATTGTGTTAAGATTTTGTTTTCTCTTTCTCTTTTCATCTTACTGTTACCAAGGTATTTGTGCTTAAAATTAATTTATTGTATAGAAATTAATAAATGTAATGTGCGTATATGCAATGGGTGGGTGGTAAAATTCACGTACCGTTTTCAATAGGGGTAATTTTTTGATAATGTGATTTTAATTAAAAGTAAATGCAGGTGCGCGTAGGTACTTGGCCTAGGCTACTCCTTGGCAGTACTATGGCGCGCATTTTCATAAAACATCCACTCGGAAGAGGGTAGGTTAGGCCTACTTTTTAATAGCACATGATACGTTTTGGTACTTGCCCATTGTGTATACGTATGTATATTTGAATTTGGAAAACGATGTTGATATTTTCGCGCGAAGTCGTTAAAATAGCTGAGCAGTATTTAAAGTATACCGTTTTGTTTTCGTCTAATTTATATCTACCTACATTTTATAAAGAGAAAGAGAAAATAGCTGTGAAAAAAAACTTTCATATGTTTATAGTTGACTTTATTATAATTATGTTGAAAGTATATCTTCGAGATTTACGAGCTAAGATTTAATTTTTGAATAAAGTCTGACTGTTGGTTAACTCACTCACTGGTTTGTTGCGGGTATGCTTCCCGATGAATGTTAAGTGGATCGTTAGATTCACTAGTTAAGGCTGCTATTCCCAAAAACCGCCAAAATTGTGCGAGATTGAAACCACTTCTTGCCATTTTTTATAAAGTTTATATTATTAAAAAAATAAAATATCTGTATTTGCCGGATATAAGAAGTAATTTTATTTCTTTTAAACTTTTCATTATTAATTACTTATTTATTCATTTTCTTAAATAATTTTTTTATTACATATTAATATCAATACGAAGTTAACGATTTTATTCATTTTGTTTGCACAGTAATTGTACAAAAATTTTGTACTAGTGCATAATGTTTCTCACTGGAAATTAAGTAATTATTAGATGTCCCTTTTTAATGGCGCGGATATATGTATTTCCGCTAGATGTTAAGTGAATTGTTATATTTCACTGCATAGTTGAACAGAATATTATTATGCTTTCTGTTGGATGTGATGCGATGTGAGTGAGTCATGTATGATTAAGTTTGTTTTATTTCAATGAACTTTAAATATTCAATTGAAAAGGTTATATGCTTTTAGTTTGTTTGCCGAACTAAAAATGAACCTTTCCCCCCCCCCCCCTTCCAATGTTAACTGTTAGTTTGTGAATGTATTCTGCCGGAGACAATGTATACATTCCAGGGTGTTGACTGGTGTCAATGAAGTTCACCGTAGACGGTACTACTCGTGATATGCTGCCTAGGCATCGGCAGAAAACGAAGGGGGTTATAAAGAAGAGACCTTCCTCTTCTCCATGCTGTACCAGCACTGTACCTGGAAAGACTTTGATAGACCCGGAAGGTATCAAACAAATTTTCTAATAATTAAGGCTGTTATAAAATTCTATACAGAATTACCGTAACTTACGCTATGTTATCCGAATTCGGTGGTTATGTTACTGTTTTACAGTTAACACGTTACAAATCGATATTAATTTGCATCAATAATTTACTTCAGTCACAATCAAACTACATATAATGGTTTATGCTATTTAGCAAAAAGGTAACAATTATAATAAAATATTTTGATGGTTGTGCTATTTTACGGGAGTTCCTACTTAAATTTTGGAGGGTATTTTTTTTCCATACTTCTGAAATGTACCTAAAATGATTTTGATAATTTTACATTATTTCTATTGATATCTTTCAGTGGATTGGTCTTCTTTTATATGACGTTATCGTTTAAAAACACGCTAATTCAGTTAATATTGACATTAATTTTTAATCATTTGACCCAAATAGCTAATTAATGATATTGGTGAATAATATTTGGTTCTTTTCAAATCACGAGTTAACACACTTCTTTCATATTTCAAAACATTTTTTTTTCCTATTTTTGAATTTGACGTGTTTATAATGCTTTAAACTTTGATGAAGGTATAAAAAGTACACATATTATACACGGGGTGTTATGCAAGAGCATAGTAATATATCAGAGTATATCTATACATTCAAGCATTTCTGAGAGTTTCTTTTCTTATAATAAGACTCAAAACTGAAACTCCATGTTAGGTTAGAATTTACCCAGTCATATTTTAAAAGACGTGTCACCGTACTGTTTGAGATTTGAGTGAATAACTTGCTTGCGCGATCTAACTTTTCTAGTAGCGCCATCTCGTAACAAGTCGAAGTCGAAGTCGTAGTGAACTAAAATCGATTTATAATCGAAACGGGGCAGCAAAATCGTTGTTATTTTTGGGTCGTAGGATTTCAATTCAACTTGACTCGCATATGCAATTATAATAATTGAGAAACTTGATGAATAGTTTTAACATCTAATCCATTAGAGATATATTTTGACTTATTAAAACGAAGATAAAAAAAAATGTTTGTGCCAATATTCGATTATTAAAAGATATCGATTTCTAATGTTTGGTAACCGATTAAGGTTTTAGCAATATTATGATTCACGTTTTAAATATTTATGTTTAAATGATTACTGACATCCCGTGTAAAACTGCGTTCTATAAAATACATACTTAATATATAGGTACTTTAAGTAACTTCAAACTTAATTTTCCAAATGTATAATAATAATTGCTGCGACGATTAATACTAGAATTTTCCCAATATTTCATTCACAATTAAATTCGAATGTGCACTTCAAAAAAAAAAAAAAAAGGGAAAACTTAGGCAACGTAACTTTAAAAACAACGTGAAAATAATATAATTTATTAGTCAAATTGATTTAATTATTTTTGTAAATTTTATATTAAAGGATAACCAAAAATAAAATAAAATAAATAAATGATGATTTGTAATTCTACTACATTGCGATTTAATACAAACGGTTTCATTATTCTCCATAGTCTACCTCAAAGGTCAAAAAAAAATAATGTAAGCACGCGTGTGCAAAGTTAGAGCACCATGAAAGGTGTTAAACTTCAAAAGGTACTTCTTATTTTGGATAGACTGTCGTGTAGTGGATAATTTTAGGATCATTTCATTTCATGACGTTATTTGGGTGTGAACCCTGAATAGACTAAGGCAGGTCTGTTTTGAGATTCAGTGCTTTCGATCTTAATAATGAAAACTATGTAGGTAAATGGAGATTAATATAAAAATAAGAACATAATCTCAAGTTAAACGTAGTTCTTATATTAAGCAAAAGAATTTGTTACTATTCTTCTTAATTCGATTCATTTCATGTATTTCTGATATTACAAGTAGATTTGACGTCAATTGAATACCTTACCTTCGTTTTGGATAAGCTTCATTAATATCATAGACGAGATTGCCTTGTATGTGAAAACATGGCTTAAATTAAATTTTTCAAGAGATCGTCTTCACGCTCACTAAGTAGTAAAATTTATAATTTTAATTTTTGCAAGTTACCCATTCCATGCATTTATGTTGTGTCGTGATTATGTTTTATCATCGACACAGCAAACTGTTTTGATACTGCGTCAAACGAGTTAACCTACGTTATTCTCTTTATGAGGGTATTTTGTTAAAAAGCCGCGTACCATTGCGCTTGTTTTGAGTTTGTTCGATGATTGTATATTTTAATGCTGGTTGTCGAGTGTTACAACATGCATGTTCTTACAATTTTCGTGTTTGGTAAAATTATATTATTATTGGTAGATAAATTTCAAAAACATGATACATTTTACGTACACTGTATTGGATAACGTTAAAGGGTGCACCTCGGAGTACTATAAATTGTCTTCTTAATGTGGATGTGGATATTCAAAGGTGAGCCATGACCATGTACCTATAGCCTCGAATTACCTTAAGTACTAGGTCTAAAGTTGTACTCACATTTGGTGTTTTTGTTTTCTTAGTGATAAATAATAAACGTGGTGCACTCACAGCCTCGTCTTGCTTGGCACTATAATTAAATGTTGTTACAATGTAAATCAAAAGTTTAAATTTAAAAAAGTAAGTTAAAGCCTTAACTAATGCTATTAGAAAAAAAAAAACACCGTTTAAATGAAAGATTGTGACGACTCTGTAACTATCTGAAGTGCAGTGCTAGCTTTGTTTTTATTAAGGAATTTAATGATATGAAAGTAGATAAAGTAGTATATATGAAACTGCGCATGACTGCTAAAACACTCGTGTGATACTATTAGGAACTTCGCCTACGGCTCAATTTTTGGAATAACACTCTTGTTTTAATACTTATAGTTACGTAACAATTTCATGAACCCTCGTGATAGTTTTTTCGGTTTAAATAAACGTTTTTATTATTATTTAGCTCAGCTACGTTATTTACGAGTAGATCAATTTTACTTCAATATTCTCCAGTGTTTAAAATGTAAATTTAAATTTTAGTGGTATCATCGGTAAATATGATACAAGGTTGGTTATGATTATTGTTAGTAAATCATGTATGTAATTGGTAGGAGCAATAATTTCATTTGATACGCTAAGATGTTTTGTCGCTAAGATGCTTTTTGTTGGGGTTTACGTAATATTACTTGCTACGATTATTACTACTACTACACTACTTACTACTTTTTTACCATGAGAACAAATGTGGTTTTGATTTCACACATTTTTTAAGATAAACACGAACTTGCGAACTGTTAAGTCGGATAGGACTATAGTTTTATTTTTAATGATAACAAGCGTGACGCGCTCACGATCACGATGTTGCCTGGCACTCGTATTAAATGTTGCTAGAGGGTAAATCAAAGCGAGTAATCAAGAGGTAATAGTGACTTAGATTTGAGTAAAAGAAAAATAAATTGAAATACGTTTCTATAGCTAATGCTAACCTACAAATTAGGTTTGTTTACGGTGTTTTAAATACTGATGTTAAGAGTTATACTTACTTTTGAAATAAAATGAGGTTAATGTTCCGTATAGTTCCTGTCCAATCGATATATTGTAATTGTAACCAATCTGTAACTATCTTAAGTACGGTGCTAGCTTTGTTTTTATTTAGCTAAGTTATTAAGTTCATCTGAACTTTATGTTTTTTGATAATATGTTTTAAAAATTCAACATTAAAACTTTATACAATTTTATATTTGACGTATAGGTACTATTAGTTCGAATAAATGAATATGAATATTCAAATATGGTGGCATAATGCTCTTGTTGTATGGGCAGTGATTCTATTCTGCAGATATAATTTTACCAATATTAATAAAGTTTCGCGTACCTATACCATTAGCTGAGAGCATTTGGTGTAATGTTTTATGTAAGATGCAATCAAAACTCATGGAGAAATATCAGTTCTATATTAATCAGATCTTCCCAAACATGGTTTAACACTTTGAAGATAGCAAACGTTGTGTTTTTTATCTTTGCGGAAACCCTTATTTCTCAATCACTAAGTTTTTACTGATGAAAACTTTCTTTAATATTTTGAGATATCTGATAAAATGGTAATTAGTTTATTCCTGAATCGTTTTTGGCTTTCATCCATGCTGTATTATTGCTAAATTCTAGCCTATCTTTGTGAAATATCTAGCTTCAACATGTATATGTATATTGTGGTTATTATATAATATTCTTCCTTTATTACAAGGTGGTTCTTATATAATATTCTATTACTTCATTAATAATTTAAATAATACAGATAAATGATATTTCGTGCTGCAATATAGGTTACTTGAATAAATAAATATAAACAAATGATTCATTTCGACAGATTTGTGTTTTACAGTATTTAACACTAGTATACTAATAGTGTAATATAATTACAGTTTTAACTTGTTTCGTTGCATTTAGTTAAAATGTGTCCATAGGATTTGCTCTTTTACAAGGCCTACTATTTTTACGTCTCTATATTTTACGTTTTGTTTTAAGCTATTATGATCTTTGTTTTCATTTTTATGATTCAGCTTCTTAAATTCGTTTTTGATAGGAATACTAGTTTCGAATACTAAATACCATATCAGTTGAAAGTTTGTTTTCTCAAAGTTACTTGAAATAAATGTATCAAAAAAAAAAAGGTAGAGACATGTGTAAATGAAAATACTTATTTAAATTTTTGACGACAATAGTCTTGTATATAAATAGTTGAATCCAAGTAACTAGATCGTTATAAAGCCGAATGTCATGATTTGTAATTATAATAGATAACTCAGAGAAATTATTCTTGTAATTAATGTGTGTTTTCTGAGTACACCAAAACTTTTAAAATGTTAACCTGAACTATCAATGTTGTGTCATTAATCATAGTTATATTTCGTTTTAACGATCATTTTCATTGAAATTGTCTATTGTACTAAGAAAGTCTGAATTTCCATGTAATATTTATTCAAATATGTTTTAAATTTTTATTTTATGTGTATTTTGTGGGTAATGCCGGGAGGCATCACGTTGCCGGATGGCCGAGTGTCATGATTTTTAATTATGTATAGTATAAATTTAATCACCTTAATGTCATTTACTCGATTTTATATCATTTGGTATTTAATTTGATAAACAGTCGTTTGATTAAAATGGTCACCGGAAACATGTCGCCCCGCCCAGTAAACGCAATAGCGCTAAAGGAAGAACGATTGTAAAGTAGAGGGGATAAGACTTGGCGAGGTGGCATGTTGAGAAGTGAAAGGCAATTCGGTTTTAGCTTTAGTTTCGATCAGACGTCGATGTAATACTGTTACTGTGAATATAATTGTGATATATAAAGTGTTTTATAAATATATACCATCCTGGCGTGAAAAGAGGTGTTTTCGTTATATTAGTGAAATGTGAAACAAATTTTTCACAAAATACAAATACATAATTATGTATATCCTTTTATATGATATTTATAACCGAATCGATCCCGCCACAGACTGTTGGCATGTTGTGAACATTTAGCTTAAAATGTTCTGAGCATCCATCCCAGCATGTCAGTTTTGAAATAAATTTCGAACCGTTAGATTTTTTATACTACGCTAACAAAATATGATAACTTATTTGAGAGCTGGATCTGTATCTATGCTGCTTCTTCTACCTATATAGGTACATAAAATCATAATGTATGATGATACAATATTCCCAGAAGACATTCCCAGTGTAGGTGCTGGACGATACTGCGACATGTCGCCAGCACGAGAAAACTGCAACTAATGAAGAACTAATAAGATAAATATTATTTTATTGGATTTATTGGTGGCGTCCGTCTATCGTTAGATACGGTTAGGTTTACAGTCTATTTAAAAAAGTTATTAATACTAATTTTGAAAAACTTAATAAAATTAATAATCAAAAGCCTCTCCCACTAATAGCATTAAAAAATAATTGTAATTCTGGCTGATAACTGTGACTATGTGTCATATCAGAAAATGTAATCCAAGATTTAGTAAATAATAATCAGTCATTGTATTGTATTAGTGACATTATTTCTGTGAAATCAACGAAATGGGTCCTTGGCTAACCAACCACGTTATTTGAGTCATATAAACCAATGTCAGGGTGTGCAGAGTTCGTGTGATGTCTTGCAAGGACATTCAAGCTGGTAGAAATTGAAGTTAAAACTTACAATGTCAAAAAAATAAATAAATCACAAAAAAAAAAGAAATATAATGCTTAAATGCACTAGGATAAATTCTTATTGTCTTTTAGCATTATTCATATTTTGCGAGTATATCACATTACTGAAAAAACTCAAGGGATCTTTAATCTAAAAATAATGAATTGCTTAATGTTTAAGCCAAGTTTTTGTACATATAATTGTTTAATTATTGAAGTTAACTTGATTTTATTTGACTGAATAAATGACGATATCAGCATTTGACAGTGACACTAATGATCTGTCAATGAGTTTTAAGTTAAGTAAACATTGTGTACTTTGATTTTTTCAAACAAAATCCAACATTTATTTTTCTTGAATTCTTAAGCCTTAATTATATTACTAGCTCGCATTACTAATATCGATTTCTGGTCGTCATCATGGCGATACTTTATCATAACTTACATATCTTCTTGGTATCTCTATTTAAGTAAATTAAATTTCAGCTACTATAAAAATAAAAACAAAAAACATTTTTGCAATTAGGATGAGGCACCCGGTCTACAAGAATTTGCGCAAATTCTACCCTCTCAGTAGCCGCAACTGTCACACGGCGGTGGCAGTGATGGTTCTATTTTCTACTGCTAACAACTGTGCTCCTCCAACCTGGTGGCGCGGGCGTCTACCAATGTTCAAAGTTAACTCTCCTAATATAAAGCCGTCGCCTAGTGCGAGCGGCTGTCACACCAAATTATGAAGTGAATCGATTAATCGGACCAAGTGTATTTGCATTTTTGTAACTCTGCTTATCTCTGTTTTACTTAATGTGTATCAGCAATGAATAATTGAAAATGTGACATTTACCATTTACTTAAGAAACCCATCGTGATAGACGTTTCTCGTCGTATAAGAATACATAGAGTAGCATACAGCGTAAAGAACTAACCATGTGACAAAATATGTGTCCTTGTATGATCTGAACTCAGGAATAAATTTTTATATATATATACATAATATATTTTTTCTTGTGTTATACCCTTCTTTAACTTAATAAAGTATGGTATAAGACTGAAGTGTCAGTTACACATTACTTTACTTTTGAAAAATTTGTACCCAGCAGTTGCCTAACTTGAAAAGAATAGTAACATATAGCTCGGTGCTCGGTGGTATTTTGAATCATACGGGCAATCCTCCTAAAGATATCGATAACGAAATTATCAAAATTAATGTGTTAAAATAATGATCAATAGGTATATCAATTTATGTGGCAAACGCACACAGTTATGGTTTTGTAGAAACTGTTTGTTCATATAATAACTAATAACTAGAGGTATAAATGTACCTACCTAAAAATAAAATAAATTAAGGAGTAAAAATAACAATTGCTGACTTGGAGAAGTATAGCACAATGTAAACTGTTTGCCCAACTTTTGCATAGTACCTATAATTATGAATCAAACAAAACGTACCTTGTAGTTTGATTCCAATTATGCGAGGATCACCACCGAAGACGATTTAATTATTACATGCAGCAGTACATGGGATTGTGCTATCTTCTTCACACCTTTAGATATTCACCACTATAAAATACAAAACTTGACTTCCCGTCTCCCTTCCACGACCGGAGAGGGGCGCCTGAAACTGGTCATTATTTTTAGAGATATACCTACAAAGGATGTTAACTGTGTAAATATACATTTTTGTTTCTTAGTTTGTCTGCTCACTCAAGGGTCCTTTCACAAGGGTGGGTTGGGAGTGTAATCGTCTTCGGTGGTGATCCTCGCATAATTGGAATCAAACTACAAGGTACGTTTTGTTTGATTCATAATTATACTTTGGATCACCACCGAAGACGATTTAATTATTACATGCAGATGTTTAGAGATCCTTCGTCAGACAAAGAGCTTAAAAACAAACAATGTTATAATATATGCCCTTCTGGTATTGATTTATGTTACCTACATTATTCAAAATAATGTGTTCCATAGGTAACTCTATCTTTAATCCATAACAATTTATAAAACTTTTAAAATCTCAACAAATAAGTTATCAATCCAATAAAAGCATTTGATTGATTAGATACATAATATATTATTATTAGTACCTATTCATAAAAAAATATTGAATATAGATTTTGCCACTTCACTGTTTTCAAGATTATAAATTTAAATATTCTCTATTTAAAAAATATATAAAGCAATCGCTCCGACCTGTAGCCTTCTCAACCTATTTTTGTTACACCTAAGAGTATGTGAGCTTTTCGCATTTTATGCGGATCTAGCATGCTAATAATGGTGATATGTTCATCCAGCTGTTTAGGATTTATTAATATAAACTCGTAAAACCGTCGCAAATTTGCAAGGCAGTTTATCAGCTATTTAAACTCACTAGGCATTACAGCCGCAAATAAAATTATATTTCTTACATAGATTCTATACAAACCATAGTTAAGGTTCAGATTATGTATAGGTATACAATTTATGTTACCCAGTAATGTTCTTAAATAAAAGGCAAGGGTTGGAAGGCACCGGACCGGGGTTGCGATGTTTTTCTTAAATAGGAAACTTTTAGGCTTAATCCCGGAGTGGTACTTACTCCATTTTTTTTTTTTTTTTTATTTATTTATTTATTTTTTTTTTTTTTTTATTATTATTATTTTTTTTTTTTTTGTTAAAAAAGAAAAGAATCTCATACATTAATTCGCAAAATGCTCCACAGAATTATCATTAAAATTAATTCATTTTAAAATACTATTTTTAGGCTTCGTTTCACTCCAGGGCTATCTTAGACCATTCTCAAAATACTCCGAGATCTATTTTCAAACTGCTTCATCGAAAACAATAGAAATTTAATTTTAATCTAAACGGGTTATTATAGTTTGAAAGATTTATTTAGACCCATTCATTTAATTTTATTAAACTTATCGGTTGCATTTTCTTGCGGAAGCAATCGCTTGTAGAGTGCTAGTTTCACAAGATAAATCTTAAAGGGTAATTATCTGCTAAATAATTATTTAATTTAGAAACAAAACCCAAAATCTTATTGGTGTCCCAATACGCTGAATATTTAGTTTAGTATAAGTAGTATTTTTTATTTAGTATATGGTTTTAGGTTATAACCCGTCCACACTTTATAAAAATCTGTAGACACTATCATATAATGTGACTTTTGCTACTATGTTTATGGACAAAGCTGTTAAAGCTGTCACATAGTTCAAAATTTGTTGTTTTAATTAAATTTAAATTCTATATGACTCGCATTAGAATACTGAAAGTTACTGTTACTTTCTTGAAAAAATATCCGCAATTTAATACATATACGAATCATATTGCTTTGAAGTTTGATTCGCAGATGAAACCATGTCAATACAATAATTATGCCTCAAAAAGGTTTTGATTTATCATCAACTGCCTGGTAATCTCGCTGCCCCCAGAGTAAGGTCAGCGTGTAGATGCCATATTCTGTGAGCAAATATTTTATTCCAAATAAAAATATTTGTTCCGATACTATTAACACAGTTCACGGTGACTTTAACTTACAATGCCTGAGTCGGAGGAACACATAGAGAGGCAAGTTACTTGCAATTAACAATTTATGTTACTTATGTTCATATTCCGTGTTTATCTTACTGAATTCATGATTAGTAACGACGTAATCAGGCAATAGTAGAAATATTCCCAATCTCATAACATCGCCGAAGTAGTTCGTTATAAAAACCTTTATTCGATTTTTAAAGTAAACAATTGTTGCGTTATCTGCTCTTAAGAGTTTATGGCAACATTGAAGCTCAAAAATAAATATTTTGAGTCCTTGAAATGCAAATTTTAAATCCAAAGTATCCAATACAGCTCCAATTCAGTCCAATCGTCCCGTAAACTTTGCCCGTCAGGCAGTGCGCCGCGCCGCACCGTCAGCTACTTCGAAAAACATTTTATGCAACATATTTGATGTGTAAAAATGGAGCGAAATGAGTTCAATGTGAAGTCTTTGCTCTCATAAGTAAATTTTTACTGACTACGCTATAACCAAATTTTTAAAATTTGGAAATTATAATCATTAAAATTAAATATGTGCATAATATAGGTATCCAAGGATCATGTAGGTAGTTATAGTTACTCGTACGCCCATTTTTCCCATTCCAATAATTTTGTAAAGATGTACCAGTCTGTATGTATGCATGCGACGAAATTCAATCCATTTTGTTAAAAAATAAATACACGGATTTTCGATGAGAGCGCTTTGAATAGGGCTCTAATTAGAAATCAAATAATTTAAATAATTTTGATTTTTCTGATCTAACTAATTATTATTTAGAATTTAGAATAGAATTAGAATACTTAGATTTTAGAATTGATTAATATTTTTTATATAGTAAAGTGCCCTTATTGAATCGAAATATTTATTTTTGAACCCCAAATAAAACGGTGATCGCTGTTACCTTTCGGTATTTATTCTCATTTATATCAGATCAAGTATAACAGCACATAGGTATAAGAAAACAATCGACATCGACACGTCTCGCGTGTCGATATAAATTCCAACCCATGATTTTATTGCCAGGTACCGACTCAATAAAACGGTTTCTCTTTACAGTACACTCAAAACATTACTCTTGTATTCAAAATGATACTAAAAGAAAAAATTTCATAGAAATATTTGTAGGTCTTACTATTTCCTTATGCTCTTCCTTGACTAGCCATTTCCTGCGACTGTATTCCCGGCGGCGATCCCTCGATGCTGGTGCCTGCATCCGAGGAGCGGGGTTCTGACGCAGCTCGATGGCTACTCACGGAATCCCCCACACGTTTAAAGCTCCTCGTTTAATTTTGAACTTGACCTTGAAACGGCCCTTTTCGAAATTTTGGCCAATAGGTACTCGACCAGACTTGGCAAAAATAAAATGTCTTAACATTTTGTGTTGTAACACTATGTTGTGTCTGCTAACATAATATGTTATCCATCTTCGCAATTTCTGTTTCCTGTAAGCAACTGGCGTCTGTATTTCCTCTGACTATTGCCTTCAATGCACATTTTATTGATGCATCGGCTTCGTTTAATGCCTCTTCCTCTTGGCGGACCTTATAGCTTGCATAATCGACAGATAGACATAGCGCCAGTACTATATATTATAACCTCAACGCGATTTTCGCGGAGAAACTTTAACTTTTTACTACACACGATATACGTGGAGTAAATGCGCCTCAAACACGATTTACGTGGAGGGTTCATCACCTTTACACGATTTACGTGAAGGTAATGCAAAGGCTCAACATGATTTACATTGAGAATTAGTAGGTAGCCTCAACACGTTTTACCTACGTGGAGATGTTGACTTGATTTATTAGAAAGTATTAAAAAGCCTCGACATGATGTACATGGAGAATTAGTAGGTAGCCTCAACACGTTTTACCTACGTGGAGATGTTGACTTGATTTATTAGAAAGTATTAAAAAGCCTCGACATGATGTACATGGAGAATTAGTAGGTAGCCTCAACAAGGTTTTTGTGGAGTTGGTCATATTTACGCTTAAAAGAACTTAGTATTTTTCTACACACGATGTACGCGGAAAGTTCATTGTCTTAACACAAATTAAATCAAAGTAATATAAAACTCCAACATTATTTATATGGAGAATTAGTACATAGTCTTATCACATTTTACGTGAAGACAGTTGTGTAAATTAGACAATACGAAGAAATTATTTTGATACTCGACTAATAAGATAAACTAAGAAGTAGGTGGTACGTATAAATAAAAGTGAAATAATAAATCTTACAATTCGATCCTTCCAAATGTGCCAGTGCACAGAATACGTACTCGTAAGTGCCACCCTACTTGAGATGAAATCATTCCTGTTGTTAACTATTAATTAAACACAACAACAATAAAAACGAAGGAGTAGGTAGTCAATTATAATTTATCTTACCTACATTCATATTTCAATTCAAACCCAAAACTTTCTATCATGTTTAGTAATAACTTTAGAAAAGAGGGTAGAAATATATAGAAATTAATTCAATATTATAACGCTATGGTATATTAATTGTCTTGCAATTATTTTAAATATTGTATGTAGGTACGTCTATTTTACATACCTGATTTCCAATATCCAATACTATCCATTTCGAACTCGTAATTCCAGCAAATTATCACATTGTTGACGGAAACTCGACGACGACGAGCTCCTTAGCCCGTTTCGTTGCACTTTTCTGCATTTTCCGTACTCACTTCCAATTAGATCGCGTATATTTTTCTTTATCCTAACACTTATTCACTAAATCAATCCATGTGATAACAATTATTCACCGGATCAATTAGGTACGGTGTGATTCCGACGACACAAAAACACGTAATGACCAGTTTCAGGCGCCCCTCTCCGGTCGTGGAAGGGAGACGGGAAGTCAAGTTTTGTATTTTATAGTGGTGAATATCTAAAGGTGTGAAGAAGATAGCACAATCCCATGTACTGCTGCATGTAATAATTAAATCGTCTTCGGTGGTGATCCAAAGTATAATGCGGTGTAAGACACCCATATCGTATTTAGCAGAAAAAAAAAACGTGTCAAAACTTCGTTAATTTTCATAGCGACACACATCGTAGAATACTGCATCAACTACAAAAGTTATATAAAGCGTAGTGTAATTCAGACTTATTTATTTATTGATTTTTGTTACTTTTAAGTCCTATGGATGTGATAATCCTAAATAAACGTATATTGAAATGAATTTTTATTTAATAAATTGTGTGTCGCATCCCGTAGAACACTGTACTGCATCAACTAGTGAGGTTATGCATAGTATAAAACAACATAAACACGGCGCGTCTCGTAGGATACTGTTCTGCAGCAACTTAAAGAAGTATATTGCACAGTAATACTGTATAGCATAAACTAGAATGTTCGTTCTAGAATTATAATGCACAGTAAACACGTCGTATCTCGTAGAATACTGTATTGCCTCAAATTAAAGAAGTGTATTACACAGTAATAATACCTACTAGGTATATGTATAGCATAAACTAGAATGTTATTCTAGAATTATAATGTAAGAACATGTTCGTAGACTAGAAGCCGCTGGTGTACCCGATAAATGTGAAAAATACTTTAAAAGCAAGAGCAAAGCAAAAGCTTTGCAAGGCTTAGCATAGTAGAATGTGTTGTATAAGCACATAATAATTATATTTATACTCTTGTCATGTCCCTGCGTCTACTAGCTGTTTATAACATAATTTTTAGACAATATATTAGCCCGAGTGTAGAGTAAGCTATGATTAAGCAAAAATAACGTTAATATTTCATAAAGGTTTAAATAGCCCAACTTGAAGTCAAAATTACAGAAGTACAGCCACAACAGCAAATAAAAATAAAGTAAGTAAGTGTAATAAGTATATTTAAGGTGGTTTGAGCACATAATATACACTTCCTGTAATAATTAGCATACACTGCACAAAATATAACTAGTCAGTTTTCCGTTTGGATATGCAACTTGTAACACTTTGCAACTAACCAAGGCTAAGCTAAGCTGTAGCTTAGTAAAAAACTCAGGGTTCTTGATGTGAAAGTATCAGCACAGACGTAACGGTGACGCATTTCTTTACCCAAGGCAAGAAAATGCGAACTACCTTACTTTTCAGAAAGTTTCGTTTAGTCAGAGGTTTTGCGTATGATGCATGTTAACATGTGTGACAGTATCTGCTCCGATGCTCCGATGCGACAGTATCAGCTCCGATGAGATGGTATCTGCTCCAATGCGACGGTATCTGCTCCGATGCGACGATATCTGCTCCGATGCTCTGCTCCGATGTTGCAGCGACGCATTTTCTCACAAGCAAGAAGACGCGGACCAGCCCTACTTTTCTTAAAGCAGGCATAGTCACACTGTGTAAACACACACGCGTCACTTCTTCGTCATTTTGATGCGACGGGATCAGGTCCGATGCGACGGTATCCGCAAGACCCATGTAAAAGGGGGTACAGTGCAGAGTGAGGCTGCGACCCAAAGGGTACACTTAAGCCATTGTGTAAAGACCCAATGTAGAAAGGGTGCAGTACAGAGGTTGTCATTTTTATGCGACAGTATCCGCAAGACCCATGTAAAACGGGAACAGTACGGTGCAGAGTGAGGCTGCGACCCAAAGGGTACACTTAAGCCATTGTGTAAAGACCCAATGTAGAAAGGGTGCAGTACAGAGGTTGTCATTTTTATGCGACAGTATCCGCAAGACCCATGTAAAACGGGAACAGTACGGTGCAGAGTGAGGCTGCGACCCAAAGGGTACACTTAAGCCATTGTGTAAAGACCCAATGTAGAAAGGGTGCAGTACAGAGGTTGTCATTTTTATGCGACAGTATCCGCAAGACCCGTGTAAAACGGGCACAGTGCGGTGCAGAGTGAGGCTGCGATCCAATGTAGAAAGGGCTCGCTGTCAGATGAGACTTCGATGATTTCTCGACGCGCCAATCCTTTATTTCTTCGTCGCTTTTTTCCGCTACCCGCTACCCGCTTTCGGTTTCTCCATTGTAACTTGTTTTAGTTTGCGTGCGAAGGCCTCGGCACGGAAACACGGAAATGAAGTTCGACCGGCCGATGGCTCCCTTCTGGGCTCTGAAGTGAGGTGGGGGTACGATAGTAACGAACTTAACGACTATGGACGATCTCTAGTGTTACCAGAATAAAAAAACTTTGAAAGCGGGGAATAAAATCTCTAAACAATCCGTGTTGAGGGCCAGTACGTGAGACATAACTACAATATGTAAACAAAAACAAAATCGCGTCGAATGAAGCCGTGAAACATAATAGTTTTCTAATGCTATTGGGAACTGGGTGTACATGAACTACAATTTTTAAAATATGTACCATTACAAGTCACGCGCCAATCAGAATCAAAGCTAAAGGACTAAACAGAAATAAACATCTTTGTATACCTACATATATTATATATAAAAAAAGACAATAAATTCAATAAATAAGTCTACATTTCTTCTACCTTATAAATACTACTTAACATATAATGTTAATTAGTTTGTATCATAGAAGTGGCCTCTGCGGTGTAGGCCTCCCCTAAAACTCTCCACTGTTCTCTCTCTCTCTCTCTCTCTCTCTCTCTCTCTCTCGTCTTCCTCGTCTGGTCAGTATTGTTCCGTAAATAATATATGTCTCTCCATCTGTTCTTTTGCTTTCCCTGGTTTTTTTTTTTTATCTCTTGAAATACATTCCGTAACTATTTTTGTCCATCTGTTGCTTTCCATCCTACATAATTAGGTATGTAGCCTGCCCATTATCACAGACCACATATTTAAGTAGTGTTATCGTTGTTGTCTTACATCTTAACATACATCAGGTATTTTGATTTTGTTTCTTACAAGTTATGTTTAATCTGTCTGTTTTTTTTTATATTCGATAAACTTTTCTGCATTTTTCTCTTGTCGAACTTTTTCTTCGTCCATTTTACTCAAATACCATGTTTGACACCCACATGTTAAGCACTTCTTTATGTCTGTTTTTCATGATTTTTCCAGGCTGATGAAATTCTTCTGTGTACCTCTTTTTCTGTACAATCATTAAAAGAAACCGAATGTCCGAGATAACATAGATATTCACATACTCAATTTTTACACCTTCAATGACATGAGACTCACGATTAGTAAGGTAACCTTTGTTTTTGTTGCATTTATTTCTGGACCAACCTTCTTGCTCTCTATTACTAGTTTGCTGACCATAGATTCCAAGTCTAATGCATTTTCAGCAAATACCACATTCAGCAAATCGTAGGTGGCTCAGGAACTATCCATCTATCTTCACTTTTTTTTCCCATTTCAGACCTCTGGAAACACGCTCTATCACAGCCGAGATGGTTTTTAATAAAATAGGGTCGCCTTGCCTATCTCATTTTTCCATTAGGGAATCCATGCTTTCCCGCTCTAATCAGATTCTATAGCTATGTCTTTGAAGTATATGTTGCAGTTCACGTTGATGTAGGGCTGGTTGGCTGGTCAGTGCTTTGTTATTTTAGTGCTGTCCAGATCATGCTGTGGTCTACAGAATCGAATGCTTTTGTGTATAGTCTATAAGCTGATTGGTTTATAGTTTCTAATATCATATTGGTCTCCTTTTTATGTACAAGTATAATTATAGACTTCGACCACTGTGCTGACGTTGTTTTTATTTCAATAACTATGTTAAAGAGTTGCTGTAGTGGCTCTAACAACAGCATTCACAATTATTTTAAAATTTCGTTACCTATTTTGTCTTCGGAGGCTTTAATATCCCAGTACAAATTATCTAATATTTTCGTAGGATGTCTTTATTTCCAGAGTTGTTGTTTATAAGACGGTTTTAAATTTTAAAATATTGTGTTTCAGAGGTTTTGTCAATAAGAACCCAACCTAGTTTCTTCCGTTTGTTCACTTTGTTCCAGGTGTGCGGAATAGAATAAAGTCCGAGTATTCTTCTATGGTTTTTTTGTTTATGTCTGTGGTCTTCTAGTTTCGCATATCCCTTTTTTTTTTTTTTTGTTTACCCAGTGGAAATCCTTTATGGATACCACGCCCGCCCCGGGGGAGGCAGGGTGGTTATGTGGGAGTCTCCGCCCTGCGGCGGCATACCCACTAAAACCACTGGGGTGCTCGGCATCCGCCCGAGATGGGGCAAGGTGGGGTCGCGTTAGCAATCACCACCTCGCCCCGGCGATGGGCCCGATTAGGGCCCCCTGCGCCTATGGAAGGGTGACCCTGTTCCCCAGGATCACCCCCCAGACAGTCAATGTGGGGTCGTGCAGGCCGGGAGAGTCCCCCGACTCTCCCGGCAACCCCACTGCAGAGGAGCGAGGCGACGGGCGAACCGCCTCCTCGCTCCCCCGTCTGCGGAGTGGGTCAGATCGGACGTCGCCCTCTCCGACCCGCTCCGCGGCCTCCTTCTGCGTCATCACCTCTTCGCAGAAGGAGACCCCGGCCTGCCACGATCTCTCGCCGCCGAGCATGGCTTTCACTACGCCCGGCAACGAGCGATCCCCTCCTCCTTTCCTTGCACTCCCGACCGCGACCCACAGCGCGGCGAGGAGCACAAGGAAAACCCTCCTGGTGGCACCGCTGTCACCGCCCGAGCGTGGAGCGCCGTTTCCTCCAGCGTCCACCACACTCGTCACCGGCGGTAGCAATGCCACCGTCCAAGTGTGGAGCGCCGCATCCCCCGGCGTCCACCACACTCAGATCCTCCTCCTTTCCTTGCACTCCCGACCGCGACCCACACGCGGCGAGGAGCACAAGGAAAACCCCCCTGGTGGTCCGAGCCATCGCTCAGACCCCGGCTCATCCGCTGTGCCCTCTGCTAATCAGCCCTCTGCTGCCAGAGGGACACGCGGAAGGCCCCTCTCGGGTTCCTCTTAGTTTCACCGG
This sequence comes from Alcis repandata, assembly GCA_949125135.1. Taxonomy (NCBI): domain Eukaryota; kingdom Metazoa; phylum Arthropoda; class Insecta; order Lepidoptera; family Geometridae; genus Alcis; species Alcis repandata. The sequence continues at coordinate 3,144,921 of OX421249.1, forward strand.
GCAAGACGGCCCGGCTACTTATCCCCCCGCCACGGAAAGGCGGGAACCCATTCGGGGGGGAGTTTCGCATATCCCTAGGATATCCCAATTTATAGATTTTATAGACAAACTTAGTTTAGTGATCTTACTGTCTACGATTAGAGTGCTTGCATTACGAAAAGCCTGAGTCTTTCGGTCTGGTTTTGCGGGTGCTGGCTTACACGGTGACTAAGTGATTTGAAAGAGTCTTTCGGTTTTTCTTGGCTAGCAGTTGCTTGGGGGCTAAGCAGTCAAGGTCTTAAGGAACCTGATACGTATGTCTTGCGTTTTATTTATTCTTTTTGGTAGTAGTTTTGTGTTTCTTTCGATTGTTGCACTTCTAGTCCCTGCTTCTTCAGGAGATTCTGACATAAATCTCTTATTGAAGTATTTAGATCCCGTCGCGCGTCTTATTTGTTTGTGTGAGTCTAGTACCACTATTCGGTCATAACGAAGAGCTACTTTATACATCCACAATCAATATACATGCGTACATACACACATAAATACATACATATCCCTCTTTTTTAGCTTCGTTGCAGTTGGGTAAAAAATAAATCATCTCGCGGTCAGTCGACGCTACTTTATTAAAACTAGCTTCGACCGCGTGGACTACACTTTAAAAACCGTTTAAATTTTGGGGATAAAATTAAGTAAACCCTCCTTTTTTGAGAGTATGTCAAAAGCGTCATAATGGAATTAGGGACCCTTAAAACCCCCAGATACAATAAATGAGCCCCTTCGGACCATTTTGAATTTCTCATCTTGGATTTTCGTCGCCACTATTTACTCGTAGTAGCTCTCGCAAACCTCTATAACATTTGGTCAAATACACCACCTTCAATAGTTTCGGAAATATATACCCTCAAAGTTTGTTTGTTTTATTTTGTGTTGTTTGTTTTTTCAATTTCCCCAAAAAAGTTTAGGTTTTGGAGTATTTTTAGTTTTGGCACTTTGGTAAAAACCTCGAGAGTGTGACTTTTCGAAGATTTTGGGATTCTATTATAAATTTAGCATCAAAACCAATTTTCTCTTCGTGCCATATTTACCACGCCATTTCACCCTCATAGGGGTTGATTTCTAGAAAATGGTGAATACGTGATCAATATTTTCTTAAGTCATATTTGTAAAATTTTTAAATTCGTGGCATCAAAAAAAAACAAGCTTCTCCATAATACACTTTCACACTCTATTCCACCCTTTCAGGGTTTGAATTTCAAAAAATCCTTTCTACTTTCTTTTTAATTCACCTTTGCTCATCAAAACAAATACACCCTCCAAACGACCAGTGGTTTGGCTATACGTCGTCTGTCAGTCAGTCAGTCAGGACTTGTTATTTATATTTAAAGATTCAAATATATTCTGATATAATTAATACGGGATTACTTACGTCAAATAAATCATTTATAACGACTAGTTTTGATCATATTCGGTGATCTTCATCAGGAGATTACAAGCGTGACGCGCTCGAGGTCGGGTCAAAATAAAAAAAAAATCGCGCACAATTATAATAATATATCTAACAACAAACCGTTAACAAAAAAAAAAAAAACAAACATCCGAAATGAGATCCTCCTCCTTTTTTGGGAGTCGGTTAAAAACAACATTGTTTTTCATCTCTTGTACACGAACACTAAAAATTAAACCGCAAATTCTAATATTTTGGACGTAAGAAGGCCACCACCCAGCTTTTGACGTGGAATAAAGGCGCAATGTCTCTTAAATTCACCGCGTTTCTCATTTCATACTCGGAACAAAGCCCTCATGGCGGTTAAGCCGACGTGAACTTGAGAAAATTCCGTGGAGTAAGGTATTAAGGGACAAAACACGTATAAAAACTATCGTCAAAAATAAAATAAAAATATGATTCACTGCCTGTTGTGTCAAGGAATTGTTTAGAATACTAAAAAACATACGTTGTCTAAGAAATTTCCGAGATAATCAGAAAAAACCTCCTCCTGGAAACCTAGGGTTTTGCAACTGTGGCTGTCTTCCACGGATACGACGATATGTGTTCCAGAAAACCGCAAAATTTTTACATGATAGGTTATAATATGTTTGTTTTCTATTCATTTTATGGATCCTCTCCATCCTAAGGTTGCCTGAAAGAGATCGTTCTAAGCGATAAGGCCTCCAGTTGTTTCACTAGTTTTATCTTTTATCATCCTTTTGTTTGTAATTTGTGGTGTGAACAATAAAAAGTTTATCTACCTATCTAATTATCTTACATCTCATATAATAATATGTAGCTACGGAACTCTACCATGAGCGAGCATGCTCTTGAACTTAGCGTCCGGTTCGTAAGGACACATTACTGTGGCCAGGACCCAATCTCAGAATACCCGATTTGCCGATACGGCTGATTTTCAAATATTAGCAAGTAAAACACTCAAATTCCAGAATGATAATATGTTAATTATGATCATAGACGCTACCATTACTTACTAACTTATTTAGAACTAGCTAAATCGAATGGTTATACTCGATGGTTTATTAACGAAAACACTTATCAAATTAAAATGATCATTTTATCAAATAACTCATTAGAACATAACAAAGCGGGTAGTTAGGTAGAATTTAACCGGATTTTCAGGATTTCGTTGACAATTTGCAAAAGTAAGAAGATAAGTGTTTTCGAATTCTTATCCTACCCACCTATGTACTTGGTGGGTGACTTTAGAAACCCGTTGGCGTTTTGAAGAAGTTTGTATGAAACAGTGTGGAGTCAGTTCTACTGTAAGGCACCGTTCTAAGCAACAGGGAAATTGGTAATAAATTGTCAACTTAGGTCTAAACTAAACTAACAGCACTAAAATTTGTGCCACAACAATGTAATATAGGGTTCACAAATTTTTGTAATTCAATTCAATTCAATTATTAATTATTAAAAAAGATATGAACGTTCAAAAATCTAAAAAAATAGCCGGATTTTCCGCTGTGTTCAAATGTCCAGAAAACAAATTTCTCTGATAATTATAAAAAAATCAAAACATAGGAACATAGTTCCAAGTCTTTTTTAATTTTTAATGAAAAAAGTATTCAGATCGGTTAAGTTTTGGAGAAGAAATCAGGGGACAACGAATCGTTGTTTTTTCGTACTTTTCATAGGCATTTTCGGTCCAAGCTGCAGTTGTCCCTATCGCACTCTGCGGGGAGAGGCTTGAGGTTAGGGAGGCACGGATACTGGACATACGTAAATACACTAGTGGTGTGACACGTAGTCGATCATTTGATCGATAAACTAGTGTTGTTCATCGATATCGATATTTCTAGTTGGAATATAATAAATAATATGACAGTAGGTACCTCCCAACCAACACAAACTAGCTGATTAACTTTTATATAATAGCAATTCCGATAACTAAACGCTTGTTAAAGTTGTGGTGATATGGTTTGTGTAAGCGCTTATACAGGCGGTATTCAAGCAATTTGGGCACATAATAAATTGCTTTAATCTGAATAACATTTTGTTAATAGTTGCATATCAGCTGAATATATATGAACAGAAAGGTTGGTTAACTTCTGCATAAAAGCTGATCGACTCACTATAATATGGTGGTGTTTAGGTGATTATCTACATAAACTTATCAAATAACAAAAAAAAATTATACAAAAGAAAAACATACGCGGGCAGTGGCCGCCAAAACAAAATTAGCGACCGTATTCTGCGTGGAAAAAAAAACTCATGAAAACTCGAAAACACGCGTTTTCCCAAACATAAGACTATCTAGCTAGATCGGTTGTTTACCCCCGAAAACCCCCTTATACTAAATTTCTGCGAAATCGTTACCCGTTTCCGAGATCACAACAACACATAAATATACATAGTACATTTAAATATACATACATACAAGCATTGCTCGTTTAAAGATATATAGACCAGGGTAGAAGCCATTAAAAATAATAAAAAGTGAAAAAAAAAACAATAGTAGGATGGAACCCATTAGAAAAGGAGGAGAATATTATAAAAATGAAAGGAAAAATAATTTACGGGCGATCTGAGGTCGGGTAGGGGATGGGGGTGAGCTTTTAAGGGTAAAAATCGGCTTTTCTCGATTTCCGGCAAAACTAAAAGTCCTACGGAAAAAAGTCCAATGGCAAAGTTGTAGGTAATAAGAAGATCTAAAGCTTTTATGTTAACACTTTTTTCACATAACCTCAAAATTTATGTGAAAAATTCAAAAAACCAAGTTTTTGGTTTTTTATTTTTATCTTTTACAAAAATTATTATTTTTTCACGAAATTTGGTGAAAACTTACCTTTTTATGTCCCAAATACGCTGAAATTTATTTGATTAAAAAAATTTTTTTTCACCTTATTTTGAATTAATATCGAAAAAGCACCCTAATTTTCAATCGAAAATTCACCCGTCAAAATATCAGCTTTTTTCAAAAAGTTGGTATGTTTTCTGTTTGTTGAAATCTCTACTTTCCGATGGTGAAAAAAATATATATGTTACCATAGTAAATCTTCTCAGAAAATGCAAAAATCGAAAACTCGATTTCGAATTTTATTTTTACATATTATATACAATTTTGAGCTATTAATTAAAATTTACACTTTAATTACTCGAAAAACGTAAGATTACATGTTACATTCATAAAAAAAAATTGCAAATCAAAATACACTACTATAATTAACCAACAATTAAGTTAATAAAATTAATATTTAATAAGACATCTACAATATTTGGAGAAAGTTTATATACCTGAGTGACCTACGAAAAATTTTAGCCCAACAAAAGGGTTATATTACTCTATTATAGTAGTATATTTTGATTTGCAATTTTTTTTATGAATGTAACATGTATTTTTACGTTGTAAATTCTAATAAATAGCTCAAAATTGTATAAAATAATTAAAAATAAAATTCGAATTCGAGTTTTCGATTTTTGCATTTTCTGAGAAGATTTACTAAAGTAACTTATATATTTTATTTCACCCTCGGAAAGTAGAGATTTCAACAAACAGAAAACATACCAACCTTTTGAAAAAAGCTGATATTTTGACGGGTTAATTTTCGATTGAAAATTAGGGTGCTTTTTCGATATTAATTCAAAATAAGGTGAAAAAAAAAGTTTTTAATCAAATAAATTACAGCGTATTTGGGACATAAAAAGGTAAGTTTTCACCAAATTTCGTGAAAAAATAATAATTTTTGTAAAAGAAAAATAAAAAACCAAGAACTTGGTTTTTTGAATTTTTCACATAAATTTTGAGGTTATGTGAAAAAAGTGTCAATATAAAAGTTTTAGATCTTCTTATTACCTACAACTTTGCCATTGGACTTTTTCCGTAGGACTTTTAGTTTTGCCGGAAATCGAGAAAAGCCGTTTTTTACCCTTAAAACTTTACCCCCATCCCCTTCCCGACCTCAGATCGCCCGTAAATTATTTTTCCTTTCATTTTTATAATATTCTCCTCCTTTTCTAATGGGTTTCATCCTACTATTATTTTTTTTGGTTTTAAAAATTATCGACCCTGGTCTAATAAGATTATCGTGATCTTGTATCTTTGGAAGGAAATAAGTAACTAATCAAACTTTTTCTTGAAATTTTTATATTAAAATATTAAAATCACACTAATATCAATAATTTTGTAACTTAATCTAAACTATTCCGTGGCCATTCCTTTTCTCTCTCTTACTGCTAAATTGGCGGCCGGGGCGCGGCGACCACGCATACATTGACACATCACTCACACATTGATAGCTCGCTTACTCGGGCACTGCGCGACAGCAATAACTTATTCAAATACCTATTTTTCATTTCTTTGACCCGTGGTGTTTCCTCTTAATATGCATTATGGAAACTAATGAAGAAAATGTTTTTATACTTTTATCAAATATACGAGTAGTTCCAAAACGGGACTACAGAATCGACACCGTAATAAATTGTATTTTTTAGTAAAAGCATAGAAATATTCCATTATTTCTAGAAGTGGCAGTTGGTACTAAAACAATCTACATCTAAACTAATTGTAAGTATTTGCTTTTACACACTTTTATAATATGCGTTTAGACAGAGTTATATGGAAAGGGCATGCTAAACCTACCTACCTGTTCCTAATGATGAGTAGATACCTACTATGAGCCGTTTTCGGCTTAGCATAGCATTTCGTTCTAACCCTGTATACACCGTTTCACTAAATACGCTCATCTACCTATAAGTTATAGGTACTAATATTAATAGATATCTGGTTATAGGAAATGGTAAGAAATTAGTCAATAATCCCCAAAATGTATTATTACTTTGGTGCTTCGATAGGACCGAACATTTTGCTAAGAATAGGTATATGTAGGTATGTTTTAGGTTAATTATCGTAAAAATACTTCGATACAAATAAACTAACTATAAAAATAGTACCTACTTAAATGTACCTACTTATCAACCTGTGAATATTAACCGCAAATAATTAACAGTTTCAGTTTCTCACTCATTTAACACACAAAGTAACATAAAAAACTAATCATTCAATCATGTTTTCTTACTTACCCAGCAGTCGTTTTGTTTGGATACTGATATCTTCTATCTTCTATCTATTTAAATAAAAGTGAAGGTCGTGACTGACTGACAGATCAACGCACAGCCTAAACCGCTTAAGCTACAAACGTCAAATTTGGACAAAAGTTTTATAACAAAAAGCGGACGCACACTAAGAAAGGAATTTGCCCAATTCAACCCCTAAGAGGGTGAAATGGGGTGTTTAAGTTTGTATGAAAAAAATATTTTTCTTAATGCTACGATTATCAAACTTTGCGAATATACTAACGTTAAAAAAATAATCGACACCTATTTCATCATTTTTGAAAAATCAACCCCTAAAGGGGTGAAACGGACCAATGAAGTTTGTATGAAGATTTTTTTTTAAATGCTGTGGTTATGAAACTTTGCAAATATACTAAGCTAAAGAAAATAATTGACACTTATTTTTTTATTTTTTGAAAATCAACCCCTAAAGGGGTGAAACGGAGTATTGAAGTTTGTATTATTAGGCGATTCTCCCTAGAGTCGATTAATGGTTCTTCGCTACGGCACAGCACTATGGGCCGGCACAACACTGCGCTGCTGGCAAGCGAGCGAGAGAGACGATTCCCGCGCGATCAACGAAGATGGCGTGCCTCCTTTACGATATCATTGTTATTAATTAATCGGTACCTGACCTAAAGTAAACCAATACGAGTTCAAGTAAAAACAGTATTTCATTCATAACTACAATCTACAATAATGTTGGAGCAAGAAAGCATCTAACAGTTTTCAGAATTGGGCTCTCTTTAGCTGCTGGGTTAGTGCCCAAGTGTTGGAAAATTGCTAATGTGCAGCCAGTTCAAAAAAAAAGGAAGTCGTGCAGACCCGGCTAATTACAGGCCCATCTCCATTACTTCTTTGCTTTGTAAAACTATGGAGCGGGTCATCAACAATAAGCTCTTGGCGTATCTTGAAGCAAATGAACTCCTCAGTGATCGGCAATATGGCTTTCGTAAGAACCGGTCTACTGGGGATCTTCTTGCGTACGCCAGTTACATATTGAGTGAAGCAATTGAGATGCACGGAGAAGCACTTGCTGTATCTCTGGACATCTCTAAGGCTTTTGACCGGGTGTGGCACGACGGTCTCTTAAATAAACTTCCTTCGTATGGACTTCCAGCTGGCCTGTGCATTTGGATTTCTGACTTTCTGAGGGAACGATCGATTCGAGTTGTTGTCGATGGTTGCTCGTCAGATCTAATGGCTATCAACGCCGGCGTACCTCAGGGGTCAGTCCTCTCAGCAACACTGTTCTTATTGCACATAAATGACTTACTTAAGCCTGGTACATTTGGGTATGCAGACGACAGTACAGTTGTTGAGAGTTATAGGTCCAGTGCTCGAGTTAGCAGTGACGATATCCGACTGCAGAGAGAGGCCATGGTAGCCCGTCTTAACACTTCTCTTAAAGCTGTTTCTGACTGGGGCGATGAAAACCTGGTGTGTTTCAATGCCACAAAAACGCAGGCGTGTCTGTTCTCCGCGAAAAAGTGTCCTTTTGATCTGTCACCTACTTTCCGTGGTGTATCCATACCGATAGTTGACCATCTCGAGCTTTTAGGTGTCCATCTAAAGTCGGATTTGAACTTTGGCTCGTACATTGGATCTAAAGCCAAAGTTGCTGCTAAAAAACTTGGCATCCTGGCCAAGGTAAGGCGGTACTTCACACCAGAACAGCTTCTAACTCTATATCAAGCACAAGTTCGATCGTGTATGGAGTACTGCTGCCACCTTTGGCATGGGTCTGCTAAGTATCAGCTTGAGGCTTTGGATTCCATAGAAAGGCGTGCCAAAAGGCTGATCAACAACGACTCTTTGGTGAAATCCAAGCTCCTGAGCCTGTCGCACCGACGTGAAGTGGCCAGTCTGTCGGTGTTCTATAGAGTACTCCATGGAGAGTGTGCACAAGAACTGCATGACCTTGTCTTGCCTTCGCCGTTCTTTTATAATAGCACCAGACGCACGAAAAAGAGGCACCCTCATACGGTGGAAATTCCATGTAACCGTACTAAGCGTTTTCATTCGTCTTTTTTAATCCGAACGGCAGAGGTATGGAACTCACTGCCCGCGTCTGTTTTTCCTAGAAAGTACAACCCGGGGATGTTCAAAAATAGAGTGAATAGGTTTTTCCTAGGCAAGCGTGCTACATCTTCGACCACATCGTCACTTCCCATCAGGTGAGATTGCAGTCAAACGCATGCCTAGTCCGATGTAAAAAAAAAAAAAAAATTGGGATCTGAGCAAAATCGTCCGCGAGTTTGATTTGTTTCAGCTTTTAGGTTAAACGCAAAGTAACGAAAGAAAGCTAAGTGGAAGTCATCATGTGCTGTGATTATTGCTTTAGTCGTGCAAAGAAAGTACGCATCGAAGTATTCGCAGTAAACTATCTTACAATACCTACAGAAACAAACACGTCGTAACATGACGCTAATCACCGCTAATGTACTGCGTAGTCGGATTTGACAAAGTTTACAAGCCCGGAATACAAGTTTCTAGAATCTTGTAATTTCACCAAGGATATCCAGAGGTAACACTAAAGAACCGTGTTTTGGTGAGTCCATCATATCATTTTGTATTCAAATGAACAAAAACGAGATGAAACACAAAATGCCCAAAGTTGTACCTACTCTGTAAGTTCATTGAACCTGTTGCATTTTGGTACTTTTATTGTGTGAGATTGAATCTGGAATCTGACATTAGTTTCTTCCCAAATACCTGGTGCTAAGGAATCACATCAAATTATAACCTGAAATACTTGTAAGATTGTGATGAGGGTTAAAAGGTGATTTTATGTTTTGGGCACCAAGCTAGTCGCTTAATACCTTGACTGTTAAAGTAATTACCTTATCGAAATGTTCTGAAACTTACAATCTTGGTAATTTAAGAATGCATTATACAAATGTTCACACCGACCAAGTTAGTACAATTTAAAGTGGAGTCTGGTACACTACCACCTATAAATGTTCAGTGCAATAATGCTAAGCCTACAGAATCTATAACAAATACATAATAATCTTTACTCACAGAACTATGAAAACAACAAAAGTAAATCAACTTTACCGGAGTCAGTTGTTTAATTAAACTCAGAGTTAGTTAGTACAATTTACTAAGTTTGTTGTACAATAACTATTATAATATATTACTGCATTAATGAAAAACATGACACACTCATAAATACCATGATATGAATAATAATAGTAAGCAATACTTACAAAATAGATTGAAACCGAGTGATACTAAATACTACCTGCTATAGGTTCTATGCGAGTAAGTTAATAAACTCACTTTCAATTACAATAATAATATTATAATTGGTCAGAATTAATGGATGGAGGAACGATCCACTCAATATTATATGAGATGTTCTCTCAAGTTGTTATCAATGAATAAAATGGTTGTACAAAAATAATATGTGTACCCACTCACACACATAATAATAATTAATCCACATGTTAAAAACAACAACAACAATATGTTATGATTATTAAAAACTCATAATTACTCTCAATCGGTCACAATAAGTGATATTTGTTGCAAATTGTGTTGCGTTGATTCTACCTTGCACAAAGGTATACATATAAGCTGAGTGTGTATTGATCACCTGAGTCCCAGCCTCTGAACTAAATTATACTTCGGGCCACAACCGAAGACGATTTAATTATTACATGCAGCAGTACATGGGATTGTGCTATCTTCTTCACACCTTTAGATATTCACTACTATAAAATACAAAACTTGACTTCCTGTCTCCCTTCCACGACCGGAGAGTGGCGCCTGAAACTGGTCATTACGTGTTTTTGTGTCGTCGGAATCACACCGTACCTAATTGATCCGGTGAATAATTGTTATCACATGGATTGATTTAGTGAATAAGTGTTAGGATAAAGAAAAATGTACGCGATCTAATTGGAAGTGAGTACGGAAAATGCAGAAAAGTGCAACGAAACGGGCTAAGGAGCTCGTCGTCGTCGAGTTTCCGTCAACAACGTGATAATTTGCTGGAATTACGAGTTCGAAATGGATAGTATTGGATATTGGAAATCAGGTATGTAAAATAGACGTACATACAATATTTAAAATAATTGCAAGACAATTACGAGTAATATACCATAGCGTTATAATATTGAATTAATTTCTATATATTTCTACCCTCTTTTCTAAAGTTATTACTAAACATGATAGAAAGTTTTGGGTTTGAATTGAAATATGAATGTGGGTAAGATAAATTATAATTGACTACTCCTTCGTTTTTATTGTTGTTGTTTTTAATTAATAGTTAACAACAGGAATGATTTCATCAAAAGTAGGGTGGCACTTACGAGTACGTATTCTGTGCACTGGCACATTTGGAAGGATCGAATTGTAAGATTTATTATTTCACTTTTATTTATACGTACCACCTACTTCTAAGTTTATCATAATAGTCGAGTATCAAAATAATTTTCTTCGTATTGTCTAATTTACACAACTGTCTTCACGTAAAATGTGATAAGACTATGTACTAATTCTCCATATAAATAATGCTGGAGTTTTATATTACTTTGATTTAATTTGTGTTAAGACAATGAACTTTCCGCGTACATCGTGTGTAGAAAAATACTAAGTTCTTTTAAGCGTAAATACGAGTATGACCAACTCCACAAAAACCTTGTTGAGGCTACCTACTAATTCTCCATGTACATCATGTCGAGGCTTTTTAATACTTTCTAATAAATCAAGTCAACATCTCCACATAGGTAAAACGTGTTGAGGCTACCTACTAATTCTCCATGTACATCATGTCGAGGCTTTTTAATACTTTCTAATAAATCAAGTCAACATCTCCACGTAGGTAAAACGTGTTGAGGCTACCTACTAATTCTCAATGTAAATCATGTTGAGCCTTTGCATCACCTTCCCGTAAATCGTGTAAAGGTGATGAACAGCCCCGGATCTACAAATATTTTTAGGGGGGGCAAAAACTGAAAAATGCCGCCCCCGCCCTCTTATATTTATTTTTACCTTTATCATCTATATCAGGGGTCGGCAGCCTTTTGGCAGACGCGGGCCGCATAGTGACAATTTGAAATAGTGGCGGGCCGCACTTGTTCAAAATAATCAAACAAAACCGTGTTTTATTAAACGGTTTTATTAAACGGTTTTATTTAGCTCACGTTTCTTTTTTTTTCTTGGGTCAAATTTAGTAATTCAAATTTCACCCTCTTCCTGTCAACCGATTAATCTGAAATTTTGTATACACTTTGGATTTTGGTGACAATACAATTGTGTTTATTCATTATCATTATAAATTCAAGATGGCCGCCGCTACAAAATGGCGGATAACGTAGGTTTTATCAATCCCATCAATATGGGTATCAAATGAAAGGGCTCAACAAGCAGAATACAATATACTATAAAAAATTGAAATCCAAGATGGCCGCCGCTACAAAATGGCGGATAACGTAGGTTTTATCAATCCCATCAATATGGGTATCAAATGAAAGGGCTCAACAAGCAGAATACAATATACTATAAAAAATTGAAATACACGATGGCGGCCGCTACAAAATGGCGGATAACGTAGGTTTTATCGATCCCATCAATATGGGTATCAAATGAAAGTGCTCAACCAGTAGAATACAATTTACTATGCAAAATTGAAATCTAAGATGGCCGCCGCTACCAAATGGCTGATAACAATTTTTTATCAATCCCACCAATATGGGTATCAAATAAAAGGGCTTGACAAGAAGAATACAGTGCACTATACAACCTCAATATTTAAGATGGGCGCAGCCACCAAATGGCGTATAATAATAAGATTTAAATTTAGAAATTGAATCTGTAATTTAGGTATCTGATTAATCCAGCCTGAATCCACCACCCAAGTCAAGATTTTGTATCGTGTTGAGGACTGTGTGGCGTTAGGGTGGCTAAAAATGATACGTCGTTAGCGGTACACCACCCAAGAGGCTACATCAACGAAATCGTTTGGCCTCAATTTCGTCGAACTCAGATGTATGCAACAGATGTACCTTCCGTCCGAATTGATTTCGCAAGAGACGGAGTACATCTTATACACCCGAAAGCCATACAGTTTCCAGCTAAGTACAATTACGGGACGGCTGAAAGAAGAATGTTGCCTTTAATACTATCATGGGCTTCTACAATACATAAAATGCAGGGCAGCACTGTGGATCACGCAGTCGTATACTTAGGTGCGAAACTGTTTGAAGAAGGTCAAGCCTACGTGGCTCTTAGTAGAGTAAGATCTTTGCAGGGACTACGTATAGAGGAGTTGGACTGCAATAAACTAACGGGCAAGAAACCTTGCAATAATGAAGCACTAAATGAATTAAACAGAATGCGAAATAAAAACTAAAAACTAGAAAATAAAAATAGGTAAAAAAACTTTTTAAGTTAAACGGTTTTATGTTAAACATACATTGCAATGTTTAAGATAAATGTACTAAAAACCAAAAAATAATAAAATAGATACAGTCGTGGGAATTATAAACATATGCATAGACTAGACTAAAATAATAAAACCGTGGGGCACGTCAATTGTCTACAATCGTTGATTAAAATGTTTGTTTTGTAATGTTACACTATAATTAGGCAGTTGTTCAACCGACAACGATGGACGTGTGATAAGTAGGGCTAGAATGTGGAAACAAGCTAGCAAGCTCGATATTAAGCGAGTTTTAGGGTTTCATAGTGGTGAGCGAGTAGTACTTTTATCATAAATATGTTTTGTCGATTAAAGACAAACTACGAGCAGTGAAACGATTCCTCGCCAGCCAGCAGTGTGAATGTCCAACGATAAACTAGTTGAAACATCTCTTTTATTTACATGGAGTGTATAACTATTGGAATTTCCATGAGCAAGAAAATAGTAAGTAATTTCCTCACCGTCTGCGGGCCAACTGCCTATTTTAGCGACGAATTAAACGATTCTTCTATCGCACATTAAGTCGATAATTTGTAGACAATTGACGTGCCCCACGGTTTTATTATTTTAGTCTAGTCTATGCATATGTTTATAATTCCCACGACTGTATCTATTTTATTATTTTTTGGTTTTTAGTACATTTATCTTAAACATTGCAATGTATGTTTAACATAAAACCGTTTAACTTAAAAAGTTTTTTTACCTATTTTTTTTCAATAAACCAAATAATTCGATTTTGGAGAGCATTGTGAATCAAGCACAGTTGCTCTACCCACAACACAGTGCTTGATTAAGTTAGTTCAAATCTCGTAGTAGTTTTTATCAACCGGCATTTGGATGTTATACGCAGCAAGTTTAAAAGCACAAATAAATAAAAAAAAATCGCGAGCGTAGCGAGCGCGAAATTTTTCGACATTGTTCATTAATTCAAAACATAGAATTTTTACGAATTAAACGTATAACGGAAATTTGAGATATTTTTGATCAATTTACGATAGATTTTTACGCGTCAGGCTATTTACAACGAAAATTACACAACACTCGCGTCGCGTCGGGTATAAAACTTGTCATATTTTCAATCAATTCAAAAAGAATTGTGGCCTTTATAAAATAAATAGTAATGCGCGAACGAAGTGAGCGCAGAGATTTGAAGATCTTTTGTTTTTAGGACGGGCTATTACGTAACGGAGTGTATTTAATAGATATCAGAAATCAAGAATACGCGAGCGCAGCGAGCGCGAAATTTTGAGTTATATTCTGTCATTTTGAAAATAAAATTCACGCGCTAGGTCACACAAAACACTAAATAATAACAATGTGAAAATTTTTGAGACGTATTTTTAGCAATTTAGGATATGCATATTTATTTTACGAGAGCCTGTTTCCAAACAAAATTGCACTCAGTAATGCGTAAACAGAGCGGAAATAATGCATCTATCGCTGTTCTTTCTGTATTAAGCTTATTTATTCAAATATTAAAACCGTTTTTATTTGACAAATCAATTAACTTAGTTTTGGGTAGCTTTGTGTATTAAGTTTTGATATAAAAATAAACAAGAACATTATTTTTACAAAACAAAAAACAAAAACCGACTTCAAAAGACCGACTTTTGAGTTATTCATCTATTTATCGCGCACGTACTTAATGCAAATTTAAGACTTATATGGTTTTCTCATGGATACCATTATCAGAACTGGACTAAATTGAAATGGGACCAAATGGGAAGCGTCAGCTTTCTAATAAAAAAAGAATCATCAAAATCGATTCACCCTGTCAAAAGTTATGAGGTAACAAACATTAAAAAAATTAAATTAAAAAAATAATAAAAAAAAAACATACAGACGAATTGATAACCTCCTCCTTTTTTGAAGTCGGTTAAAAATGTTTTTGCAGCTCTGCCCACAAACAGTGCTCGATTAATAAGCGGAAACTACAAAAAGCCTTCAGTATGTTGTACGCAGCAAGTCTAAAAGCGCAAAATAAACATATAATAAGAAATGTTTAGGCATTTTTGATCAATTCAGAACAGATCTATCATATTTGACAAACTATGCACAACGGAAATTAAACTTCCAGAAAACGCAAGCGCAGCGAGCGCAAAAAAGTGAGACGTTTTCAGAAATTTAGGACAGGCTGTTTACAAAGAAAACTACCCACTATAATATTCGTGTTGGTTGAAATCAAAAGTTTTCAATTGATTATAATTGAATTGATTGAAGATTTTTTCGGTCAATTCCAAAACAGTCAGCATCTACTTACCGAAAAGAAAAACAAGACGCGAGTAGTGAGCGTAATGATTTTGATTTAGTTGTTATTAAATTAAACACAGTCTATCTAATTACGGGGTGTGTGTAATGGTTATAATTAATCTAAAATATGCGAGCGCGTTTGTTATGGCGTCTATGTCCTAGACGCTTTCATTTTTTATTCAAACGGTAACTTAAGGCTTCTAAGCAGGCCAATGGCCTTGAGGAATCGGGCGGAGCTAGTTACCGCTACCCGCGCTTCACCGTGCCTCCCCGCACTAAAACATCGCAATGGGCGGCCGCGGCCGCGCCGTGCCGCGCCGCTCGCGTGTCGGTTACGTTAGTGTCACAGAGTAGCAAAACTGCAGAGTATTAGTTATTAATAAGTGAAGCGAAAACAAATTTACTTTTGTAAATACGTTTTTATTTTTAACCTACACTATGTATAAATATCTAATTCAAATTAAAAATTAAAAAAATCAAAACTAAAATTCAAAATTCACAAAATTTTTTTTTTTCATATAATATTTTTCTTCGTTTGGGTGGTACTATTTTTTCAGTGTCACTGGATTCCTCGTGTTCGAGTACGGTGATTTTTGGAAAATTAGGCTGACACGCAATTTCCTTGTTTTCTTTATCTTTTTTTTTCTTTTTTTTTTCGTCTTTCTTTTTCTTTAAGTAATTTTTATCTCTCTCTTTGATACCATTCTGTTCCAGTTCCTTTTTACTATTTTTTTCTTCAATAGCCTTTTCGATGTATGAAGGATTTCTAATCTCCATTCTTCTTGGGTGTCTTGGATCAATTAGTTCTGGAAGTATGCAATCCAAATAAAATTTGGTTAATTTATCTTCCATAACTTTGCTCCAAAATTCGTCGTCTTTATCAATTACATCTATTCTCATAGGTGTTTTTTCACTCAACCATAATCCAAGTAGGCATTTTTCTTTCTTTGTAATATGTAACTGGCCCTGTATTTGAAAATACCAATTATGATTCGTGTTTACACTAATGCTGCCGTTTTTGTTTATTTTGTAAAATGGTATTTTCTTTTTCTTTACTGCTTCCAAAAAGTCTTGTTCGTAGGCTGAAGCAGGGCATTTTACTTCAACTGTCATGTCGTCACAAATTCCATCAGGAGTTGCACCCAAGTATGGCAATTTATCATCAATAAATAAACCGCAAGGTTGTATATCTAATTTAGTTTCTTTAGACAACTGTGCGATTGCAACTTTTTCATTTTCGACACCATGTTTTATGGATTTCACGTGGCTGATGCTGTCTTTGTATAATAGGTCTTTCACAAGGTTACTGCAGCTAATATTTGGGCGTCTTTTAATGACGCGGCCAAAATTTGACGCTGTCAAAAGTTTTCTTCTTAATTCCAGCCATTCACCACACGAGCTCTGCAATACAGTTTCTCTTTCGATGTTTTGGATTTCTTCTATGCTTTTATGCAAATTATTCACAAAAGTGGTCTTTTGTTTCTCCATTATTTCTGCAATAATGTCTTCTTTTGCACAATTCTCACCATAATGCAAGTCTTCTCCTTTATATGTTACACTTCTGTTTTTTGATCTCGTACTTCTTTTTTTAAATAATTTTCTGCCAGATTTGTTTTTCAGTCGCCTTTGCTCTAGTATTTTCATTTTTCCTCTTGGACTCTTACCAGTTGCGTGCTTGTATGTTGATGATAATAATGACCGCGTGTTGTGAGATATTGCCGCACCTTTACACCTGTTTTGGTATGAACCTCTTAGGCTATAATTTATACGTTTTCCACCAACTAATTTAGCAATGATGCTGTTAAAGTTTTCGACTTTATTACTCTCCACATTGTGAATGAGACTTGGCGCGTGGGGGGAGGCAACGTTTAGTAAAATTTGGCAAATTCTACTCCACAGGGTGGTTTTTCTAAATTCATCGTCATTTTCATTGGCACTATTTTCTTTGTCTATAGTTATCTTGTTGCAAAAATACGATTTACAACCACTGTAATCACCGAAGGCATGTACATGGGCTCTCAATATATCGTTATAAAGGAGTTCTACGTGCGCTCTTTTTTCGGATTCCAAATCCGAAGTATGTTTTTCAATAGCTTTTTTTATAGACGATCGTATGGCTATAATTTTTTTATCTGTTATATTTTTTCTCAAGCGCACAGGGTACTTTGTATCAGTCTTTAGTTGGTTCAATTTGTTACATAAATGTCTCATGATGTGATTTTTACATTCGATCTTCTGTACTGTTGTATTTGAATATGGTCGCGTTTCAATTATTTTCGAATAAGTAGCGGAATCTCCATCGCTAATCATCCTGCCATATATTAGTCCGTGCATTTCTATTGAACATTTAAAACCTTCTACAAGAATTTCTGATTCCATGCCAGTTGAAGGACCAGTATAATTTTGAAAACATTTGTGTTCATGAGGCGTCTCAGTTTTATTCTCTGCTTGAGCACAAATACAACAGTATTTGTTTTTGACGCCTAGGTAAAGCACTTTGCCAGTCTTTTTGCCAATAATAGCGGCTGCTCCAGATAACGCAGAATAGTTTTTTTTGTAAGATCGTTTACTCCAGCAGCCATCAACAATTACATCAATAACCGGCACACCATTTTGATCAACTCTACCCTCAATTTCAGCTAATTCTCTTTCTTCTTTTGCGGCGTCATTCATTGTTTTTATGCAAATCTTATCCCACATATTGGCGATGTTTTCGTGGCATTGTTGGTAGATTTTAGAACTCATGGTAGGCAAATCCAATGCAGCAGATAATTCTTGGAGCTGTGAATGACCACAACCGATTGCCATTGTACCTAAAACTGCACAATTATTAATGCTCATTTCACTACCTTCATCATTGGAAATATAAAATTTTACATTGCATAATTTGCAGTGGAGCGTAAAAATAGAATGCAAGCCACTTTGTCTTTCCGATACAATTTCAACGCTACTGAGACCACAGTTGAGAGGTCCATGTGTCGCCACATCTTGCAGTTTTGAGTAAAAAGTTTTTAAATATAGTATTCGTCGTCCGTCAAGCTTGCATGCTTCTGAAGAAGACTTTGTCTCTTCTACCTGTAATGAAATAAAATATTTTTTAAACATACCTAGTATGCAAATGCAATACCAAAATGATACCAGACTACAAATCGAAACTTACGTCGTATGGAGCAGGACTATCTTGTATTAGTTGGACAAAGTTTTCTTCACAATCGGGGGCTGATGCGGGTATACTCGTATTGTCATTGTTTTTACCAGCTTTATCCTAAAATCAATGCAGTCAGTTAGAACAATGTGTATAATCACATTTTTTGCCATCCACGATAGTTTACAGTTTATTTTACTAAAAATACGTGCAGGACAATAATTAGCACAATCCAAACAATACGGAGATGCTATCTTGGCAAGCCCTTTCATTTGATACCCATATTGTAGAAAAGCATAAAAAACTTAGTTCGCCATCTTTAGAAGTCCGCCATATTGAATTTAGAGTGACGTCACTTTATTATTCCAGTTATTCTTGGCAAGCCCTTTCATTTGATACCCATATTGTAGAAAAGCATAAAAAACTTAGTTCGCCATCTTTAGAAGTCCGCCATATTGAATTTAGAGTGACGTCACTTTATTATTCCAGTTATTCTTGGCAAGCCCTTTCATTTGATACCCATATTGTAGGAAAGCATAAAGAACTTAGTCCGCCATCTTTAGAAGTCCGCCATATTGAATTTAAAGTGACGTCACTTTATTATTCGAGTTATTCTTGGCAAGCCCTTTCATTTGATACTGTAACGAAACAGCCTTCGTATCTCTCACAAAAATAATAAATAAAAATATTTATAATAGGTTTGTAGATAAATCATAGCAATGCTTTAGTGATTTGAAAAGGTTACTCAGGTTAGAACGTAGACTTTAAAGTTTAGAGATAAAGGTTTAGAAACTTAAGTTGCATTTTGAAATAAAGGCCAATAATGTTAAACTATTATTTAAATAAGAAAATAAGATTAATCTTACAGGTTTTGGTATAGTTAGAATTCGACTATCGTTATTAGTTAAGTAAAAACCAGTCAATCAATTCAAACCTCGTAGAATGTCCCGCCTTTGCAACATTGTATTATAATATTGAATTAGGAATTGTTGTGTCTCATAAATGCAAGCTAACAGCGGGGCGACATCTATAAACTAGTGGAGAACTAAATATTGGTTCTGCTTTTGAGAACTAAACATTGGTTCTGCTTCACCAACAGTGTAGCCGCCATATTTGTAATCGATGTGTGTAGTCACTAGGAAGTAATTATGATACGTTATTTTTTATAATTTAGTAATATTCGTTATTGAGCTATATCGAAGATCTGAAAATACGTTAATATTTAAATAAGAAATTGTTACGTCTTATTATTATTATTTAAAAACCTTCATACAAGAATAAATAAAATAACACGGAATAATGTCTTGGAGGAAGTACTTTTGTCAAAAAGTTTTTCATTATAAAAGTCGAAATAAACAGACATACATATTTAAATATGAGTACGTGGTTAATACAAAACAATAGATCAATTAGTTATACCAATCACAAATAGCGCATTGAAGGTTAGATGTCAGAGATTTGAAGAAAACAAATAAACGCGTCCATTATTGACACTCTGTTCCAAATCCGAACGGTACGGAGCAGGCTCAGCAAAGGTGGCGTGATCTTCGAAACAACCAATCACAAAGGAGAATTTCAAATGTAGTGTTCGGATAGGTTGCCGAGTTTCTAGGTGAGAAAAAGACAAGGTGAATTGGAGGAGAACGCGGTCATGGCGGGGCATTCGTCGTGAGAGCTGAGCGAGTCAACACGTGAGTGAACTTGAACTATATTCTGGATTTCTTGTGCTAATTCTTAACTATGTGTATTTTCATACCAGTGACTACGGCTTTTAGAATCCAGTTATCATTTTAAAATTAGTTAAAAGATATAATCGTAACGTTATTCAGCTGCAAGAAGTTCATATTGTGGGTAGATTAGAATCATGCGCGTATTAAGTGAAAAGAACAAAGATCATAAAAATAGTGGTTGTTGGTTATTATCTTAGGCTTCTTTTCGTTTGTTGCTTGAACATTACGCGTTGCGTATCTGTTTAAATTTGGATTTTCGGCATGGTACTCGTTGAATACCAGACTAGTCCGAACGTCCGACGGCAAGCGTGGGCAAGTTTGAGATGATGATGCCTACCTACTATAGTAATTTACTAAATTATTTAAAAAGATATGTGTTAAACAACTGCAAGATGTTCATATTTTGGGTAGATTAGAATCACGCGTACTTTAAGAGAAAACCAGTGATCATAAATATAGTTGATTGTTGATTATTATCTTGGGCTTCCTTTCGTTTGTTGCTTGAACATTACGCGTTACGTATCTGTTTAAATTTGGATTATCGGCATGGTTCTCCTAGAATACCAGACTAGCCCGAGCGTCCGACCGCAAGCGTTGGCAAGTTTGAGATAGTGGTCTATCATCTATATCTTCTTATCAAAGTATTATTAACGTTATGTATTGAACCGCTGAGGATGGAGGTATCATTCTGTGGTATTGTTTAAAAGATGCCGCTGTAGCTTTATCCTTTGAGGTAGGTACCACAAATTTTATATGGAGGTTTCAAATAGTGTTAATATTACGCTGCCGATTCGGGTTGATACTTGTCTGTATCTGTCGGTACCTGTCTATCTGTTATCAGGTAAATACAAAAGAAGAAGCGCTTAGAACATAGTCTTAGTCACTGAGTGAGAATACTTGTGTTCTTTTGTGTTTTTAGGATGTGTTTTCCTTAAGGGACTGTACTGGACTACGGGGAGCTCACTTTCCAGAGTTTATATTATTTCACTTATTTAATTGAATTTACTTCTTGTGCATGTGTGTTGTTTTTAGAACCTTTTACTTGCATTTTGTGTTCTTTTCGGTGTTTGTTTTCAGGACGTATCGCGTTGTGTTAATTGGGTGAAATATTTAGTGTAGGACATGCTTAATAAATCAAATAAAGTAAAATTAAAATAAAATAAAATTAGATTAAATCAAATAAAATCAAACTAAATAAAATTAAATAAAATTAAATAAAATTAAATAAAATTAAATAAAATTAAATAAAATTAAATAAAATAAAAGGTTCAATCTAGCTCAGTTCAGTTAAATAATAAAATAAATGAAAGTACAAATTAATAGGGTTATCAGGACCGGTGGTATTATGTTCGTCTTATGGGCCGAAGGTCCCGGGTTCGATTCCCGACCGATATGTTATTAGAGTCTGGGCGTTAGTAGAATCTACTATAACGTATACACGCTTACGATTATGTTAGGTCGCGGGTTCGATTCCCGACCGATATGTTATTAGAGTCTGGGCGTTAGTAGAAACTACTATAACGTATACACGCTTACGATTATGTTAGGTCGCGGGTTCGATTCCCGACCGATATGTTATTAGAGTCTGGGCGTTAGTAGAATCTACTATAACGTATACACGCTTACGATTATGTTAGGTCGCGGGTTCGATTCCCGACCGATATGTTATTAGAGTCTGGGCGTTAGTAGAATCTACTATAACGTATACACGCTACGATTATGTTAGGTCGCGGGTTCGAGTCCCGACCGATATGTTATTAGAGTCTGGGCGTTAGTAGAATCTACTATAACGTATACACGATTACGATTATGTTAGGTCGCGGGTTCGATTCCCGACCGATATGTTATTAGAGTCTGGGCGTTAGTAGAATCTACTATAACGTATACACGCTTACGATTATGTTAGGTCGCGGGTTCGATTCCCGACCGATATGTTATTAGAGTCTGGGCGTTAGTAGAATCTACTATAACGTATACACGCTACGATTATGTTAGGTCGCGGGTTCGAGTCCCGACCGATATGTTATTAGAGTCTGGGCGTTAGTAGAATCTACTATAACGTATACACGATTACGATTATGTTAGGTCGCGGGTTCGATTCCCGATCTATATGTTTTAGTCGAGTCCTAGTTAAGACTAAACTTAGTCAAGTCAAATCAAGTAAATCGGACAGCCGATCAATTTGTAGAACCTACTATAAAGTATAAGCTTACGATTAGTCTTAATCAAGTCTATAAGCTTTCAAGTCTTGGTCGATTAAAGTAAATCGGACAGCCGATCAGTTTGTTGAATCTACTATAAAATATATAAGCTTACGATTAAAGTAAATCGGACAGCCGATCAGATTGCCGAATCTATTATACGATTCACATGTCTACAATTAAAGTAAATCGGACAGCCGATCAGATTGCCGAATCTATTATAAGATACACATGCCTACAATTAAAGTAAATTGGACAGCCGATCAGATTACCGAATCTACTATAAAATATATAAGCTAACAATTAAAGTAAATCGGACAGCCGATCAGATTGCCGAATCTATTATAAGATTCACATGCCTACAATTAAAGTAAATCGGACAGCCGACCAGTTTGACAAGTTAGCCATTCGAAGTTATACGAACTATTTCGAATGGTTGACAATAGTTGCTGTCAGATGAGCGGCCAACTATAGTTTGACGAGTAACTATTTAATATACGAGTAAATGTAAAGTAGATCGGAAGTCTCTTTACTATTTTAATAATATTTACACAACGTGAATTCACGTGATGTTTGACTCACCAAGTCTTACATATTATAATATTTTGACTCACCAAGTCTTACATATTATATTTTGACTCACCAAGTCTTACATTTAATGGAACATAGGTTCTGAATCGACACGATGACATTTAAGTCAATTTACCTCTTCAATTCGAAGGTCAACGATGATCTTTCTTTACACACTACTTTTATCGAAGGTTTCTATGGAAAGATCCTTTTGCTGATAATTATCTGAGCTGTAACATGGAGCGATATCTCCGAGGTTACCCTTGACTCCAACGGGACGACAGGCACCTCTTATGTCTATGGTTTAGTAATTGTTGGTTGTCTTCGTAAGATACTAAAGGCTTCCACGGAAAGTACCTTACTGGTAATTATCTAACCTAAGCATGGAATTATGTTTCCGAGGTTACCCTTGAATCCAACGGGATGACAGGCACCTCATTATGCTGATGGTTTCTTAATTACTAGTCTTCTTCATTTAATCTACTGATAGAAAGTTCTATCTGAGACTGACGACTTGAGATGGTAACGGGAGAGTTACATACATCTTTATCACACTATGTGTTAGACTTGGTTGTCTAATTAGATGATTTTGGATAAAGGTTCCGGAGTACATATTTACGCGCTAACTTTAGAATAAAACGATATTCTAGTTGGTTGTTCACTGCAGTCACTGTATTGAGTTAGGCAGTCAGGTGGTTAGGTAGGGATCGGGCAGTGTGCCCAGGAGAGCCTTGATCGAAAGATCAAGGGGACCTCTCACATAAAAAGATGATGGATAAAAGGGATTGCATTCGTTCTTCCGGGACCAGATTCATTACCTTATGGTGAGGTGATGAGTAAGCTCTTTGAAGGATAAATGTGTGAAAGGTAAAAGATGAAGGATGTAATGACTGACAGACTGACTGACATTTGCCAAAAGATTATGTCCTCTTCTCTTAGCTTTTGGGTTGTTGTAATATTCAAATATGTTGAATATGATAATTGAATATGATAACGACGTTTAAGTTAGGCGCTCTAGGCCAATAAAAAAAAGCGCTCTAACTGGTGTATTGGCTTAGAGCATATTAGGAACACACAGATGTGTGTATTTGTACACGTAATGTGTAAACACGTAATAAGCCCAGTCAGGTTGTCGAATTATACTGTCGTCGCGGGGTGGTGCGGCGGCCATTGCCACAGTAATTTATGTGTACAAATACATACAAACATAATACATAAAACACATAAATGAATGACAAAAAAATATTTGATGTAAAATCTTAGTAAAATATTGTTCTGAACTTATTAGGCTTGAACTAGTCCAAAACTATAATTTAGAATATATTTCGTATCATATTTGATAATTATTTAAGTCAATTTTACATTAGGAATACTAAGAAAATTAGTTAAGGGTTAAAACTTAGCATACCCATTATGAATAACCCTATATAACTTACGTAGTAGGAATCTTGTAGCTTTAGAGTAAGTCAATTTGTTAGGAAATCTAATCAGGTAACTCGGTTGCTCATACTTATTCGTAACTTAGGTTCTACGATCACAACGCAAGATTTTCCCACTAGACAATCACTTGGCCAAAACAGTAGGTTAATGTTAGCAATCGGAAAATTTAAGTATAGCTAGTAATACATAGTTTACATATAGATAGATAGGATAGGTATAAGTAGACAAGTAGATATTTGTTTATAAATAGGGTAGGGGTTTTTACAATACCCATATTGTAGGAAAGCATTAAAAACTTAGTCCGTCTTTAGAAGTCCGCCATATTGAATTTAGAGTGACGTCACTTTATTATTCGAGTTATTCTTGGCAAGCCCTTTCATTTGATACCCATATTGTAGGAAAGCATAAAGAACTTAGTCCGCCATCTTTAGAAGTCCGCCATATTGAATTTAGAGTGACGTCACTTTATTATTCGAGTTATTCTTGGCAAGCCCTTTCATTTGATACCCATATTGTAGGAAAGCATTAAAAACTTAGTCCGTCTTTAGAAGTCCGCCATATTGAATTTAGAGTGACGTCACTTTATTATTCGAGTTATTCTTGGCAAGCCCTTTCATTTGATACCCATATTGTAGGAAAGCATAAAGAACTTAGTCCGCCATCTTTAGAAGTCCGCCATATTGAAATTAGAGTGACGTCACTTTATTATTCGAGTTATTCTTGGCAAGCCCTTTCATTTGATACCCCTATTGTAGGAAAGCATTAAAAACTTAGTCCGTCTTTAGAAGTCCGCAATATTGAATTTAGAGTGACGTCACTTTATTATTCGATTAGATTTGCAAAGTTGTATTTGCAGTTGGGCGCAAGTTGACTGCCGCGTATTTCCTGGAATTTTGGCTGAACCTCACGAGACGCGTGGGGTTTAGACCCGTCAAATGCTAGGCCCTGAAATTATCTAACTACTAAACTTATATTTCTACCTATTCCCTATTCTACACTATCGACAATGCCAAAAGAGGTAAACAAACTTCCCGACTACCCGATTTCGGTGGTAGTCGTTTCCCGGCTTTCGTGTTTCGAAAACCGAAATTGACTTTTCAGGGTGAGGTAGTAGGACCGAGTTTTTGGACTCTCTGGATTCGTCTGCCGGAGAAAATGACTTCTACGGCGTCAGATTCCAGGCTGGACCTCCCGGTCCCGAGTTATGGACCTCTCAAAGGACCCTCAGAATGACCCATTTTGATAATGTGTAGAGTACTCACATCTAAAGCACCTGGGTGTCCCTCTACTTCTCTGTTAGGAGTTTGACCATTTTCTTCTGTGGTAGGTGTGTTATTAAAATTACGTGATCTGAAATAGAAATACCGAGTAAGGTAAGATTCTACTTTGTTATAATTATCTACTCCGTGCCACTAATAATGGATCTCCTTGCTACATTTTTTACACTGTGGCAGACCTTTGGCTGTGGGCCATGAATGGGTATTGTATCTCTCGAGAAATAGGTAATCCTACAAAGTATTAAATATAATGAAATTGTGTAGGTAGGTACTTACTTGATGATATTGCGGCCTCTTTGTTTAAAAAAAAATTTGAGACCTCGTTTCTGTCGCCTCTGCTTATTCCCCATTTCGAGCGAGGGCACTTATATCTAGTTAAATAATTGTCTATATTAAATAACACTCCAATAATCATCAAATCAATATCAAATATTCATCAAATAATATGTACACTAAGAATCAAAATTAAATATTATGTATAAACTTACACTAAAAATAAATAGTCACTATTTCACACAATCACTTTTCTCCTTTGGAAAGTTAAAATACTTTATTCCCGCGCTAATATTTTACAAAATGTAATAGAGAGACTGAGCTTACGCAAAGCGACACAGGTCCGTCTAGCAACACGTCTCGCCCCGCACTGATTTTTGAAGGCGAATGCGGGGGTTGCTATTGTCTCAGTTCAGAATCTGCTTTATTTCTTTATTAAAAAAATGAATACAATTTATTTTTAAAAACTTTCAAAACGATGTTATTGTATGTAACATTGTTGACCAGTAAGTAAATTTATGTACAATTTCTGTGTAAACTTAATGAATAAAATGGTTTTAACTAAAAAGGTTAGAGGTATTTTGGTGTTTTTTTTTCAAGCTGTATATTAATGATGAAAAGTTAAATCAAAAAACCAAATTACTTGTTATATCCCGCAGATACAGAATATATTTTTGAAATAATATAAACTTTATAAATAATGGCAAGAAATGGTTTCATTCTCACGCTATTTTAGCGATTATTGGGAACAGCCACCTCAATAAAAAACAAGTATTTTCTTTCCTGACAAACAACACACATTGATAATGTTGATACACATTGACACGAGTTGATAATGTTGATATGGTCATGACTGTACTTAGTGTACTTGTACTATTATTTATTCCGTGGTCAAAGTTTAGTAAATGATGAGTTGTCTATTCGTCTGTAAAGTGTGAATTTGGCGCCCCCCTAAACTTGACGCCCGGGGCATGGGCCCCGGCTCGCCCCCCCCTAGATCCGGGGCTGGTGATGAACCCTCCACGTAAGTCGTGTTTGAGGCGCATTTACTCCACGTATATCGTGTGTAGTAAAAAGTTAAAGTTTCTCCGCGTAAATCGCGTTGAGGTTATAGTACTGGCGCAATGTCTATCTGTCGATTATGCAAGCTATAAGGTCCGTCAAGAGGAAGAGGCATTAAAGGAAGCCGATGCATCAATAAAATGTGCATTGAAGGCAATAGTCAGAGGAAATACAGACGCCAGTTGCTTACAGGAAACAGAAATTGCGAAGATGGATAACATATTATGTTAGCAGACCCAACATAGTGTTACAACACAAAATGTTAAGACATTTTATTTTTGCCAAGTCTGGTCGAGTACCTATTGGCCAAAATTTCGAAAAGGGCCGTTTCAAGGTCAAGTTCAAAATTAAACGAGGAGCTTTAAACGTGTGGGGGGTTTCCGTGAGTAGCCATCGAGCTGCGTCAGAACCCCGCTCCTCGGATGCAGGCACCAGCATCGAGGGATCGCCGCCGGGAATACAGTCGCAGGAAATGGCTAGTCAAGGAAGAGCTTAAGGAAATAGTAAGACCTACAAATATTTCTATGAATTTTTTTCTTTTAGTATTATTTTGAATACAAGAGTAATGTTTTGAGTGTACTGTAAAGAGAAACCGTTTTATTGAGTCGGTACCTGGCAATAAAATCATGGGTTGGAATTTATATCGACACGCGAGACGTGTCGATGTCGATTGTTTTCTTATACCTATGTGCTGTTATACTTGATCTGATATAAATGAGAATAAATACCGAAAGGTAACAGCGATCACCGTTTTATTTGGAGTTCAAAAATAAATAAATCGATTCAATAAGGGCACTTTACTATTTAAAAAATATTAATCAATTCTAAAATCTAATTATTCTAATTCTATTCTAAATTCTAAATAGTAATTACTTAGAAAGACATATGTCAGGATCGTAGCAAGTGGAGGGATGTAGTCTCTGCCTACCCCAATGGGAAAGAGGCGTGATAATATGTATGTATGTATATAATTACTTAGATCAGAAAAATCAAAATTATTTAAATTATTTGATTTCTAATTAGAGCCCTATTCAAAGCGCTCTCATCGAAAATCCGTGTATTTATTTTTTAATAAAATGGATTAAATTTCGTCGCTAGTCATAGTAATGCATACATGCATACATACAGACTGGTACATCTTTACAAAATTATTGGAATGGGAAAAATGGGCACGCGTACGAGTAACTATAACTACCTACATATGGATCCTTGGATATAATTTGCACATATTTAATTTTAATGATTATAATTTCCAAATTTTAAAAATTTGGTTAAAAGCATAGTCAGTAAAAATGTACTTATGAGAGCAAAGACTTCACATTGAACTCATTTCGCTCCATTTTTACACATCAAATATGTTGCATAAAATGTTTTTCGAAGTAACTGACGGTGCGGCGCGGCGCACTGCCTGACGGGCAAAGTTTACGGGACGATTGGACTGAATTGGAGCTGTATTGGATACTTTGGATTTAAAATTTGCATTTCAAGGACTCAAAATATTTATTTTTGAGCTTCAAGGTTGCCATAAACTCTTAAGAGCAGATAACGCAACAATTGTTTACTTTAAAAATCGAATAAAGGTATTTATAACGAACTACTTCGGCGATGTTATGAGATTGGGAATATTTCTACTATTGCCTGATTACGTCGTTACTAATCATGAATTCAGTAAGATAAACACGGAATATGAACATAAGTAACATAAATTGTTAATTGCAAGTAACTTGCCTCTCTGTGTGTTCCTCCGACTCAGGCATTGTAAGTTAAAGTCTTACAAATTAAATTAAGATAAATCTTAATCAATCTTAATCTTAAAGATTATGAAGACCGAAAGGCATTTCAGTTATATTCTACTAGCGTTCACAACGGTTATATTCACCGTGAACTGTGTTAATAGTATCGGAACAAATATTTTTATTTGGAATAAAATATTTCCTCAGAGAATATGGTATCTACACGCTGACCTTACTCTGGGGGCAGCGAGATTACCAGGCAGTTGATGATAAATCAAAACCTTTTTGAGGCATAATTATTGTATTGACATGGTTTCATCTGCGAATCAAACTTCAAAGCAATATGATTCGTATACACGAGTATGTATTAAATTGCGGATATTTTGTCAAGAAAGTAACAGTAACTTTCAGTATTTTAATGCGAGTCATATAGAATTTAAATTTAATTAAAACCACAAATTTTGAACTATGTGACAGCTTTAACAGCTTTGTCCATAAACATAGTAGCAAAAGTCACATTAGATGATAGTGTCTACAGATTTTTATAAAGTGTGGACGGGTTATAACCTAAAACCATATACTAAATAAAAAATACTACTTATACTAAACTAAATATTCAGCGTATTGGGACACCAATAAGATTTTGGGTTTTGTTTCTAAATTAAATAATTATCTAAACAGATAATTACCCTTTAAGATTTATCTTGTGAAACTAGCACTCTACAAGCGATTGCTTCCGCAAAGAGAATTCAACCGATAAGTTTAATAAAATTAAATCAATGGGTCTAATTATATCTTTCAAACTATAATAACCCGTTTAGATTAAAATTAAATTTCTATTGTTTTCGATGAAGCAGTTTGAAAATAGATCTCGAAGTATTTTGAGAATGGTTTAAGATAGCCCTGAAGTGAAACGAAGCCTAAAAATAGTATTTTAAAATGAATTATTTTTAATGATAATTCTGTGGAGCATTTTGCAAATTAATGTATGAGATTCTTTCCTATTAAAAAAAAAAAAAAAAAACATCGCAACCCCGGTCCGGTGCCTTCCAACCCTTACCTTTTATTTAAGAACATTACTGTGTAACATAAATTGTATATACATAATCTGAACCTAAACTATGGTTTGTAGAATCTATTTAGGAAATATAATTTTATTTGCGGCTGTAATGCCTAGTGAGTTTAAATAGCTGATAAACTGCCTTGCAAATTTGCGACGGTTTTACGAGTTTATATTAATAAATCCTAAACAGCTGGATGAACATATCACCATTAGTAGCATGCTAGATCCGCATAAAATGCGAAAAGCTCACATACTCTTAGGTGTAAACATGAATAAATAGGTTGAGAAGGCTACAGGTCGGAGCGATTGCTTTATATATTTTTTAAATAGAGAATATTTAAATTTATAATCTTGAAAACAGTGAAGTGGCAAAGTCTATATTCAATATTTTTTTATGAATATAACTAATAATAATATATTATGTATCTAATCAATCAAATGCGTTTATTGGATTTATAACTTATTTGTTGAGATTTTAAAAGTTTTCTAAATTGTTATGGATTAAAGATAGAGTTACCTATGGAACACATTATTTTGAATAATGTAGGTAACATAAATCAATACCAGAAGGGCATAAGTAATACACATTGTTTGTTTTTAAGCTCTTTGTCTGACGAAGGATCTCTAAACATCTGCATGTAATAATTAAATCGTCTTCGGTTGTGGCCCGAAGTATAATTATGAATCAAACAAAACTTACCTTGTAGTTTGATTCCAATTATGCGAGGGCCACAACCGAAGACGATTACACTCCCAACCCACCCTTGTGGAAGGACCCTTGAGTGAGCAGACAAACTAAAAAGCAAAAATGTATATTTACACAGTTGACATCCTTTGGAGGTATATCTCTAAAAATAATGACCAGTTTCAGGCGCCACTCTCCGGTCGTGGAAGGGAGACAGGAAGTCAAGTTTTGTATTTTATAGTAGTGAATATCTAAAGGTGTGAAGAAGATAGCACAATCCCATGTACTGCTGCATGTAATAATTAAATCGTCTTCGGTTGTGGCCCTCGCATAATTGGAATCAAACTACAAGGTAAGTTTTGTTTGATTCATAATTATACAGAGGAGTGGAGTATTTATTACAAGTACAGTAATTCATTATGATACTCTTTCATCGGTTAAAATTAAATACTTGAGTAGCTTCTTCCTGTTCTAATACTGATGGGTTATTTATCAATTACTTGCAAGTAGACAACCTATTACTTCAGTAGAATGTGACTTTACTGATAATGACTTAGTGCTAGTTTGTTTCTACTAGTTGTTTGAATGAATAAGGTGGAATAATATACAACACCTAATATTCTACTTGTGCATTACATAATATGCTATCATGAAACTATGGGCAATACAAAGACCTTTTCAGTAAGGACATGCTCTTCCATACATTTACCTATGTCTAGTCTAGGCCTTGTCCTTGCAAAATGATATATGAGTTGTAATAAAGAAAATTTAAAATAGTTGTAATGTAAGAAATTTAATGTCAATGTCCCTGTAATGGGCGCAAAATGTAATAAAGAAGATTTAAGTGAATGAATGTTAAATGTTAAGTTCCTGCGGAAGGCGACAATTGTAATAAAGAAAATTTTAAGTCATGTCTAAACCAAAAGTGAGGTTAGTTATCAATACAATAAAAATGTAACAACATATCAAATAACAAAATATTCGGGCGCCAGATAACTACCTAACTAAAAATATTAATAAAATCTAATAAAATTACCTGGATAAATAGGTCAGTCGCATCATTGGACCTTTAATCTGAGGAGGGGGGAATTAAATGCAAACCAGATAGTAAATTTAGATTGAGAAGCTAATTTATTCCGTAAAAGGGGAATTTAGTACATTCCGTGTAATCCTTGAGCCTTATTCTCTATAAAATTATAACTAAAGTTTATTTACCAAAGTATGCTT
This sequence comes from Alcis repandata, assembly GCA_949125135.1. Taxonomy (NCBI): domain Eukaryota; kingdom Metazoa; phylum Arthropoda; class Insecta; order Lepidoptera; family Geometridae; genus Alcis; species Alcis repandata. Next base: position 3,176,551 of record OX421249.1, read on the forward strand.
AATATTAAATTTAGAATTTACAATTACTGAAAAGTTCCTACTTGTTGTTAATGCATCGTTTGAATTTGTGACAATTAATAAAGATTTTTAATAAATACCTCTTGTTTGCTTATAACAAACCCATTAGATGTTTTAATAAACCATTTTCTGCAGTCGGGGCCTCGTCCCAGACGTCGTCAAACGAAAGTGAATCGAATTTGTAAAGTTTCATGTAAAATGCGGTTTACAGAGGTGTAAAGAACCTCGTAAAAAAGATTAAAAAGGTTTAGAAAAGGGGTAAAAAGAAAAAGAAAAAGAAAAAGCGCCTTTGACTGTAACAATAAGAGAAAGGTTCGTTAATACCTATTAAATCAGAGGTTAAGTTCAAAGATGGCCTAAATAAAAGTGCAATTGTGCTTACCGCTTTTTCCAAAAAAAGAATCCAAACAAATAGTGCCAAGCCTGATTGAGTCTCACGCCTCCATCATCTCAGTCACTAAAAATAATCAAAAACGACACATGAAATACCACGCTTTACTAGCAACAATCGATTTTTTTTTCTTGCAAGTCAAAACTCACCAAATTTCTTGAATTACACCGCAAACATACCCCATTAGGGCTTTGGTATGGGTGTTAATCCATTTTACAACAAAAACAAGGACTCCAAGACCAGAAAAACTTCGGATCAAATTGAATTTAAAATTTATGACAAATCGTCCATTGAACTCAGGTAGGAAGTGAATGACACGAAAAAAACAGCAAGTGCTTCACTCACCAGTCCACAGATTACCAAATAAGGTGCTTGACGCAAAAAACCATAACCAATCGGAAGTGCGACACGCAAATTATACCATAAACATCTCGTTCTAGCAACAGATCACTATAAACCGGTAAAGCCAAGAACCACAGACAACAAAAAGAAAACTGTCAACTGTTGGCTAAATGTCAAAGTCACTAAGAAATGTCAAATATGTCAGACCAAACAAAACCGCAAAAAAAACGAAAACAAAACAAAAATTGAAGAAGTTACAGTGGAAAATCTCAAAGCAAACTTAGTTGTAGTAACACAATGTAATAACGTGTTACAATACATCCTCTCCCAAAAAATAAAAGAAAGACCACTTTCTTTTATGCTCCTACATAAGAAAAACTTAATGAAAGAAAAGGCTTTTAATAAATTTACGAAAACAAAATGTTGTTTTGTTTCAAACAATAAATCCAAAACGCTAAAATATTCCAAATCCAACTTCATGCGAGCTCTACCAAAAGTTTATAGAAACTCTACCAAAAATATTATAAGAACTCTACCAAAAAGTATCTAAAGGCTCTACCAAAAAGTATCTAAAGACTCTACTAAAAGTATTATAAAGACTAACTAAACAAAATATCGTCATATTTCATATAACAAACAAAAAGTTAACACAAAATAATATCTTGCTGATGAAATCCGACTAAAATCTTAACAACTCTAAGAATCATTCGATCAACAAGGCGAAAGAACAAATTAAACCAAAAAAACCCAAAGAGTATGGTTAAACCATATGCAACACCATCACCAAACAATATTTAAACTAAACTATAAAAAGTGCGGTTGGACACCCTAGTCGCCGACTCAATAAACTCTCCTTCAATATCTCCTTAAAGTGCGGTTGGACACCCTAGTCACCGACTCAATAAACTCTCCTTAAATTTCTCCTTAAAGTGCGGTTGGACACCCTCGTCACCGACTCAATGAATCCTACTTGCTGAAAAGCAAAAACAAAACCCTCACAGCGAAAGCTGTGCAAGTTCCAAAATTTCCGACCCCAAAAGCGTGAAGGAAAAATTGAGAAATGTACTGTGATCGGCACAACTCTACCAAAATTTCCGGGCACAGACATCCTAACAAAAACCCAAAATATTTGTAAATTGTGATTGGCATAACTCCACCAACTTACCACGCACAATAATACAAACCAAAAAAATATTTACACATTGTGATTGGCATAACTCCACCAACTTACCACGCACAATAATACAAACCAAAAAAAATATTTGCACATTGTGATTGGCATAACTCCACCAACTTACCACGCACAATAATACAAATCAAATTATAGAACCGGAGGAAGATCCGAGAACTATCTAAACAAACCTAACTATAGAACCGGAGGAAGATCCGAGAACTATCAAAACAAACCAAACTATAGAACCGGAGGAAGGTCCGAGAACTATCAAAACAAACCGAACTATAGAACCGGAGGAAGATCCGAGAACTATCTAAAGTTCACTAATAATTGAGTTGTAAAAACTACATAAACACTCAAAACAAACAAATAACTAAGTTGTATACACAAAACAAAACCCGAGGACTAAAATATCCTCTAAACAAATTTACAAATGTACAATAAGATCTTTTGTTGTTGGAAAAATGAATGTCGTGAAACCAAAATGACCTAAGCTTTAATTTAGAACTTTGAAATCTTAAAATTGAATGTTGTTGAAGTTAACCTTTCTTACATCATCTAACAAGGCTCGCCTTCCAAATACTTTCATTCTTCAATTCTCATTCATCACACTCAAGAGCCTAACTCCTAACGGTTGTTCAATTTAAGTTTAAAGTGTTATATCCAAAATTAGTATTTTATAATATCTTTAACATGGTAACGGCCTGTAGTATTTTTACTTAAATCTTTCAAAATATAAACGTTATCAGAAACTTTGTCAATAATTTCACATTTAATAAACTTAGGTGCGAACTTAGCCGAAAAATATGCCTGGGCATTAGATTGTACAAAACTCCTTCTCCAAACAATATCACCTACAACAAAAGAAATGACTTTCCTACCTGAATTATAATAACGCGCATTACGCTTATAAGCTTTTAATAAATGAGCTTGAACTTTAATATAAATATCACCAAGTGATTTAAGAGAATAAGCAAAAGAATTCCTTTCTCCCACCTCTACTTGTGACAAATTTTCTAATGAATTACTAAAACGGTGTAAAGAGGCATCAAAAATGAGTTCTCTTCCAAACATGAGAAAATTAGGCGTATAATCAGTGGCAAGACTAACACTGTTATTTAAAGCTAATTGAATACGAGGCAAAAATTTTGACCAAGTGCGTTGATCATCTTTAACAAAACATGAGATACAAGTTTCAATTGTCTTGTTATACCGTTCTACAGGATTATTCTGAGGGGTATATAATGTATTATAAAAGATTTTAGTAATATTATAACTTTTCATAAATTCTACAAAATGTCTAGAAGTAAATTGGGTTCCATTATCACAAACTAGAATTTTAGGACATCCAAACTTAAGAAATATTTCTTTTTCAAATAGTCTACAAATTGATAAGGTCGTAGCCTTAACCAAAGGAAAGATCCAGCAAAATTTAGTGAAAACATCAACTACAGAAAGTATATATTTATGACCTGAATAACTTTTAGGCAAAATTCCTATTATGTCAACAGAAAGCATGACCATTGGTTGATCTACCTTTTTAGGATTAACCATAATTCCAAAAGGAGGTGACGTACTATGCTTATACGCTTTACAAATATCGCAAGATTAAATATAACTCTGAACATCATTAAACATTCCATTCCAAAAATAGTGTTGTTTTAATTTCTTTAAATTCTTATGAACACCAAGATGGCTAGAATTAATATCATCATGATTTGATCTAATAGTATCTATTATATTTTCTTTAGGAATAACTATTTTCCAATTTAAACGACTATCAGGATTAAATTTACTTTTACAAAACTTGTACAAAACATTACTCTCGACTCTAAAGTTTTTATATCTAGTGGGAAACTTTTGACAATTAATGAAAATCTTTCTATACCAAGAATCTTCAATATCTTCATCAGGGGAAACAATTTGAACGGGGGCAATTAATAGTGTTGAAACTTCAATTCTTGACAACGCGTCAGGAACTAAATGCAAAGAACCTTTTTTATGAACAACTTGAAATGTAAACTGAGAAATTCTAGCAGCCCAGCGTGCTAAACGTCCGCTTGGATTGTTTAATTTCAATAACCACTGTAAACTTGCATGATCAGTAACTACTGTAAATTCCATTCCCTCAACATAAGGTCTAAAATGTTCTATTGAATCTAAAATTGCTAACAATTCACGTTCGGTGGTACTGTAATTACGTTCGCATTTGTTCAATGAACGGGAATAAAATGCTATCGGATGTTGATTACCTTCAGAGTCTTCTTGACTCAAAACACTACCAATTCCAACAGAACTAGCGTCGCAATGTAAAAAGAATGGTTTTTCAAAATTAGGGCATTGTAAAACGGGTGAAGTTATTAAAACATGTTTTAGTCTTTGAAAAGCTATTTCAGCATCTTCATTCCAAATAAGAGGTCTTTTAGAATTCTTACTTCCAGCCGTCAATTTAGTAAGAGGTGAAGCAATATCAGCAAATCTATCAATGAATCTACGATAATAAGAACATAAACCAAGAAAACTTCTAAGTTCTTTAACAGTTTCAGGGCGAGGAAAATTCTCAATGGTATCTAATTTAGAAGGATCGGTATGCAAACCTTTACTATCAACAATATAACCAAGATAACGAAGTTTATCTTTGCAAAATTCACATTTCTTTAAATTTACTGTTAAACCAGCATCACTCAGAGTTTTATGAATTTTATTTAAATACTCTATGTGATCTTTAAAATTATCATTAACCAAAATTAAGTCATTTAAATAACAGAATAATACATTGTCAAACTCATAACCAAACAACTTATCAACTAACCTCTGTAACTCAGCAGGAGCATTAGTCAAACCAAAAGGCATACGAACAAATTCAAATAATCCTTTTCCTGGCACAACGAATGCACATTTCTCGCGTGAGGATTCTTCGAGAGCTATTTGAAGAAAAGCTTTAGAAAGATCAATAGTTGTAATGAATCGAGCTCCTCGCAAACTATCAAGTATCTTAGATGGATACGGAAGAGGATAAGAATCTCTAATTGTAATTGAATTTAAACGGCGTGAATCTAAACATAATCGTGTACTACCATCTTTTTTCTCAACAGCCAAAACAGGTGAACTCCAAGGAGATTTAGAAGGTTGAATAATATTTTCTTTAAGTAAAACTTCAACTTCATCAAAAAGTTCCTTTTGCTTTGCAGGACTTAATAGCCAATAACGTTGTTTAAATGGTTCTCCTTTAACATTAATTTTATGTTGAACCAGATGAGTAAGACCTAAACCTTTCTTTTCATAAGAAATATCTTCAAAAAGTGAAATTGTTTTACTAAGTTGCTGTTTCTCAAAGGGAGACAAATCAGCAGCTGAAGTAACTGAACAAGTTTGAAATTTATCAACATCATCAACATAAACTATATTTTTCCATAAATCTTTAGCAAGGTCAAATTTTATCCAAAAGTCAAATCCCAAAATAAAATCATAATCGAACGAAGGTATAACCCGGAATGTAATAATTTTTGTAATATTATCACAAGTAACTGGAAGTTTAATAGCACCAACCACTTTTTGAGCCGATCCATCCGCAGTATAAGCAGAATCGTGAACAAATGCAGGTATTTGTTCCATTTCATAACCTAATTCCAAAAACTGTTTGTGAGAATTCGAACCAAGAACGCAAGTATTTGCACCACTATCCAATAATCCTGAAAATTTCTTATTACTAATTTCAAATTGTAAAAATGGTCTAGAATCGTTACTTTTAACAAAGAGAACAGGTGAAGCCTTATAAACGCCAAAAAATGTTTTTAAATATTTTAACCAATCTGAAAAATCTTTATTAATGAAAGCATCATCAGGTTTGAAACTGTGACTAACAATTTTCTTTATCGAGTTAACCGAAGTTTGCTCAGAAACTGGAACTCGATGAGACCTAATCAGTTTTTTGACTCCGGAGAGTTTTTCTTTTCCAAATTGCACACATCACAAAACTTGGTGATAACTCCTAATTTTTTACATTTAAAACAAATCATACCAGGAATGGTTTTACAATCTCTATAGGTATGTCCAGAAGACTGACACTTCAGGCAGAGGGGATTTTCAGTTTTAATTGCACTAGACTGAATCTTCTCAACCTTGAAAGGCTTAAACGGCTCCTTCAACGACTTCCTACTAACAAAAATCTCTAATTCTTTTCCTAAATTCATAAAGCAATCTAATGAAGTAATATGTCTACCAACCACGTAAGGCGTATAAATTGGCAGCATGTTGTGTTTAACAATAGTAATAACTACAGATTCAGCAATAGGGGTGGCAAGACGACTAGCCATATCCATAAGTTCAGTAATAAAATCGGGAAGCGATTCACTAAATTTTTGTTTTCGAGTACGAAGTTCATATTCCAAAAAGTAGTCAAATTCAAGTTTATCAAAACGTTTGAGCAACGCAACCTTAAGCTCAGTCCAAGAAGCTATGTTAAATCTAATGGTACGGAACCACTTGGCGGCAGAACCAGAAAGCAAATCCGAAAACGAACCAACCAGCAAAGACTCATCAAAGTTTTTGTACAAGAAGTACTCCTCAACCTGAGTAATAAACTCACGAACACACGTCTTACCTTCGAACACAATCTTACTTCTTTTCAAGTCGGGCAACTTAATACTTGAAGCGGGCAAATTCTTCCTAATCAATTCATTCATTGCATTAAAAGATGGCAAATTCTGTCCAGCAGCAGTAGAACTATGTGCAGGCAAATCACAATTCAAAAAAGGATCCAAAAACCCAGTCGTAATAACTCTTTCACTATCCATAGTCTTCGGAACGGCAACAGAAACTGGAGCGGGATTATCAACCATTGAAGCCAGAGTAGTGTGATCATCCACGGAAGTAGATGGAAACTGTACCGCTTTATCCATGATAACTCACAGACAAAAACTCCACAATGCAAAAATTAAGTTAAGTTGAGTTGAATTAAATTGAATTGAATTAAATTAAAGTTTTTTTATTTAAATTATTAAAGTTAAGTTTGTCTAAGTTATAAATTGTTTAAGTTTCAATTTGTCTAAGTTAAATGGTTTAAGTTAAATTATTTAAGTCAAACACTGAAGTTAAATTATTCAAAGGATGCAATAACCGCTCACAATATGGTGTAAATTACCAGTATCAAACGTTCACATAAATTTCTTATCAATAAAGTTCACAAAGTTTCACTTAATAATAGTAAGGTACAACACAAAGGTGTTGTTTCAACAATAAGTTGTAAGTATGAAATTAATATAAGTTAAGTTTTTGTAAAGAAAGATCTTTTACAAAAATTCACCGTAGAAAGGTACACAAAAACACATCAACAACCTGAGTTATAGTTGTTCTGTCAAAGAATAAACAATGCCCAAAAATGGCAGTAAGTTACAAACAAAGTTGCTAAATGGCAACTATAATCGCACTAAAATTACAAATATTAGTACTAAAAATGTACTAAACAAACACAAATGTTGTAACCAATTCACAATAAAAGTCTGATGCAATAACAACAAAAAGCTCAAGAAAAACACTTCAAGTCCCTGTTCGCTCTGCGTCAAATGTAATAAAGAAAATTTAAAATAGTTGTAATGTAAGAAATTTAATGTCAATGTCCCTGTAATGGGCGCAAAATGTAATAAAGAAGATTTAAGTGAATGAATGTTAAATGTTAAGTTCCTGCGGAAGGCGACAATTGTAATAAAGAAAATTTTAAGTAATGTCTAAACCAAAAGTGAGGTTAGTTATCAATACAATAAAAATGTAACATCATATCAAATAACAAAATATTCGGGCGCCAGATAACTACCTAACTAAAAATATTAATAAAATCTAATAAAATTACCTGGATAAATAGGTCAGTCGCATCATTGGACCTTTAATCTGAGGAGGGGGGAATTAAATGCAAACCAGATAGTAAATTTAGATTGAGAAGCTAATTTATTCCGTAAAAGGGGAATTTAGTACATTCCGTGTAATCCTTGAGCCTTATTCTCTATAAAATTATAACTAAAGTTTATTTACCAAAGTATGCTTAATATTAAATTTAGAATTTACAATTACTGAAAAGTTCCTACTTGTTGTTAATGCATCGTTTGAATTTGTGACAATTAATAAAGATTTTTAATAAATACCTCTTGTTTGCTTATAACAAACCCATTAGATGTTTTAATAAACCATTTTCTGCAGTCGGGGCCTCGTCCCAGACGTCGTCAAACGAAAGTGAATCGAATTTGTAAAGTTTCATGTAAAATGCGGTTTACAGAGGTGTAAAGAACCTCGTAAAAAAGATTAAAAAGGTTTAGAAAAGGGGTAAAAAGAAAAAGAAAAAGAAAAAGCGCCTTTGACTGTAACAATAAGAGAAAGGTTCGTTAATACCTATTAAATCAGAGGTTAAGTTCAAAGATGGCCTAAATAAAAGTGCAATTGTGCTTACCGCTTTTTCCAAAAAAAGAATCCAAACAAATAGTGCCAAGCCTGATTGAGTCTCACGCCTCCATCATCTCAGTCACTAAAAATAATCAAAAACGACACATGAAATACCACGCTTTACTAGCAACAATCGATTTTTTTTTCTTGCAAGTCAAAACTCACCAAATTTCTTGAATTACACCGCAAATATACCCCATTAGGGCTTTGGTATGGGTGTTAATCCATTTTACAACAAAAACAAGGACTCCAAGACCAGAAAAACTTCGGATCAAATTGAATTTAAAATTTATGACAAATCGTCCATTGAACTCAGGTAGGAAGTGAATGACACGAAAAAAACAGCAAGTGCTTCACTCACCAGTCCACAGATTACCAAATAAGGTGCTTGACGCAAAAAACCATAACCAATCGGAAGTGCGACACGCAAATTATACCATAAACATCTCGTTCTAGCAACAGATCACTATAAACCGGTAAAGCCAAGAACCACAGACAACAAAAAGAAAACTGTCAACTGTTGGCTAAATGTCAAAGTCACTAAGAAATGTCAAATATGTCAGACCAAACAAAACCGCAAAAAAAACGAAAACAAAACAAAAATTGAAGAAGTTACAGTGGAAAATCTCAAAGCAAACTTAGTTGTAGTAACACAATGTAATAACGTGTTACAGAGTCAATGGATTTTGAATAATATGTATTATAATAATATAAAATTGTTTTATGATTATTTATAAATATGGACCTAGTTGGCTGAAGTAAATAAATTATTATTATTGATACAATAATATTTCAATAGTAATGCTAGTTTGATTAAAGGATCAAACATAACAAATAAAATAAATTAACAACATGCTGTTTGACACAAGAAAGTAAGAATTTCATTGAGCTAATATGGTATATTTTTGGATATGAAAATGTACTCCTGTAATATTTGAAATTGCCTTTCTGACATGAAAGCAGAGTAACTGTAAATCATTAACTAAACTGTTCTGTTGGTGAGCAACTTTAACAATGTGGCATGTTCCACTAAGTTAATCAGTTGATTCTAAACATTTGCATTATCCCCACCTTTTTTTGAGGCACAGCGGCACTCGGGGCAGATCCATGATACTAAATCTTCCGGTTTCAGGTTTTTTTCTCCGGTACAATCGTGGTGGTAAGTCTTATAGCAGTTACGTACGGTACAACGCAGATACTCCTTTTCGTCCACCGCTATGTCAGAGCAACAGGCAGAGCAATTCATGTTTGCGTAGCGCGGTGACTCAGACAAGGTCCGGGCGTGTGACGAGTAGGTATGCTCGGGAATGCGGGTAGCGGGGGCGCAGAGCGAGTCGCGAGCGGGTAGCGGCGCAGGCGGCGCGCGGCGCGGCGAGCGAGCTGCGGTCGAAGCGATGACTCAACCGCACCGAACAAAGCCAAGCAGTGCGTAGGTCAAAGGCACGAACACCGTTGACGAAATATTTTGAATTGTTTTCACTTATAACTTTTGAACCACTGGTTAGATTTTTTTATGGTAAACAACACTCGAACCGTAAAATCGCTAGCTACACCTCAATATGAATTTTATTACTGAGAACTAACTTTTTGTAGCAAAAAACCGATTAAAGATCATAGAACGGACGGACGTTATTTCACCCTGACGAGCGATCGATCGCGACTGATGTCGCGATCGATAATGGACACTTATTTTTTTGTTTTTTGAAAATCAACCCCTAAAGGGGTTAAACGGAGTGTTGAAGTTTGTATAAAAATATTTTTTTCCTAATACTACGATTATTTGACTTTGCAATGGTACTGAGCTGAAAAAAATATTAGATACCTGTTTCATTATTTTTTGAAAATCAATCCCTGAAAGGGTTAAACAGAGTGTTGAATCAACGCATCAACATCAACAGATCAACGCACAGCCTAAACTGCTTAAGCTACAAACGTCAAATTTGGACAAAAGTTTAATACCAAAAAGCGGACGCACACTAAGAAAGGAATTTTCCAAATTCAACCCCTAAGGGGGTGAAAAGGGGTGTTTAAGTTTGTATGAAAATTTTTTTTTCTTTATGCTACGATTTATCAAACTTTGCGAATATACTAAAGTTAAAAAAATAATTGACACCTATTTCATAATTTTTGAAAAATCAACCACTAAAGGGGTGAAACGGAGCAATGAAGTTTGTATGAAGATTTCTTTTAATGCTGTGGTTATGAAACTTTGGACTTTGGAAATATACTAAGCTAAAGAAAATAATTGACACTTATTTTTTTATTTTTTGAAAATCAACCCCTAAAGGGGTGAAATGGCGTGGTAAATATAGTACAGAGAGAGAATTGTAATGACTCACTGACAGACAACGCACAGCCTAAACCGCTGGTCGAAGAAATTTGAAATATGGAGGGTGTGTTTGTCTTGATGCGTAAACGTGTACCAAGAAATATTTTTTTGAAATTCAACCTCTTAAGGGGTGAAATAGGGTGTTAAAGTTAGTATGGAGAAGCATTGTTTTTTGACGCCTCGGTATTGAAACTTTACAAATATACGAAGCTTAAAAGAATAACGAACACCAATTTCACCATTTTTGGAAAATCAACCCCTGTGGGGGTGAAATGGCGTGGTAAAGATAGTACGGAGAAAGAATTTGTTTTGATGCCAACTCAATGAAACTTTACAGATGTACTAAACTTAAGGCGGGTAAACAACATCCAGAAAAAATCTAAAACCTTTGGAAAGTCACATCCTCGAGGTGGAACTGCTAATTATCTCGAAAACTAAAAACATTTTTACCAAAGCGCTGAGACTAAAAAGTCACCAAAACCTCATACCTTTCTGGAGCCATTAAAAATAACATAGCCGCCTTAAAAACATGGCCGCCATACAAACTTTGAGGGCCTATATCTCCGAAACGGTTGAAGATGGGTGGGTGTTTGACTAAATGTCATAGGAGTTAGCAAGGGCTACTTGATGGTAGCGGCGAAAATCAAAATGATTCAAAATGGCCGCCATTTTTCTAAATGATTCGAGGGGGCTGATTTATTTCATCCGGGGGCTTATTGGGGACCCTGCTTCAATTTTATGACGCTTTTTACAGCATGTAAAAAAAGGAGGGTTAAATTAATTATTGGTTCCCAAGGTATAGTCCACACGGGTGAAGCCGTGGGCGGAAGCTAGTCACTGATATTTTTAAATCCCAAAAACGAGCACAGCTTCTAAAATTCAAGTCAAAACAATCAAAGTAGCTAGTGGTTTAGTTTAGTTTAGTTTAGTAGTAGTACCTAGTAGTTTTAAGTATACTTATCTAAGTAGCACTTAACTACATACTTTGTAAGTTAAGCTCTTATATTTATAAATCCATTTAATATTAGTATCACATATCTTCTAGGTATGTATTTGTTTAAAATCACAATGCTATATTAATCAGATCACACTCTTAGTATAGAGCATAGAGATTGTTGCATAAAACACAGATTATGTTGAATGCAGTGCTTAATAATTATACTTCGGGCCACAACCGAAGACGATTTAATTATTACATACAGCAGTACATGGGATTGTGCTATCTTCTTCACACCTTTAGATATTCACTACTATAAAATACAAAACTTGACTTCCTGTCTCCCTTCCACGACCGGAGAGTGGCGCCTGAAACTGGTCATTACGTGTTTTTGTGTCGTCGGAATCACACCGTACCTAATTGATCCGGTGAATAAGTGTTAGGATAAAGAAAAATGTACGCGATCTAATTGGAAGTGAGTACGGAAAATGCAGAAAAGTGCAACGAAACGGGCTAAGGAGCTCGTCGTCGTCGAGTTTCCGTCAACAACGTGATAATTTGCTGGAATTACGAGTTCGAAATGGATAGTATTGGATATTGGAAATCAGGTATGTAAAATAGACGTACATACAACATTTAAAATAATTGCAAGACAATTAATATACCATAGCGTTATAATATTGAATTAATTTATATATTTTTCTACCCTCTTTTCTAAAGTTATTACTAAACATGATAGAAAGTTTTGGGTTTGAATTGAAATATGAATGTGGGTAAGATAAATTATAATTGACTACCTACTCCTTCGTTTTTATTGTTGTTGTTTTTAATTAATAGTTAACAACAGGAATGATTTCATCACAAGTAGGGTGGCACCTACGAGTACGTATTCTGTGCACTGGCACATTTGGAAGGATCGAATTGTAAGATTTATTATTTCACTTTATTTATACGTACCACCTACTACTTCTTAGTTTATCATAATAGTCGAGTATCAAAATAATTTTCTTCGTATTGTCTAATTTACACAACTGTTACTGACTTCACGTAAAATGTGATAAGACTATGTAGCAGGAGCCCCGTTTGTGGCCACTACCCCGGTTTTGGCCACTTGCAACTTTAGAGGTCAATAAATAAGGCATAGAAAACAGACTTGCTTCATAGTCTGTGGTAAAAAATCCTTTGTCTACGGTCCATTCTGATAAGTGACAGTTGTGACGTCTTGTGCTTCAAGACAATTTTTTGTGAGGTTGTCAAGTATTGTCGAAAAATTTCTGGTACTTTCTTAAGGAAATCATTAAGAGACACTAGGTAAGTAATCAATAAATATTTCAGAAATCTTTTTACTTTTTGTTTTGGATTTGATTGAAGCCTACTAACAGAATGTCTAACAACATGCTTTTGAGGTTATTTTGTTACTCGTTTAAATTCCGTGTTGGGAAGAGGGGGTGGCCACAACTTCCAAACAAACAGCAAATGAGCACACATCGTTGAAAAGAGTTCTATAAGTAGGTACCAATTTGTATTCCAGGCAGTGCGTGACTCTCTGGACAGATTTCAGCCTTTCACACTAGACTTAATGTTTGATGATGATTTTCAAAACGCGGTCAACACATTACTTCCTTGGACTTCTAAAGAATTGGAGATGTTAACTAGCGGTAGTTTTTTTTAGATATTAGGTGTTCCTGTATGTAGCGGATTGTGAATACAATCTGTAGCTTGGCCCATGAAAAGGACCTTTATAATCTACTAGCTGCGCCCCGCGTTTTCTGGGACAAAAAGTAGCCTATGTGTTAATCCAGACCATGAACAACCTTCATTACAAATTTCATTCAATTCCGTTCAGCAGTTTTTGCGAGAAAGAGTAACAAACATAATACATCCATACATTCTTACAAACTTACTTGTACTCTCTCAGGAAACTTGCTATGTATTGTATGTTAAGAATGGGCGGGGGTTCTTAATTAATAGTGGTCAATCTTGAGCTCTCGGGCGTTATTTTGGTGTCAACCCTCAACTTTGGATTCTATTTTTAGTTCAGGACTTAATATCAGTTCGGCACCTTCCGTAGGCTAGACGCGTTCGAGTTCCGCTTATCGTTTGTTATTGTGTACCCGCAACCGAGTGCTATACAACACTGCACCTTACCCGCGATGGCAGAAAGTCAAGATCAGAATGACGAAGTGTGTGATAACCCTACTAATGTCAATGCGACATCCCCAAATGAAAAGGATCTAGACCAACAGCAACTGTTATCCATTTATGAAGACCTAACCCCACTATTTGAAGAAAAGGAGATGGACGCCGAAACTTCTCAAGCCCGTTCAAGAAAATTACCTAAAAAAAGAACACTACAAAATGATGACGATTAGACATGGAATGAGGTTATGAACCGTAAAAAACGAATGCGAGAATCCCGTAATTCTACTGAAATTTGTGTTATGTACATCGAAAGAACAGTTCCCGAAATAATTTTCCCTCGCGAATTTGTTTCAAACACAAAATACATATTACGAGCATAACCAAGGTCAAATATGTAAATCCTTTTAAAATCATAGTAGAACTAAACACCGAAAACTCGCAAAAATTAATAGAATGCGATCATTTCTCCCAATTGGGATGGCGATTTCAACAACCGTACGAAGTGGCCTTATCATACGGAGATAATAGGGACATTGAATTGAACCTTTCTGAGGACGAATTGTTGAAATCAATCTCTTGTACGAGCGAGGTATGCAGCGTTCGGCGTCTCAAACGCAAAGTCGCCGGCGAGTCCGGAGAAGCAGCATGGACCGAGAGTAGTATGTATTCGAGAGTTCTGGCGCACGACTGGTTTGCGCCAGAACCGTTCTGGCTCAGGTCCCCGCCTAAAAAAAAAAAAAAAAAAAAGTTTTGGGGCACGCCCGATCGATTGCCGCCATCCTTTTGGCTCTATCTCTTCACGTTCGCGAGATACGTTTCAGTTTCAGGATGTCCAGTACCCCCTCATTAGCGTGTCTATTGTTCTTAATTACCCTTATCGCACCGACTCACGGCTCTTGGTAATCCGTCAACCTAATTAGCATGCGCTCATTACCCTAACTGCATCGACTCAGGACTCAGGACCTTTTTTTTTTACGAAATACACATAGACGAACATAGCGTTGGACAATATTTTGATTCCTTCGGGCGACCTCCCACAGGTTTACATAAGGTTTTTCTCAAAAGGAATTGTAGAGTATGGGACTACAACACCAAAAGAATACAAGATGATTGGACCTCGGTATGTGGCGAGTACTGCTTGGTGTACCTGTACTACAAGTTTCATGGCTTAAGCATGTTGGATTTTACAAATATATTCAGAGAAGGAAACCATTGTGAATGATATGTTACTCTACGAATTGTTCAAAATGAGGAAACAAAGTATTTTATCTAATTACTTACCCTTAAACTAATTAACAATGCATATTGTTCATAATGTCTAATCTTTATTATTAAAATTAAGTTTTTTGCATGATTCATTGCTTGAAATTTCTTTTGTAATATTGTAAATAGTTTTTGTAATATTATTAAAAATTTTTGTTATTTTGACAAGTATAACCGCTTGAAGCACCGCGGACACTGTAGTGTCCGATTTCAAAAAACCCGTAGAAGCACCGCGGACACTGTAGTGTCCGGATTTTTATTTCGCGCCAGACTCAGAAAAAGTCTCTATCCTGCTTTTACTAAGGCAAAAGACTTATAAAGTATGAATGCCATCTCGTTCCGCTTGAATAGGTCAATAATTTGAAGCAGCAACATTATAAACTCAGTGGATATTCGATTGGAAAAAAATTATATTCCGTGAGTCAAAGTCAGTTTGTGTTGACTTTTTCTGGGCGGCGGTGCATCGACGGTTTTTATGTAAATAAAACGTTAGTTATGCTGGTTTTCTTGGATAATAAGCCTTAAATTCTTGTTAACAAGGCTGATAACAATATATTTTATGGTAAAACAGTCTTTTGTGTTTCGAAATCGGCGACAAGTGTTGCATCATCATCGTAGATGGCCGTGTGTGTTATTTCTCAAATGTTATTCTAATTACTGTGATAAATGTTATGATCTATTTAAAATATAGAAAAACGATCATCCTAGAATAGTTGTGTGCAGTTGTTTTTGTGAAAGAACAATTTACGACAAAATGTAAACAGTGAAGTGAAGTGGGAACAAAAAAAATCGCGGAAAATTTTTTTTTCGCTGGTTTTTAGATGCCTGATATTAAATACTTTTAAGGTGAGTAATGTATTCTTATTTTGTAACAAATAGATAGATTGAGTCTATTATTAAATCTAAATAGTATAAAACATACATTATCGCTTTACTTTTTTTAGTAAAAATATGTAAACTTCAAAGTCCATGTTTTTTTGTAAAGTAAGCGGTTATACGCTGATTTATATCTATACCAGGCCAACCAATGTTATGATAACATTCGTCATTCGACACGTGTATACAACAGCTCTAAGATAACAATTACAAGTGGGTCCTTGTTCGAATGTTTAAGTCATAAAAACCATTTAAGTGGTCGACCGCCCGGCGCGTGACGTAACATAAACAAACGATGACGCGCCGGTGCTTCTACGGAAAAAAACCCGCGGGAGGGGGTGCCTCAAGCGGATAATATTTAACTCGTGTTTTTGCATGTTTCCAATGTTGAGATGCGGGTATTTTTTCTATTTTTTGTAAATCATACACATCTATTTTTATCAATGCATACTTAGAAACTCTACTGAATTATGCTCCTGCAGCAAAAGACTCTCACCTGACTTGCGGTCTTTGGTATGAAGATACATCTGGAAAGATGGATTCAACTGATGATAGTAATAAAGGGTTCACAAAACGACAAGAATTTGCAACTGAAAGTAAAGAAATAGAAATGATTGGACATCTGCATGGTGATTTATTCAATCAAGAAAAAATTTTAATAAATGGAGTGGATATGTCTGTAAAATTAGTTCGTTCCAGAGAAACATTTAACTTGATGGCATCTTCAAATGATTTAAAGTTAAAAGTTTGCATTATAGATGCAACTCTCATTGTCCGTAGAGCCCGAATCAATCCAACCGTTTTACTCGCACATCAAAAAGTTTTAGCCTCTACTACAGCTAAGTATCCTATTACTCGAGCCGAAGTTAAAGTTTTAACGATACCAGCAGGGGTTCAGGGAAAAACACTTGATAATATTTTTCTGGGACAAGTACCTAAGAGATGTATGTACTCAATTCATCCATCTCTAAAAAATAACGTATACGCAGCAAACAGATTACCTATACACGCCGAAGCACCAGCGTTCTTAGTAAGCAATTTGGATCCAGATACACAACCAGGCTCTCACTGGGTAGCCATACACATAGACGAACATAGCGTTGGACAATATTTTGATTCCTTCGGGCGACCTCCCACAGGTTTACATAAGGTTTTTTCTTAAAAGGAATTGTAGAGTATGGGACTACAACACCAAAAGAATACAAGATGATTGGACCTCGGTATGTGGCGAGTACTGCTTGGTGTACCTGTACTACAAGTTTCATGGCTTAAGCATGTTGGATTTTACAAATATATTCAGAGAGAAGGAAACCATTGTGAATGATATGTTACTTTACGAATTGTTCAAAAAGCATTTTCATTAATTGCATTTGGGGCCCAATGGCACATGATTTACTTTTAAGCCAAGACTATTTGTTCGAATGTTTTTGTATTCTTTGTACCTGGTTTTATTATTAAAGTTCCTAAAAGCACGCAAGTTGTTTTTGTTTTTTGTACAGTTTTGGGTTAGGGTGAAGAATGCGACCCCTATTAAGAACAAATGCAATGCGAGTCCTGAGTCGATGCAGTTAGGGTAATGAGCGCATGCTAATTAGGTTGACGGATTACCAAGAGCCGTGAGTCGGTGCGATAAGGGTAATTAAGAACAATAGACACGCTAATGAGGGGGTACTGGACATCCTGAAACTGAAACGTATCTCGCGAACGTGAAGAGATAGAGCCAAAAGGATGGCGGCAATCGATCGGGCGTGCCCCAAAAACAGAACGGTTTTTGCGATTGCTCTCGAGAGTTCTGGCGCAAACCAGTCGTGCGCCAGAACTCTCGAATACATACTACTACCGAGAGTGAGACAATCCGAGTCGGCTTCAACTTTACCTAGACATCTCTGTATATACGACATGAGAGTGAGAGTAGAACCATATGTGTTTCCTGTGACACAATGTACTAGACGCAACCGCGAGTGCGTCACGTTTGTAAACTCGCCTGATGAAGGTCACCGAATGTGACCGAAATTAGTCGTAGTAGACGACTTAATTTTTATGTGAGTATTCCCGTGTTTAATTATAACAAAAATGTACTAGATGTTGGCGATATAGACATGTACATCGAATGTGTCCGTCGAAAAAAGCGTACTGCCCCAAATGTGCCGGTAAACACGAGACATGTGAAACTACGAGTTCTTTACTTCCTACAAATGTATAAACTGCACCGGGAACCATAATATGGCCTTGAATAAAAATTGCTCCATGTACCAAAAAGAAAAAAATATCAGAGATATCATGTCCGAATTCAACTGCTCATATAGAAAAGCTTTGGCTATTTATGTCCCTACTCCATCTCCGATCGTCGAATCGTTCGAATGTTAAGTCTTTGCTCTCATAAATAATTTTTTACTGACTAGGTACGATATAACCAAAATTATTTTAATAATTAAAATTAAATATGTGCATTTTATATCCAAGGATCCATATGTAGGTAGGTAGTTATAGTTACTCGTACGCCCATTTTTCCCATTCCAATAATTTTGTAAAGATGTACCAGTCTGTATGTATGCATGTACATATGCATTACTATGACTAGCGACGAAATTTAATCCATTTTGTTAAAAAATAAATACACGGATTTTCGATGAGAGCGCTTTGAATAGGGCTCTAATTAGAAATCAAATAATTTAAATAATTTTGATTTTTCTGATCTAAGTAATTATTATTTAGAATTTAGAATAGAATTTGAATAATTACGAGTACATTTTAGAATTGATTAATATTTTTTACATAGTAAAGTGCCCTTATTGAATCGATTTATTTATTTTTGAACTCCAAATAAAACGGTGATCGCTGTTACCTTTCGGTATTTATTCTCATTTATATCAGATCAAGTATAACAGCACATAGGTATAAGAAAACAATCGACATCGACACGTCTCGCGTGTCGATATAAATTCGAACCCATGATATTATTGCCAGGTACCGACTCAATAAAACGGTTTCTCTTTACAGTACACTCAAAACATTACTCTTGTATTCAAAATAATACTAAAAGAAAAAATTTCATTGAAATATTTGTAGGTCTTACTATTTCTTTAAGCTCTTCCTTGATTGAATTGGCCATTTTCCCAGATGATGCATTTCTGTTGCCGCTATAACAACAAATACTAAAATACAGAATATAATTAATATTTAAGGGGGCTCCCATACAACAAACGTGTTTTTTTGCCGTTTTTATAGATTTATCTAACATGAACATAAAACAAATTATAGTTTAAAAAACTAAAAAACACTCATTGTCATCGGTTTTTAACAGGTAGATATGCAAAGTTTGAATTAAATCTGATCGTTCAAAGTAGGGCAAAATCGCGTCCAAAAGGGTTGTTTACAAACATAAAGGTGAAGCTAATAAAAGCGTGTTAAAAAAGTAAATTTTAAAAATTTATTTTAAAAACACGCTTGTTTAGTGTATTGTCATCGGTCCTCGATATATCTACAAAGTTTGAACGAAATCTGACCGTTTAAAGTGGGTCAAAATCGCGCCCAAAGGAGTCGGTTACAAACATACAAGTGAAGCTAATATAAAGCGTGTAAAACAGTGTGTCTTTTTTATTTAACCTATAATGTCCCACTGCTAGGCAAGGTCTCCCCCAATTCCTTCCACACCTGCCGGTCTTGTGTGTTAATAGATAAAAACATTACTTTCAGAACTCGCCAGCATCATCTTCATACGAGCAGAACGAGGAACCAAGAGGCTGGTTGCGAGCGGGACTAACCTACCAGCTTACCGACGATGAAGACGAAAAGAATGATGAGTTTAATTATTCGACTGATGAAAGATACCACTACAGCACCGCAATCTAAACAAAGACCAACTACGAGTATATGATTGCTACTACAACTATGATCACACAACGAACAGAATTATGTTTTATTACTCTAGCTTCAGCCCACGGCGTCTCCCACAAGTGTATCCCTGAGGAACCATTTATTTTTCCGGGATAAAATTAAGCTTTTGACTTAACCCTTCTTATTTGACAGCATCTAAAAAGCGTCATATGGAATCAAGGACCCCAAAAACCCCCTAATGGAATAAATCATTCCCTCGGCCCTTTTGGAAACATAATAAATTATTGCCCATAATGGGTATTATTTTTCCCCACTTACAAAATTGTCTGACCTTTGCCAAGGAGAGGGTACTTGGTGAGCGGGCTCTTTTCCGCAACTAGGCCGTAAGTCGGCCCTTTTTGCGTGACCGGGTGACGGCGGCTACTCCAGCCACCCGATGTCCTCCAGGAAGTCCAGCAGCTTGCGTGTCACGCTGCAGGCCTCCCGCAGGGTTCCCGGATTTCCCAGGAACTTCGCTCTCTGGGACGCCACGCTTTCGCACTCCATGAGCACGTGCTTGGCCGTTTCTTCCGCCTCCATGCATCCTCTGCACAGGGGGCTATCTGTGACACCTATAGTGAATAGGTGTTTGTTTAATGGGCAATGTCCGGTGACTATTCCGACGAAGAGTCGGAGCTTGTCCCGTTTTAGACTGAGGAGCTTTCGGGAGGTTCTCCGGTTCAGTACCGGGAAGGCCTCCTTCGACTGCCTGCAATCCTCCATACTTGCCCAAAGCTTTTGGTGTAGTTTGTGCGTTCTCTCGCGAATCCATGACCTGATTTGGCTGAAAGGCAGGGGGATCATTGGCTCCGGTCCTACGGGGCGCATGGCCGAGCCTCTTCTTGCCAGTTCATCAGCCGCATCATTTCCTCTGGGTCCACTATGTCCTTTTATCCATTGGAGGGTCAGTGAGTTTAGTTTACTGACCTTTTCCAGTAGACAGTGACATTGAACTGTTAGCCCCGAGGAGTGCTCAACCTTTTGCAGTGCTCGAAGAACTGCCATGCTATCTGAAAGTATCCTGATATTGTAGCCAGTTACCTTCCTGTTTATTATTGCTGTTGCTGCTTGGATGATACCTGCACATTCCGCTTGAAAGATGGAGCGGTGTGTCCCTAGAGCTACTGCTACATGGATATTCAGCTCGTCTGAGAAAGCGCCTGTACCTGTACCTGTTTTCATTTTAGAGCCATCTGTATATATCCTAAGCTCCTGTGTGTTAGTGTCTTCACTAGGCTCCTCGTACAGTTGTACTTTGTAGCTTTTAGTGAAGATGTGTTGTTTAGGTACCCTGTCATAAATAGAGAGAATATCTGGGTTGCCCTCTGCACATTCTTCTATGATTGTGGTGTGGGTCGCGTTCCTGTTATGTTCCCAGAGATTGAGTGCGCGGAGTCTGTATGCAGAGGCCGCGGCCTCCTGTTGGATGTGTAGCTGCAGTGGTGGCAGATCGAGTAATGCCTCTAGGGCTGCCGTAGGGGCCGTTCTCATGCAGCCGGTTGCAGCTACACAGCCGAGTCTCTGGAGTTTTTTCAGTTTGTTTATTGTTGTGTGTTGTTTAGTATTAGGCCACCAGACTAGAGCGCCATAGGTTAAGGAGGGCCTTATTACTGTGTTGTACAGCCATAATGTTATTTTCGGGGTTAGTCCCCATGTTTTCCCTATCATTTTCCTGCATTGCCAGAAGGAGATGATGGATTTTTTTATTTTGCATTGGAGGTGGTTTGCCCAGTTTAGTTTGCTGTCCAGTGTGATACCCAGGTACTTTACCTCATCTGTTAGGGCCAGCTGTGTGTTGAAGAGGTGAGGTAGTGTGTATCTCCCTAGGTTTCTTTTGTTTGTGAACATTACCAGTTGTGTTTTTGTTGGATTCACGGACAATCCGTATTTGGTGCACCATCTCTCTACGACCCGTAGTGCGCCGTTCATGATGTTACACGATACGCTCGCAAAATGTCCTGAGATGAGGATGGCCAGGTCGTCTGCGTACCCTACCGTGAGAAAGCGTTGTCCGTTAAGCTTTGCGATTAGATCATTTACCACCATGTTCCAGAGCAATGGTGAGAGGACACCACCTTGCGGGCATCCTCTGGATACTGTCGCTCTAGTGGTACCTCCAGCGTCCACCCTCACCGCTCTTAGCTTCAGCATGTTGATGATCCAATCACTCAGCGTCACCTTTACACCATGCCTTCTGAGTGCCGTTTTGATGCTGCAAAAGTTTGTTTTGTCAAAGGCCCCTTCAATGTCGATGAAGGCACCTTGCAAAGCGTCTTATTCTTGATATCCTGCTCGATAGTGCTTACCACTTTGTGCAGGGCTGATTCCGTGGATTTGCCCGCACTGTAAGCGTGTTGTTGTGGGTGTAATGGTGTCACAGTCAGTATGTCGTCTCTTATGTACCGGTCACATAGCCTTTCTAAGGTTTTGAGTAAGAAAGAAGTTAGACTGATCGGCCTGTATGCTTTGGGTTCTGTGTAATCGCTCTTTCCTGGTTTGGGAATAAATAGAACTCTAACCTCTCTCCACGCGAGAGGGACGTACTTGAACGCCAGGCAAGCTGTGAAGATGAGGTCCAGGGTTCCGTTTATGTGCCCTGCTCCCCATTGCAGCAGGCCTGGAAAGATGCCATCGAGGCCCGTTGATTTGAAGGGTTGGAAAGTGTTTATTGCCCACTTTATCCTATCCCTTGTGACCACCTTTCTTGCGATCCACCAGTCGTCAGCTGTGGGTGAAGCTTCATCGTTGACCTCCCAAGTGGTAGCGTCAGCGATCTGGCATTCTGGAAAGTGGGTTTGTAGAAGAAGACAGTTGGTTTCAGTGTCTGTTTTAGTGTAGGTGTTGTCTGGTAGCCTCAGTGATCCGATTTCTCGGTTAGGATCGGCCGCGAGAATTTTCCTGATCCTATTGGCTTGTGTGTTTGACTCTATGCTTGAGCTGAACCTTCTCCACGACTTACGGTTCCTGGATCGTATCCGCTTTTTGTATTTTGCGCGGGCAGTGTTATAATTGCTCCAGTCCTCGTCGTTGTAAGTGTTCATAGCTCTGTTGAATAGTTTACGTACCTTTGTTTTTAGACTCTCCAGGTCTCTGCTCCATCCCTGATTTCCTCTTTTGTTGGGAGTGGATAGAGGACAGGCCTCTTGAAAGCTCCTGGTGAGACTATTGGTTAGTTGTACAACCGCTTGTTCTATGTCGGTTGTGTTGTTTATTGATGCCTCCGTAGCGTCGGTGTTAAGGCGTTGCTTTAGATAGTCACAAAATTTTACCTTATCCGTTCGCCGAGGGTTGCGTGTAGGTAAAGGCGGTGTGGTAGTCATTCGCAGTTCGTAACGCACCCATCTATGGTCGGAGCATGAGGACTCGTCCGACACACGCCAGTTTTTTATAGTTTCTATACAGTTACCTGTTGCCAGTGTGAGGTCTATTATAGTTCGGCATCTACTGGTGACAAAAGTAGGTTCCGTTCCTCTGTTTGCTATGGAGAGTGTTCTGTTGTGAAAAGGTAGTTTACCAGTTCCTCTCCCCTGTTGTTGGCTTCTGGCATACCCCATAAAGGGTGATGCGCGTTAGTGTCTGTTGAGATAATTAGTTTAAAATTGTTTTGCTCACAGTATTTCACCAACTCCACCATGTGTGTCGGAGGGATCTCCTCGTCGGCTGGCATGTACGCCGACGCGATGATCGTCATCCCCCCGTCGACTCCGGTGTTCTGGAGTCTGATAGTAGCCAGATCCCTAGAGCAGAATTCTGTGAGGGGCACTGCAGAGATATTACGCGGTACATAAATACATGCCCGCGGGCTATCACATGTGCTGTTTAGAATTAACTTACCATATGGCGTTTTGAGACCGCATACACGCCCACCCCTGATCCACGGCTCCTGGATCAGGGCGACGGTCTCCTCATTGTGTGGGGCCTCCAGCACTCTGCGTAGGTTAGCCGTAGAAGTGAGGCTGTGCTGGAGGTTTCCAAGGAGAGGGAAGTTCTTGGGAAGAAAACCGACCAAACAAAGATAAAAACAAATATCTACCGTCATCTCAAGGAACAAAAATCCCCAAGAAGTAACACGAAAAAAAAGTTGTAGCCATACTGTCACTGAGCATACAGCATGAAAATTCGCAACGGACAATCGACAAGCTCCACGAGCTCGGAGCTCGCACGATCGCAGGACGTAAGCGCGGCGGGCGGCGGAGGCTACGGGGCGTCGGGATGCGGGGGCGTACCCTGGGGTGGGGACGTGGTTGGCGCTGGCGGCGGCTCGTGCAGATCGAGCGGCAGCACGGGCGGCTCGATTTGCAGCGACGGCGGGGTTGGCGAAGTGGCCTCGGTCTCCCTGGAACACATGGCACGGGTCAGGCCGCTGCGCCTTACCGCCTCGCTCGCGGGGCGGTGCGGCACTCACCTGGACGGCAGCGCCAGCGTGATCAAGTCTAAGGTACGGCCAAATAGATAGTTTGTGATGTAGACGTTGCTTTCGTTGCAGTGTATAATGTCTTGGTAAAAGTTCGAGAGATTGGTCAGGATGCTCTCCGGCGGCGGCGCGCGCGCGTCCATTGTCCCCACCTGCGGACGAGGGTGCTCTGGGGTGGGTTCGATCTCGCGTCCTGTGTGTCTCGTGTGTCGGACGGTTCTTGTTCGTTTTTTATTTACGATATTACGGTTTCGAAGTAAATCCTTCGTGTCATGATTTTTAATTATGTAAAGTATAAATTTAATCACCTTAATGTCATTTACTCGATTTTATATCATTTGGTATTTAATTTGATAAACAGTCTTTTGATTGTCTTTTAATTTTGTCTTTTTGTCGGCCTGTTTGGCTCAGCGGTAGTGTATCCGCTTTATAAGCCAGAGGTCCCGGGTTCGATTCCCGGCCGGGGCAGATGTTTGAATGATGAATTTAAATATCTGTTCTGGGTCTGGGTGTTAGTTGTCCTTGTCTTTGTGTGTGTTCCATGGCATCCCCGACACAGGATTTATTCCTAGTGGGGAGCTTTGAGTGTGAAACGTTTATTTATTAAAATGGTCACC
This sequence comes from Alcis repandata, assembly GCA_949125135.1. Classification (NCBI taxonomy): domain Eukaryota; kingdom Metazoa; phylum Arthropoda; class Insecta; order Lepidoptera; family Geometridae; genus Alcis; species Alcis repandata. The sequence continues at coordinate 3,201,362 of OX421249.1, forward strand.
GGAAACATGTCGCCCCGCCCAGTAAACGCAATAGCGCTAAAGGAAGAACGATTGTAAAGTAGAGGGGATAAGACTTGGCGAGGTGGCATGTTGAGAAGTGAAAGGCAATTCGGTTTTAGCTTTAGTTTCGAACAGACGTCGATGTAATACTGTTACTGTGAATATAATTGTGATTTATAAAGTGTTATATAAATTTATACCATCCTGGCGTGAAAAGAGGTGTTTTCTTCATACTTCAGAAGTGTTAAAAAACTCACGCCAAGCCGCAAATGAAGAAAAGAAAATGTTAAAACATGATGTTAAAAAAGCAGCAGACGTGTGAACGCCGTTGCTCTACAAGCTAACCGAGCTCAGGGAGCTCCCCCTGTAGCGAGATCACCACGAGCAGCAGCATGGAGAGCTAAACGCAGACGATGTGCAGGATACACCAAAAAAATGAAGGTATGCTAATCTTGTTATTGTGTTAAGCTTTTGTTTTCTCTTTCTCTTTTCATCTTACTTTTACCAAGGTATTTGTGTTTAAAATTAATTTATTGTATAGAAATTAATAAATGTAATGTGCGTATATGCATTGGGTGGGTGGTAAAATTCACGTACCGTTTTCAATAGGGGTAATTTTTTGATAATGTGATTTTAATTAAAAGTAAATGCAGGTGCGTGTAGGTACTTGGCCAAGGCTACTCCTTGGCAGTACAATGGCGCGCATTTTCATAAAACATCCACTCTGAAGAGGGTAGGTTAGGCCTACTTTTTAATAGCACATGATACGTTTTGGTACTTGCCCATTGTGTATACGTATATTTGAATTTGGAAAACGACGCGCGAAGTCGTTAAAATAGCTGAGCAGTATATTTTTATAATACCGTTTTGTTTTCGTTTAATTTATTTCTACCTAAATTTTATAAAGAGAAAGAAAAAAGGCTTTCATATGTTTATAGTTGACTTTATTATAATTATGTTGAAAGTATATCTTCGAGATTTACGAGCTAAGATTTAATTTTTGAGTAAAGTCGGACTGTTGGTTAACTCACTCACTGGTTTGTTACGGGTATGCTTCCCGATGAATGTTAAGTGGATCGTTAGATTCACTAGTTAAGGTTGCTATTCCCAAAAACCGCTAAAATTGTGCGAGATTGAAACCACTTCTTGCCATTATTTATAAAGTTTATATTATTAAAAAAAAAATCTGTATTTGCCGGATATAAGAAGTAATTTTATTTCTTTTAAACTTTTCATTATTAATCACTTATTTATTAATTTCTTAAATTATTTTTTTGAAGTGAAAACTTCTGTAGCGGCGTTGTACACTTTTTTGGAATGGGTAAAAAATGTTAAACTCGCGACATTATCACATCCATAGGACTTAAAAGTAACAAAAATCAATAAATAAATAAGTCTGAATTACACTACGCTTTATATAACTTTTGTAGTTGATGCAGTATTCTACGATGTGTGTCGCTATGAAAATTAACGAAGTTTTGACACTTTTTTTTCTGCTAAATACGATATGGGTGTCTTACACCGCATTATAGGTACTATGCAAAAGTTGGGCAAACAGTTTACATTGTGCTATACTTCTCCAAGTCAGCAATTGTTATTTTTACTCCTTAATTTATTTTATTTTTAGGTACATTTATACCTCTAGTTTTTAGTTATTATATGAACAAACAGTTTCTACAAAACCATAACTGTGTGCGTTTGCCACATAAATTGATATACCTATTGATCATTATTTTAACACATTAATTTTGATAATTTCGTTATCGATATCTTTAGGAGGATTGTCCGTATGATTCAAAATACCACCGAGCACCGAGCTATATGTTACTATTCTTTTCAAGTTAGGCAACTGCTGGGTACAAATTTTTCAAAAGTAAAGTAATGTGTAACTGACACTTCAGTCTTATACCATACTTTATTAAGTTAAAGAAGGGTATAACACAAGAAAAAATATATTATGTATATATATATAAAAATTTATTCCTGAGTTCAGATCATACAAGGACACATATTTTGTCACATGGTTAGTTCTTTACGCTGTATGCTACTCTATGTATTCTAATACGACGAGAAACGTCTATCACGATGGGTTTCTTAAGTAAATGGTAAATGTCACCTTTTCAATTATTCATTGCTGATACACATTAAGTAAAACAGAGATAAGCAGAGTTATAAAAATGCAAATACACTTGGTCCGATTAATCGATTCACTTCATAATTTGGTGTGACAGCCGCTCGCACTAGGCGACGGCTTTATATTAGGAGAGTTAACTTTGAACATTGGTAGACGCCCGCGCCACCAGGTTGGAGGAGCACAGTTGTTAGCAGTAGAAAATAGAACCATCACTGCCACCGCCGTGTGACAGGTGCGGCTACTGAGAGGGTAGAATTTGCGCAAATTCTTGTAGACCGGGTGCCTCATCCTAATTGCAAAAATGTTTTTTGTTTTTATTTTTATAGTAGCTGAAATTTAATTTACTTAAATAGAGATACCAAGAAGATATGTAAGTTATGATAAAGTATCGCCATGATGACGACCAGAAATCGATATTAGTAATGCGAGCTAGTAATATAATTAAGGCTTAAGAATTCAAGAAAAATAAATGTTGGATTTTGTTTGAAAAAATCAAATTCTAATTTGACAGTTATAGTGTTGTGACCTAGTGATTATAGTGGACACGATATCGATTCATTTTTCTATTAAAATAATTAAAGCAATTCGTGCAAAATTATTCCCTAACCATTCCAAAATATCCAAAACGCACAACGTTAATACTTAAGTTTTCACTTCTGCCGGCACTCCCGGAGTGCAACCCGTCGTTTTTTTTTTATTACATATTAATATCATTACGAAGTTAACGATTTTATTCATTTTGTTTACACAGAAATTGTACAAAAATTATGTACTAGTGCATAATATATTATGTTTCTCACTGGAAATTAAGTAAACATTAGATGTCCCTTTTTAATGGCGCGGATATATGTATGTCGCAATTGAGTCGTATCCGGTACGCCAGCGCCATCTGGTGGCGCTCGATGGAGTTGGTGGGGCGCGCGCCATCGAGTTTGAAAGGACGACACTTCTCGGTTGGCGGGCGGCGCGTGCGCCACTAAACCATCGCGCGTTCTGTGATACGTACCTAGTACCTACCTAATTAGCTTTACGTGACTATCTAATCTAATGTTGTAATTATTGGATCAGAATTATAGTTTGATTTTTGTAAACGAGTCTGTTCTCTTCTTCCAACACTACCCACTGACGCCCACAGTTAATAAGAGGACCAACGATGAGTGCTAATGATGATGGAGAGGGTCCTCCTCCGTCATGTATTTCCGCTAGATGTTAAGTGAACTTAAGAGATACGGGCTCAAGAATGAATTGAGTCGCAAAGGAAAGCAAGGAAAGGGAAAAAAAATGTTGATAATTCGGCTTAACCGATAGAAAAAGTGGCTCCCGAGAATGATGTCAAAAAATTAAGCTTCATAAAAAATGACCTCTCACCCAATAAATCACGAAAAGATGCTACATATCCCGCAGTGATTTCAAAGGATAAAACCGAAAATAAAGTTTTGGCACATACCGAGAAAAAATATGACAGCGAAGAAATAGGAGACGAAAAAGCGGAAAAGCTAAATAAAGTTAAGAAAAGGATACGGGCTCAAGAATTAATTGAGTCGCAAAGGAAAAGATATAAACGTGGAAAAAAAATGTTGATAATTCGGCTAAACCGATAGAAAAAGTGGCTCCCGAGAATAATGTCAAAAAATTAAGCTTTATAAAAAATGACCTCTAACCCAATAAATCACGAAAAGATGCTACATTTCCCGCAGTGATTTCAAAGGATAAAACCAAAAATAAAGTTTTGGCACATACCGAGAGTAGTGTATTATTGGGCATTCTGGAACAGGTTTTGAATGAAAATTTTGTGGCTCACTACGTTCGCTCAAAAATTTTAATTCAAAACCTGTTCTAGAATGCCCAATAATGGAACGATTTCTTTGCAATAACGTATTGGAAAAATTTTAAGGAAGATTCCTTAAAATTTTATTTATTGCTAGTACCAAAATTGGTCGTTTGCTCATACCAAACTTACGACACATAAAGGCGATAGCTCTGTCACAACATAAAATACAATAGTATATTAAGTTGTTGGAATGCTGTGTATATATATATAAGAAAAAGTTAAAAATTTATATCATTATGTTAAAAACATTCTTGGTAAATACTACTCTCGCAATGAAATTTGTAAAGCAATCTCAAAAGTTACATTTGGACAAGATATTTCCGGAAGCAGAGACACCTGTAAGCCGTCATGGGAGTCTTTTACCTAACACAATCAGATGTATAGTTTGTGGACCATCAAATTGCGGAAAAACGAATGTTGTAATAGGTCTTTTATTACATGAGAGTGGTTTACGTTTTAGAAACGTATATGTGTATTCTAAAACATTGTACCAACCTAAATATATATTTTTAGAGAAGGTGTTGAGTTTAGTACCTGGTGTATCTTTTGCAAAATATAGTGCTGGGGAACATATATTGAGTCCACATGAAGCAAAATCAAATTCAGTAATAATATTTGATGATGTTGCTTGTGAAAATCAATCAAATATGAGGGATTATTTTGCTATGGGAAGACATAAAAATATAGATTGTTTTTATTTAAATCAAACGTACAGCAAAATTCCAAAACAACTCGTCAGAGATAATGCAAACCTTCTAATATTATTTAAGCAGGACGATATAAATTTACGTCATGTATATATATGATGAACATGTTAATACAGATATGACATGGACAGAATTTCGAGAAATGTGTTCTAAAATATGGCGAGAACCTTACAACTATTTGATTATAAATAAAGATTGTCCAAAAAATAATGGTTGTTACAGAATGAAGTTCGATACATTTGTCAAATTTGACTAACAATTATATATAAAAAAGGTTTCAATTATTAAATAGTTTCATTGTAATTTTTATATTGTTAGACATATAACGTAAAATTAAAATGGAAACAGAATTAAAGGCGAAAGTAGTTCAAGTTGCAGAAGCTGTTAAAAAGAAAATAAAGGACATGCGTTCTATGGAATCATATAATGATAACATTTTAGGGACTGTTTTTAAACCTATAACGGATCCACTAAACACTATAATCAGAGACACGAAGCATTTCGAACCTTCGAAAACTAAGTTTAATGCAGTAGGTGAATCATCTGTAATGAAAGACGAGTTCATTTCTCCATCATCATCAAACAGTGGTAACCAAACTATTAAAAATAATTTTGGTACCGTTTCCGAAATAGATTCCTCTGATGATGAAATTGACGCAGATGACGTAGATAATAAAACTGAGAAAATAAACGTCAGTAATAGTTCGTTTACATCAGCAAATTCTACATCGAGTGCTCCTGAAGATTTCTCATCTTGGTCACTTTCTTCAGAATGTTCCGTTTGGAGTTAGAAGCGAACGGGGTAAACTAATGATGGGTTCGTCACGTGTTACCGTAAATGATGATACAATATCTATAGGCGGACATAGTTATAACAAAACACTAGGACTTTGGGAACTATTATTTAAAAAGATGCCTGATCCAAATTTAATAACAAAGGAGGACAGCCAAAACTACAAAGCTATATTAAAGGAAACGAATGCTCATCGACGAGATTTTGACTCTAACAAACCGATAAAGTCTATTAAGGGACGAAAGTATTTACAAATAATCAAACCTCTTTTTAAGCATCGTAAACCTTCTACATCTTCTATGTCATCATCGACTAGCAATCTTGATGATTTTGCAGAAGGAAATGGGTTAATACTTAAAAAGAAATTTAAAAAGAATACAGATTATATTTACTGGGATGATCCTAATGAACTTGTAGAAAGGCTAAAATTGATTATAGCCTCTAGAGATGCAGGCAACACTGGGCTTGACAATGAAATCATAACAATTATTGAAGAACTACGTGAAAATGGTATTATAAATTAGTAACCATTTTAATATTTGTTTTATTCAAGATTTTGAGTTCAAACGAAGGAGGTCGAATTATAAAAAATGAATATTGATAAATTTGGCCATCATGTCCATAGAAGATTACGTTTATCTGAATTACTGGATAACTCAGAAAATTATTTAGTTAAAACAAAAACGGGAGATTTTGATTTGCAATTATTGTCCCGATTAACCGGAATTAAAAATCCTGTGAAACCCGACGACGCCGCGAGTAAGAAATACGTTGATAGCAAGATTGCTAACGAAATCACGGCTTTTGTAAATTCTTTAAAAGCAGATGTACAAAACCATTTTACACAGTTTGAAACAAAGTATTGCACTAAGGAGTATGTCGACAAATTACTAAAGAAACCACAAAATGTCCAAAGAGCAAGTAGTAAATGAAATTCATCGATCAGCACGCAGAAATTTTCTCCGACGTTCTGTTATACTAAAAGGAATAGACGACTTGTGGCAAGCTGACCTCATTGATTTTAAGTCTCTACAAAAATACAACAATGGATTTACTTTTATTTTAGTTGTTATGGATTGTTTTACGAAATATGCATGGGCGCACCCATTAAAAACCAAAACAAAAAAAGAAGTTATTGATGCATTTAATCATATTATTAAAAATAATGGTCACAGACCTCGAAATTTGCAAACTGATATGGGAACAGAATTTTACAATGACATGTTTCAGAAACAAATGCATTTATTAAAAATCAATCATTATTCATCATATTCAACTAAAAAGGCGTCCATAGTAGAAAGATTAATTAGAACATTAAAGAATAAATTATACAAATGTTTTAGTTATAATGGCACCTATAATAAGTGGATAGGCAAATGTTTAGAAAACGTTTTGATTGCTTATAATAACAGTAAACATCGCGTGACTAAATTTAAACCCATCGATATTAATGTGCTAAACGAACAACTCGTGAAAAAAAACATAAGAAAATTTCAGGAAAAAAGAGTAAAATCAACTAAGAAGTTATTTAGAGAAGGTGACAGTGTTCGAATAAGTAAATATAAAAGTAGTTTCGCAAAAGGATATACACCTAATTGGTCAACGGAAATATTTACTATTAAAACTGTTAATAATACAAATCCAGTTACATATCATATACAAGATCAAAGAAAACAAGATATATTGGGTTCATTTTACCAAGAAGAGTTACAAAAGACTAAGTATCCCAATATTTATTTGATTGAAAAAATTATAAAAACAAAAGGAAACAAACTTTTTGTGAAATGGTTGGGCCTCCCTGATCATGAAAACAGTTGGGTGGATAAAAGTTCTATTGTAATATAAACGATATCTATAATATGTTATAATCATTATATATCAAGAAATGCAAGGCGGAGGACTTGTTAACAATTTAATAAATAATTTACCGTTTGAGCTTCATTTGCCAGGATATAACTACTGTGGACCAGGTACTAAATTAAAATAAAGATTATTGAGAGGTGACAAAGGAATCAATAAGCTGGACGAAGCTTGCAAATACCACGATATCGCATACTCTAATTATAATAATTTAACTGATCGTCATAAAGCAGATTTAGAGCTATTGAACATGGCTAAAAATCGATTAGATTCCAAAGACGCTGGAAAAGGTGAAAAATTAGCGTCATGGTTGGTCAGCAAAGTAATGAAAGCTAAACTTAAAACAGGCTCAGGAATGAAGAAATTTAAGACAGTTGTATCCAAAATAGGATCACATATAAAAAAATTAAAATGTCACGATAATAAAACTGCAATTAAATATGCTTACGAAGTTGCTAAGAAACTTATACCTAAAATATGTCATGTGCGACTACCGAGAATCATACCAATACCTAAGACAGGAGGAATTTTACCTTTGATACCAATTTTTGCTGGTCTATCAGCACTTGGGGCTTTAGCTGGCGGTGCAGCCGGTGTAGCAAAAACTATAAACGAGTTTAAAACAGCAAAACAAAATTTACAAGAATCTGAATGTCACAACAAAACCATGGAGGCTATTGCTATAGGAAAAGGTCTTTACCTTAAGCCGTACAAAAAAGGCCATGGGCTAATTATAAAAAACTCAAAAAACTAATTGACAGGCTACCTCAACGAGCTCTAACAAATATTGATATTATCAAACACGCAAAAATATACCATTTTTTCGCGGTGTTTACATGAGAGATAGATTACCAAACAAACCACAAGCAATAGAGTGCGCTATTGTTAACTTAGACGATTTTAAGAGTAACGGAACTCACTGGGTAGCCTATGTAAAAATAAATGAATATTGTGAATATTTTGATAGCTTTGGTGATTTAAAACCACCATTAGAAATATTAAAATATTTAGATAAAATTAACGTATATTATAACTACACTCGATTTCAAAAGTTTGATACCATTATATGCGGTCACTTATGTCTACAATTTTTACATAATTTTTGGAATAAATATACTATATAATAATAAACTGTTTTTTAAGTGTGTTATTTCTACAATGTCCTTCACACTGTCCATAACTGGAAATAGCTCTCAATTAACAACTCTCTATACACCTCCTTTGGACCTTGAAGGTGATTACGAGTGCGCTCTTTTACATTTATCTACTTTTAATTCTATACCAAATATAACAGCAAATAACAACAAGATTCATTATGATAACGATAAAGTTATCGAAATTCCTGAAGGAGCTTATGAGCTCCAAGATATATGTGACTATATACAATCTAAAATAACCAATTGCGTCTTTAAGTTGTATTGTAATAATAACACCCTTAAGACCTCTATATTTTGCAGCAAAGACATTCACTTTTATAAACCGTATTCAATTGCAGCTTTAGTAGGCTTTAATAGAGTAGTTCTGAAAAGTAATATATTACACGAGTCACCTCTTCCAGTAAACATTCTGCCTACAACTGTGCTCAGGGTCGAATGTGATATTACAAGTGGTTCATATATTAACGAGAGACCAAGTCATATAATTCACGAATTTGCTCCTAACGTACCACCGGGTTACAGGATAATAGAAATACCAAAAAACACCATTTATTTTCCTGTAAACAGAACACGTATCTATGCTTTAAGCATAAGGATACTAAATACAAACAACCAATTAGTTAATCTGCGCGGTGAAGAAATACAGGTGTACTTGCATTTTAAGAAAATATGATTGATTATAATAAATATACAACTGTATGCAGTCAGAAGACTAGTATCAATCGAGCTGTTCGAAAGTTAACACATACCCGAGCTAAAAAACATAAATTGTCAGCTGTCAATAAGCAATTTCTAAAATCAATTGGATTAATAAAATGAATGTTATATATATTACAAACACACCGGCATATGACAACTCTATAGAGAGTGTGGAATTTCATTCATATAAACCGTATATTACTAGTTTCAACAGTAACGATGAAATCCGCATCCCAATTAATCAGCAAGATGTTAATATTTTACCAAGTGCAAGTACTTTGTATATAGAGGCTGTAGTCAAAGTTAGTAAAAAAGATAGTACTGATTTGACATCTGTCGTTAACTTCACAAATAACCCCCTGATGTACCTATTTCAAGATATACGATATGAATTGAATGGTGTTGAAATAGATAAAGTGAAAAACGCAGGCATAACGACTACCATGAAATCATTGTTATCGATGAATGATGCCGAATCAAAAATATCTAAAACGTGGGGCTGGGATATAAACGGAACTAAAAATAATATCGGAGGACATTTTGCTGCGTCGGTACCTCTCAGGAACATACTCGGATTTGCAGAAGATTATAACAAAGTTATTATTAATTGTAAGCATGAACTTGTTTTGTTGCGAAGTAATACCGACCTTAATGCGTTGAAACTAAATACTGGAGAGAAAGTGCAAAGCATTGATATACACAAACTAATTTGGCGAGTGCCTCATGTCAAAGTTTCAGATAAAGAAAAAATAAATTTGCTTAAGCTTCTTGAGAAAGACCGACCAATTCAGTTAGCTTTTAGAAATTGGGATCTTTATGAGTACCCTATGTTGCCTAAGACGACAAAACATACGTGGTCGATTAAAACTTCAACGCAAATTGAAAAACCTGGATATGTTATTTTAGGATTGCAAACTGATAGAAAAAACAATGGTTCTAAAGATATGTCACATTTTGATCACTGCGATCTACGTGACGTCAAGGTTTTCTTGAATTCTACTTATTATCCGTATGAAAGTTATAATACTAACTTTGCCAAACATAACTTTGCATTAATATATGAACAATATGTAAACTTTCAACAGTCATACTATGGACGTAGACCTAGTTGCTTGCTCAGTGCTCAAGAGTTTAAAGACGTAGCACCATTGTTTGTAATAGATTGCTCTCGACAAAACGACAATATAAAAACCGGACCTGTAATAAATATTCGTCTTGAATTAGAAAGTGATAAAGAGATACCTGATCATACTTCAGCATATTGCCTTATTTTGAATGATTGTATCGTTGAATACAAACCTTTGACCAATATTGTTCGGAAGATATCATGAATCCAACAATTTTTGTTGATATACAAGGTTTTAAAGATTCTCTAAACCAGTTTATATTAAAAGAGCTTGCAATCTCAACCGCAAACTTTACTCAGGTTTTTTTAATAAAACCTCCATATCCATATGCAAAATTATCAACCGAAGAAAAAAGAAGAGTTGGATGGACTGAACGAAATAGAGGTATTACGTGGAGTGAAGGACATATTGACTATAGAGAATTCAAAAGAATAATTAAGCAACTATTGAAAAACAAAACGATAATTATGAAGGGTCTGGAAAAACAGAAATGGTTAAAGGAATTTTGTGTAGACTGTTTTTTGATAGACGTTGAAGATCAAGGTTGTCCTAATTTTTCGTTATTATATACAACATATTGTGAAAGTGAATTGTATTACAATTGTTTATCCCATAGCAAATTTTGTGCTCTCAAAAATATTATATGTATAAAAAAATGGTATTTTGATAACTGTATTCAAAAATAATTATTATTAAAAATAAGCAAAACGTCAACTCGTTGTTTAATTTTATTTTTATAAACCTTGAATATCGTTATAAAGAGAAATTAGTTAGTTTTTCAATGGTTTTACTAAGGTATAATAGAATAGGGAATTAAAAAAACATATTGTTTAAGAATTATTAAATTTATTTACATACATACTTATATTTAACATTTTCAAATCATAGTATAGTATTACGTAATTATTACTAAAATCTTAGAAATGACAAATTAAAAATTATTACCCACTAGTTTTCTTGAAATTTTACTTATTAAAATTTCGGTGAGATTCATTATTTCATCTACAGAGTCTTTGACTACATATTGAGCTGCAGTAAACATCACATCGGAACTGTCACTGGACGGAGCACTCATAAAATTCACTGGGTTATTTTCTAATTCAAACACTTTAATTTTTATTAATTTTCTTGCTTTTGCACCGTCTTTACTTATGACGTAAGGAGCTGAAGAAAGTTCATTCTTTTTTGTTGTTGTATCTCGTTTTTGTTTCGGTTTCTTATTCGAAGCTTCCCGATTTCTTGTCACATTATAGGCTTCCATATTATTAAAGTCATCGAAATCATCGTCTGGATTTTGCGCGTATTGAGAAAACAATAAACAGGTGTCCTGGGAGTCCGTCATAGTCTGTAAAAATAAAAAAATATTAGTATCAATTAATTCACAGATTCATTTTGACTATTTGTGTAATAACAAATAGTTTTTAAATTCAAACTTACATGTTAAAAAACGTTAAAAACGTACGTAGTGTAGATGCAATGTGCCTCTTTCGACTGCCGATGCGCTAATGCTAATGGACTAATCTAAATAATCAAGTACGGACACGTTTGAATTGTCGAACACTTGTGTGGTATCATATTACATTTTCGCAAATGTAATTAGAATGAGACAATGCTTTGCGAGCGTTAGAGGACTATTTAATAACAAATAGTTATTAAATATTTTGTACCACTCTTAAACAAACGTACACACAAGAGTCTCACTGTTATCATTGTAAATCGAATGGTATGCTAGAATAGAGGAACTGAGAAATGATACAACTGCAAAGTAATATAAAACATATTTATTTACAAACAAATCTTATTATAATAATATATCGTAAAGTAAACATGCAAATCTTATTCCTATAACCAGATTTATTTTAAAAGTATTTACTGACAAAAATTAACATTCTATTTATACAACCGAATTCTGTAACTATTATAGAAAACGTAATTACAAACTTAACTTAACCTTAACTTTCTAAATTATAGTAATTCTAGAATTGTGCTAATATAAACAAGATTTATGTCCCCAAGACAAAGTGCATATTTTGTCTTTGAGTACAATACGTTTGTCGTCATTTGATGATAAAACCACTTTGTTAACAGCTTGAGTAAAAATTTCATGTTTTAATGACTTAAATAGTACATTTCTTTTGCGGAGAGACTTATTATGCAGTAATGCTTTAGTGTAGTCATGAAAATCTAGTTTTTTTACAACAGATTTCTTCACTCCTTTTGCCTTTTTTATTTCATTATCTAGAGTTTTCAAACAATATAGTTTAGATCTTAATCCTACGAATTCACTAATGCATTGCCCTCCTAGCTCATCTTTAAATAACCCAGGAATTTTCTTGTTTCTACAAACAATGTTGAATGCATTATTTTCAGAAAAATTACTTGTGTCAAAATAAGATTCCAAATTTTGTTTTATATCTTTATACACGTTTGATGTCTCAATCGAATATAGAAAACTGTCCGTATCTGTATAGCATAGTTTCAAATTAGGACCGTAAAAAGGTTTCATAACAGAGTAATGAAAGTTGTACATATGGTTTTTGGATATTTCCAGAACAGTAAACCCTATGTAAATAGGTTTATCTAATGTAACCGACTCCGTTTTCATTTGAACGGCTACGAAATTTTCAGTAAAAATTGTAGAGCTGTGACAATTAGGTCTCGATATCAACTGTTCAGCGGTATAATTTTTTTTAGTTTTGTTTCTTGTATCACTCCATTGGTTAACCAAATGAACATTTAGTCTATTTTCAGTATTTTCGAGCGTTTTACCAAAAATACTGTTATTCAGTAATTTAAAAAAGTCTTGTTCAAATGTTGACTTAGCGTTTTGTCGTAATGTTGTATTCAAATCTATGTACTGTTTTAAAAATGGACTTTGTTTAAATTTTATAACTCTATGAACCTTTTTTATTAATAAACCATGTCGTAAACATGTTTTTAAATGCACATAATGAATTACATATTTAAATTTGTCATATAAATTAGGAATCAATTTGGAAGTTTTTGAACCAGGTGGAGTAAATTTTTGAGGGCAAAACGGAAGGTCATTGTGGGCATCGTGCAATTCATTTGGATAATGCATATCAATTTCCAAAATATACCCAAAATCTGAATCGTCAGGCACATTAGTAATGTTCAAGTCATCAATTTCTGATTGCTGAAGAAACTCGAAATTTGAAAATGGTAAATATGAACACATGGCATAACCATATAAATTATTACAGTCAATGTATAATAAGTAATTATCAGGAGCAGACGAATCATAATTGGGCAAATATTTGTTGTTTGCCTTAGAATACCGTCTAGAACATAAACAAATACCTCCGCGGATTCCTTTCTGAATCATACGAATCATCTCCAAGTCTTCGATAAGTTGCAATTGTACTTTGGTTTGAAGAAGCATTGCATCGAAGCTTAAGCTTGGAGCTGTTAAGTAAAATGCCGGATCTAATTTATAAGTAACTCTGCAAGTCTGTTTTAAGATATAAATCAGTATAATCGCCAAGATTCTTTAAGTCAAATGTTTTCCATATGCATTCCGCATGCGAATATTCAGCGACCGAAATAGTATCATCATTTAATACACTATAAAAACAATCGCGTGGGGTGGTAATTGCGTTTCAGAAAAACAAGCCCAATTAGTCATGTATTCGTATGGATAAACGCCTTTACGTGTTAGTAAGTCAAAATTCTTCTTATTTTTATAGAAAGAAGACAAATGAGTAAAATCATTTCTGTTTAGGTTTCCCGCGAGCTTTTCTAAACTTGTGCTTAAAAATTTAAATGAATCGACAAATCGAACCGGGAAACATTTCTGAGATCCTACATTTAAAAACTTTGTAAATGATACGTAATTTTCTTTGTTTTTTGCAATAACTTTAATTTTTCCTGGCATTTCTCCTAATTGACGTATAAATAGGTGACTGTCGTAACCGGACAAATTATGAAAAAATACGGGGATATTTTGGGTAAACGAAATTTTAAATTACAGTAAGAATGGGCAGGACCTCGATATTTACCAGTTAAATGACAGTGATCTTTGACCTTGTCATCAAATAATGACTTAGAACAAAGAGAGCAATATTTCGACTCGTCAAATGTGGTCTGTTCTGCATTTGTTAAAGGTAACATTGGGATTGTTTGTTCCAAAATTTTGTTTATTTTTGTTACATCTTCGACTATAATATGTTTAAGGAATTTTTCAACACAATCAGGTCCACGGTGAGATACATATCTGTTGAGTGAATTGTCATATGAACAGACTATGTAATATGCAAAGGCAGCTGGTAAATGTTTTTGTAAAACGGTTGTGTAAGTAGAATTTATTTCACCGCTATTTGGTTTTAATAAACATTCAAAATCCGCATATATAACAAAAGGTACACTTTGCATTCTTTCGTAATGTCTAAATTGAATCACAGCGCCGGAATCAGGTAACATTGTTCTAATTGCACCGCAAATATGTGTATCCAATTTGTCTTTGTTATGAAAAAAAAGCAAACAGTCTTCACAAAAGTATATTTTTCCGTGGTGCTTTGTTACTTGTCCTCTGAGTAATTTAGATAATTTTTTTATCAGACAATAATGTTTAGAATTCGTCGTCCCAGTGCTTGTTTGGCCTATCGACCAAATTTACCGAAAATGAACTTTAAATGCAGTTTTGTTAAGACTTAAATTTCAATCCTGTTAGTTAAGAAAAACTTACAATTTTTTCATAAAGAACAACAAAAAAAAATAATTTAAATTTTATTTAGGACACGACACCGCAATGAAAATTTTGTGCTTGTTTGTTCTTTGTCCAGTATTTGCTTTATATCCTACTTCGTCAAAAAATTTAAGTGCTTGAGTGTTCTTTGTCCACGCAATTAACCAATCACAGTCCGTGACGCCATGTCCGCCATTTTTTTTGTTTTATTATTGTGTCAGAAGTCATCACAGGGACCACTTCGTCGCTCTCGAAAAAAACATTTAGATCTCTGTGTGTTTGACTGTTTGTGCCTGAATTGTTCAAAAAAATTTACTAAACATGTCTACAACTGGCGGCAAAACAAAATACAAAAAGACGCAGCCGCAAACTGAGCAGTAAGTACTTTTTAATTTTCACTCCATTCCGTTATGAATTTGAAACAGGGTGTTGTTTTTAACACAATGTGTCATCCTAGACGCAGAAGGATAGGATTGATTCCCGTTTGAATTTCTATGATCTGAAGGTATGGTGTTACTGTTCTAATATTATAATCCCAATGCATTAGGTAGTTATTTCGGCAACTTACAGATTGTATAAATACAGGGTTATTCAGAAAGGGTATGCTAAGCCGGAAATATCTTAAAGTATCCATTGTAACCATTACATCCTGAAAGTTTCATTAAGATATATTATTAGCATATTTAGATTTTCATACAAAAGTCAAAAATTGTTTTTCTGTTTTAAAATTACACAACCCTTTGCGGGACGTGACACGACACGCACACAAGCAGGCGGAGTTTTACACGCACACACGCAACAAGCGGGCGCTACGCTCCCCGCTCCCCTCGCTTACCCCGTTAACGCCCGCGCCGCGCCCAGTGCCGGAAAAAGGAAAATTTAGCAGTAGATTAACAAACATTCTAAAGCCTACAAACAAACCAATCTTACTAAATTACTCACCTGCTTCATTCACAAGATTAGAACCCAACAGTACCCAGACTATTATTTTATTTTATTTTATTTTATTTTATTTTATTTTATTTTATTTTATTTTATTTTATTTTATTTTATTTTATTTTATTTTATTTTATTTTATTTTATTTTATTTTATTTTATTTTATTTTATTTTATTTTATTTTATTTTATTTTATTTTATTTTATTTTATTTTATTTTATTTTATTTTATTTTATTTTATTTTATTTTATTTTATTTTATTTTATTTTATTTTATTTTATTTTATTTTATTTTATTTTATTTTATTTTATTTTATTTTATTTTATTTTATTTTATTTTATTTTATTTTATTTTATTTTATTTTATTTTATTTTATTTTATTTTAATTATTTTATTTTATTTTATTTTATTTTATTTTATTTTATTTTATTTTATTTTATTTTAATTATTTTATTTTATTTTATTTTATTTTATTTTATTTTATTTTATTTTATTTTATTTTATTTTATTTTATTTTATTTTATTTTATTTTATTTTATTTTATTTTATTTTATTTTATTTTATTTTATTTTATTTTATTTTATTTTATTTTATTTTATTTTATTTTATTTTATTTTATTTCATTTTATTTTATTTTATTTTATTTTTTAGTTAGTTACCTCGGGACTTCCCTGAAAATAATCAGAGGATATTTGTGATGGGAATGCCCTGCTCTTTACCTACTTTGTAATTATTATTCATAGAGCAATTAATAAACGTAGTTTAGTTATAGTAAATTGTCTTCTTGTGAGTTATAGTAAAAGTCAGTTCCTAACTTAAGCGAAGCGCAACGTACCTATAGTTTTTTAGGAATAGCAAAAAAATGTATACATCCTGTATATACGTCTGGCATATCGAACAAATAAGCACGCAAAAACAGAACAGTCATTTTGGTCTATCTCTAATGTGGTAATGTCCTTACTCCACATTCGTAATTATATTTGTGCATGTTTGTCCTATCTCCAAATAAAAACTGTAAATTAAGGTATAATTAATTACCATCCATAGATGATAATTATAAAAATCAATTTAAAGGTAACCAATGTATTATGAAAGATTTTCAAATCTTATAATTATAGCTTCTTTTTTAAAATAGAGAAAGAAACTCGTCTACTGTAAAAACTAACCAATGGTAGATAGACCAAACAAGCACTGAGACGACGAATTGTTATTTTCTAATAATAGCAAATTAATATGATGCTTTTTTCTTTGATTTGTTTTGTATAGAGGACCGACAATATTAGATTTGTTTAGTCCATACACGTTTACACTAATTTTATCATTATTTTTCTCAAATGTCTTAATATCCGAAAACCCTACCGGGAAAGTCATATTGTTGGTGTTCAAAACGTTTTCAAACCGTGGGTACGAGGAAGTTCGATGAACATTGTTTTTAGCAGGAAATAAAGCTGCTACAATACACCACAAAAAACAAAAAGCATCATTATTTTGTATATTTATGCATGCATGTTTAGTTTTTATAAATTTAGGTAATTCAATAAATCGCGAGGCTCTCATTGGGTTGTATTTGTTAATATTGACCTCTAAGTATAAGTTACGCAAGAAAGCCCAACCGCTTTCTTTTTCCTCAAAACAGTCAACTTTAGTCGTAATGCTGTCAACCACATTTGAAAATATCTCATTAAAATTGTAGTTTTGATGTAACGTTATATTTTCTGTAGCAAAAGATTTAATTTCACTAGTGTTATTTTTAGGCAACGTAAATTCAGCAAATAATTCGAAATTTACTTTGATAGATTGGTATGTCGCTTGTCTTACGTCTAATAATTTTCGTACACGTGACTTGACCTCGTGTAAAAATCTACCTGGCGGAACCACACCATTACCTTCGTCGCTAATTCTATATGATGCAATTCGATTGCGAAATGCACTGCTTATTTTATCAATACCTTGACTAACTTGGATAGAACTATTATTTTTATGAATATTAGTGCGTAAATGGCTCGAGAAAGCGCTACTTTTAATAGATAAGTCACAAACGGTGCAGTAAATTGTGTTTTTTGCCATTATTGAGAGCTAAGTATGTAAACAAAATGTACCTAATGAAATATACCTACCTAAATAATAGTCAATTAAAAATAAACTAGAGAATTATATGCACAAACTAGTTAAAAAATTTATTTAGTAAAATGGACCTTATAATCTAGTCTTAAGCAAGATCTCCAGCCACCACATAAATAAATGTTACACTTTTAAAAAAAAGTAAAAATGAGTTATGCTCCAAAGTATACATAGAGGAAAGAATTATCCCTTTTTATCAGCAAAAAACGTGCCCTCGTCCGTGAACTGTTTCTTACACAAATTTAAAAATTGTTTTAAAGGTACAAGATTTGGGCAATCTGATCCACCTTGATATTTAAGGGACACAAGCGCGTGCTCCCATCGTTTAATCGGCACCACGGTTCTTATATCTTTTGAGTTATATATTTTTAGCTCGATAAAGACTTCATCCGTCAAATTCGCTGTTCGACGCAAAACGCCGTCAGCGACCCGCCGTGTTAGCACCGACTGCAGAGTCCCCGGAGCTGGTCTTCTTGTTGCGTTGTCGTCGTCGCTTTCGGAATCCAAAACCCAGCCTGCCGTTTTTCGATGAGCTTTTGTCGCTGTCTTCGACACTGGTTGTTTTTGTTTTTTCGTTGATGCTTCTTTTTTCTTATACCTGAAGTTAGAACAAAATACAAAATTAGACATATTCGTAAATAAAAAAGTCGGTTTACTGACGATAGTTGAACGTGACAACGTCATAAGAAAATACTGATAGAATGGTTTCATTTTTCAAAAGAAAAATTTAATTTAATTTAATTTAATTTAATTTAATTTAATTTAATTTAATTTAATTTAATTTAATTTAATTTAATTTAATTTAATTTAATTTAATTTAATTTAATTTAATTTAATTTAATTTAATTTAATTTAATTTAATTTAATTTAATTTAATTTAATTTAATTTAATTTAATTTAATTTAATTTAATTTAATTTAATTTAATTTAATTTAATTTAATTTAATTTAATTTAATTTAATTTAATTTAATTTAATTTAATTTAATTTAATTTAATTTAATTTAATTTAATTTAATTTAATTTAATTTAATTTAATTTAATTTAATTTAATTTAATTTAATTTAATTTAATTTAATTTAATTTAATTTAATTTAATTTAATTTAATTTAATTTAATTTAATTTAATTTAATTTAATTTAATTTAATTTAATTTAATTTAATTTAATTTAATTTAATTTAATTTAATTTAATTTAATTATTTACTAATTGACAAATAGGAAAATATAATCTATAGAATATAGGAAATAACAATTTCACTCAGAGCGAGGTAACGCCTCATCGAGGTAACGCCTCATCGACGGTAACGGCACATGCGTCATGTTTTTTCGTTCGTGCAGCCGGCTCCATCGAATTATAAGACGTTATCACGTCAAAAAAGTAATAAGAAAAGTATGTTACAAACAAGTTTCAATTATCTCATCAGGATTAGTAAACAAGACCTTTAAAACTATGGTAAACGAAACTTACGTTTTTTTAGACGTAGACGCTTCTTCGTTATCTGGTTCAAAAAACTGCTCAGCTGTGTCCTTCTTGCTACGTTTACGGGAATAATCCGAATACTCCGAATCAGACCTGAAAAACAAGTAAGTTACACAGACACACACATAGACGAAATAAATTTTAATGTTACTAAACAAACATACGCGTAGTATCGAAATAATTTTCACTGCATTTTAGAACCGACAGCCTTTACATATATTACAAATACATACTTATATAGTGTGTAAGTAAGAAATTAAATATAAAAAGAAAATACACTTTAACCAAAAACAATTCTCTGTTGTTTAAGTTAATATGTTATCAAATAAAGTAACATAGTAACAAATTTATATCAAAGAGATATTAATAAGTATATCAAAAAATATTTATAAACTCACGAACATGATTGCAACGCAGCGGTTTCTCGTGATTGTCGAATTAGGTGTCAGCGGGCGCTTTGCTTCTGGTGGGCTTCGGTCTGCTGACGACCTTGTAGAGCAGTCTGAGGGCTGGTCTTGCTTTTTGGAGTCCGGACCTGGCTGGCCTTGCTTCGTACTATGATGTCTGGTGTAGTCTGATCTGAAGGCTGGATCTTGCTTCTGGAGTATGGTGACTGGAGATCTTGCTTGGAGACTGGCTTGTTGTTTCTTTCTCGGAGTTGCTGGATTACTGGGTGGTGTGTTTGACCGGAATACGGCTTAAATACAATAACTTCAGCTATTCTCAACATTTACAATGTGAAGAAAAATGATAAGTTTACCTCAGTTTGCACAAAACAGTGCGACTATAATTGAAAACCGTTTAAGCACCTCTGTTTTTATTGAAACATCAGCAATAATTATAAAATGGAAAAACAAATATATCGAGTAACAAGCATTCATTTGAAATTAAATACCTTACTCATACATTTTATTATGTTTCACGGCTTCATTCGACGCGATTTTGTTTTTGTTTACATATTGTAGTTATGTCTCACGTACTGGCCCTCAACACGGATTGTTTAGAGATTTTATTCCCCGCTTTCAAAGTTTTTTATTCTGGTAACACTAGAGATCGTCCATAGTCGTTAAGTTCGTTACTATCGTACCCCCACCTCACTTCAGAGCCCAGAAGGGAGCCATCGGCCGGTCGAACTTCATTCCGTGTTTCCGTGCCGAGGCCTTCGCACGCAAACTAAAACAAGTTACAATGGAGAAACCGAAAGCGGGTAGCGGGTAGCGGAAAAAAGCGACGAAGAAATAAAGGATTGGCGCGTCGAGAAATCATCGAAGTCTCATCTGACAGCGAGCCCTTTCTACATTGGATCGCAATGGCTTAAGTGTACCCTTTGGGTCGCAGCCTCACTCTGCACCGTACTGTTCCCGTTTTACATGGGTCTTGCGGATACTGTCGCATAAAAATGACAACCTCTGTACTGCACCCTTTCTACATTGGGTCTTTACACAATGGCTTAAGTGTACCCTTTGGGTCGCAGCCTCACTCTGCACCGTACTGTTCCCGTTTTACATGGGTCTTGCGGATACTGTCGCATAAAAATGACAACCTCTGTACTGCACCCTTTCTACATTGGGTCTTTACACAATGGCTTAAGTGTACCCTTTGGGTCGCAGCCTCACTCTGCACTGTACCCCCTTTTACATGGGTCTTGCGGATACCGTCGCATCGGACCTGATCCCGTCGCATCAAAATGACGAAGAAGTGACGCGTGTGTGTTTACACAGTGTGACTATGCCTGCTTTAAGAAAAGTAGGGCTGGTCCGCGTCTTCTTGCTTGTGAGAAAATGCGTCGCTGCAACATCGGAGCAGAGCATCGGAGCAGATATCGTCGCATCGGAGCAGATACCGTCGCATTGGAGCAGATACCATCTCATCGGAGCTGATACTGTCGCATCGGAGCATCGGAGCAGATACTGTCACACATGTTAACATGCATCATACGCAAAACCTCTGACTAAACGAAACTTTCTGAAAAGTAAGGTAGTTCGCATTTTCTTGCCTTGGGTAAAGAAATGCGTCACCGTTACGTCTGTGCTGATACTTTCACATCAAGAACCCTGAGTTTTTTACTAAGCTACAGCTTAGCTTAGCCTTGGTTAGTTGCAAAGTGTTACAAGTTGCATATCCAAACGGAAAACTGACTAGTTATATTTTGTGCAGTGTATGCTAATTATTACAGGAAGTGTATATTATGTGCTCAAACCACCTTAAATATACTTATTACACTTACTTACTTTATTTTTATTTGCTGTTGTGGCTGTACTTCTGTAATTTTGACTTCAAGTTGGGCTATTTAAACCTTTATGAAATATTAACGTTATTTTTGCTTAATCATAGCTTACGCTACACTCGGGCTAATATATTGTCTAAAAATTATGTTATAAACAGCTAGTAGACGCAGGGACATGACAAGAGTATAAATATAATTATTATGTGCTTATACAACACATTCTACTATGCTAAGCCTTGCAAAGCTTTTGCTTTGCTCTTGTTTTTAAAGTATTTTTCACATTTATCGGGTACACCAGCGGCTTCTAGTCTACGAACATGTTCTTACATTATAATTCTAGAATAACATTCTAGTTTATGCTATACATATACCTAGTAGGTATTATTACTGTGTAATACACTTCTTTAATTTGAGGCAATACAGTATTCTTAATGATCAAACGAACTTACCAAGTGAAGTTCGATCACAATTATGTGAACGGCTTCATTCGACGCGATTTTGTTTTTGTTTACATATTGTAGTTATGTCTCACGTACTGGCCCTCAACACGGATTGTTTAGAGATTTTATTCCCCGCTTTCAAAGTTTTTTATTCTGGTAACACTAGAGATCGTCCATAGTCGTTAAGTTCGTTACTATCGTACCCCCACCTCACTTCAGAGCCCAGAGGGGAGTCATCGGCCGGTCGAACTTCATTCTGTTTAGAGCAATAGTTTTACTAACTACTTATTTTGTGACCGGTAATGGAAAAAATTACCCATAAATTGATTATGATTACCAATTATCAATTTCACATTTCATTATTAGGGTTAGGGCATTTATATATATTGTATATAAGTACTAAGTAGGTTACTTAGCTAAGCTATTTATGGGAGGGTGTATATATTAATCGCGTCGAATGAAGCCGTTCACATAATTGTGATCGAACTTCACTTGGTAAGTTCGTTTGATCATTAATTATGTTTCACGGCTTCATTCGACGCGATTTTGTTTTTGTTTACATATTGTAGGATGTTCAGAGAAAATTAGTGAAATGTGAAACAAATTTTTCACAAAATACAAATACATAATTATGTATATCCTTTTATATGATGTTTATAACCGAATCGATCCCGCCACAGACTGTTGGCATGTTGTGAACATTTAGCTTAAAATGTTCTGAGCATCCATCCCAGCATGTCAGTTTTGAAATAAATTTCGAACCGTTAGATTTTTTATACTACGCTAACAAAATATGATAACTTATTTGAGAGCTGGATCTGTATCTATGCTGCTTCTTCTACCTATATAGGTACATAAAATCATAATGTATGATGATACAATATTCCCAGAAGACATTCCCAGTGTAGGTGCTGGACGATACTGCGACATGTCGCCAGCACGAGAAAACTCCAACTAATGAAGAACTAATAAGATAAATATTATTTTATTGGATTTAGTGGTGGAGTCCGTCTATCGTTAGATACGGTTAGGTTTACAGTCTATTTAAAAAAGTTATTAATACTAATATTGAAAAACTTAATAAAATTAATAATCAAAAGCCTCTCCCACTAATAGCATTAAAAAATAATTGTAATTCTGGCTGATAACTGTGACTATGTGTCATATCAGAAAATGTAATCCAAGATTTAGTACATAATAATCAGTTATTGTATTGTATTAGTGACATTATTTCTGTAAAATCAACGAAATGGGTCCTTGGCTAACCAACTACGTTGTTTGAGTCATATAAACCAATGTATGGGTGTGCAGAGTTCGTGTGATAAGACATCAGCAAGGACATTCAAGCTGGTAGAAATTGAAGTTAAAACTTACAATGTCAAACAAAAAAAAAAATAAATAAATCACAAAAAAAAAAGAAATATAATGCTTACATGCACTAGGATAAATTCTTATTGTCTTTTAGCATTATTCATAATATTTTGCGAGTATATCACATTACTGAAAAAACTCAAGGGATCTTTAATCTAAAAATAATGAATTGCTTAATGTTTAAGCCAAGTTTTTGTACATATAATTGTTTAATTATTGAAGTTAACTTGATTTTATTTGACTGAATAAATGACGATATCAGCATTTGACAGTGACACTAATGATCCATCAATGAGTTTTAAGTTAAGTAAACATTGTGTAGGTACTTTGATTTTTTCAAACAAAATCCAACATTTATTTTTCTTGAATTCTTAAGCCTTAATTATATTACTAGCTCGCATTACTAATATCGATTTCTGGTCGTCATCATGGCGATACTTTATCATAACTTACATATCTTCTTGGAGTCTCTATTTAAGTAAATTAAATTTCAGCTACGATAAAAATAAAAACAAAAAACATTTTTGCAATTAGGATGAGGCACCCGGTCTACAAGAATTTGCGCAAATTCTACTCCTTTTGACATTCTAATAATATTGTTTTCTTTGACATTTAATTTATTGTGTATTAATTTATTCGTAAAAACTGTATTTGACATTCATAAGTGTGCATTGATGTACCCATATTTGAATAAATTATTTTGAATTTTGAATTTTTTGAATTCCTCTCAGTAGCCGCAACTGTCACACGGCGGTGGCAGTGATGGTTCTATTTTCTACTGCTAACAAACTGTGCTCCTCCAACCTGGTGGCGCGGGCGTCTACCAATGTTCAAAGTTAACTCTCCTAATATAAAGCCGTCGCCTAGTGAGAGCGGCTGTCACACCAAATTATGAAGTGAATCGATTAGTCGGACCAAGTGTATTTGCATTTTTGTAACTCTGCTTATCTCTGTTTTACTTAATGTGTATCAGCAATGAATAATTGAAAATGTGACATTTACCATTTACTTAAGAAACCCATCGTGATAGACGTTTCTCGTCGTATAAGAATACATAGAGTAGCATACAGCGTAAAAAACTAACCATGTGACAAAATATGTGTCCTTGTATGATCTGAACTCAGGAATAAATTTTTTATATAATATACATAATATATTTTTTCTTGTGTTACCCTTCTTTAACTTAATAAAGTATGGTATAAGACTGAAGTGTCAGTGACACATTACTTTACTTTTGAAAAATTTGTATCCAGCAGTTTCCTAACTTGAAAATAATAGTAACATATAGCTCGGTGCTCGGTGGTATTTTGAATCATACGGACAATCCTCCTAAAGATATTGATAACGAAATTATCAAAAATAATGTGTTAAAATAATGATCAATAGGTATATCAATTTATGTGGCAAACGCACACAGTTATGGTTTTGTAGAAACTGTTTGTTCATATAATAACTAATAACTAGAGGTATAAATGTACCTGAAAATAAAATAAATTAAGGAGTAAAAATAACAATTGCCGACTTGGAGAAGTATAGCACAATGTAAACTGTTTGCCTAACTTTTGCATAGTACCTATAATGCGGTGTAAGACACCCATATCGTATTTAGCAGAAAAAAACGTGTCAAAACTTCGTTAATTTTCATAGCGACACACATCGTAGAATACTGCATCCTACAAAAGTTACATAAAACGTAGTTTAATTCAGACTTATTTATTTATTGATTTTTGTTACTTTTAAGTCCTATGGATGTGATAATCCTAAATAAACGTATACTTATTGATATGAATTTTTATTTAATAATTGTGTGTCGCATCCCGTAGAACACTGTACTGCATCAACTAGTGAGGTTATGCATAGTATAAAACAACATAAACACGGCGCGTCTCGTAGGATACTGTTCTGCAGCAACTTAAAGAAGTATATTGCACAGTAATACTGTATAGCATAAACTAGAATGTTCGTTCTAGAATTATAATGCACAGTAAACACGTCGTATCTCGTAGAATACTGTATTGCCTCAAATTAAAGAAGTGTATTACACAGTAATAATACCTACTAGGTATATGTATAGCATAAACTAGAATGTTATTCTAGAATTATAATGTAAGAACATGTTCGTAATGTGAAAAATACTTTAAAAACAAGAGCAAAGCAAAAGCTTTGCAAGGCTTAGCATAGTAGAATGTGTTGTATAAGCACATAATAATTATATTTATACTCTTGTCATGTCCCTGCATCTACTAGCTGTTTATAACATAATTTTTAGACAATATATTAGCCCGAGTGTAGCGTAAGCTATGATTAAGCAAAAATAACGTTAATATTTCATAAAGGTTTAAATAGCCCAACTTGAAGTCAAAATTACAGAAGTACAGCCACAACAGTAAATAAAAATAAAGTAAGTAAGTGTAATAAGTATATTTAAGGTGGTTTGAGCACATAATATACACTTCCTGTAATAATTAGCATACACTGCACAAAATATAACTAGTCAGTTTTCCGTTTGGATATGCAACTTGTAACACTTTGCAACTAACCAAGGCTAAGCTAAGCTGTAGCTTAGTAAAAAACTCAGGGTTCTTGATGTGAAAGTATCAGCACAGACGTAACGGTGACGCATTTCTTTACCCAAGGCAAGAAAATGCGAACTACCCTACTTTTCAGAAAGTTTCGTTTAGTCAGAGGTTTTGCGTATGATGCATGTTAACATGTGTGACAGTATCTGCTCCGATGCTCCGATGCGACAGTATCAGCTCCGATGAGATGGTATCTGCTCCAATGCGACGGTATCTGCTCCGATGCGACGATATCTGCTCCGATGCTCTGCTCCGATGTTGCAGCGACGCATTTTCTCACAAGCAAGAAGACGCGGACCAGCCCTTCTTTTCTTAAAGCAGGCATAGTCACACTGTGTAAACACACACGCGTCACTTCTTCGTCATTTTGATGCGACGGGATCAGGTCCGATGCGACGGTATCCGCAAGACCCATGTAAAAGGGGGTACAGTGCAGAGTGAGGCTGCGACCCAAAGGGTACACTTAAGCCATTGTGTAAAGACCCAATGTAGAAAGGGTGCAGTACAGAGGTTGTCATTTTTATGCGACAGTATCCGCAAGACCCATGTAAAATGGGAACAGTACGGTGGACAGTATCCGCAAGACCCATGTAAAACGGGAACAGTACGGTGCAGATTGAGGCTGCGATCCAATGTAGAAAGGGCTCGCTGTCAGATGAGACTTCGATGATTTCTCGACGCGCCAATCCTTTATTTCTTCGTCGCTTTTTTCCGCTACCCGCTACCCGCTTTCGGTTTCTCCATTGCAACTTGTTTTAGTTTGCGTGCGAAGGCCTCGGCACGGAAACACGGAATGAAGTTCGACCGGCCGATGACTCCCCTCTGGGCTCTGAAGTGAGGTGGGGGTACGATAGTAACGAACTTAACGACTATGGACGATCTCTAGTGTTACCAGAATAAAAAACTTTGAAAGCGGGGAATAAAATCTCTAAACAATCCGTGTTGAGGGCCAGTACGTGAGACATAACTACAATATGTAAACAAAAACAAAATCGCGTCGAATGAAGCCGTGAAACATAATACGAGATACGACGTGTTTACTGTGCATTATAATTCTAGAACGAACATTCTAGTTTATGCTATACAGTATTACTGTGCAATATACTTCTTTAAGTTGCTGCAGAACAGTATCCTACGAGACGCGCCGTGTTTATGTTGTTTTATACTATGCATAACCTCACTAGTTGATGCAGTACAGTGTTCTACGGGATGCGACACACAATTATTAAATAAAAATTCATATCAATAAGTATACGTTTATTTAGGATTATCACATCCATAGGACTTAAAAGTAACAAAAATCAATAAATAAATAAGTCTGAATTACACTACGCTTTATGTAACTTTTGTAGTTGATGCAGTATTCTACGATGTGTGTCGCTATGAAAATTAACGAAGTTTTGACACGTTTTTTTCTGCTAAATACGATATGGGTGTCTTACACCGCATTATAGGTACTATGCAAAAGTTGGGCAAACAGTTTACATTGTGCTATACTTCTCCAAGTCAGCAATTGTTATTTTTACTCCTTAATTTATTTTATTTTTAGGTACATTTATACCTCTAGTTATTAGTTATTATATGAACAAACAGTTTCTACAAAACCATAACTGTGTGCGTTTGCCACATAAATTGATATACCTATTGATCATTATTTTAACACATTAATTTTGATAATTTCGTTATCGATATCTTTAGGAGGATTGTCCGTATGATTCAAAATACCACCGAGCACCGAGCTATATGTTACTATTCTTTTCAAGTTAGGCAACTGCTGGGTACAAATTTTTCAAAAGTAAAGTAATGTGTAACTGACACTTCAGTCTTATACCGTACTTTATTAAGTTAAAGAAGGGTATAACACAAGAAAAAATATATTACGTATATATATAAAAATTTATTCCTGAGTTCAGTTCATACAAGGACACATATTTTGTCACATGGTTAGTTCTTTACGCTGTATGCTACTCTATGTATTCTTATACGACGAGAAACGTCTATCACGATGGGTTTCTTAAGTAAATGGTAAATGTCACATTTTCAATTATTCATTGCTGATACACATTAAGTAAAACAGAGATAAGCAGAGTTACAAAAATGCAAATACACTTGGTCCGATTAATCGATTCACTTCATAATTTGGTGTGACAGCCGCTCGCACTAGGCGACGGCTTTATAATAGGAGAGTTAACTTTGAACATTGGTAGACGCCCGCGCCACCAGGTTGGAGGAGCACAGTTGTTAGCAGTAGAAAATAGAACCATCACTGCCACCGCCGTGTGACAGTTGCGGCTACTGAGAGGAGTAGAATTTGCGCAAATTCTTGTAGACCGGGTGCCTCATCCTAATTGCAAAAATGTTTTTTGTTTTCATTTTTATCGTAGCTGAAATTTAATTTACTTAAATAGAGACTCCAAGAAGATATGTAAGTTATGATAAAGTATCGCCATGATGACGACCAGAAATCGATATTAGTAATGCGAGCTAGTAATATAATTAAGGCTTAAGAATTCAAGAAAAATAAATGTTGGATTTTGTTTGAAAAAATCAAAGTACCTACACAATGTTTACTTAACTTAAAACTCATTGATGGATCATTAGTGTCACTGTCAAATGCTGATATCGTCATTTATTCAGTCAAATAAAATCAAGTTAACTTCAATAATTATTATTAAACAATTATATGTACAAAAAACTTGGCTTAAACATTAAGCAATTCATTATTTTTAGATTAAAGATCCCTTGAGTTTTTCAGTAATGTGATATACTCGCAAAATAAGAATAATGCTAAAAGACAATAAGAATTTATCCTAGTGCATATAAGCATTATATTTCTTTTTTTGTGATTTATTTATTTTTTTGACATTGTAAGTTTTAACTTCAATTTCTACCAGCTTGAATGTCCTTGCAAGACATCACACGAACTCTGCACACCCTGACATTGGTTTATATGACTCAAACAACGTGGTTGGTTAGCCAAGGACCCATTTCGTTGATTTTACAGAAATAATGTCACTAATACAATACAATGACTGATTATTATTTACTAAATCTTGGATTACATTTTCTGATAAGACACATAGTCACAGTTATCAGCCAGAATTACAATTATTTTTTAATGCTATTAGTGGGAGAGGCTCTTGATTATTAATTTTATTAAGTTTTTCAATATTAGTATTAATAACTTTTTTAAATAGACTGTAAACCTAACCGTATCTAACGATAGACGGACTCCACCACTAAATCCAATAAAATAATATTTATCTTATTAGTTCTTCATTAGTTGGAGTTTTCTCGTGCTGGCGACATGTCGCAGTATCGTCCAGCACCTACACTGGGAATGTCTTCTGGGAATATTGTATCATCATACATTATGATTTTATGTACCTATATAGGTAGAAGAAGCAGCATAGATACAGATCCAGCTCTCAAATAAGTTATCATATTTTGTTAGCGTAGTATAAAAAATCTAACGGTTCGAAATTTATTTCAAAACTGACATGCTGGGATGGATGCTCAGAACATTTTAAGCTAAATGTTCACAACATGCCAACAGTCTGTGGCGGGATCGATTCGGTTATAAACATCATATAAAAGGATATACATAATTATGTATTTGTATTTTGTGAAAAATTTGTTTCACATTTCACTAATTTTCTCTGAACATCCTACAATATGTAAACAAAAACAAAATCGCGTCGAATGAAGCCGTGAAACATAATTAATGATCAAACGAACTTACCAAGTGAAGTTCGATCACAATTATGTGAACGGCTTCATTCGACGCGATTAATATATACACCCTCCCATAAATAGCTTAGCTAAGTAACCTACTTAGTACTTATATACAATGTATATAAATGCCCTAACCCTAATAATGAAATGTGAAATTGATAATTGGTAATCATAATCAATTTATGGGTAATTTTTTCCATTACCGGTCACAAAATAAGTAGTTAGTAAAACTATTGCTCTAAACAGAATGAAGTTCGACCGGCCGATGGCTCCCTTCTGGGCTCTGAAGTGAGGTGGGGGTACGATAGTAACGAACTTAACGACTATGGACGATCTCTAGTGTTACCAGAATAAAAAACTTTGAAAGCGGGGAATAAAATCTCTAAACAATCCGTGTTGAGGGCCAGTACGTGAGACATAACTACAATATGTAAACAAAAACAAAATCGCGTCGAATGAAGCCGTTCACATAATTGTGATCGAACTTCACTTGGTAAGTTCGTTTGATCATTAATTATCTATATATAAACACGTTCGGACCTGTACGAACCCGAGGTACTGGTAATTTTCGGATGGATGACCGTGAGTGGCATTTACAATAGGGAATATGCATTTGGTTTAAATTTAATTGATTTTTTTTCCCCTTAATCTATATTGTCCTAAAATTGTATCTGAACCATTATTTTCTTATTTAGTATGTTTATAATTGCAAAAAATATTAATTAAAAAATGCAAAATAAGCGCGCGAAATTGAAATGTGCGAAACGCATCACCATTGGTCGAACCGAAACGTGACGTCACATACCATGTTATCGGATTTAGAGACGTTGCTGTTTGTATGGTGTCTGAAAAAAAATTGTTTTTATTTGTGTTTCTGTAGTGTTTTTCATTTAGTGCAACTTCTGGACTTCTGGTAGCATTAAATCATCTAGGACGATGACTGAAAGTGGCTTTGTCAAAGCACAATCGGATAATCTACCAAAAATAGATGCATTCATGATTACAGCATATTTTGCATCAAATCAAGATTTTACGTGCGCTGAGATCAAAGGAGTGAAGGCTGCAAGGTAATTGTTATGATACATGATATATTATAATCTATTACATAGGGTTTTATTCATAAATGCACCCAGCAGTATTTACCTAAACATAATGTTTAGGTAAATAATGTTAAGGTAAAATAATGTTTAGGTAATGTTTTCATAATGTTGTATTGAACATAATTTGCTGTATCTTCCTCGATCTAAAATAAATTCAAAATTCAGTAAAATCCCAATTAAAAGACGGGTCAGACAAGTATAAGTAGTTCTTTAAACAAAAGTTTTATTGCACCTTCTGCTTGATTTTCGAAATATGCAAAACCTACTTCGGATCAATTCTAACCATGCTAACTATCCAAATAATTATAATATACTTACGTTAAAGTGATCTTCACAACAATGCAAACACGATAATGAAGATACAATATCTCTTCTCTTATCCTTACACCATTGTTTTCGTATTTTCGCATCTTTTGGAACAGGAAAAAATACTTTTTCAGGTGTACTTATAATAGTGTTTTTGCACATTGGTACAAGACAATATCTATAAAATGGTTTTTTAGCTTTTTCCCTGGTGTGAATAGCTTTTAAAATTGAAAATCTGTATAAAACAACCAAAAGTAACTGTCAAACCTATAGTCAACAAACACTGGTAGTGGTATGTGACGTCATTCAAGGCCCGCGAAAAATGGCGGCGTTCAAACAGATCACATTTTAGCGATGTTTTAAATATCATTTTAAAAAATAATTAGAGGGTTTCCAACAGTATTTATATTTTTTACTATTTTATAACGATGGAAGAAGTGAATTAAAAATAAAAAAAAAATACATGCATATTCCCTATTGAACGCTACCGTTTGAGAGTACATCTCCTGGTTTATCAGAGTCAATTTTTGAAAATTTAGATTCCGAAGACGGAAAAAGATTTAGCAAAATAATTCCATTATTTGGACATGTAAAATTAAAATAAGTGTTTCAAAGTTCTCGGTACGGTTATAAAAACAATTATCTGTTATTAAAATTAGGTATGTACTTATTAAAATCGTATCAATAAAATTTATATTTTGTGCGAGCGCAGTTGCGCGCAATAGCTAGTACCTACACAATTAGCCGCTTTGTTTTAAGGTGTGTTTACAATACAGTTAGTCTGCAGTTATTATATGTAGGTAAATTAAATCGTGGGTTCGATTCCTCCCCAGAACAAATATGTTTTTCTGGGTGTTTCTATTTATCATAAATATCTATATATTTTTAAGTAAGTATTGGTTTTGTATTAAAATAACCAAAACATGCTAATGGTTTTTACTATTTATTTGTTCGGTACCTACTTTATTTACCCAATGTACCTAATAACTAATAACATGTGCTAATAACATTTGGAGAATAGTGAAATCAGTTATTACCGGTTTGTAATCAGCTTTACAACAATGATATCAAGTTGTACAAACTTGTCAAGTATTTTTGCGGAATCGCGAAACTGATTAAGGTGTGTTTACAATACAGTTACTCGTATTGTGCAATTATTTTATTTTAGGCTGTGGGTTTGATTTCCACCAGGACATATATTTATGTAAAGAAAATGCATGTTTTTCTGTGTCGGGGTATTTCTTTGTATTTTAAAGTTGTAAAAGTACCTACTCTGGTTCCCATAGTACAAGATTTGCTTTGTTTGGAGCTAGATAGTGTTGTATAAAATAGCTGAACAAAAAATAAAAGACATGACATACTTGTTCATTCATAATAGTTTTATACTAAAATAGCTCAAACACGTTAATAGTTTTTATTATTTATTTGGTACCTACTTTATTTTACTCAATATACACGAAGAGAGGACTTGAGCTAATAACATTCGGAGAATAGATAAACCACCAACCCAACCAACCAGTATGTCATAGCTTTATAATAAATATCAAGTTGCTGACTTAACAGCTGCACCGACTTATTTGCAGGTACGGTCACGACTCTGTTCATTTAGTTGCTAGTTGGTAGTTGGTGTGGACTTCAATTTACCATTTTCTATTTTATTATTTTGTTGTAACGGAGCTACCGCCTTTATGTGTCGTAAGTTTGGTATGAGCAAACGACAATTTTGGTATTAGCAATAGACTCCTTAAAATTTTTCCAATACGTTATTGCAAAGAAATCGTTCCATTATTGACTTTTTCTTATATATATATATACACAGCATTCTAACAACTTAATTTACTATTGTATTTTATGTTGTGACAAAGCTATCGCCTTTATGTGTCGTAAGTTTGGTATGAGCAAACGACCAATTTTGGTATTAGCAATAAATAAAATTTTAAGGAATCTTCCTTAAAATTTTTCCAATACGTTATTGCAAAGAAATCGTTCCATTATTGACTTTTTCTTATATATATACACAGCATTCTAACAACTTAATTTACTATTGTATTTTATGTTGTGACAGAGCTATCGCCTTTATGTGTCGTAAGTTTGGTATGAGCAAACGACCAATTTTGGTATTAGCAATAAATAAAATTTTAAGGAATCTTCCTTAAAATTTTTCCAATACGTTATTGCAAAGAAATCGTTCCATTATTGGGCATTCTAGAACAGGTTTTGAATTAAAATTTTTGAGCGAACGTAGTGAGCCTGATTTTTTTTTCGCGAATTTCGGGTTGGTCCCATAGTAAAAGTTGTTCATAATAATGAGTACTATGATAACCTAGAATATGTCAAGTGTCTAACCAGTCAGCCGGTATATGTAGGTATACAAAGATGTTTATTTCTGTTTAGTCCTTTAGCTTTGATTCTGACTGGCGCGTGACTTGTAATGTAACATATTTTAAAAATTGTAGTTCATGTACACCCAGTTCCCAATAGCATTAGAAAACAAGTTTTTCTTCGATTTTATCTACTGTGAGTAGCATTGTTTTTAGCCATTAAGTTATTGCACAAATAAAGAATGTAGAACAAAATATAGAATATTTGAATTTTATTCACCCTCCCGTGACATATTAACCAATTTCCTGGAATGTTTAATTACTCAAACGCGCCCGCACGCCCGGTAAATCCGTCAAGTAATGGCACAGATGCGCTTACGACCCTGTCGGCCGACTCCCCAAGCAACTTTTACCGTCGAACACGGCCGCGCAGGCGAGTGTGGCCGTAATCGCCGGATAAATTTGGACGCAGTGGCGTTAGTGGCTGTATTCTACGGAGTATTTTGGAGCGTGGCTTTTTGTCAAAATTTAAAATCGTGTTTTTTATATCAAATACAGGATTTTCCGATTTTCTGAAAATGTGAGTAGATGCGTATGTATTTAAGGATTCCAAAAATGCAATAAAAGAAAAAAGCCACACCAATATTTAATATATAAAGCCACATCAATATTTAATGTTTAATCGAAGCTCTTGGAACCTCTCCGTAGTACTTTGTAGGGACCCAAATATGCTGCCTGAAGTGGTCGGCGCTCTGGACCCTGACGCAGGAAGATGTGTGTCGCGGTGTTGAGTTCCTTGGGGACGTAGAAGGGACGCGTAGAATGCCACTTAGTAGCTTGAGGCGCGAGCTTACACATATTTGACTGCGCAGGCGGCTGGCGAAGTCAGTGACGTCACAGGACTCATTACTTGACGTGGAGAAGAACTGCCCAGGTAACCGTAGTGGTACTTACTTGGTACTTGGTGAGCGGGCTCTTTTCCGCAACTAGGCCGTAAGTCGGCCCTTTTTGCGTGAGCGGGTGACGGCGGCTACTCCAGCCACCCGATGTCCTCCAGGAAGTCCAGCAGCTTGCGTGTCACGCTGCAGGCCTCCCGCAGGGTTCCCGGTTTTCCCAGGAACTTCGCTCTCTGGGACGCCACGCTTTCGCACTCCATGAGCACGTGCTTGGCCGTTTCTTCCGCCTCCATGCATCCTCTGCACAGGGGGCTATCTGTAACACCTATAGTGAATAGGTGTTTGTTTAGTGGGCAATGTCCGGTGACTATTCCGACGAAAAGTCGGAGCTTGTCCCGTTTTAGACTGAGGAGCTTTCGGGAGGTTCTCCGATTCAGTACCGGGAAGGCCTCCCTCGACTGCCTGCAATCCTCCATACTTGCCCAAAGCTTTTGGTGTAGTTTGTGCGTTCTCTCGCGAATCCATGACCTGATTTGGCTGAAAGGCAGGGGTATCATTGGCTCCGGTCCTACGGGGCGCATGGCCGAGCCTCTTCTTGCCAATTCATCAGCCGCATCATTTCCTCTGGATCCACTATGTCCTTTTATCCATTGGAGGGTCAGTGAGTTTAGTTTACTGACCTTTTCCAGTAGACAGTGACATTGAACTGTTAGCCCCGAGGAGTGCTCAACTTTTTGCAGTGCTCGAAGAACTGCCATGCTATCTGAAAGTATCCTGATATTGTAGCCAGTTACCTTCCTGTTTAGTATTGCTGTTGCTGCTTGGATGATACCTGCACATTCCGCTTGAAAGATGGAGCTGTGTGTCCCTAGAGCTAACGCTACATGGATATTCAGCTAGTCTGAGAAAGCGCCTGTACCTGTACCTGTTTTCATTTTAGAGCCATCTGTATATCGCCCTATCCGTGGAAGACTGCCACACTGGCGGTTGTGGCTTTTTTCTTTTATTGCATTTTTGGAATCCTTAAATACATACGCATCTACTCACATTTTCAGAAAATCGGAAAATCCTGTATTTGATATAAAAAAACACGATTTTAAATTTTGACAAAAAGCCACGCTCCAAAATACTCCGTCGAATACAGCCACTAACGCCACTGCGTCCAAATTTATCCGGCGATAACGGCCACACTCGCCTGCGCGGCCGTGTTCGACGGTAAAAGTTGCTTGGGGAGTCGGCCGACAGGGTCGTAAGTGCATCTGCGCCTTTACTTGACGGATTTACCGGGCGTGCGGG
Organism: Alcis repandata; assembly: GCA_949125135.1. Classification (NCBI taxonomy): domain Eukaryota; kingdom Metazoa; phylum Arthropoda; class Insecta; order Lepidoptera; family Geometridae; genus Alcis; species Alcis repandata. Next base: position 3,237,184 of record OX421249.1, read on the forward strand.
CGCGTTTGAGTAATTAAACGTTCCAGGAAATTGGTTAATATGTCACGGAAGGGTGAATAAAATTCAAACACTCTATATTTTGTTCTTCATTCTTTATTTGTGCAATAACTTAATGGCTAAAAACAATGCTACTCACAGTAGATAAAATCGAAGAAAAACTTGTTTTCTAATGCTATTGGGAACTGGGTGTACATGAACTATAATTTTTAAAATATGTACCATTACAAGTCACGCGCCAGTCAGAATCAAAGCTAAAGGACTAAACAGAAATAAACATCTTTGTATATCTACATAATAATATATATAAAAAAAGACAATAAATTAAATGAATAAGTCTATGGGTGTAGGCCTCCCCTAAAACTCTCCACTTTTCTCTCTCTCTCTCTCTCTCGTCTTTCTCGTCTGGTCAGTATTGTTCCGTAAATAATATATTATGTCTCTCCATCTGTTCTTTTGCTCTCCCTGGTTTCTTTTTTTATCTCTTGAAATACATTCCATAACTATTTTTGTCCATCTGTTGCTTTCCATCCTACATAATTAGGTATGTAGCCTGCCCATTATCACAGGCCACATATTTAAGTAGTGTTATCGTTTGTCTTACATCTTAACATACATCAGGTACTTTGATTTTGTTTCTTACAAGTTATATTTAATCTGTCTGATTTTTTTTATATCCGATAAACTTTTGTCGAACTTGTCGAACTTTTTCTTCGTCCATTTTACTCAAATACCATGTTTGACAACCCATATGTTAAGCATTTCTTTATGTCTGTTCATTCTTTTCATGATTTTTCCAGGCTGATGAAATTCTTCTGTGTACCTCTTTTTGTGTACAATCATTAAAAGAAACCAAATGTCCGAGATAACATAGATGTTCATATACTCAATTTTTACACCTTCAATGACATGAGATTAGTAAGGTAACCTTTGTTTTTGTTGCATTTATTTCTAGACCAACCTTCTTGCTTTCTATTACTAGTTTGCTGACCATAGATTCCAAGTCTAATGCATTTTCAGCAAATATCACATTCAGCAAATCGTAGGTGGCTCAGGAAATATCCATCTAACTTCCCTTTTTTTCCCATTACAGACCTCTGGAAACACGCTCTATCACAGCCGAGAAGGTTTTTAATAAAATAGGGTCGCCTTGCCTATCTCATTTTTCCATTAGGGAATCCATGCTTTCCCACTCTAATCAGATTCTAGCTATGTCTTTGAAGTATATGTTGCAGATCACGTTGATGTAGGGCTGGTTGGCTGGTCAGTGCTTTGTTATTTTAGTGCTGTCCAGATCATGCTGTGGTCTACAGAATCGAATGCTTTTGTGTATAGTCTATAAAAAGCACATAAATAGCGGTTTCCCGTTTTCATTAGATTTTTTATCAATTGAAAGACTACCTGTATGTGGTTCATTGTTGAAATCATTTCGAAAACCTGCCTGCTCTCTCGGTCGGTTGGTTCTAGAGTTATTGTCAACCGGTTGAGTAAAAAATTTGAGAATATTTTATACAAGTTTGTCATTAGGCTGATTGGTTTATAGTTTCTAATATCACATTGGTCTCCTTTTTATGTACAAGTATAAATATAAACTTCGACCACTGTGCTGACGTTGTTTTTATTTCAATAACTATGTTAAAGAGTTGCTGTAGTGGCTTTATCAACAGCATTCACAATGATTTTAAAATTTCGTTACCTATTTTGTCTTCGGAGGCTTTAATATCCCAGTACAAATTATCTAATATTTTCGTAGGATGTCTTTATTTCCAGAGTTGTTGTTTTATCCAAGACGGTTTTAAATTTTAAAATATTGTGTTTCAGAGGTTTTGTCAATAAGAACCCAACCTAGTTTCTTCCGTTTGTTCACTTTGTTCCAGGTGTGCGGAATAGAATAAAGTCCGAGTATTCTTCTATGGTTTTTTTGCTTATATCTGTGGTCTTCTAGTTTTGCATATCCCTAGGATGTCCCAATTTATAGATTTTATAGAAAAACTTAGTTTGGTGATCTTACTGTCTACGATTAGAGTGCTTGCATTACGAAAAGCCTGAGTCTTTCGGTCTGGTTTTGCGGGTGCTGGCTTTCACGGTGACTAAGTGATTTGAAAGAGTCTTTCTGTTCTTCTTGGCTAGCAGTTGCTTGGGGACTAAGCAGTCTTAAGGAACCTGATACGTATGTCTTGCGTTTTATTTATTCTTTTTGGTAGTAGTTTTGTGTTTCATTCGATTGTTGCACTTCTAGTCCCTGCTTCTTCAGGAGATTCTGACATAAATCTCTTATTGAAGTTTTTAGATCCCGTCGTGCGTCTTATTTGTTTGTGTGAGTCTAGTACCACTATTCGGTCATAACGAAGAGCTACTTTATACATCCACAATCAATATACATGCGTACATACACATATACCTCTTTTTTAGCTTCGTTGCAGTTGGGTAAAAAATAAATCATCTCGCGGTCAGTCGACGCTACTTTATAAACCGTTTAATTTTTGGGGGTAAAATTAAGTAAACCCTCCTTTTTTGAGAGTATGTCAAAAGCGTCATAATGGAATTAGGGACCCTTAAAACCCCCAGATACAATAAATGAGCCCCCTCGGACCATTTTGAATTTGTCATGTTGGATTTTTGTCGCCACCATTTACTCGTAGTAGCTCTCGCAAACCTCTATAACATTTGGTCAAATACAGCACCTTCAATAGTTTCGGAAATATAGACCCTCAAAGTTTGTTTGTTTTATTTTGTGTTGTTTGTTTTTTCAATTTCCCCAAAAAAGTTTAAGGTTTTGGGGTATTTTTAGTTTTGGCGCTTTGGTAAAAACCTCGAGAGTGTGACTTTTCGAAGATTTTGGGATTCTATTTTAAATTTAGCATCAAAACAAATTTTCTCTTCGTGCCATATTTACCACGCCATTTCACCCTCATAGGGGTTGATTTCCAGAAAATGGTGAATACGTGATCAATATTTTCTTAAGTCATATTTGTAAAATTTTTAAATTCGTGGCATCAAAAAAAATAAGCTTCTCTATATAGGTACACTTTTACACTCTATTCCACCCTTTCAGGGTTTGAATTTCAAAAAATCCTTTCTAAGTACATCTTTGCTCATCAAAACAAACACACCCTCCAAATTTAAATTTCTACGACCAGTGCGCAGTGGTTTGGCTATACGTCGTCTGTCAGTCAGTCAGTCAGGACTTGTTATTTATATTTAAAGATTCAAATATATTCTGATATAATTAATACGGGATTACTTACGTCCAATAAGTCGTTTATAACGACTAGTTTTGATCATATTCGGTGATCTTCATCAGGAGATTACAAGCGTGACGCGCTCGAGGTCAGGTCAAAATAAAAAAAAAATCGCGCACAATTATAATAATAATAATATATCTAACAAACCGTTAAAAAAAAATACAAACATCCGAATTGAGAACCTCCTCCTTTTTTGGGAGTCGGTTAAAAACAACATTGTTTTTCATCTCTTGTACACGAACACTAAAAATTAAACCGCAAATTCTAATATTTTGGTCGTAAGAAGGCCACCACCCAGCTTTTTACGTGGAATAAAGGCGCAATGTCTCTTAAATTAACCGCATTTCTCATTTCTTACTCGGAACAAAGCCCTCATGGCGGTTAAGCCGACGTGAACTTGAGAAAATTCCGTGGAGTAAGGTATTAAGGGACAAAACACGTATAAAAACTATCGTCAAAAATAAAATAAAAATATGATTCACTGCCTGTTGTGTCAAGGAATTGTTTAGAATACTAAAAAACATACGTTGTCTAAGAAATTTCCGAGATAATCAGAAAAAACCTCCTCCTGGAAACCTAGGGTTTTGCAACTGTGGCTGTCTTCCACGGATACGACGATATATCCTAAGCTCCTGTGTGTTGGTGTCTTCACTAGGCTCCTCGTACAGCTGTACTTTGTAGCTTTTAGTGAAGATGTGTTGTTTAGGTACCCTGTCATAAATAGAGAGAATATCTGGGTTGCCCTCTGCACATTCCTCTATGATTGTGGTGTGGGTCGCGTTCCTGTTATGTTCCCAGAGATTGAGTGCGTGGAGTCTGTAAGCAGAGGCCGCGGCCTCCTGTTGGATGTGTAGCTGCAGTGGTGGCAGGTCGAGTAATGCCTCTAGGGCTGCCGTAGGGGCCGTTCTCATGGGGTGCTAGGTCGGGTAACCTCCACGTGGTGCACCCTGGGCAACAGCGTGCGGTAATACTGCATAAAAGCTGCAGTATTACCGCACGCTGGTGGCCAATAACCCGACACGGTGGGCCCGTCCGCGTGTCCCTCTGCCTAGTAGAGGGCACAGCGTGATGGCACTGGACGGTGGCATTACTGCCACCAGGGGGGTTTTCCTTGTGCTCCTCGCCGCATGTGGGTTGCGGTCAGGAGTGCAAGGAAAGGAGGAGGGTGTACGCTGGAAGCGTGTGCCGCATGGGGCCTCCAGCGGCATACGCTTTCGGCCTACATAGGCCGGGATCTCTCGTTGCCGGGCGTGGTGAAAGCCATGCTCGGCAGCGAGAAATCGTGGCAGGCCGGGGTCTCCTTCTGCGAAGAGGTGATGACGCAGAAGGAGGCCGCGGAGCGGATCGGAGAGGGCGACGCCCGATCTGACCCACTCCGCAGACGGGGGAGCGAGGAGGCGGTTCGCCCGTCGCCTCGCTCCTCTGCAGTGGGGTTGCCGGGAGAGTCGGGGGACTCTCCCGGCCTGCACGACCCCACATTGACTGTCTGGGGGGTGATCCTGGGGAACAGGGTCACCCCTCCATAGGCGCAGGGGGCCCTAATTGGGCCCATCGCCGGGGCGAGGTGGTGATTGCTAACGCGACCCCACCTTGCCCCATCTCGGGCGGATGCCGAGCACCCCAGTGGTTTTAGTGGGTATGCCGCCGCAGGGCGGAGACTCCCACATAACCACCCTGCCTCCCCCGGGGCGGGCGTGGTATCCATAAAGGATTTCCACTGGGTAAACAAAAAAAAAAAAAAAGGGGCCGTTCTCATGCAGCCGGTTGCAGCTACACAGCCGAGTCTCTGGAGTTTTTTCAGTTTGTTTATTGTTGTGTGTTGTTTAGTTCTAGGCCACCAGACTAGGGCGCCATAGGTTAAGGAGGGCCTTATCACTGTGGCGTACAGCCATAATGTTATTTTCGGGGTTAGTCCCCATGTTTTCCCTATCATTTTCCTGCATTGCCAGAAGGAGATGATGGATTTGTTTATTTTGCATTGGAGGTGGTTTGCCCAGTTTAGTTTGCTGTCCAGCGTGATACCCAGGTACTTTACCTCATCTGTTAGGGCTAGCTGTGTGGTGAAGAGGTGAGGTAGTGTGTATCTCCCTAGGTTTCTTTTGTTTGTGAACATTACCAGTTGTGTTTTTGTTGGATTCACGGACAATCCGTATTCGGTGCACCATCTCTCTACGACCCGTAGTGCGCCGTTCATGATGTTACACGATACGCTCGCAAAATGTCCTGAGATGAGGATGGCCAGGTCGTCTGCGTACCCTACCGTGAGAAAGCGTTGTCCGTTAAGCTTTGCGATTAGATCATTTACCACCATGTTCCAGAGCAATGGTGAGAGGACACCACCTTGCGGGCATCCTCTGGATACTGTCGCTCTAGTGGTACCTCCAGCGTCCACCCTCATCGCTCTTAGCTTCAGCATGTTGATGATCCAATCACTCAGCGTCACCTTTACACCATGCCTTCTGAGTGCTGCTTTGATGCTGCGAAAGTTTGTTTTGTCAAAGGCCCCTTCAATGTCGATGAAGGCACCCAGGCAAAGCGTCTTGTTCTTGATATCCTGCTCGATAGTGCTTACCACTTTGTGCAGGGCTGATTCCGTGGATTTGCCCGCACTGTAAGCGTGTTGTTGTGGGTGTAATGGTGTCACAGTCAGTATGTCGTCTCTTATGTACCGGTCACACAGCCTTTCTAAGGTTTTGAGTAAGAAAGAGGTTAGACTGATCGGCCTGTATGCTTTGGGTTCTGTATAATCGCTCTTTCCTGGTTTGGGAATAAATAGAACTCTGACCTCTCTCCACGCGAGTGGGACGTACTTAAACGCCAGGCAAGCTGTGAAGATGAGGTCCAGGGTTCCGTTTATGTGCCCTGCTCCCCATTGCAGCAGGCCTGGGAAGATGCCATCGAGGCCCGCTGATTTGAAGGGTTGGAAAGTGTTTATTGCCCACTTTATCCTATCCCTTGTGACCACCTTTCTTGCGATCCACCAGTCGTCAGCTGTGGGTGAAGCTTCATCGTTGACCTCCCAAGTGGTAGCGTCAGCGATCTGGCATTCTGGAAAGTGGGTTTGTAGAAGAAGACAGTTGGTTTCAGTGTCTGTTTTAGTGTAGGTGTTGTCTGGTAGCCTCAGTGATCCGATTTCTCGGTTAGGATCGGCCGCGAGAATTTTCCTGATCCTATTGGCTTGTGTGTTTGACTCTATGCTTGAGCTGAACCTTCTCCACGACTTACGGTTCCTGGATCGTATCCGCTTTTTGTATTTTGCGCGGGCAGTGTTATAATTGCTCCAGTCCTCGTCGTTGTAAGTGTTCATAGCTCTGTTGAATAGTTTACGTACCTTTGTTTTTAGACTCTCCAGGTCTCTGCTCCATCCCTGATTTCCTCTTTTGTTGGGAGTGGATAGAGGACAGGCCTCTTGAAAGCTCCTGGTGAGACTATTGGTTAGTTGTACGACCGCTTTTTCTATGTCGGTTGTATTGTTTATTGATGCCTCCGTAGCGTCGGTGTTAAGGTGTTGCTTTAGATAGTCACAAAATTTTACCTTATCCGTTCGCCGAGGGTTGCGTGTAGGTAAAGGCGGTGTGGTGATCATTCGCAGTTCGTAGCGCACCCATCTATGGTCGGAGCATGAGGACTCGTCCGACACCCGCCAGTTTCTTATAGTCTCTATACAGTTACCTGTTGCCAGTGTGAGGTCTATTATACTTCGGGCCACAACCGAAGACGATTTAATTATTACATGCAGCAGTACATGGGATTGTGCTATCTTCTTCACACCTTTAGATATTCACTACTATAAAATACAAAACTTGACTTCCTGTCTCCCTTCCACGACCGGAGAGTGGCGCCTGAAACTGGTCATTACGTGTTTTTGTGTCGTCGGAATCACACCGTACCTAATTGATCCGGTGAATAATTGTTATCACATGGATTGATTTAGTGAATAAGTGTTAGGATAAAGAAAAATGTACGCGATCTAATTGGAAGTGAGTACGGAAAATGCAGAAAAGTGCAACGAAACGGGCTAAGGAGCTCGTCGTCGTCGAGTTTCCGTCAACAACGTGATAATTTGCTGGAATTACGAGTTCGAAATGGATAGTATTGGATATTGGAAATCAGGTATGTAAAATAGACGTACATACAATATTTAAAATAATTGCAAGACAATTAATATACCATAACGTTATAATATTGAATTAATTTCTATATATTTCTACCCTCTTTTCTAAAGTTAGAAAGATAAATTATAATTGACTACTCCTTCGTTTTTATTGTTGTTGTTTTTAATTAATAGTTAACAACAGGAATGATTTCATCACAAGTAGGGTGGCACTTACGAGTACGTATTCTGTGCACTGGCACATTTGGAAGGATCGAATTGTAAGATTTATTATTTCACTTTTATTTATACGTACCATCTACTTCTTAGTTTATCATAATAGTCGAGTATCAAAATAATTTTCTTCGTATTGTCTAATTTACACAACTGTCTTCACGTAAAATGTGATAAGACTATGTACTAATTCTCCATATAAATTATGCTGGAGTTTTATATTACTTTGATTTAATTTGTGTTAAGACAATGAACTTTCCGCGTACATCGTGTGTAGAAAAATACTAAGTTCTTTTAAGCGTAAATACGAGTATGACCAACTCCACAAAAACCTTGTTGAGGCTACCTACTAATTCTCCATGTACATCATGTCGAGGCTTTTTAATACCTTCTAATAAATCAAGTCAACATCTTCACGTAGGTAAAACGTGTTGAGGCTACCTACTAATTCTCCATGTACATCATGTCGAGGCTTTTTAATACTTTCTAATAAATCAAGTCAACATCTCCACGTAGGTAAAACGTGTTGAGGCTACCTACTAATTCTCAATATAAATCATGTTGAGCCTTTGCATTACCTTCACGTAAATCGTGTAAAGGTGATGAACCCTCCACGTAAATCGTGTTTGAGGCGCATTTACTCCACGTATATCGTGTGTAGTAAAAAGTTAAAGTTTCTCCGCGTAAATCGCGTTGAGGTTATAGTACTGGCGCTATGTCTATCTGTCGATTATGCAAGCTATAAGGTCCGCCAATAGGAAGAGGCATTAAAGGAAGCCGATGCATCAATAAAATGTGCATTGAAGGCAATAGTCAGAGGAAATACCTACAGACGCCAGTTGCTTACAGGAAACAGAAATTGCGAAGATGGATAACATATTATGTTAGCAGACCCAACATAGTGTTACAACACAAAATGTTAAGACATTTTATTTTTGCCAAGTCTGGTCGAGTACCTATTGGCCAAAATTTCGAAAAGGGCCGTTTCAAGGTCAAGTTCAAAATTAAACGAGGAGCTTTAAACGTGTGGGGGGTTTCCGTGAGTAGCCATCGAGCTGCGTCAGAACCCCGCTCCTCGGATGCAGGCACCAGCATCGAGGGATCGCCGCCGGGAATACAGTCGCAGGAAATGGCTAGTCAAGGAAGAGCTTAAGGAAATAGTAAGACCTACAAATATTTCTATGAAATTTTTTCTTTTAGTATTATTTTGAATACAAGAGTAATGTTTTGAGTGTACTGTAAAGAGAAACCGTTTTATTGAGTCGGTACCTGGCAATAAAACCATGGGTTGAAATTTATATCGACACGCGAGACGTGTCGATGTCGATTGTTTTCTTATACCTATGCGCTGTTATACTTGATCTGATATAAATGAGAATAAATACCGAAAGGTAACAGCGATCACCGTTTTATTTGGAGTTCAAAAATAAATAAATCGATTCAATAAGGGCACTTTACTATATAAAAAATATTAATCAATTCTAAAATCTAATTATTCTAAATTCTAAATAATAATTACTTAGATCAGAAAAATCAAAATTATTTAAATTATTTGATTTCTAATTAGAGCCCTATTCAAAGCGCTCTCATCGAAAATCCGTGTATTTATTTTTTAACAAAATGGATTAAATTTCGTCGCTAGTCATAGTAATGCATACATGCATACATACAGACTGGTACATCTTTACAAAATTATTGGAATGGGAAAAATGGGTGTACGAGTAACTATAACTACCTACATATCTTGATAGGATCCTTGGATATTATATGCACATATTTTATTTTAATGATTATAATTTCCAAATTTTAAAAATTTGGTTAAAAGCATAGTCAGTAAAAATTTACTTATGAGAGCAAAGACTTCACATTGAACTCATTTCGCTCCATTTTTACACATCAAATATGTTGCATAAAATGTTTTTCGAAGTAGCTGACGGTGCGGCGCGGCGCACTGCCTGACGGGCAAAATTTACGGGACGATTGGACTGAATTGGAGCTGTATTGGATACTTTGGATTTAAAATTTGCATTTCAAGGACTCAAAATATTTATTTTTGAGCTTCAAGGTTGCCATAAACTCTTAAGAGCAGATAACGCAACAATAGGCTAGTTGCCTAAATTTGAATCATTGCTAATTAATATACCTTAGTATCCATTATACATGGAAAAAATATTATTTTTTGAAAATATATCAATTTTCAATTTGTATTTCGCATTTAAAGAAATGACATCTAATTTCCCCCGAAAACGCTCAAAACTGTCATGGCGTCGTGTGTGACGTCAACCTGTGCAAAACACAGCGGTTTGTGTATGGCGATTGTTGATATTTCGTGATAGAAAATGAATCCGTCGTATTATAAATACTGTATAGTGCCCCAGTGTAAAAGCACAAGCATTAAAACTCCAAACAAATTATTCATATTTGTCCCAAGCAAAGTAGAAGTACGGAAAAAGTGGCTAACACTTGCAAGGCGAAATGATGCAAATTGTTTATCATCAATTTCAAGAATGTATTTTTGTGAAGACCATTTCGATGTGAGTATTACTTAAATAAAATGCAATTTAGCGAATACATAATTATAGAACAACATGAATTTTGCTTGATTTTTGTAAATCTTGTTTGAGGTTAGATCTTTGTAAAGTTTTGTCATGGAGTTCTGTGATTCCACTTCATTTATTGTACACAATAAGCACCTTTTCTTGTTATTTTTAGTTACCAAATGATATGCTCAATTAAACTGAGTATCATATCATGGGAAAAGTTTCAAAAGTGCTCTTGAAACCAGGATGTACTCCAACTAAATTTGAATGTCAGGAAGACAGAAGAAAACGGACAGGCAGCAGCACAGAACTACCATTCATGTTAAAAAAAAAGAGAATGGAGATAATAGCGGAGTGTCTTGAAGAGAATACAAATAAAATGGAGTGTCGGGAAAATCCAAAAGAAACTTGTTCGCAAAGTCTCAAAAATATTCCACATACAAGCTCAGGTATGTTTAAATATATATGTACTTACATTAATCATTACAATAATTTCACAGTAATAAATGTAAAGCTTATTACTTTCATTTATTTTGCAGATTTTCAAACAATCAAACAGAATGAGCCAGAACCTTTATGTGAACAGAAAATAGATAAATCAGTTCAAGTATTTTTCACACCCAAGTTCAGGAGCAAAGCAAGTCAGACCCAAATTAAAACAGTAAACCAGGCATTGTCGCCCTTGAAGCCATCAGTAACATCGAGTTTTACATCCCCATTTAAAGCTGAGACCATTAAAAAATCAAAGCCTTCTGTCTCCAACCTGCACAAAATTACAAGAAAGATATTGATTGAGGAAGAGCACTCAGATAGTGATGTGTCATTATATATACCATGCGAGGCCTCCTCTAGTCGTTCACCATCCATACATTCATTGCAAGTGAAGTCATCTTCAGATAATGAATTGATTGCGGTAGAAAGAAAAAGTCAAGCTGATGTGATGTTGGTGAACACAATTAAAAAAATTGAAAAGAAGCCACGCTTGTATCTTGGTATTCCAAGTAGTTGTTTTTACATAATTAATATTTTAAAAGATGAATTAAAGATTCCAGAACATCATTTGTTATTATGTTTACATAAGATAAGATTAGATGTTACATTTAATCAGCTTGCAGATGATTATGGAATGAGTTCAGCAAATTTAAGTAAGATATTTTTAAAAAATATACCTCTATAATTTGACATTGTATGCTACTATAAAGTATGCCCGAAAAGCGTTCCAAGTTACATTCTAGGGTCTTTCTCAAGTGTCAAAACGGGCCTCTTATTTTGTGACGATTATAGATGATATAATAATCATAGCATGTGCTCTAGTTGATTTGCAAGATTCCTTAATAAAATAAAACTAGTTTGTGATTCTAAAAAAGGTTTTTTATTTAAATAAACACTAGTTTACATACAGGGTTATTCATAAAGGGTATGCTAAGCCGAAAAGGGCTCATAGTACTCATCATTATGAACAACTTTTACTATGGGGCCAACCTTAAATTCGCGAAAAAAAATCAGCTGTTCCATAGAAAAATGTCAATGACACTCGACAAAATGTATGGAACAGCTGACTTTTTTTTTGCAAATTTCGAGTTGCTCCCATAGTAAAAGTTGTTCATAATGATGAGTACTATGAGCTCTTTTCGGCTTAGCATAACAAAAGTATGCACAAAAGTACTAGGCCTATTATTTTATTTAAGTTATAAAGTACAACACGGTATTAACAGGACATTTGATTTCTATAATACCATCTTCAAAAATTCCATCTGGGGACCCTGCAATCATTGGATTTGTGGAGCTTAATAATAGACCACATTTATTAATTGGTTTTCTTAATTTCTCTATCACAGTTTTCCTCACATCATCTTCTAAGGTGCGGCCTCGCTTCATAAATTGGGTATCGGGTATTTTGCCACCAAGTATGAGGGCTACAAGTGTTCCGTCACTTGTTTTGCATCTGCTTACTTCAAATGCTCTAGATGCAGTTACTCTACCATATCTTAATTCCAACCAAAGAGCACTATTTGATTGATCTCTAGTTAATTCCTCTACTTTTTGTATTACTGACTCTGCTATATGTATTTTTCCCAAAAAATCTTCCACATGTTTTTCTTTATGATTACATGCAAGTTGATGCATTGAAACAGCTTCTACTTCACTCACATGTGTTGGTTGATATTTTAAAAGCTCACAATCTGCAATTTTTCTCTTCTTAGCCTCTTGTATAAACTTCATGAAAGCAGATGAATTCCCTGGTAATACAGGATTACCCTTTGAGAGTTCTTTGGCTGTAATATATTTTAGGCTACTACCAACCCTGGACAGTTTAGATTTCTTCCAGTAGCACTCGACAGAAGTGCAGGAAGGTACATCCCCCCTGGGAAGCTACACAGTCTTCGCACCTCACAGAGAGAATATTTTCTTCTTCTTCATCTAAAATAAGTGTGCAATTATATAATTTACAATGAACTTTATGCATATTTTGCACTTCACTGTACACAGTTTATCGTCTCGTTTCACTTGTACTTAACGCACAGCATCGTCTCCATATGAATCTCGTGAGGACCTGAAATTAAATATATTATTTTGAGTACATTAATCACATTTTTAACATTTACAGTGTAAGGGTAACAATAAGGACAGTTTATATTGACTAGAGATTGAGAGCGACTAGTATTATTGCCTTTAACATGGTTTCCAAGATATTTTTCTATTCCTGGGGTTGGCTTTCACGATCTGTGCGTGTGAAACAGCTGATTTATTATTCTATTTTTATGTTTACAACTAGACAAGCAACTGGAAGTTAGTAAATGTAAAGACAGTAGCCATACTAACGTGTAAAGTAAAAGGTATCATTTGTGTATATTTTGATTTGTATTTCTAACCTAAAAATATGTCAAAACTGTAGTTAGATCAATCAATAAATAACACATTATAGATGACAACACTGAAAAATTGGGGGTTTAACTTATAATGATTATATTACACTCATGTATACTTACTTACATCGAAGTTTTAACTTTGCGGAATTCCGATGAGCAAAAGTCGCTGTTTGATGCGAAAAACTTGCCTAGCATAACAACGTCAATTCTGGGCAAGTTATTGCTGTTTCCTTTCAAAAATCCAGATTCCATGATGTTCTCTTTCTATGTAGTGCATATAACTAAATAAAACAAAAATTTACACACAAATTCAGAAGTAAAGCAGCCCAGACCACTATGAAAACAAAAGATCAGGTGTTATCATGATGCATTACCGTGATGTTTTGCACGGCGTGACGTCACATTTTCTGATTGGCGTTCACTGTCACGTGACTCAATGCCTATTTTTTAAGATTTTCTTTTCTAAAAATATTAATAATCTTTAATTATTTTGATAAATTGTTTTATTTTTTGAAATCTGTATATCTTAATCAATAATTAGAAACTCCAATCCGTCCGATTCATTCTTAGTGGAAACTAGCCTATTGTTTACTTTAAAAATCGAATAAAGGTATTTATAACGAACTACTTCGGCGATGTTATGAGATTGGGAATATTTCTACTATTGCCTGATTACGTCGTTACTAATCATGAATTCAGTAAGATAAACACGGAATATGAACATAAGTAACATAAATTGTTAATTGCAAGTAACTTGCCTCTCTATGTGTTCCTCCGACTCCGGCATTGTAAGTTAAAGTCTTACAAATTAAATTAAGATAAATCTTAATCAATCTTAATCTTAAAGATTATGAAGACCGAAAGGCATTTCAGTTATATTCTACTAGCGTTCACAACGGTTATATTCACCGTGAACTGTGTTAATAGTATCGGAACAAATATTTTTATTTGGAATAAAATATTTGCTCACAGAATATGGTATCTACACGCTGACCTTACTCTGGGGGCAGCGAGATTACCAGGCAGTTGATGATAAATCAAAACCTTTTTGAGGCATAATTATTGTATTGACATGGTTTCATCTGCGAATCAAACTTCAAAGCAATATGATTCGTATACGAGTATGTATTAAATTGCGGATATTTTGTCAAGAAAGTAACAGTAACTTTCAGTATTTTAATGCGAGTCACATAGAATTTAAATTTAATTAAAACCATAAATTTTGAACTATGTCACAGCTTTAACAGCTTTGTCCATAAACATAGTAGCAAAAGTCACATTATATGATAGTGTCTACAGATTTTTATAAAGTGTGGACGGGTTATAACCTAAAACCATATACTAAATAAAAAATACTACTTATACTAAACTAAATATTCAGCGTATTGGGACACCAATAAGATTTTGGGTTTTGTTTCTAAATTAAATAATTATCTAAACAGATAATTGCCCTTTAAGATTTATCTTGTGAAACTAGCACTCTACAAGCGATTGCTTCCGCAAAGAGAATTCAACCGATAAGTTTAATAAAATTAAATCAATGGGTCTAAATAAATCTTTCAAACTATAATAACCCGTTTAGATTAAAATTAAATTTCTATTGTTTTCGATGAAGCAGTTTGAAAATAGATCTCGAAGTATTTTGAGAATGGTCTAAGATAGGCCTGAAGTGAAACGAAGCCTAAAAATAGTATTTTAAAATGAATTATTTTTAATGATAATTCTGTGGAGCATTTTGCAAATTAATGTATGAGATTATTTTCTTTTTTAACAAAAAAAAATAAATAAATAAATAAATAAATAAATAAATAAAAAAAAAAAAAAAAAAATGAAGTAAGTACCTACTCCGGGATTAAGCCTAAAAGTTTCCTATTTAAAAAAAAAAAAAAAAAAAAAAACATCGCAACCCCGGTCCGGTGCCTTCCAACCCTTACCTTTTATTTGAGAACATTACTGGGTAGCATAAATTGTATGTATATACATAATCTGAACCTAAACTATGGTTTGTAGAATCTATTTAGGAAATATAATTTTATTTGCGGCTGTAATGCCTAGTGAGTTTAAATAGCTGATAAACTGCCTTGCAAATTTGCGACGGTTTTACGAGTTTATATTAATAAATCCTAAACAGCTGGATGAACATATCACCATTAGTAGCATGCTAGATCCGCATAAAATGCGAAAAGCTCACATACTCTTAGGTGTAAACATGAAAAAATAGGTTGAGAAGGCTACAGGTCGGAGCGATTGCTTTATATATTTTTTAAATAGAGAATATTTAAATTTATAATCTTGAAAACAGTGAAGTGACAAAGTCTTTATTCAATATTTTTTTTATGAATATAACTAATAATAATATATTATGTATCTAATCAATCAAATGCGTTTATTGGATTGATAACTTATTTGTTGAGATTTTAAAAGTTTTATAAATTGTTATGGATTAAAGATAGAGTTACCTATGGAACACATTATTTTGAATAATGTAGGTACCATAAATCAATACCAGAAGGGCATAAGTAATACATACATTGTTTGTTTTTAAGCTCTTTGTCTGACGAAGGATCTCTAAACATCTGCATGTAATAATTAAATCGTCTTCGGTTGTGGCCCGAAGTATAATTATGAATCAAACAAAACTTACCTTGTAGTTTGATTCCAATTATGCGAGGGCCACAACCGAAGACGATTACACTCCCAACCCACCCTTGTGGAAGGACCCTTGAGTGAGCAAACAAACTAAAAAGCAAAAATGTATATTTACACAGTTGACATCCTTTGGAGGTATATCTCTAAAAATAATGACCAGTTTCAGGCGCCACTCTCCGGTCGTGGAAGGGAGACAGGAAGTCAAGTTTTGTATTTTATAGTAGTGAATATCTAAAGGTGTGAAGAAGATAGCACAATCCCATGTACTGCTGCATGTAATAATTAAATCGTCTTCGGTTGTGGCCCTCGCATAATTGGAATCAAACTACAAGGTAAGTTTTGTTTGATTCATAATTATAGTTCGGCATCTACTGGTGACAAAAGTAGGTTCCGTTCCTCTGTTTGCTATGGAGAGATCTGTTGTGAAAAGGTAGTTTACCAGTTCCTCTCCCCTGTTGTTGGCTACTGGCATACCCCATAAAGGGTGATGCGCGTTAGTATCTGTTGAGATAATTAGTTTAAAGTTGTTTTGCTCACAGTATTTCACCAAGTCCACAATGTGTGTCGGAGGGATCTCCTCGTCGGCTGGCATGTACGCCGACGCGATGATCGTCATCCCCCCGTCGACTCCGGTGTTCTGGAGTCTGACAGTGGTCAGATCCCTAGAGCAGAATTCTGTGAGGGGCACTGCAGAGATGTTGCGCGGTACATAAATACATGCCCGCGGGTTATCACATGTGCTGTTTAAAATTAACTTACCATATGGCGTTTTGAGACCGCATACACGCCCCCCCCTGATCCACGGCTCCTGGATCAGGGCGACGGTCTCCTCATTGTATGGGGCCTCCAGCACTCTGCGTAGGTTAGCCGTAGCAGTGAGGCTGTGCTGGAGGTTAGCTTGGATGATTTTACAGTTGGTTGGGGTCGCCATCATCAGGCTTATCCCCTACCAACTGCTTCAGCTCTTTTACGAGCTCTTCTACCTCGTTCGTGCCACTCCTCTGGGGCTCCGGGTCCACACTCATCCCCACCACCACGACATCAGATGTCACTGGTTTTGGGGACGAGTGCGTGGGCACGGGAGGGACGGTCTCCGTTCCTTCCGCCGAGGTAGGGACTTCCTTTCGGGGGGGTTCGTCCGAAAGGGATCCGTCCGTTCCATAGAAACGGACGTATACCTTTCCCAAATTATGGGATAGTCTGCGACCACGCTCCAGAAGAGCCGGGACTACGCTCTCCGGGATACCCAGAGTTAGGAACATGGTCCCATCCTTCTGGAGCGTGTGGGTGAAGACCGTCCAGGTGTTCACGAGGGCCCACTTGTTCTGGTGATCCAGAACAAGGTTGGTATCCTCCAGGGTGTTTTCACACTCTGGAAGAAACAGGGCCGCTCGCACCCTTCGGGTCAATTCACCCTGCTTCCTCACCACAAATTTGGTGCCTTTCATATCTGGCATGGTGTGCAGGACGACGCCCCTACGTACAACTAGTAATAGTCTTAGATAAGGAATGATTGTTATCAGTTGCATTAATGTTTTATAAAGTTAATGAATAATGTTTGTAAATTAATGAATAATGTTTTGTAAGCTATTGAATAATGTTTTGTAAGTTATCGAATAATGTTTTGTAAGTTAGTTATAAGCTTTATGAATAAAACAATTGAGGACTGAGAGAAACGACGGGACTAGAGGCGATAGGTAGGAAATAGGAAATAATAGGTACATAGTACATAGATAGGAGCAATAAAGTCATAAGATAGGGAATTAGATAGGAAATAAAGAGACTTGAGCTTAGAATTATTTAGGATAATTTATTAGACAAGAAAGGAAAGCTATCGCTATCTCGCTTTAATTTTGAGTACCTCCGTTGCTTTTTTCTTGACCATCGGGAGAGCACTCATGCCGTCCCGCTCTAGGGACCTCTCGCTCAATTTTTAGAATCCCCGCTGTGATTGGCTCCCGTAAGCTGAACCAATCACAGCTCTGATAGTGAAATTTAGAAGCTCTGTTGTGGTTGGCTCCCGTAAACAGGACCAATCACGGCTCAGTAAGAAAACATATAAATATAGCGATGGTTTTCCTAACATTCATTCAGTCTACGACCGGCGCCTCAACAATTCCTCAACAAGTCCTCAAGAAGTCCTCAAGAAATCTTCAACCTGTGTTTCACTGAGCACCCCAAGAACCCTGCAGGCTTTCCAATCCAGCAATCGAATGTACGTCCGGTACATTTAATGGTCCTTCAGAAGCCGGATCAGTGAAAGACTCCAGTGTTCAGTGACTCTAGTGCCAGTGATCAGTGACAGTCTCAAGTGTTCAAGTGAAGTGCGCATCAGTGAACAAGTACTAAGTGAACAAGTGCGCATCAGTGAACAAGTACTCAGTGAACAAGTGCATAAGTGAAAGTGTTGGCAAATCGTAATGCCAGTTACCCGGTCTACAGGGAAGGGTCGTCTCATGTCTACGGAAACGGGCCCTTCTACGTCGTCGTCTCGTGCAACCGTTGCTACTGAAACTTCGGGCACTACGGCGACGGGAACTACAGCGACGGGAACTACAGCAACGGGAACTACAGAAACCTCGGGCCAGACCGAGTCTTCGCAACGCACACAAGCTTCGTCAACTAGTGCCGGAGCCACAGAGTCCTGCGCAACAGAAGCCACAGGCACCACGACGCGTCAAGTTACGCGATCAGGCGCAGAACTATCACAAGGTCCGTCAACTAGTGCTAGGGGTACCCAGCCCCCTATAATAGAAACAGCTATCAGTGCAACTGCGAGAACAGTCCCAATGCAAACGCCAGTGCCGACAATCAGTGCAAGGGTTACACAACCCGCTCCGGCTGAAACAACAACCAGTGCCGTACCGAGACAAGTTATGAAGCCAACTATGCCGAGACCTCATGCACCCCTAGTTACGGAATGGGGTACCCAGCCACCACCGTCAGAAGCCATGACCGGCACTACTACGAGGCAACTCAAGAGGACTACAGAGGCGTCGAGAGTGATTGAATCAACCGCTTTCCAACAGAGCGCCCCGATCTCAGCCAAACGGGACGCTCCAGCCACGCCAAGGAAAGCAATAGCCGGACAGCCTGTGCCGGGAAATAGAAAGCCTACTGGTTCGACGAAGTCAACCAAGGCGTATAAGATAGTGAAGGCTAAGGAAGAAATTGCGCGGCTCCAGGTCGAGCTAGCTACAGCCCGACTCGCCGTTCTGGAAGCCGACTCAGAAGATGACGAAGTCTCGATATACTCCAAAATGGAAGCGGACGTTCGCGTGGACGCCTGGCTTGATCAACAGGCGCCTGCAACCATGGCCGTTGAACCGCACATGCCGGAGTCGGAGTTCCTGGATGAAGGACTCCAACAGCCGAATATCGAAGAGTTCGAAGATAGACAACGCCAGATTCTTCCGATTATGCCGAGCCGACAGCAAGAAACCCGAGCCAACCTCCCTCCGGAGTTCGCTCAACTAACAGAAGCCATCACTATGGCAGTCAAGGCGTCAAGACCGAGAGTCATTGAACTTCCAATATTCAATGGCGCACATCAGGAATGGCTACATTTTAGAGCAGCATACAGCGAAACAGAGAAGATGTTCTCCAAAATTGAAAACATCAACAGACTACGAAGAAATCTTAAAGGAAAAGCCAAAGAAGCCGTCGATGGTCTGCTCATCACCAACGCAGATCCATCAGCAATCGTGAAGACCTTAGAGTCAAGATTTGGGAGACCAGACTCCATAGCGTCAATGGAAATGGACGCGCTACGAGCACTGCCGCGACTCACCGAATCACCGAGAGATATCTGCATATTTTCAAGCAAAGTGACTAATGTGGTATCAACACTTCGCGCTCTCAACTGCGCACACTATCTCTACAATCCGGAAGTCGCCAAATCTATGGTCGAGAAACTCACACCAACGCTCCGCTTCAGATACTTCGATTTCTCCGCTTCAATGTCCCGAGAAGAACCAGAGCTGCTCAAATTTGACAAGTTTTTGAAAAAAGAAGCCGAACTGTGCGGACCTTACGCACAACCTGAACCAGTGGGTTCACTGCCGCAGCCCACTCAACAGAGACGCCAACAGCGAGTGAATACAGTTACAGAATCACAGTCAATAGCCAAGTGCCCCGTATGCAGAGACATAGGACACGTTACACAAGACTGTGAAAAGTTCACCAAGGTGAATGAAAGCACGAGATGGGACATCGCTAAGAACGCACGCCTATGCTTCAGATGTCTCCGCTACAGAAACAAGACCCATTCTTGTAAACAGAAAACTTGCGGTATCAATAACTGCAAGTACTATCATCACAGGATGCTGCACTACACGAAAAGGGCGGAGAATACCGATGACAACAACGAGAAACAGAAAACAGAAGTCATCAACTCTGCATGGACTTCAGCGACGAGACAATCTTACCTGAAGATCATCCCAGTGACAGCATCAGGCCCTGCAGGAGCGATCGACACATACGCCCTGCTCGACGACGGGTCAACAGTTACGCTTATCGACGACAATATCGCCAACAAAATCGGTGCTACGGGACCAATCGATCCACTGCGCATTGAAGCCATCAACGACTTAAAGACTGCAGAAAGTAAGTCCAGAAGAGTCATCATCACGCTTAAAGGAGCAAACAGTCGTGAAGAGAGAATCCAAGCCAGAACAGTGAAGAATCTTCATGTTACATCACAAGGAATTCCAAAGGACCGCATCAGAGAATGCAAACATCTACGAGACATCAGCGACTACATCAGTTACGAACAAGCGAAGCCAGCCATACTCGTCGGTCAAGACAACTGGCATCTTCTACTGACATCGAGAACAAAGAAAGGAGGCAAGAACCAACCAGTGGCATCTCTCACACCGCTGGGCTGGGTTCTACACGGAAGCCTCACTCAGACTGCGAGACGCTATGCAGACTTTGTCAACCACCTCAGAGAAGATCAACCCGATGAGAGTCTGGAAGACCTGATGAAAAAGTACTTTGCGATGGACTCACTATGCATCAACCCGAGGAAACCAAAGTCCGATCCGGAGGAGCAAGCCTTACGCATCTTAGAAAAGAATACAGTCCACTCAGAAAAAGGAAGATACGAAACCGCTCTCTTATGGAAGTCCGAGGAAATCTCTCTCCCCGACAATTATGACAGCTCGTTAAGAAGATTATACGGCATAGAAAAGAAGCTCGATCGAGACCCGAACCTGAAACGAAAATACACAGAACAAATGGAAGCTTTAATCTCAAAAGGCTACGCAGAACGAGCACCGATGGCGAAAACGACAAATAGAACATGGTACAAAGGTCCGGAGTTCCTCTATGAACCCGAAAGCTCCTGGCCGACAGAGACGTCTCCACCAGCAACAACAGACTCAACAGGAGAAGAAAAGGTACATCACATAATAATCAGCGAGAAACTGAAGCTGTCGAAAGGTCTACCAGATGTACCCCGATTCTCAAGCTGGGACAGACTACGCTACGCTACTGCCAGAGTTCTACAATTTATACAACTCTGCAGAACCCGCACAGAAAAGGTCCATTATAAGAGGACATTAAAAAATAAAGAAATAGATCCAGATTGGAAAAAGTACCCGAGAAAAGTTACAACAAAACATACCGAGCAGCGCACACAGAAAATAGACAAGAAATGTCTACCACTCTCCGCCGAACTTCTCATTAAAGCGGAAGAGCTTTTAATGCGCTCATCACAGGAGGAGGCCTTCCCACAAGAGATTTGGTCTGACAACGGGACCAACTTGAAAGGCGCAGATAAGGAGCTTCGTCAGGCAATCGACGAAGCTACAACCGAAGAGGCGGCGAAGAAGAATATCTCCTGGCGCTACATACCTCCCGGTGCTCCCTTCATGGGCGGAGCATGGGAGAGGATGGTGAGGTCCGTGAAGACGGCCCTGACAGCGACACTACACGAGCGCCACCCTGCAGAAGAGGTGCTCGCTACGCTCCTATCCGAGGCAGAGTACACAGTCAACAGTCGACCTCTCACTCATGTATCAGTCGACGCATCAGATCCAGAAGCCCTGACTCCCAATCACTTCCTATTGGGAGGACCAGGCCGAGTTCCAACGCCGGGGAGTTTCAACGAAAAAGACACCGTCTCCAAATCCAGTTGGCGAGCCGCGCAAAGATTGGCTGACATATTCTGGAGCCGCTGGATCACCGAGTACCTTCCTGAACTCCAAAAACGGCGGGAGCCACAAGGAAAGGGACATCCACTACGAGTTGGTGATTTGGTGCAACTCACAGACACCAATCACCCACGTAACACGTGGATCAGAGGGCGAGTCGTCAATACATTTCCTGGTCCAGACAACGTCGTGCGCACCGCAGACATCCAAACGAGAAATGGCATCCTTCGCCGGGCGGTGAAGAAGCTGGTGATCCTGCCGATCCAGAGCGACATCGTCCCAGCACCGGTAGAAGGTGCGACAGAGTCACACGGCGGGAGAGATGTGCAGGACGACGCCCCTACGTACAACTAGTAATAGTCTTAGATAAGGAATGATTGTTATCAGTTGCATTAATGTTTTATAAAGTTAATGAATAATGTTTGTAAATTAATGAATAATGTTTTGTAAGCTATTGAATAATGTTTTGTAAGTTATCGAATAATGTTTTGTAAGTTAGTTATAAGCTTTATGAATAAAACAATTGAGGACTGAGAGAAACGACGGGACTAGAGGCGATAGGTAGGAAATAGGAAATAATAGGTACATAGTACATAGATAGGAGCAATAAAGTCATAAGATAGGGAATTAGATAGGAAATAAAGAGACTTGAGCTTAGAATTATTTAGGATAATTTATTAGACAAGAAAGGAAAGCTATCGCTATCTCGCTTTAATTTTGAGTACCTCCGTTGCTTTTTTCTTGACCATCGGGAGAGCACTCATGCCGTCCCGCTCTAGGGACCTCTCGCTCAATTTTTAGAATCCCCGCTGTGATTGGCTCCCGTAAGCTGAACCAATCACAGCTCTGATAGTGAAATTTAGAAGCTCTGTTGTGGTTGGCTCCCGTAAACAGGACCAATCACGGCTCAGTAAGAAAACATATAAATATAGCGATGGTTTTCCTAACATTCATTCAGTCTACGACCGGCGCCTCAACAATTCCTCAACAAGTCCTCAAGAAGTCCTCAAGAAATCTTCAACCTGTGTTTCACTGAGCACCCCAAGAACCCTGCAGGCTTTCCAATCCAGCAATCGAATGTACGTCCGGTACACATGGAGTCTATCGCTTCGGTCAGCCACCTTAGTGAGCGCTCATCCTCACACCACAGCTTCAACACTCCGTCTGCAGAGACGGGTTTGCCGTTGAAACTGGGTGAGTAGGCGATTGCAGGGTCTTTAATACCCTCCAATATCTTGCGCTGGAGGAACTTCTTCACTAAGGTGACCTGTTCCTCGCTTAACTGGGCATTGTCGTCCCTCGTCACCGCTACGCAGAGCTCGCTCATCACGATCCCCGCATAGCTGGTTTGGGCACGTCGAGTGTTGTCCAGCCTCACTTTTTTGTGGTCGCCTCTCGGCGATGTCGAGTCATCCAACCGCGAGCGCTTGCTGGGCTCCTTGCGTGCCGAGGCTTGCGCCGTCTTCACGGTGGTTGCCGCAGCATGCTTATTGCGGTTGGATCGTTTGTTAGTATTTTTTGGGTTAGTATTTGCGCCCGTGGCTTTGCCTCTGCCACCATCGGCATTCGTCACAGTCGGAACCGTGGTAGATGCCGACGGGGCATGCGGCTTGGCCACAGGCTTGTTTTGGCCGGATCGTCGCTCGTGGTAGTAGGCGCTGGGTCCCGGTCTATTCATTGGGGGGGCCTCAGCCGTTGGCTGTGGTCCGCCCGAACCCGTTTCCCTGCGCGTCCCCCGAAGCTGACGATTCAGCTTGCGTCTTTGTTTACGGTTTAGTTTCCCTGGGGCGTGAGCCACCAGGGAAGCTGGGGTACTGGAACTTGGGGTTGCAGCTGTAGGCCGCTCCCCCGCATTCGGGACAGTCCCTTTTTTGCCTTTGGGTCTTACGACCTTCCAGGCAGCAGTGTTTCCCTCTTCGGCTTCGATTGAAGCCTCAAGGTATCTCACCGCCTCCCCACTGGGGGGGGGTTTGTGATTGTTTGGATTTATCCTCCATACTTGTTTTGATTGATGATTCATCCGCTTAGATCCCCACCCTCCGCGGAGCCCGCACCATTTGGGGATGTTGGGTTACAACACCAGGGTTACTAAGCGGATATAGAAGGGCGGAATCAGGAACCCACGAGGCGAAACGCCGCTCCCAGGTCCACGCCAATCATAACGTGGTCCGCGAGCAGCGCCGACTGCAGGCCCCTTAAAACCCCCCCTCTCGCCCGGTGGAGTAGAAGACTGCCACCTGTGCTGAATGAATATGTATGGCTAGTCCATATCCTCCCGTTTCGGTTGAAATTCACACCAAAGTGGAGTGTTGTGAAAGACCAACCAATCACTCAGCCACCAGGTTTGTTGCATCCAACCTACGGGCCCCCCACGCACAGCACAAAATACGTGGGTGGTCATCCCCCCAGCCAAGCATCCGGAGATGTAAGGCCCGCAGTGACCTGACCACCACGCCACCACGCTGATTGGAAGGAGGAGAATGGGATGGGAGGGTTCGGAGTTCAGAATTGCGCCTAAAAGTATCTGTTACGTCTGTTCCATAGGGGACCGGACCAAAAGCAGGCGACACCACGTGCAGGAACTTTGTAGGCTTGTTACAGATGTCAACACGACCTGCGCTCCTTTCTGTAACCATTTGACGAACTTGCTCACCGGACAGGTGGCCAAGTTAGGATTAGTGTGCTCACTTTGGCTCCTAATCCTGCCCAACCGTAGTGGTTCGCCGTAGACAAGTTCTGCTGTTGAAGCTTGCAGATCTTCCTTCCAGGCGCTCCTGATGCCTAGAAGTACTATGGGAAGTGCCTCTGTCCATTGTGGTGTGCTATGACAAGTGATTGCAGCTTTTAACTGCCAGTGCAGTCGTTCCACCAGGCCGTTTGCAGCCGGGTGGTAAGCAGTTGTGGTGTGATGGGTAGCGCCCACCATGCTGGCGATAGCCTTGAACAGCCGTGACTCGAACTGCCGCCCCCGGTCGGTAGTGATGTGTTCTGGACAGCCGAAACGAGCTATCCAGCCGGAGATGAAGGCGGCTGCGCAGGTCTCTGCGGTGATGTCGGCAAGCGGGTACGCCTCAGGCCAACGAGTAAAGCGGTCGACCAAGGTGAGACAGTACCTGTAACCATTCGAAAGGATTAAGGGCCCTACGATGTCCATGTGGACATGTCGAAATCGTGCTGAAGGCAATTTGTACGGTTGTAAAGGTGCTGTAGTGTGCCTGTGAATCTTGCAGCGCTGGCACTGTTGACATTCTCTCGCCCATTGCTTGCAGTCTTTTCTTACACCTGGCCAAACGAATCGCTGTGTGACTAGGCAGACTGTTGCTTTGACACCTGGGTGACTGAGGCTGTGCAGAGTATCAAAAGCGAGGCGTCTATATGCTGGTGTGAGAAATGGGCGAAGACTTTCTGTGGAAATGTCGCAGTAGACAGGTTGGTCTGAGTACGGTGTCCTGATTTTTTCTAATTTCAGGGTTGAACCATCCCTCAGCAGCTCCTGCAGCTCTGCATCGGCTTCTTGAGAGCGCGCCAGCGATTTATAGTCCAGAGGACTTGGTGTTAGCTCTTCAACCCTCGAGAGAGTGTCCGCGACAATGTTGTCTTTCCCAGCAATGTACCTGATATCAACGAGTGTCGATCATGGCCGATCGTGAAGAGGAGCCATAAAACTTTAGTTAGGGAAAGTAAGCTTCAATAGGTAGCATATAACCTCCTCCATGCGTGATTTTGCTATGGCGGGTCCTGTACCAGTCACCCTGTATAGTTTATAACTTCTAAAATTTTAATACAGTAGCGCTCAGTTTACCTCGTTTTAATAAATATGATGCCACCAGTAGGCTAGCTGTTGTTTAGCACCGGATTAGAACCGGGATGTATTATAGTTTTTAACTTTCTAATTACATTAGTGCTTCGTCGTGACCTCATTTCAAATTTTAGGCCGCCCGAAGGCTCCAGGTTGTGCGGGACCGGATCAGAACCGAGACCTACAGTTTATAACTTCCGAAATACAGTAGCACTCAATTTACCTTGTAATTCGTAGGTTTGCTGTTGTTTAGCACCGTATAAGAACCGGGATGTATTATAGTGTTTAACTTCCTAATTCCGTTAATGCGTAGTCGTGACCTCGATTCAAATTTTAGGCTGCCGAAGGCTCTAGGTTGTGAGGGACCGGATCAGAACCGGGACCTACAGTTTATAACTTCCGAAATACAGTAGCGCTCAGTTCACCTTGTAGTAATTCGATGCCACCAGTAGGCTTGCTGTTGTGTAGCGCCGGATTACAACTGGGATGTAGTTTTTAACTTTCAAATTACGTTAATGCTTAGTCGTGACCTCGATTCAAATTTAAGGCCGCCCGAAGGCTCCAGGTTGTGCGGGACCGGATTAGAATCGGGACCTACAGTTTATAACTTCCAAATTACAGTCGCGCTTAGTTGCGACCTCGTTTCAAGTTTTCGGCCGCCCGAAGGCTCCAGGTTGTAAGGGACCGGACCAGAAACGGGGACATACATATAGTTTATAACTTCTGAAATACAGTAGCACTCAGTTTACCTCGTTTTAATTTGATGCCACCAGTAGGCTAGCTGTTGTTTAGCACCGGATTAGAACCGGGATGTATTATAGGTTTTTGTTTTTTAATGCCAGTTGTGTTGTGTTGTGTTTGTAAAACTAACTTAAAATTAAAAAAGATTCTGGAAAAGTATTATAACTTATAGCGCAACGAGTACATAAAATAAGTTATCATAATTATAGTCGGGGCATTTTAATAGGTCACATTTGACGTCTGTCAGTTTTATCTTCATAGTGAGGTGACCTGCTTAGAAACATCGATTAAAGTGAATGAATCAATACGGACTTGAAACATAATATTATTATGTGAATTTTAAAAATCATCAGGCGAATCCTTGTCCCAAAAACCCGAACGAAACGCTTTGACTCCACATTCATTTTGCGAACCGCACGAGTGTAGAATGTTTTGCCTGAATGGGTGTTCCCCGTTGGGTATAATATGGGTGTCTTCAAGTCGAGAGTGAATCGGTATCTTCTAGGCAAGCGTGCTCCATCGTAGGCCGCATCGGTGCTTCCCATCAGGCAGGATGGCGGTCAAACGAAAGCCTATTTTTGAATAAAAAAAAATATATTTCGTAAATTTAAGGAGCACCTAAATTACCTACCTGAGTAAATTGTACCTAACCAAATAAATTATTTTTCTATTTAGTTATTCTTTGTATTTTTATAGTTTGTTAAAAGAATAATAAATATTTATGTTTTATTATAATCACAACGTGGTTATTAATTTATGGTGATATTTCTTCACAAGTAATCATTGCATTCGATTCAACTTATCAGCTTTCGATTTTTAGAGTAACATCCCTAGTGTTTAAAAAGAAAAAGGGCTAAGTGACGCAACATTGTAACAACGTTTAGTTTTTTACGAGATCGTAAATTATCTCGTAGATCAGTAATTGTTTATTATGTTTAAAATGGTTTATTAAAAAAACAAATCATAAAATAACTCTTATCGGTCATTATTACAATAAATATGTAATAGTAATTGAAAAAAGTTAAGCAATTGTGCAGTTCTAACAAAACGAAAAAATATATTATTTATGCCCGCCGTTGCCAGGTTACGTTGTTGAATTTCGATGAATTGTCAAATGTGACCTATAAAAGTGGCCTGAGTTTATATAATATTATACTATTAATCTTAACATCCAATCTTTGCTATTTATAAGTATCAAAGATTGGATGTTAAGATTCAAGAATAACGCAAAAACGACTAAACGGGTTTCAATGAAATTTGCATTATACTCTAGATTAACATAATAATATAGACTACTTTTTACGAAACCGCGGGCACAGACAGCTAGTTGTTTATAAGTTAATGACAAATGTTTCCTTAATGTTCAAACTAAATAGTCATGTACTGCTTATATTATATAACAAATTGTATTTTTACAAAACACTCCGCCATAAAGTTTAACGGCCACCTTAACTAAACTAATGCCATAGTTATAAAAGTAATAAATGTTACTGAAAGTTATAATAGTTAAGTATTATTGCTAACATTTAAATGTCAAGTCAAGTGTCAATGTAATGTCAAGTCTTGTAAATCTGTGTGCTTCATCTTCGACCACATCGTCGCTTCCCAACAGGCGAGTTGGTGGTCAAACGCGGATTTATTCATCATAAAAAAAACCACTTAACTTTTAGCAGAACTTATAAGGCTCTGTATTGCCTACCGACCTCTTAATTATAAATGTAGATTTTTGTAACTGTTAAGCTGCGTATCCATTTGAGGCAGACTCAGGGCGAGCAGCCTCGACTTGAAGCAAACCGAGGCTGATGCTGCTGATGATGCTCTAATGGATACGCACCTTTACACATCGCTCATTTGCTAGATATCTCAAAAACACGATTTTACAGGAGGGCAGACCTAAAGTTTATAATTGTCATATAGTCTATACAGGGTTATAAAGAGAGGGTATGCTCAACAGAAAAGGGCTCATAGTACTCAACATTATGCATAAGTTTTACTATGGGACCAAATCGACTGTTCCATACATTTTGTCGAGTGTTATTGACATTTTTCTATGGAACAGCTGATTTTTTTGTGAATTCCGGGTTGGGGCCACAGTAAAAGTGGTTCATAATGATTAGTACCTACTATGAGTCCTTTTCGGCTCAGCATACCCCTATCCTTTTAGCCCAGTTTAGTCAAATCTAGTACTGTCCTGTCTTTCTTGAAAAATATTTTTTTTACAAGTAGGTAAAACGCTAAATTTTCTACACAATTGCATTGACTCAAAAGCGGAAATTTTAAAAAGTGTCGATCTTGCTGCAAATGGGTGACATGTAGCATAGTCGAGTCCCTTGTCGAAAACCTCGGGGAAAGATCCTAGTTGGAAAAACCAACATTCTAAGTAGGTATATTGAAGAAAAGAACGAAACAAAACAAAATACAAAAAAAGCCAAATCGTTTATTTAGGCAAAATAATGATTAAAACAAAAACAGCTGTGATCCCAGAGGCTTACTAGTACTAAATAATATAGATGTTGATTTTTCCAATTAATAACCGGGGCAATTTAGACATCCGAGCTTACATTAATTCACACCCAGCTGAAAATTGGTAGGATTGTTCAGAACACCATCATAAATGAAACCTAAAAAGTCCTCATCGATCCGATACGTGCAAAAATTTTTACTCCAGGTAGAAGGTCACCAAAACGGGTATTTCGTGATTTTCTCAAAAACGGTACAAGCTACGAGGATACTGTTCAAGACAAGTATGTTCACTATAACATTTTCTACAGTATTGCTCTTAAACGCATGTTGATAGAACTTATGGTTTTCGAGATATGTCGATATTAATTTCAGACCAGACCAAAAAATTGACAATTTCTCTTAAGATGCCTCAGTCAGCAGTAGATCATATAACAAGTTTGTAAATGAGTTTTCCCGAAGTTTTAAACATTGTTGAATCCGACAATCTCAAGAAACACTTTGAAAAATGACTCCTTGTATCTCAAATCGGATAAATGATGATGATGGTTGACGGAAAATTGAACCCCTCGTATCTCGGAAACGGAAAGAGATAGAGGAGTACACCTGACTTTTAAAATTTAGATCAAGTATGGACCTTTCTTGGGAAATGATAAAAAAAGATAGCCGCCATACAAAAAAGTTTGACAGTCATACAAATAAACAAAAAAAAAGGAAATGCTCATAGCTGTGGAACCGCTGTAGATGGATGGAGTGTGCTCGAAGAAATATTATAGAGATTTATAACGACAATCGAGATTCAGCAACAAAAATCCAAGATGTCGGATTTCATATTTCCGTCAAATTTCAATGGATCTTCTAAATTTTAAAGTGATCCTAGGCAGGTGTAATTTTGGATCTGGAGGCTCTTAAGGTCCTTAAATCCATTCCTGAAATGATTTTTTTGGTTCGGCCATTTTTCAAAATGGCTGCCATACAAAAGAAAAGGAGTGAAGTTACAATACTTCGCACCCAGCTGAAAATCAGTAGGATTGTTCAAAACATCATCACAAATGAAATCTAAAAAGTCCTCATTGATCCGATACGTGCAAAAAAAAAACACTAAGGGTAAAAAGTCACAAAAACTGGTTTTTCACAATTTTCAGAAAAACAGTAAATTTTATCATACAATTAGCCATACCAAATTTTAGATCAGATAATTATCTACAAAAAATGTCAATTTTTTTTCCTAAGAGCCACCGTTTTTGAAATATAACGACTCAAAAAGTTGAAAGAGTTGTAATCGTCATAATAATTATGCACACGTTTCCACGTCACCTTAGAGGTAGTGTGCTTAACGCGTTTTTTTTAACGTGATTTCCCCTGTAGGCCTATTCCACGTTTCTGTTGTGAGTCTGTTTAATTTGAAACTAAGTATTGATCAATAAAAGATATTGGCAAAGGTTGAATATAATAAAAGCAATATTCGTCGACCATCGATCGTCGATCGTTTCATGGCGATGTATCCGAATTGTAGCTGAATTCATTGGAAATGATATGACGACCAACTTTGCCACAGCTTTCTTGCCTCTTTGGTGGCTTCGTTGGCTGTTAGTGAGGCAATTAACTTGCACCCAGGCTGAAGAAGAAGAACAAAGAGAAGAAGAAGAAGAAGAACAACAAGGAGAAGAGGAAGCAGAAGAGTTCGATAATTATTATGAATCAGATGGATAAATTTCGCAATATTTTTTTAATTGACACCGCTTTTGTTATATTCAACCTTTGCCAATATCTTTTATTGATCAATACTTAGTCTCAAATTAAACAGACTCACAACAGAAACGTGGAATAGGCCTACAGGGGAAATCACGTTAAAAAAAACGTGACGTGACAGTAGTTCATCAAAACAAATACACCCTCCAAATTTAAATTTCTACGACCAGTGGTTTGGCTATACGTCGTCTGTCAGTCAGTCAGTCAGGACTTGTTATTTATATTTAAAGATTCAAATATATTCTGATATAATTAACGCGGGATTACTTACGTCAAATAAGTCGTTTATAACGACTAGTTTTGATCATATTCGGTGATCTTCATCAGGAGATTACAAGCGTGACGCGCTCGAGGTCAGGTTAAAATAAAAAAAAATCGCGCACAATTATAATAATTTACCTAACAACCAACCGTTAACAAAAAAAAAATACAAACATCCGAATTGAGAACCTCCTCCTTTTTTGGGAGTCGGTTAAAACAACATTGTTTTTCATCTCTTGTACACGAACACTAAAAATTAAACCGCAAATTCTAATATTTTGGTCGTAAGAAGGCCACCACTCAGCTTTTTACGTGGAATAAAGGCGCAATGTCTCTTAAATTCACCGCGTTTCTCATTTCTCACTCGGAACAAAGCCCTCATGGCGGTTAAGCCGACGTGAACTTGAGAAAATTCCGTGGAGTAAGCTATTAAGGGACAAAACACGTATAAAAACTATCGTCAAAAATAAAATAAAAATATGATTCACTGCCTGTTGTGTCAAGGAATTGTTTAGAATACTAAAAAATATACGTTGTCTAAGAAATTTCCGAGATAATCAGAAAAAACCTCCTCCTGGAAACCTAGGGTTTTGCAACTGTGGCTGTCTTCCACGGATACGACGACTTAGTTTAAAAATTTTCACTGCAATAAGTAGCATAACTAAAAATATATTTAATAGGCATCTTTTTCAGCAGTTTCGATTTAAACTAATGTCAATAGACTTTTCTATCCTACAATAATGTACGGTGTACAAAAATGTTTAACATCATAAACAATATTTTATCTTCGTCTGCAGGAACTATATTATGACCAAAGCGACTCTGTCTGCGTGATGTTTGCAACCATTCCAAATTTCCCGATATTTTACATCGATTTCGAGTTTACCAATGAGGGCATTGAATGCCTCCGCCTTCTAAATGAGATTATATCTGAATTCGACGAGATTCTCGCTGAAGAACAGTTCCGACACATTGAGAAGATAAAGAGCATAGGCGCCAACTATCAGGCAGCTTCTGGTAAGGAAAGCTTCCGAATTGCAACTAAGATTCCAATTTTGAATATTGCGTACGATATACGAGTACGTCACGTATTAAAGAAATAGCTCCACGAATCACTTCGTTCATGTTAAGCTGCTTTGGTGATTTATACCCATAGATGAATGACCAATTTTTTTATATTATATATTATGATTGCGTTTGACCGCCATCTCGCCTGATGGTACCTAAGCAATGATGCGGTCTACGATGGAGCACACTCTTGCCTAGAAGGAACCGATTGTTTATTCAATTGTGTCATAAAATATTATTGCGTCACCCTTATACCCTACAATGATAGCACTAAAATGATTTTCAATGCGTAAGCTATAGCAGGAGTGCTCGTTGATGACATTTAGTTGTTTTCGAATACGCAGGGCATAGTCTGCCATTGCTGTGACGTGTTGATAATGGCGGAGGTCACGAGTCGCTGGTGTTAAACCTGAAGTTAATCAAAGATAAAACTTATTTTGTTGTTTAGTTCTCACTGCATACAGAAATAAAAAGGCATGGAAATCATTTTAGTGCTATCATTGTAGGGTATAAGGGTGACGCAATAATATTTTATGACACAATTGAACAAACAATCGGTTCCTTCTAGGCAAGTGTGCTCCATCGTAGACCGCATCATTGCTTAGGTACCATCAGGCGAGATGGCGGTCAAACGCAATCATAATATATAATATAAAAAATCGGTTGTCTGTAAAGTCGGTTTACTGACGATAGTTGAACGTGACAACGTCATAAGAAAATACTGATAGAATGGTATCATTTTTCATTAAATTTAATTTAATTTAATTTAATTTAATTTAATTTAATTTAATTTAATTTAATTTAATTTAATTTAATTTAATTTAATTTAATTTAATTTAATTTAATTTAATTTAATTTAATTTAATTTAATTTAATTTAATTTAATTTAATTTAATTTAATTTAATTTAATTTAATTTAATTTAATTTAATTTAATTTAATTTAATTTAATTTAATTTAATTTAATTTAATTTAATTTAATTTAATTTAATTTAATTTAATTTAATTTAATTTAATTTAATTTAATTTAATTTAATTTAATTTAATTTAATTTAATTTAATTTAATTTAATTTAATTTAATTTAATTTAATAATTGACAAATAGGAAAATATAATCTATAGAATATAGGAAATCACAATTTCACTCAGAGCGAGGTAACGCCTCATCGACGGTAACGGCACATGCGTCATGTTTTTTCGTTCGTGCAGCCGGCTCCATCGAATTATAAGACGTTATCACGTCAAAAAATTGGTCATTCATCTATGGGTATAAATCACCAAAGCAGCTTAACATGAACGAAGTGATTCGTGGAGCTATTTCTTTAATACGTGACGTACTCGTATATCGTACGCAATATTCAAAATTGGAATCTTAGTTGCAATTCGGAAGCTTTCCTTACCAGAAGCTGCCTGATAGTTGGCGCCTATGCTCTTTATCTTCTCAATGTGTCGGAACTGTTCTTCAGCGAGAATCTCGTCGAATTCAGATATAATCTCATTTAGAAGGCGGAGGCATTCAATGCCCTCATTGGTAAACTCGAAATCGATGTAAAATATCGGGAAATTTGGAATGGTTGCAAACATCACGCAGACAGAGTCGCTTTGGTCATAATATAGTTCCTGCAGACGAAGATAAAATATTGTTTATGATGTTAAACATTTTTGTACACCGTACATTATTGTAGGATAGAAAAGTCTATTGACATTAGTTTAAATCGAAACTGCTGAAAAAGATGCCTATTAAATATATTTTTAGTTATGCTACTTATTGCAGTGAAAATTTTTAAACTAAGTAGGTATGTAATCAAATTTTTAAAAAATATTCTTGGCTGTCGCTAGCAATGTTCATTTATTATTTTTGACTCACATTGATATTCTGATTTCCATAAAGGAAATATTGAGTAACATGCTCGGGAAACATATTGATGAGCAACTGGCGATTGTACGTTTCCAGGTGTTCCACGTTCACATCTTCGTCTGTAAAACAAAATCAAAATGTAATTAACTGCTTCAACCAAAAATTCAAAAAACGATTCATTTGAGTTTTTTTTTGTACAAGTTGTTTATTGTAGGTATTGGATTAAGGACGCACATTACAACAAAAGCACTTATTTCTATTTGTCACGGTTTTTCACAACACAAATGTCATTTTTTTATGGTATTGAGTTTTACGAGACGAGTAAATCGCTCGCCTAACGTTAAACATTACATTTGCCCATAACAGGTCTGCGCCACCCAGAATTTTGAATTGTCAGAATTCAAGTCCCTGCGCGGGTACAGTATTGCGCTCGTCATCCTGATATAGGTATAAGATGTTTTATCCCCAACATACTTTTTAACACGCTTTTATTAGCTTCACCTGTATGTTTGTATGTTTGTATGTTTGTATGTTTGTATGTTTGTATGTTTGTATGTTTGTATGTTTGTATGTAACCGACTCCTTTGAGCGCGTTTTTGACCCACTTTAAACGGTCAGATTTCTTTCAAACTTTGTAGATATATCGAGGACCGATGACAATAAACTAAACAAATCGTGTTTTTTAGTTTTTTTAACTATTAATTTTTTTAACACGCTTTTTCTATAAAGTTTCTTTAACTTTTAATACCGTTTAACTTACAAATGGTAATTTCGTCTTTCGTGTCAGAGAACAGAGTGGCGCAGTGGAAGCGTGCTGGACTCATAACCCAGAGGTCCCTGGATCGAAACCACGCGCTAGAAATCTTTTTGCTCAATATTTTTTGTTTTTTATTTTATGAGGTCTGAGGATCGAAACCACGCGGCTACAAATCTTTTTGCTCAATATTTTTTGTTACGCATCAATTTTATTTTTAATTTGCTTGAGCAGACGGCCAAAATCGGATAACACCAACACATTTATTTTGTACATATTAAGGATGGTTAATAGTTAGCAAATCGAACTAAAAAGCGAAAAATAAATAATAGTTAAAAAAAACTAAAAAAACACGCTTTTTATAAAAAACCGAACTAAAAAAATAGAAAATAAAATTTTATAAATTTAAATTAAGAATAGGGTTGAAAATTTCAATAAATATAAATTAATAATAGTGTAAATAAATAAATATATGTATTTTATTTTTTAAAAAGCGTGGGGTGCTTTCTAAGATATTATCAAAATGCTAATCACTCTACTCATGTCTGTCAATACAAAATGTATCTACAAAATATATAATATCTATTGACCCATGCACCCCACGCTTTTTAAAAATAAAATACATATATTTATTTATTTACACTATTATTTATTTATATTTATTGAAATTTTCAACCCTATTCTTAATTTAAATTTATAAAATTTTATTTTCTATTTTTTTAGTTCGGTTTTTTATAAAAAGCGTGTTTTTTTAGTTTTTTTTAACTATTATTTATATCTTATGTGACCGGCACTGAATCAAAGATAAAAAGGGCTCAAAAACAACGCCTAACAAGAGCATCTAGCACATTCTCGATTTCGGAATTTGAACAGGTGTAGTTAATAATAAAGTCCAAAGCGTGTTACCTTTGACCAGCAGTTTCCGGATGTAATCAGATCTCTTGCAGATCTCAGTCTCCTCTATAATTATGCAAAACTAGCGCGAAGGCAGTGGTGACTGCGACCACGATGTTTACCCACTGCTCCGCCCAGTTCAGACCACAACGGCTCCTGTAGCAGTTAGGTGTGTTTGTCACAGAGACAATTATTTGGAAGATTTAATTTTCATTATAATCTATAATAAAGATATTCTATTGTTTATATATACATATAATAATATTTACAGTATTTATTCATACATATACAAATCTATATCTTCTATATATCTATCTATTCTGTACATAATATATAATAAAACGTAAGCGATCTCTGTCTGCACATGGAAGATATATTATATGAGTCAAACTCTTTTTGAAGGCCTTTGTAAACGCTATAGATTCCAAAATAATGATTTTTCTAATTTTTGTCTATATATCTGTTTGTCTGTGCATTTGTTCGCGCTAATCTCTGAAACGGCTTTGGGTGCAGTTTTTACTAATGTATTGTGGTAAGATTCACTTAACATTTAGTGTTTGTTTTATTTCAATCGTTTCTCAAATAAAAAAGTTATGTCGAATTCAAGAATCTCGTCGAACATTTTTTGGTAAACATTACAGGCATTGAGGTCTACGAGGGCTACCGCGTTTGAATTTGCTACTAGAGGCGCTGGTGTAGAGTGAGGTCTCCGAAATGTCACGTTAGTTCTTTATGTAACGCATAATCGTCAGGGTTAAAATGTTTTTTTATAAACAGGCGAATGTTTTGAAGGGGTTTAGTAAAGTTATCCCCGCATTGTTACTAACTGCTTTAAGAGAGTTTTGTCTGAGAACGAAACGGCACTGTAAAACACAGCGGCATGCTCTATGTTTTCTTTATTTGCACTTGTACGTTACAATTACTAGGATACGATTTATAACTTTGTTTCGTAATACATTGGTGGATTTACCAGCAGGCTGAGTAGGCTGGAGCCTAGGGCGAGTAGAGTTTAAGTTAAATGTCTATACTTCTCGTTTTGTCTGTTAATTATTTAGGTAGTTTGACAGGGGACCCCTAATAATTGAAACCACTGAGGACACAGTTAGGCGTAAAGATATTTTGGATTTTCAAAATCTTTTAATAAAGCTAATAATTTAATAATGATGTAGTAGTTATTCAGTAATGTTTTTATTCATTACCTAATAAAAAATCAAAAATTTTCATTAAGTATTTTGAAAGCGCAGCGCGTAAACATTTTAACTTTGTGAAAGGGACATATCCGATTTGTATGGGATGCACGATGTCGTCCCCTGGGAAACCATTATTTTTAAAGAAAAATACATTTATATTGGTTTTACTGACACGTAAATGTAATGCCAGTTTATCTTATTATTAGTTTAAGTAGTTAAACCTTATATTAGTAGTTTCTTCTTGAGGCCACACTCGTATAGTCATGAGGACAGCCACGGACCAAGAAAAAGTTGATCCACCCATATACATTGATAATAATTTACATAATATATATAATATAATTTTTGACGTTATTTTACTTTACTTTTAATTTTTTTTTTGTTGTGAATATGTATTATGTAAGTATATATATAATAATGCTATTTCTTCCTACTCTTGGATATTCTTGATAAATAAGAACTTATCTGTTGCCCTGTAAAAACAAGAGTTTTATTTTCACCAAATGCAAACAAACAAACAAATTACATTTCACAAAATACAGATTAATCAATTACATGTAAAAACAAGAGAAACAACATTTAATGTCCTTTATTTACTCTTTTACAAAAAGTCTTCGTTGTAATTTAAATCTTGATATCCTTTTTGTTTACCTTTGGATCTGTCACTGTCATAGTTGTTTCGATCTTTCAATCACAGCTTGCGCAAGCTGCTGGACTTCCTGGAGGACATCGGGTGGCTGGAGTAGCTGCCGTCACCCGCTCACGCAAAAAGGGCCGATCACCGGCCTAGTTGCGGAAAAGAGCTCGCTCACCAAGTACCAAGTACCAAGTACCACAGCTTGTCAACAGCAGCTGTCAGTTTTTAAATAGCGGTAATTTTTAATATAAAGAAAAGCGAAGTATATACGGTTTTCTTTACATAATTTTTAATATAAAGAAAAGCGAAGTATATACGGTTTTCTTTACATCTCCCCTCCTAAGAGAAACAATTACAAATGACAATGCACGTAATTGTTTAATTATACAATGCTGGAGTTAATTTGGTGATGTGATAGAGATTAGATTCTTCCTTTTTGTGTCCAGTATCAACTTCATAAATAGTGTTTGAAATCTTCTTCAATATTGTGAAAGGTCCAATCCTCAATTCATCCATTTTCTTCCTGTTAAGTCGATTTCCGTTTTCCACATAGACTCTGTCACCCTCTTTGAATTCATATTCTTCTCGATGTTGATCGAACCATTTTTTGTTATAATTATGTGATTTTATTGTATTCTTATATGCCTGGTTTCTATCTTGTTGTAAATCTTCATTTGTATATCCTGTTTTTAATTCTAATGGCAGAATATTCACATTTTCGCCTTCTAAAAGGTACTTTGGAGCATACTTTGTGACTGTGTGTTCTGTTTCATTATATTTTTCCACACATTTATGTGCAATAGTCGACCATGCAATTTTATTTTTGTTTTATATGTATGATGCATTCTACGATGATGGAGCGTGCTGCCTAGAAAAACCAATTCACACGATACGAAAACATTTTTTATCTATGATTTAAAATACCACAATCGCACCACAATTTTTGTAATGCTGGTTATTTTTGTTCGATTAGCACTACGCGCAGTTTTGTGGCTAGAAATAAAACTGAGGTTTCAAATGTGTTGACTTTATTTTTAAAAAGATATCAGGGAACAAACATAAAAAAAAACATACAATCGAATAGAGAACCTCCTCCTTTTTTGAAGTCGGTTAAAAAGACAACTTTTGTTTTACTAATAGATGCATCAAAATCGTATCTGCATGTGCATACCTGAATCATATCATCAAAACAAGTGGAATCCATTCTCAATGCTGCGTTCACTGCGTATCCCCATATATCGTATTGCGGTTTGCGAGCTCCAATCACGCCTGAGACGACTGATCCGATGTTGATTCCTATTCAAACAGAAACATACATATGGTCTTGTCCCTATTAAACAACTGTACCGTCATTCGAAACCTAATTATACATGAGAGTAGCGTGCTTGACTTTCGTTCTGTGCTAGTCGTGCTGTGATTGGTCCGCTCACTCGCGTCCGTTTGCCTCGTCCAATGAGCGCCGACTCCGCCCCTTCCGCCCCTCTATCGTCATCCGTCCGCCCAGGTAGTGCGATGAGCGCAATTTAGCTTCATTGGCGTTTGGATTTTCATCGAAAGCGGTCGTACTTTACGGACCGCGTCGGGTTAGTGAATTATTTTAATTTTTGTCTAAACGGTGTTACCGTTCGGTTTTTAAAACATAGAAATATCTATTTCCTTACTAATCTTATTAAACGTTTATTTTAGTATTTCGAAATGGATGGTAATACAGGTCCAGCTCCAACTATCGAGGACGCAGATGTTACTACAAGGAAACCAAAAGGAAGGAAAAGGAAACTGTCGAGCTCTAGTTCATCAAGTTCTAGTTCATCAAGCTCCAGTTCATCAGACGATACCAGAAATAAAAAAACGCAGGAAAAATAAAAGGAAAAAACACAGTAAGTTGGACAAACTAGTATCCGAAATAGCTAAAATTAAATCGCAGTTAAAAGGCAACAATCAAAGTAGCTATCGCCCTGACTATGACGACGACTATCTTAGCCTTGATGTAGACCCAAACACGTGCAGGGATTTTAGCGATGAAGAACCTAACCATACACCGGCAGTTCAACACTCTGAATCTCCTTGCGAACAGCAATTAAATTGGTCTGTAAAGACAAAGACCAAAGAACCCACAATTCCTCATACCTCGTCGGCCTATCTAGAACAGCTCAAGGAGCTACAACACTTTGAGCAGCCGGATTGGAATAGTGTTCGTTACTCTGATACTCAGACGAACTACGTTCATACTCCCGGTTTCGTAAGCCTGGACTCTAATGAGGAAATTAAGCGCTACGATACTTCTAAATTTTCAGCACGAATGGAAAACGTATTTGCAGGGCTAACTTACGCTTTGCTTAAACAAAAAGAAGCTCTTCAATCTGATTTGGGAGGATTCTTAAGTGAAATACAATGCTCCGGTTTGACTGCAGCCGAAATCAATATAAAATTGAACGAAATATTTTCAAACGGCGAGTACTCAAAAATTACAAGTGACATATTCCAAATAGTATGTGGCCACAGGGCTGAGCTAATCCAAAGTAGGCGTGAGTCCATACTGACGGCAGTAAAAGATCCATACTATAAAAATGCACTTAGGAAACTTCCGCCTTCGTGTGCTACCCTATTCGAAAGCGAACAATTCAGTTCGGTGCTTGAAAAAGCGGGTGGCGTCAAAAATTTTTTCTGGGCTCCCGCTGCTCATAAAGAACGTACCTCTGAACCTCAGAACGTTCCTGGTCCTTCACAACCAGCAAATAACCAGCATAAGAAATTTCAAGGAAGGCCAGCACCCCAAACGAATCGGAATACCACAAAAAAATATGTTTCAAACAACGCCTTCAGAGGAAGAGGTGCTAAACAACAGAATTACACTCGAGGAACACGACACAACGACCAACCCTACAAAAGGAATAATTCCCCCTCATCCCACCGGGATAGGAGAGGAAATAATCAAAGATTCTGACTCGAAGCCATTCTATGCCGGTCAGCTACAAATATACCACGCTCGTTGGAAAACGCTCGGAGCTCCGCTCTACGTTCTCAACATCATAAGTGGCTACCGCATACCTTTCAAGACAAAACCACCCTTACATCTGCCGAACAAACACACCACGCAGATACCTTACTCTTTAGAAATGACGAAAATCATTCACAATATGCACACTCAAGGTGTCATAAGAATTGCAAAACAGTCTCCAAGCTTTGTGTCATCAATGTTCCTCAGACCAAAAAGCGACGGCACGATGAGACCAATTTTCAATTTGAAAAACCTGAACAATTATGTCGCCACCGACAAATTCAGATTAATAAACCATCACCGAGTGCCAGACTTTCTCCAGAGGGAAGACTGGGTTTCCAAAATCGACATCCACCAGGCATATTTTCATCTTCCAATCGCACGGAGCCATCAATGCTTTCTCCGGTTGATTTACGACAACATAATGTACGAAATGACCTGCCTACCATTCGGCCTCAGCTCAGCTCCAAAAACATTTGCCTCACTGAGCAATTGGATAGCTCAAAAGCTACGAGAACAGGGCTTACGAATAATCGTATACTTGGACGACTTCCTCCTTGCCCACCAGAATCCAACCACACTACAAAACCACGTTGTAACGGCTGTAAACCTACTCGAGTACCTTGGCTGGAAGATAAACAGAGAAAAGTCGATTTTGAAACCCCAGAGGGATATAGAATTCCTGGGCGTAAAATGGGATACATGGCACAATGCGAAAACATTACCACGAAGGTCGCTTACCAGACTCGAACACCAACTACAGACCAGAATAAGGTCGAAGGAGACCAACCTCAAAGAATTTCAAATACTCATAGGAACGTTAAACTTCGCAAGCTTTGTTGTCCCAAGGGGACGGCTGAACTATCGAGCGTTACAAGTACAGGCGAACGCCTTAATAAAGTCTCGAGCCCCCACTGTTACACTGAATCCAAAATCGAAACAGGAACTACAATGGTGGCTACAAAATTACAAAATCGGCTCTCGTATACACCACCCACCGCCATCACATTATCTCACGACAGACGCGAGCGACATGGGGTGGGGTGGCAAATTAGACAATCAGGATTTTCAAGGAAGTTGGCTGAGATCAGAACAGAACCTCCATTGCAATCAAAAAGAAATGATAGCTATAATAAGAATTTTACAAGATCAGTGTCATTACCTCCAATCCAGTGCACTGCTAATTCAATGCGACAACAGGACAGTGGTGTCATACCTTCGCAACGAGGGCGGTACAAAATCACAAACATTAGTGAACCTAGCCAAAGAGGTATTCAAAATCTTAGACCAGCACAACGTGTATATGACAATATATCACCTACCAGGCAACTACAACACAGATGCGGACCACCTATCTCGCCAAAAACCATGTCCGGAATGGCATCTTCTCTCAAAGATAACGGACATGATCTTCAAAAAGTGGGGCAAGCCAGAGATCGATCTCTTTGCGTCTCACCGGGCCCATGTGATCCCCAATTATTTCACGATCAACCGATCAGATTCCCAAGCTCATTGTTACGATGCTTTTGGACTAACTTGGAATTACAAGCTAGCTTGGGTGTTTCCACCACCACACCTAATACCAAAAATATTAAACCAACTGAACAAATCGAGCGGAATTTATCTAATGGTCGTACCGAGATGGGAAAAAGTGTACTGGAGACCGGACTTAAAGAACAGAGCGCTGGATCCCCCATTCACAATCAAGAACTTATCAGAGGTGCTAATAGATGCTACCACCGGTCGCCCACCACCGAAGGTGAAGGAAATGATTCTGGAAGTTTGGAGATGTGGGGGTGGGATCAGAGCTTAACTGACTGGAACGAAGAACAGAAAACACTTCTGTCGACCGGCTGGAGACAATCCACTCTAAATACATATCGGCCAGCCTGGAAAAGATGGCTCTCTTGGTGCACTAGAAACTCGGTCAACCCACGGAAACCTGACGGATCGCAACTAGCGAAATTTTTGGCTGATTTGCATCAAAAGGAAAGATTAGCTTTAAGTACCATTCTAGTTCATAAATCCGTGGTACCGACTTTCTGCAACCCAAATGACTTTAATAAGCTAAGCTCGCATACACTAGTCAAACAAATCCTGAAATCAATACCATTAGCCAACCCAAAACAACAAAAGTCTCCTATCTGGAACGTCTATACCTTGATTGATCACCTTAATCAGAAAACTTCCGAGAAAATGAGTTTTTATGCTAGTTCAGGGCACACAGCGACAATTCTCCTCCTATGCTCAGGACGAAGAATACACGACTTGACCCTCCTCAGCATCTCGCCAGATCACTGCAGAATATCTGAAAACAGTATAGTTCTTTGGCCTAAATATGGTTCTAAAAGCGACAAGGCAAACCAGCGACAATCTGGCTGGAAACTCTTACGAAACAAAGAAAACCGTAATTTGGATCCAGTGTTTTGGATCACTGAGCTGATACGATTGTCACAACTAAGAAGAGAGACTGCGAATTCTGATAGTCTTTTTATCAATACCTATGGTAAACCTAAACCGGCAACGCGCGCCATAATCGCAGGCTGGGTGAAGAATATCCTCAAAGATGCAAATATTGATGCTACACCTGGCAGCTGTAGATCCGCAGTTGCATCAAAGAACTGGACAGAAAACTTCCTTCTCGATGACATACTGGCAAGAGGAAACTGGAAATCAGCAAACACTTTCAAGAAGTATTATTGTAGGGAAGTAATATAGTTGGTAGTTTCTGCAGAAAGCTTGCAACTCATGGCGGCTCTTTGATAGTAGTAAAAAAATCTCTAAAAGTCAAACAAAGAAAGGACATTGAACGTCTGTCGTCCGAACGTCATGCTGAAATATCCTGCGTAGAATTAGATAAATACATAATAGTAAGCTTATATAGACCACCTTCTAGTAATTATAATATTTTTGAGTCAGTAACCGATGAAGTATTAAGTAAAGTTTGCAACAAAACAAAACAAGTTATAGTACTTGGTGACTTTAACATAAACCTGCTGAAGGATTCAAATAGTAGAGATAATTTACTTGCCCTGTTTCAAAGTTACAATTTATTTCCTCAATTTAACGAGCCCACGCGTATTACTAATACAACTGCCACTTGTATTGACAATGTTTTCTGTGAACACAAGGTATTATTCAAATCTATCTTTAAATGCCTCACTTCGGATCATACTGGTCAATTAATGATTAAACGAACTTACCTTAGTGACGTTCTATCATAATTATACGAGGGCTTCATCCGAAGAAATTAGAAGAATAATTGTAGTTTCGTGTAACTACTCGCTAATCGTACACTGTAGTTTAAAGTTAATAAAAATATCATAGACTTGTCTTTAGAGACAAAATATTTATTGCACTGGTATCCCCGAGTTTTCGTCACAACGTTCGTTCCCACAATGCTTCATTTAGTTGAAAGTTGTAAAGTTAAATAGAAATTACACAAGACAACATAAGATATTATGTTGTCGCAGTGTCTAAAAAACTCCAATGAAAGAGAAAAGGTAAATAACATTTCGTACTGTTGGGTAAACACCTACGTGGCGGGTGGGTTCTAATTTCTTCGGATGAAGCCCTCGTATAATTATGATAGAACGTCACTAAGGTAAGTTCGTTTAATCATTAATTATACATCGAGCTTCATTCCTCGAAATTAGAAGAATAATTGTAGACCTTGAGAGTCTAAGAAATGTTATTTTTTAAATTAAATGAAATTATCACCATAAACATTAATAAAATTATTTATTGTGAGATATATGATACATAATTTTCATAGAAAATATTAATAATAATATAATTTTTATTTATATTATAACTAAGTTTATCAGCTACAATACCAATGAGTAATTTATGTTTAAATAAATAATTACAGTCATTGTCAATTATTATTTTCTAGAATAGATAAGGCAAAATCATTCAAATTTTGATTATTTAAGTGTCTGTTGTAGAATTTTCCAAAAACATTGGACGTCCCACTCCACCCGGCAGTGCTCCTGATCGCATCAATGTTGACGCCGAGCCTGCTGGCCGCGGATGTGCTGGCGTGCCGGGTGGAATGAGCCGAAAATATTGAAGTGTCAATTCCACTTTCATTTAAAGTATTTTTAATCCATTTACTTAAAGTTTGGCTACATACCGATTTGTATGGTTTTCGAAAGCTAATGAATAAATGATCAGTATTACCTCTCAATGGCTTTGTAATTTCTAAATAATTTAGCAATGCGTTGGCAGGACAGATTTCGGGTTTCACATCATAAAACGGAATGTTAAGGCACGGCTGTAAGACA
Source organism: Alcis repandata (assembly GCA_949125135.1). Classification (NCBI taxonomy): domain Eukaryota; kingdom Metazoa; phylum Arthropoda; class Insecta; order Lepidoptera; family Geometridae; genus Alcis; species Alcis repandata. Next base: position 3,281,664 of record OX421249.1, read on the forward strand.
CCTGGCCTGGATGTTTTGATGGTATCTGGTATCTTTATAGAAATCATATTTGTACAACGTACAACATTTTGTACTCTTATTAAAGAAAATGTCTGCACCCTATGTGCCGTAATAAGAGCCAATAGAGTAAGTGTTTTCTTAGCTAACTGTTCTAATGGTAGGTCTTGATTTGGATACAGATTTGTTAAATAATCAAGAACAATGGAAGTATCCCATGTGATGCTGTATTTGGGTAAAGATGGTCTAAGCTTTTGAAAACCCTTAAAAAGCCTATTGATCCGGTCATCAGTACTCACTCGTGAACCTATAATTAAAGATAAGGCGGAACGGTAACTATTGAGAGTGCCATATTGTGCTCCTGAATTGAAAATACTTGTAAGAAAATAAATGATATTCGGAATTGACGCTTCGTAGCAGTCTACATTATTAGTGTTACAAAACTCTAACCAACGTTTAAATGCTACGGAGTATTACTTTATAGAACTTGTTGATAGGGACGCACAAATTATATCTAAAGAACTCGACGGCACACATCGCCTGGAGAAAGCTTCCCGGATAATTTTCCGGCCATAAGTCTGAGCTGTGGCTGCGCCATCGCACTGCTGGAGACAAAAGTTAGTGTCTTTTCAGCTGGCTTGAGTATAATAGGGGCTGACAAGAGCAGTCGGTTAAAAAGTGGAAACCAGGCCTGTGTAGGCCAGTGGGGAACGACCACTATACCTTCGGCTCTGTCAGTTATTATTTTCCTTAAAACCTTTGCTATAACCGAGACCGGAGGGAAAGCATAAAAATTTAGACTATCCCAGTTAACCGTAAAAGCATTGATAGCGTATGCTCCTGGGTCTCGATGCCATGAAATATATCTAGGACACTTTGTATTTAGTCTCGTTGCAAAAAGATCAACGTCAGGCTTTCCAAAATTATGAACGATCAATTTATATGCTGAGTTGCTCAATTCCCATTCCGTGTCGGGATGTAATCGACGAGATTCCGCGTCTGCTATATCGTTATCTTTGGATCTTATATACGAAGCATATATAAAATATTTCTAGTTTCACAAAATCTCCAAATATCTCTCGTTAATTTATTAAGGTGTGGGAATCGTACTCCCCCCATACGATTGATATACGATATAGCAGTCGTGTTATCAATTCGCAATAGTATTTGACAGTTGTTTAAATTGGACGCAAATATCTTTAAACCAAAATACACAGCTAATAATTCAAGGAAGTTAATGTGTTTCTCAGCCTCTTCCGCGCTCCATTGGCCGTTTGCGGTCTGCCTATCGCATACTACCCCCCACCCAGTTTTGCTAGCATCGGAGAAAATTTCTAAGATGTAAGTATCTTCTCTTATCGGATTGTTGGCACTTTTAATAGAATCGATCCACCATTTAAAATATTCTTGTAAATAAGTAGGAATATCCATATAATTGTCATAATTATCATCTGACTGCAGAAGAGCAAGATATTTACATCTCTCCATTTGCTTTGTGTAAAGCCAACCATACTGTACACCTGGGCAAGCGGCAGTAAGAAGGCCAACGACACGAGCGAAATGTCGAATTGAGCACCGCTGAAGACGACTCAATTTATTTAATTCTGTTAAAATATTAGTTCTTTTAGCATCAGGCAAACAAACGTTAAAGTTTTTTGAGTCGATTATGAATCCTAAGTAGGTGCATTTATTAGATGGTATGAAACAACTCTTCTCCTTGTTTATTAAAAAACCTAGATATTCAAACAAGGTTCTTGTTTGTGCTATATTCATTGCACACTCCTGATAAGAAGGTGCTAGGCAACATACATCATCTAAGTAAATGGTTGAGAGATAACCTAATGATCTTAACACAGACATAGCAGGTTTCAGCAACTTGGTAAAAACGTATGGGGCTGTGTTTAAACCAAAGGGAAGGACATTGAATTCAAAAAGTTTGTCGTCCCATTCAAATCGTAAATACTTTCTGTAACATTCATTTATGGAAATCAAAAAATATGCATTATTTAGGTCTAGGGAAGCCATAAAACAGTCTTTAGACACTAACTTTAAAGTTGTTCTGAGATCCTCTAATTTAAAGTGATCAGTCTTTATAAATTTATTTAACGGTTTTAGATTTAAAATGAAACGGTAACTGCCATTTTTCTTTTTTAACAGAAAGTAACTGGACAAAAATTGGTCATCACATGATTCGCACTCAGAAATAGCTCCCGAATCCAAAAGTTCTTTTATGGCCTCATGATGATTATTTATTTCGATTTGTGATAATTTAGGTGGATGAGGAATACGTTTTTGTATAACTGGCTTGTAAAAAGGAATGCTATAGCCCCTAACCCAAGATAATATCGTTGGGTCATTGGTTATTTGACACCATTGATCGTAAAATAAAGTAAGTCTCCCAGAGGGACATACCGGGTCTAACGACGTTGATACTGGCGTTGCTTGGACCGCTGTTGCTGTTGTGGCGGCAGCGGAGGCGGTGGGGGCGGCGGTGGAGGCGGTGGCGGCAAAGGCGGCTGGGCTTGATACTGGCGCCACTGTGGCGGAGCAGGGGGTGGCAGCGCCGCCGGGGCCTGCGCGTATGGGGCAGGGTCCTGTCTCCTCTTGGCTGGTTGCCTGCCGCTCGCCAGCTGAGGTCTTGTGTTTAAAGTTCGAGGCTGAGTGCGAGAAGTTCCAGCCTTGGGCTTTGTTGCCTTAATCTCGGATCCGGATTTATTAATGGCTTTAGCCGCCTTAAGGGTATCGGCTAAGTTTTCACCGAATAGGTATTTGTCAATTCCTGTTTCATAAATCTGGCTTTTAATGTCTTTCTTTATAGTTGCACAGATAAAGCTTCTCCTTTTCATAGACTCGTGGTGTTGTAGGTCGCAAAGAAGTTGAGCGCCTTCAAGAAGTGGTTTTATCACTGAAGGATCCTTATGATCAGATTGTAAAATCTTAGTAAGAGCCTCCCCAATGCAAGCAATAACGGACGTGACCTGCGATTGCTTACTTTGTGAAGCCTTATCTTTGCCAATCATGGTATCTGACAGTGCTGCTTTTATTTCCGGATTCAATAGCGGCGTACCCAACTTTGGACAGTTTCCGGGAACTAAGTGTTTTTCTAGGAGATCTTTTCGGGCGTCTTTAGAGAGGCCTGAGGTTGCAATATGCTCCCATCTCAAAGCAATATCCTTTTGGATGTTGTCTCCTGTCCTCTTTGATTCTGACGGAGATGCGCCTAATAACTCGAGAATATCACTATCTAGCGTACATTCCTCCGGACCAGGTTGAGTCGGCGGAGAAGGCGCTGTGCCAGGTTCTGAATCCGCATCGAGTGTGGGTAGGCCGAGTTGTTCGGTTAGAACGACTGACTCCGTTAACGGCGGGTCTTGGCCATCTAGAAAGTGCATAAAATATGAATATTTTATTATTTTGCACCTTAATAAGTTACATCCAAAGTATTTAGCTACAATTGGATTCTTGAATTACGAACAAAATTATTCACAAAGCGATATTCGCTAAGTATTTGTTTATTTCGTAAATGTAGGTATGTTTAATAAAACAGCTACTCTAATGATTATTGGTAATAAAAATTAGAAGATACATTCGTACAAAATTATTTACATGGCGTAATAAAGTCACACTGTAACTTAATTGCGCACTAGTATTTGTACATATGAATGCTGTTAAAATGTTGGTACTTATAAATTGAAATAAAAAATGTAGGTACCTTCGGTTATTGATAGCACGGGCGACGCACATTCCATCGGCGAGCCGCTGCTATCCGAACTTAATCGACGAGAACGCTTTTTACGTTTGCGCAATTTCTTTTCAATTTTTCTCATCTTGCGCCTGATGTATTCATCACTGTCTTCATCATTACTCCTTTTTGGCATTTTGTTCGCACAAAGTGGACACAATTTGATTTTATGTGTAGACTAGCGAAGCACTAAAACACGAATGAAGCATTGTGGGAACGAACGTTGTGACGAAAACTCGGGGATACCAGTGCAATAAATATTTTGTCTCTAAAGACAAGTCTATGATATTTTTATTAACTTTAAACTACAGTGTACGATTAGCGAGTAGTTACACGAAACTACAATTATTCTTCTAATTTCGAGGAATGAAGCTCGATGTATAATTTATTACTGTCCCGCTAAATAGACGTAACCCTAAAATACAAATTCGTAAAAGGCATATTACCACAGAAAAAATTAATCAGTTTCAAAATAATATAGAACATGACTTTTTATCTGAATTACAAATTAGCAATAATCCAAATGAATCTTACAATAATTTATTCCAAATTCTAATACGAAACTTTAATTCCACATTCCCCATTATTTGCAAAAAACTTGACGTAAAATTAGTCTTCAATCAATGGGCAACTCCAGGTATAAGAATTAGTCGAGATAAAATGTATGAACTTTACAATCAAAAGTCAGGGAGTAATGATAACCGTTTGATAAATTATGTTCGCAAATACAGTAAAACTTTTAAAAAGATATGCAAATATGCAAAAACCTTGTATATACTTAACAAAATAAAGCAGTCAAAAAATACCTCAAAAACTGTTTGGTCTATCATAAAAACGGAAACTGCTAAAACCAAAAGTCGAGAATCGGAATACAAGCTTAAGATAAATAATGAAATAATTAGTGATAAAAAAGATATTGCAAATCAATTTTTAGGCTTTTTTGGGGATATACCTTATAAAACCACTGAATCACTGGCAACCAATTGTACGGAAGCTGCTCATTTATTAGTTGAAAATGTTGCTGCCAGCCCAAACCAATTTAAATTCCACGAAGTCTCAAGTGACACTATTATCAAAACATTTAAATCGATCAAAGCAAAAAAATCGGAAGATCTCTGGGGATTGTCAGTCTGTTTCGTTGCTGAAATAATATATAACTTAGCTCCTTATTTAGCCCATATATTTAACTGCAGTGTCGACAGTAATAAGTTCCCCGATCTTATGAAGTGTAGCAAGATTATACCTTTGTTCAAAAGTGGTAGTAAGAAAGACCCTAGTAATTTCAGACCAATATCTATCTTACCATGTCTTAGCAAAATATTTGAAAAAATAATGTTAAATCAGTTAGCTTCATTCTTCTGTATTAATAATTTATTATTTAATAAGCAATTTGGTTTTTAACACGCTTTTATTAGCTTCACCTGTATGTTTGTATGTTTGTATGTTTGTATGTTTGTATGTTTGTATGTTTGTATGTTTGTATGTTTGTATGTAACCGACTCCTTTGAGCGCGTTTTTGACCCACTTTAAACGGTCAGATTTCTTTCAAACTTTGTAGATATATCGAGGACCGATGACAATACACTAAACAAATCGTGTTTTTTAGTTTTTTTAACTATTAATTTTTTTAACACGCTTTTTCTATAAAGTTTCTTTAACTTTTAATACCGTTTAACTTACAAATGGTAGTTTCGTCATTCGAGTCAGAGAACAGAGTGGCGCAGTGGAAGCGTGCTGGGCTCATAACCCAGAGGTCCCTGGATCGAAACCACGCGCTAGAAATCTTTTTGCTCAATATTTTTTGTTACGCATCAATTTTATTTTATGAGGTCTGAGGATCGAAACCACGCGGCTACAAATCTTTTTGCTCAATATTTTTTGATGCATCAATTTTATTTTTAATTTGCTTGAGCAGACGGCCAAAATCGGATAACACCAATACATTTGTACATATTAAGGATGGTTAATAGTTAGCAAATCGAACTAAAAAGCGAAAAATAAATAATAGTTAAAAAAAACTAAAAAAACACGCTTTTTATAAAAAACCGAACTAAAAAAATAGAAAATAAAATTTTATAAATTTAAATTAAGAATAGGGTTGAAAATTTCAATAAATATAAATTAATAATAGTGTAAATAAATAAATATATGTATTTTATTTTTAAAAAAGCGTGGGGTGCTTTCTAAGATATTATCAAAATGCTAATCACTCTACTCATGTCTGTCAATACAAAATGTATCTACAAAATATATAATATCTACTTATTGACCCATGCACCCCACGCTTCTTAAAAATAAAATACATATATTTATTTATTTACACTATTATTAATTTATATTTATTGAAATTTTCAACCCTATTCTTAATTTAAATTTATAAAATTTTATTTTCTATTTTTTTAGTTCGGTTTTTTATAAAAAGCGTGTTTTTTTAGTTTTTTTTAACTATTATTTATTCTAAGGGCTGTTCAACTGTGGACGCAGCCTCGAATCTCGTAGAGAGCATCTACGAGGCTTGAGAGTCTCAGCATGATTCTTTAGGTATCTTTTGCGATTTGTCGAAAGCGTTTGATTGTGTGAACCATGAAATTCTATTATGTAAACTTTCACACTATGGTGTGACAGGTGATGCGTTAATGTTGATGAAATCATATCTGTGTGGTAGAACCCAAAATGTTGACATAAATGGGGTTCGATCGGAGTCGGCTAACGTTTCAATCGGGGTCCCTCAGGGTTCAATTCTTGGCCCATTCCTCTTTCTAGTCTATATCAATGACCTGCCTTTCTTAGCGCGTAAGCATTGTGAAATTATTTTGTTTGCCGACGATACATCTCTGTTATTTAGAATCAATAGGAAAAACTATGATATATCCAAAATCAATCTGTCGCTTAGTTTAATTAATAGGTGGTTTAGCGTCAATAACTTAATGCTAAATGCCAAAAAAACGAAAGCTATTAAATTCACATTGACTAATAATCCCTCCTTGCTGACGACGATCAACTTACTTTGTCGAAGGATGCTAAGTTTCTTGGCCTTATCGTTGACAGCAAACTTCAATGGGGAGCACATATCAAGGAACTGTCTAACAAATTGAGTTCCGCAGCATTTGCAGTGCGGAAAATAAGAGAACTATCAGACATTAAAACTGCAAGAATTGTTTATTTCAGTTACTTCCACTCTGTTATGTCGTATGGATTATTGCTTTGGGGTAATGCAGCAGACGTAAATAGCATCTTTATTTTACAAAAACGCGCTGTTAGGGCTATTTATAGGCTAGGTTATAGAGAATCTCTTAGACAAGTTTTTGCGCAGGTGAAAATTTTAACGTTACCATGTTTGTATATTTTCTTGAACATCATGTATGTGCGTAAAAATATTCATAAATATCATAAACGAAGTCAATATACTAGCATAACAAGGAACAAGTTTAAACTTGTTCTACCTAAAATTAGATTAGCCAAAACTGGCAACTCTTTTGTAATGAACGGCGTACTATTTTATAACTTGTTGCCTGTTACTCTAGTAAATAAGAAAGACACAGATTTTCAAAGAATTTTTAATTGAAAAGGCTTACTACAAAATTGAAGACTTCATCTGTGATAAAGTCTCGTTACGTAAATTGTATTTAGACTGTAATAATAATACTTGACTGATTATACCTACTATTGTAGTTATTTTATACATTGATATTTTGACATTGCAATTATTTTATATAATTTTTTGACATTCTAATAATATTATTTTCTTTGACATTTAATTTATTGTGTATTAATTTATTCGTAAAAATTGTATTTGACATTCATAAGTGTACATTGATGTACCCATATTTGAATAAATTATTTTGAATTTTTGAATACCTTCCAACTCAGAATCTAGATCAATTGCGACTTACTTCGAACCTATGAATAATTAATAGCAATACTACTATTGTTGATTTAAAAATGATTGTGTTATGATATTACTAGTAAATTATCATAGATATAAATGATTATATGTCATTACTAACTACTTCATGGATAAAAATAAATAAGGACAGTGATTTCAAACGATATCGTTTTCATATTCCAACTGTTACCTATCTTAGTAAAATAGTCTCTTATTTAATATTAAAAAACCGGGTTTATCACATTGGCGTCACCGTCACACCAGGCGATAACAAACACATCTCTCATGTATAATTAGGTTTCGAATGACGGTACAGTTGTTTAATAGCTATGTTTTACCTACAAATAAAACATTTATTAAACATACTTACCTAATTCGAAACCTAATACTTTCTACCTCTGCCTGGTGAACATAACATGAGATAACCAATGAAGCTAAATTGCGCTCATCGCACTACCTGGGCGGACGGATGACGATAGAGGGGCGGAAGGGGCGGAGTCGGCGCTCATTGGACGAGGCAAACGGACGCGAGCGAGCTGACCAATCACAGCACGACTAGCACAGAACGAAAGTCAAGCACGCTACTCTCATGTATAATTAGGTTTCGAATTAGGTAAGTATGTTTAATAAATGTTTTATTTGTAGGTAAAACATAGCTATTATTTTTCTTTGTTGACGACATGATCAATCACAGTCGCACTTTCGCGAGACAAGATAATTTGCAGTTGAAACATTCGCTTTAAACTAGCAAAAACTCGTGATTTGTGCATTGTTTTCAAGCCTAAGTTTCAAGCAGAACGTTTCATACCTCCCTATACCTAAATGTTTCAATTCAATTTATAGCTGATCGTAATGGAATTGTGTTGGACTACGATAAAATATTTAGATTATTTTATACATATAAAAAAATACTCGACTTTAGACTAAATTGTTAAAATTTAATTATTTTCAAATGTACTTATACAAATATGTAATAAAATTTGAGTAAAACTATTATTGAGGGCTTTTATAATATAGAACCTAAAATAATGATTGTCATTTTCGACTGTTAGCCTGTGCGTTTGTGCGCTAATCCCAGAAACAGCTTATCCGATTTAGGTGCGGTTTTCACTTTTGTATTGTGATAAGCTTTACTCATAATGTTTGTTTTATTTCAATCAATTTTTAAATTCAGAACACGTATGCCACTTAAAGTGGTTATTAGACTTTACTAAATTTAGTAGCCTAAATCAGAATTCAGAAAAGGAACGAAATTAGAAGCTTCTAATCACACTGTTCTAAATATTGTTACTAAATCAGTTGCCTGCTGAAACGCAACAAAGGCAGACGTTTTACTACTATAAACACAATGGCTCCAGTGCTGTCCAAAAATCAAAAAATTGGCCTCGCCGTGGCTGTTGGCTATGGTTGTTGGCTCAATCAAAATAAAGAAAAAAAAAATTAATAGTTAAAAAAACTAAAAAGCACGCTTTGTTTAGTGTATTGTCATCTGTCCTCGATATATCTACAAAGTTTGAAAGAAATCTGACCGTTTAAAGTGGGTCAAAAACGCGCCCAAAGGAGTCGGTTACAAACATATATACATCCAAACATACAGGTGAAGCTAATAAAAGCATGTTAAAAAGACTTGGGTCAAGAAATATTTATTACATCCACACGCACGAAGTGCTGCGCACCGACTGAAGCGACTAAACGCGATCGCACCTTCCTAAATTCGATTCTAATTAGGTTCCTAAATGATTTAGTGAGTCAGTAGCCGTACTTTTTTCTAAATTTAGAAACCTACCTTCCTAAATGCGATTGCATTTGTCTGAATTTACTTAGTAACTGAATCATTTAGACGACTGAATTTAGTAAAGTCTAATAACCTCTTAAGCGTTCAGCCATTTGTTCGATGAAAATAACTGTTCAGTTGAATTGGCTGAAACTAAAGTAAAGTATTAAATATTTTGTCGTTAATTTATAAGTACATGTTTCCTGAATAACGCTTCTTCTTCTTTAAGTTCCGCTCCTATCGGAGGTTGGACAACACCAGGGCAATCTTGACTCTCAAGCCTCCTGCCGGCACTTCTTTACCAATTTTCGTAATGTTCTGTTATTGTGTTTTTTATATTAGTGGGTAGTATAAAATAAAGGAGTCTTGGTCGAACCTGTGTTTGATTTGCAGCATGGTGACAGCGGTGCTAGAATAATTATATAAAATAAATAGTTTTTGCGTGATAGTCGAAATATTAGCTACAGTTAGTGTTTTCGCGAAGTTTTTTTTAATCGTTTCGTGATAATGGAACACGCCCGGCCGCCAGCTGAATTGAGTTTAGAAGGCGGACCAGCGTGCCGAGCGGAATCATGGCGGAAATGGTACACGCAATTTAGTGTGTTTCTGAAGGCGTCTGGAGTTTATAAGGAGGCTGCGGATGTGCAGGCCAGTCTTCTCGTCAATTTAATCGGCCCAGAGGGTTATGACGTATACGCAACCTTCAAATTTACGAATAATGAAGACAAAGATTGTTTGGATGTGCTTGTTAAGAAGTACAACGAACACTTCAAGACGAAGCAAAATACGACGATGGCCCGATTTAAGTTTTTTACACGAAATCAAGAGAACGGCGAGTCTATAGATGAGTCACTAAAATTACTGACGGAACACTGTGAGTTTGAACATCTCGAAGAGGGGCTCGTTCGTGATAGAATCGTGTGCGGTGTTCGTGACGGTAAACTACGTGATCGCTTGCTCCGGGCCGACGATCTGACCTTGGCACGAACCGTGAAGATATGTCAGGCCAACGAGATGTCAATGGAAGAACAGCGTGAGATAGAAGGAACCAAGACCGGAAAAGATAGTGCGGGGACGTCCGAAGTGGCGGTGGACGCGATGAACGTGCGCGGCTGGCGCGGCGGCGGCGGCCGGCCGCGCGCAGCTGCCGTGGCGCGCTCCAGCGCAGCGGTCTGATAGCTCCATGGCTACGAGGAAACCGTGTGGTGCTTGTGCTAATTATAATTGTGATGGTAGTAGATGCCCAGCTAAATCGGCTATGTGTTTCTGGTGTAACGAACGCGGGCATTTTAAAAACATGTGTCCGAAGCTTAAACGTCGCGTATTTCAAATCGACGTCGACGATGCCAGTGCGGACTATAATAACGGCGGTGGTGGCGAGGAGGAAGAGTTATACTACGTTTCTACAATATCGGAAAAGCGTGAACGTAAGGACTCTAAATGGTATGAAACTTTGGTTTTATCGCTTAACGGAAAGAAAGAACTTTTTAAGTTAGATTCTGGGTCTGTTATGTCTTTTAAAACGTTTACTAGACTTGGATTTTCTGTTCACAAATTAAAATCCGACACCACAAGGGCGCAATCATTCTGTGGCAGATACATACCTATTGTTGGGTCTACCGATATTGAATGGGTTTATAAGAACGTGACATATAAATTGCACTTTGTGATAGCGGATTTTGATTGTCAAAACGTGTTAGGAAAATTTGCTTACGAAAATATGGGAATGATACAACGTATATTTTCATTGAATATCGATGCATACAAAGATTTGTTTCAAGGTCTAGGTAAGCTGCCAGGTTAATATAGCATAGTAATCGATAAAAATGTCCAGCCGTCAGTCTGCCTGGTTAGAAAGATTCCGATGGGAGTCCGTGATAAATTATTGCACGAGTTACTTCGCATGGAGAAAATGGGTGTGATCAGGAAGGTGTCGCATCCGACCCCGTGGGTGAACGCAATCGTAGTACCGCCGAAGAAGGACGGTAGCATCCGCGTGTGCCTCGACCCGCGGCCGCTGAACCGCGCGGTGCGACGCGCGCATTACCCGTTGCCGACTCTTAGGCTGCGTTTCCACCAGAGATGTGCGATGGAAATGTGTCGTGCGAGGATGTCTAGCTGTGCTGTGAAAATGTGTGGGTGTTTCCACCAAAGCTGTGCGATGATAATGTGCCTACGAGGATGTGTAGCGGAGCTGTGACAATGCGCATTTATGTGTGGCGCGAGGATGCGTTGCGAAGCTGTGAAATGTGTCGACGGGGGTGCGGTGTAGTGGGAGCGGAGTAACGCGAACGCCTGCCTGCCGCTCACGTATCACTCGTAAGCAAACAACCTCGCAACACATCTTTCTCAACACACATTCCTCGCAACACATACCTCGCACACTTCCCTCGTACACATCCCTCGCACACATCCCGCGCTTGTTTTGTATGCGCAAAAATCTAGCTCCGCTGAGCCGTTTCCACCAGAGCTGTGCTGACCGAGGCAAGGTAAATGAAGCGATTCTATTGGTTCTTTACAAAAACATCCCTCGCTATGCATCCTCGCACATCTCTGGTGGAAACGCAGCCTTACCGAAATTGCGACGCGGCTAGAGGGCGCCACCGTGTTCAGTAAACTGGACGCCCGCCCCGGGTTTTGGATGATCCAGCTGGATGATGACAGCGCCGACCTCTGTACGTTTGGAACCCCGTTTGGTAGGTATCAGTTTTTACGGCTGCCGTACGGAATTAACTGCGCGTCGGAGGTCTTTCACTCAAAAATTCGACAGTTATTAGAAGATCTCGATGGGGTCGATTCTTTCGTTGATGATGTCATCGTCTGGGGATCTAGCAAGACCGAGCATGACGAGCGCCTTAATAAACTACTTGATAGAGCGCGCGAGGTAGGTATTAAATTTAATGATGAAAAGTGTGAATTTCAAGTCAGTCAGGTCAGTTATTTGGGACACACTTTCAGCGAGCACGGTATGTCGATCGACAAAAATAAAGTAAAAGCTATTGAGGATATGCCTAATCCCGGAGATAGGCCGTCATTGGAACGTTTCTTAGGAATGATCAATTACCTATCGAAATTCATACCGAATTATTCGGACATATCTACACCTCTGCGAGGATTATTGAAGAAAGACAGCGCATGGGTGTGGGATGAGCAACACGGTCAGGCGACGCGTGCGCTGAAAGCGGCCGTGTGCAGCGCGCCCGTGCTGGCGCTGTACTCGGTGCGCGAAGCTGTCCTGGTCTCCGTAGACGCCAGCTCGCGAGCCCTGGGGGCCGTATTGCTTCAGGCGCAGCGCCCCGTCGAGTTCGCCTCCGCCACGCTCACGGACACGCAGTGCAGGTACGCTCAGATAGAAAAGTAGCTGTTAGCTATCGTTTTTGCACTGGAACGTTTCCATCAATATGTATACGGCCGGAGCGATGTCACGGTAGAAACGGATCACAAGCCGCTTGAAGCGCTTTTTAAAAAATCTCTCGATTCGGTTCCAGCACGGCTCTAGCGAATGATGCTCCGCATTCAACGATACGATTTTACTGTGGTATACAAGCCCGGTAAGTACTTGTTCGTAGCCGACGCGCTCTCGAGGGCGCCGTTGCCGGACGTGATGACGGGAAAAATCGAGGAAGAGATAGAAGAGCAGTCCTGTTTTTTAATTGAGAATGTGAGATTCAGCGATGCAAAAATGAAGATGATAAAGGATGCAATTAACAATGATTCCGAATGTCAGTTAATCATACGTTACGTAAGAGAAGGTTGGCCGTTGAATAAATACGACGTAGATGAGCGCGTGAGAAGTGTGTGGTCGTTTAAGGAAGACATTGAACACGTAAATGGTATTATTTTCAAGGAAAACCTAGTTTACATTCCGTTAGCTATTCGACCGGAAATGTTAAACAGAGTACACGACGGACACATGGGCATAGACAGATGCAAGCGGCACGCGCGCGAGGTCATGTTTTGGCCGGGCATGTCGCGCGACATCGAGGCGATGGTGCGGCGCTGCGCGACGTGCGCCGAGCGCGCGCCTCGCCCCACCAGGGAGCCGCTCATGCTCCACCCGGTACCCCGTCTACCGTGGATCAAACTAGGATCTGACATTTTTCAACACGCAGGAAAATATTTTCTAATATTGGCAGATTACTTTTCCAATTTTATAGAAGTCAATCCGCTGACCAATATTGGATCGAAAGCTGTGATCGCCGCTATGAAAGATCAATTTGCAAGGCACGGAATCCCACAGGAGCTGGTAACGGACAATGGTCCGGCCTACCCCTCCAGGATTTTTGCGGAATTTAGCAGACAGTGGGGATTTCTCCACACTACCACTTCTCCAAATTATGCCCAATCGAATGGACTAAGTGAGAGAAGTGTACAGACCATAAAGAATATCCTGATAAAATCTATCGCATCGGGAGGCGATTTTTATCTAGGACTACTGAACCATCGTGCGACTCCTCGTGACGGAGTCAGCTCGCCCGCGGAGTTACTGATGGGCCGCAGGCTCAATACTAGGCTGCCCGCTCACGTAGATAAGCTAATGCCGAGTCGGAATAACGCAAAGGACTACGCCAATATGATGAACAGGCGCCAGGCTTACAAAGCGGATTATGACAAAAAGTCGAGAGCGCTTCCTGAGCTGCAGCCGGGGCAACCCGTGCTCATCGCGGATGAAGGTCGAAGGAGGTACGCGCGAGTGGTGGCGCGTGCTCCGCAACCGCGGTCTTACTTTGTAACCGATAACTTAACTCATCATCATTTATTAATTTATGTATTTATAGAAGTTTAAGAACTAAGTATTTGGTTTATGTTACATAGTTGTAGATTGGCTACCTATCTCGTAGCTTAATTATTTTTTTTCTTGGTTTTACTAGCATACTTATGTAACTTCAAGCAAATCAAACTATTCTAGCCGTAACTAATTACTAGTTAACTAATTACTAGCTAAACTTAATTTCATAAAGGATAAAGTTCAAAATGTTTAAACATTTTTTTTAAAGCGGGAAGATGTCGTAATGTTCTGTTATTGTGTTTTTTTATATTAGTGGGTAGTATAAAATAAAGGAGTCTTGGTCGAACCTGTGTTTGATTTGCAGCACCAATAGAGTGCTAAAATCTCACCAATCCTAATGCGTAAGCTATAGCAGGAGTGCTCGTTGATGACATTTAGTTGTTTTCGAATACGCAGGGCATAGTCTGCCATTGCTGTGACGTGTTGATAATGGCGGAGGTCACGAGTCGCTGGTGTTAAACCTGAAGTTAATCAAAGATAAAACTTATTTTGTTGTTTAGTTCTCACTGCATACAGAAATAAAAAGGCATGGAAATCATTTTAGTGCTATCATTGTAGGGTATAAGGGTGACGCAATAATATTTTATGACACAATTGAACAAACAATCGGTTCCTTCTAGGCAAGTGTGCTCCATCGTAGACCGCATCATTGCTTAGGTACCATCAGGCGAGATGGCGGTCAAACGCAATCATAATATATTATATAATATAAAAAAATTGGTCATTCATCTATGGGTATAAATCACCAAAGCAGCTTAACATGAACGAAGTGATTCGTGGAGCTATTTCTTTAATACGTGACGTACTCGTATATCGTACGCAATATTCAAAATTGGAATCTTAGTTGCAATTCGGAAGCTTTCCTTACCAGAAGCTGCCTGATAGTTGGCGCCTATGCTCTTTATCTTCTCAATGTGTCGGAACTGTTCTTCAGCGAGAATCTCGTCGAATTCAGATATAATCTCATTTAGAAGGCGGAGGCATTCAATGCCCTCATTGGTAAACTCGAAATCGATGTAAAATATCGGGAAATTTGGAATGGTTGCAAACATCACGCAGACAGAGTCGCTTTGGTCATAATATAGTTCCTGCAGACGAAGATAAAATATTGTTTATGATGTTAAACATTTTTGTACACCGTACATTATTGTAGGATAGAAAAGTCTATTGACATTAGTTTAAATCGAAACTGCTGAAAAAGATGCCTATTAAACATATTTTTAGTTATGCTACTTATTGCAGTGAAAATTTTTAAACTAAGTCGTCGTATCCGTGGAAGACAGCCACAGTTGCAAAACCCTAGGTTTCCAGGAGGAGGTTTTTTCTGATTATCTCGGAAATTTCTTAGACAACGTATATTTTTTAGTATTCTAAACAATTCCTTGACACAACAGGCAGTGAATCATATTTTATTTTTA
Organism: Alcis repandata; assembly: GCA_949125135.1. Taxonomy (NCBI): domain Eukaryota; kingdom Metazoa; phylum Arthropoda; class Insecta; order Lepidoptera; family Geometridae; genus Alcis; species Alcis repandata. The sequence continues at coordinate 3,297,270 of OX421249.1, forward strand.
TTTTATTTTTGACGATAGTTTTTATACGTGTTTTGTCCCTTAATACCTTACTCCACGGAATTTTCTCAAGTTCACGTCGGCTTAACCGCCATGAGGGCTTTGTTCCGAGTGAGAAATGAGAAACGCGGTGAATTTAAGAGACATTGCGCCTTTATTCCACGTAAAAAGCTGAGTGGTGGCCTTCTTACGACCAAAATATTAGAATTTGCGGTTTAATTTTTAGTGTTCGTGTACAAGAGATGAAAAACAATGTTGTTTTAACCGACTCCCAAAAAAGGAGGAGGTTCTCAATTCGGATGTTTGTATTTTTTTTTTTGTTAACGGTTGGTTGTTAGGTAAATTATTATAATTGTGCGCGATTTTTGACGTGATAACGTCTTATAATTCGATGGAGCCGGCTGCACGCACGAAAAAACATGACGCATGTGCCGTTACCGTCGATGAGGCGTTACCTCGCTCTGAGTGAAATTGTGATTTCCTATATTCTATAGATTATATTTTCCTATTTGTCAATTAGTAAATAATTAAATGAAATTAAACTAAACTAAACTAAACTAAACTAAACTAAACTAAACTAAACTAAATTAAATTAAATTAAATTAAATTAAATTAAATTAAATTAAATTAAATTAAATTAAATTAAATTAAATTAAATTAAATCAAATTAAATTAAATTAAATTCTTCTTTTGAAAAATGAAACCATTCTATCAGTATTTTCTTATGACGTTGTCACGTTCAACTATCGTCAGTAAACCGACTTTACAGACAACCGATTTTTTTTTATTTTAACCTGACCTCGAGCGCGTCACGCTTGTAATCTCCTGATGAAGATCACCGAATATGATCAAAACTAGTCGTTATAAACGACTTATTTGACGTAAGTAATCCCGCGTTAATTATATCAGAATATATTTGAATCTTTAAATATAAATAACAAGTCCTGACTGACTGACTGACAGACGACGTATAGCCAAACCACTGGTCGTAGAAATTTAAATTTGGAGGGTGTATTTGTTTTGATGAACTACTGTCACGTCACGTTTTTTTTAACGTGATTTCCCCTGTAGGCCTATTCCACGTTTCTGTTGTGAGTCTGTTTAATTTGAGACTAAGTATTGATCAATAAAAGATATTGGCAAAGGTTGAATATAACAAAAGCGGTGTCAATTAAAAAAATATTGCGAAATTTATCCATCTGATTCATAATAATTATCGAACTCTTCTGCTTCCTCTTCTCCTTGTTGTTCTTCTTCTTCTTCTTCTCTTTGTTCTTCTTCTTCAGCCTGGGTGCAAGTTAATTGCCTCACTAACAGCCAACGAAGCCACCAAAGAGGCAAGAAAGCTGTGGCAAAGTTGGTCGTCATATCATTTCCAATGAATTCAGTTACAATTCGGATACATCGCCATGAAACGATCGACGATCGATGGTCGACGAATATTGCTTTTATTATATTCAACCTTTGCCAATATCTTTTATTGATCAATACTTAGTTTCAAATTAAACAGACTCACAACAGAAACGTGGAATAGGCCTACAGGGGAAATCACGTTAAAAAAAACGCGTTAAGCACACTACCTCTAAGGTGACGTGGAAACGTGTGCATAATTATTATGACGATTACAACTCTTTCAACTTTTTGAGTCGTTATATTTCAAAAACGGTGGCTCTTAGGAAAAAAAATTGACATTTTTTGTAGATAATTATCTGATCTAAAATTTGGTATGGCTAATTGTATGATAAAATTTACTGTTTTTCTGAAAATTGTGAAAAACCAGTTTTTGTGACTTTTTACCCTTAGTGTTTTTTTTTTGCACGTATCGGATCAATGAGGACTTTTTAGATTTCATTTGTGATGATGTTTTGAACAATCCTACTGATTTTCAGCTGGGTGCGAAGTATTGTAACTTCACTCCTTTTCTTTTGTATGGCAGCCATTTTGAAAAATGGCCGAACCAAAAAAATCATTTCAGGAATGGATTTAAGGACCTTAAGAGCCTCCAGATCCAAAATTACACCTGCCTAGGATCACTTTAAAATTTAGAAGATCCATTGAAATTTGACGGAAATATGAAATCCGACATCTTGGATTTTTGTTGCTGAATCTCGATTGTCGTTATAAATCTCTATAATATTTCTTCGAGCACACTCCATCCATCTACAGCGGTTCCACAGCTATGAGCATTTCCTTTTTTTTTGTTTATTTGTATGACTGTCAAACTTTTTTGTATGGCGGCTATCTTTTTTTATCATTTCCCTAGAAAGGTCCATACTTGATCGTATGTTACTATGTTCCTATGTTTTACAAGGTTCGACATTTTTACCTGAACAATACTGCCACCATAATTTTAAAGTTGTGTTATATTGCTGAAGGGTGTTGTTTGAAAGCGAAGCAAGCATTAATTCTAGTGCTGCTGTCGGTGATCCTCGCTGGATGAACGCCGCCCGGAGAGCCTCGCGGCAGCCAGGGTAAGCTGTCTGTGTAGAGGATGATGATTCCTGAAGGGAGATTGTAATAAATTTTTATTTGGCTTAAAGAATATTATTTCAGAATCTAAAATATTTTTCAATAGGGGGAACCACGGTTGGGATGGCCAATAGGGAAAAACTAACAATCCGTTTGCTTTATCCTCTATTACTTTTCTTATACATTTGAGTAGCAACGAAAATGGGGGAAACGCATAAAAGTAAGAATTACTCCAATCAATAGTAAATGCGTCTACAGTCATAGCGTCAGGATCTGGTTTCCAAGATATGTACCGTTCGCATTTGGCATTGGTACGAGAAGCGAATAAATCTATTTCGGGTTGACCGAAAGATTTTAATATTTTTTGGTAAGCCGATTCTGAAAGTTCCCATTCAATGTCAGGATTAATCCTTCGGGATTCTTCGTCGGCTTCCTTATTATCTTTGGTGTTTATGTAAGACGCGGATAGCCAAATACCTCGCTTCTCACACCACTGCCAAATTTGTCTCGCTATGTCATTCAGGTGGGGGTATTGGATTCCTCCCATCCTGTTAATATAACTGATCGCGGTAGTGTTATCAACTCGTAATAATATTGTACAATTAACTCGTTCACTAATCAAACTTTTAAGGCTAAGGAATACTGCTAGAAGTTCCAGATAATTAATGTGTAAACTTCTTTCGGACACTTTCCAGCTTTCATTAACACATTTTCCATTAGAAAACGCACCCCAACCTGTCATTGAGGCATCAGTGAAAATTTTTTCATCATAATGTGATATTCTCATGGGGCAAGAAGTTGTACCTATGTTGTTAGCCCACCATGCTAAATCCTGAAGAATTTGTTTTGAAAGATAAACTTTTGATTCGTAATTATTTTCGTATTTTTGTAATAAGAGGTATTTCTCTCTTTCTAAGATTTTTGTGTAAAGCCATCCATATTTGACGGCTGGACACGCAGAAATAAGAACTCCTATAAGTTGAGCAAACTCTCTTATAGTGCAACGGGGCAAAGGCAAAAATTTTGTAATTATTTGGCCAATATTATTACGTTTTTCATTAGGTAACTTCAAAGTTAGATTCTTTGTGTCAAAAATAAAGCCAAGAAACTTGCAGACTGGCTGAGGTTCTAAAGCCCGACCGCCCGAGCGTGGAGCGCCGTTTCCTCCAGCGTCCACCACACTCGTCACCGGTGGCAGCAATGCCACCGTCCAAGTGTGGAGCGCCGCATCCCCCGGCGTCCACCACACTCAGACCCTCCTCCTTTCCTTGCACCCCCGACCGCGACCCACACGCGGCGAGGAGCACAAGGAAAACCTCCCTGGTGGTCCGAGCCATCGCTCAGACCCCGGCTCATCCGCTGTGCCCTCTGCTAATCAGCCCTCTGCTGCCAGAGGGACACGCGGAAGGCCCCACCTCGGGTTCCTCTTCGTTTCACCGGGCAAGGTGGCCCGGCTACTTATCCCCCCCGCCACGGAAAGGCGGGAACCCATTCGGGGGGGACCCCAACCTTTTTTTTTATTTTTTTTTTATTTTTATTTTTATTTTTTTGTTTACCCAGTGGAAATCCTTTATGGATACCACGCCCGCCCCGGGGGAGGCAGGGTGGTTATGTGGGAGTCTCCGCCCTGCGGCGGCATACCCACTAAAACCACTGGGGTGTTCGGCATCCGCCTGAGATGGGGCAAGGTGGGGTCGCGTTAGCAATCGCCACCTCGCCCCGGCGATGGGCCCGATTAGGGCCCCCCGCGCCTATGGGGGGGTGACCCTGTTCCCCAGGATCACCCCCCAGACAGTCAGTGTGGGGTCGTGCAGGCCGGGAGAGTCCCCCGACTCTCCCGGCAACCTCACTGCAGAGGAGCGAGGAGATGGGCAAACCGCCTCCTCGCTCCCCCTGTCCGTCTGCGCCGGAGCGGGTCAGAGCGGGGGTCGTCCTCCCTGATCCGCTCCGCGGCCTCCTTCTGCTTCATCACCTCTTCGCAGAAGGAGACCACGGCCTGCCACGATCGCTCGCTGCCGAGCATGGCTTTCACCACGCTCGGCAACGAGAGATCCCCGCCTATATAGGCCGAAAGCGTATGCCGCTGGGGGCCCCATGCGGCACACGCTTCCAGCGTGTGGAGCGCCGTATCCTCCGGCGCTCCACACTCGTGACAGGCCGGGGTCGCCTCCCGTCTTGCGATCTTGTGCAGGTACTTTCCGAAGCACCCATGCCCGGAAAGCACCTGCACAAGTCGGAAGGTCAGCGACCCGAACCGCCGCCGCGTCCAATCCCGGAGGACCGGTCGAATGGCCTCCACCGTCTGCTTACCAGGGACAGGTGGGGCCAGGTCCTCCGTCCACCGCCTCAACATGACGGCCCGCGCATGCCGTCGCATGCGCCTGACCTCCTCTCCCCCGAGAAGCTCCCCGCGGGATCTCCCCGCCGCCACGAGGTGGTAAACCTCGGCGAGGACCTCCGCTTGGAGCTCCCAGGGGGGATCACTGGCCAGCACGCAGGCCGCTGTCCAGGACACCGTCCGGTAACCGCGTATCGCCCTCGTCGCGATGACCCGCTGCGGACGTCGCAGCAGGGCCTTATTCGCGCGACCTAGGGCGTCCGCCCAGACCGGTGCCCCGTACAGGGCCATACTCCGGATTACTCCGGAGTACAGACGACGGCATGTGGCGCTCGGGCCGCCCGTGTTGGGCAGCAGCCTCCCCAGAGCGGCAGCGGCTCCCAGGACTTTTGGGGCAAGCTGGACGAAATGTGCCCCAAAAGTCCACCTCCCGTCCAGGATGAGACCCAGATATTTCATCCGGGTCCCAACCCGGACCGAGACCCCGTCCAGCACTACCGTCGTGCCTGGAGGGGGCCCCCCCGAGGCCCATGGAACAATAGGGCCTCGGTCTTGGAGAGGGCAACCTCCAGCCCCAGGGAGCGGATGCGGTCGACCACAAGTGTCGTGGTCACTGAGGCCAACCGCACCGTCTCCCTGAGGTCCCTCCCCCTGGCTACGACCAGGGTGTCGTCCGCGTAGCACGCCAACCGCACACTGTCGGGAAGCGTGCCACGCAGCACCCAGTCGTAGCCGATGTTCCACAGGAGCGGTCCCAATACCGACCCCTGTGGAACCCCGCAGGAGACGCAACGGCGCCTCAAACCGTCACGTCCTTTCACCAGGACCTCGCGGTCCTGGAGGTAGTCGGCCAACAGCCTCCGCAGATACAGGGGCACTCCGTGGTACCGGAGCGCCTCCTGTATTGTTCCGTGCGGGAGGCTGTTGAAGGCGTTGGCGATGTCCAGCGAGACAGCCAACGCCTTGTCCCCCTCGCCGACCGCATCCTGCGTCCACCCCTTGAGCCAGAGCAGGGCGTCCACAGTGGACCGCCCCGCTCTGAACCCGAACTGGGCCTGCGACAAACCAGGCCCAGTTCCTTCCAGGTGCTGGATGACACGGGAAGCCACCACCCTCTCTAGCAGCTTCCCCGTGTCATCCAGCAGCACGATTGGCCTGTATCCGGAAGGCGAGTCGCTAGGTCGACCCTCCTTCCGGAGCAGGCACAATCGGCCGTCCTTCCACGGCTTCGGGAACCTCCCCGACGAGAGGCATGCGTCGAAGAGGTCCCGAAGCTGATCGCCCATCTCTCTTAGGGCGATCCGAAGGACCCGACCTGGGATCCCGTCGGGACCCGGCGCAGTCGCCTTTCCCGCCAGGCGGTCGACCGCCACCGACATCTCCGCCGGCGACACAGGCGGGACGGAGGACGGGTCCGACTCCTCCTCCTGGAGAGGGGGGGGGGTACGGTGCCATCGCGGGGGGCACGTAGAGGGGGTTCGCAGAGGGGAACAGCCCCTTCAGCACCGCACCCAGAAGCTCCGGTTCCAGGGACTCCGCGACAGGGGGCGTCTGGCCCCGGAAGCGCTTCCGGGCAGCCCTATACGGACGCCCCCACGGATCCCTGTCCAGCCACTCCAGCTCCTCCTCCCAGGCCCGCGACTTGGCCCTGCCGATGGCCACCTGCAGGTCCTTCCTGGCGCCACGGTACGCCTCGTATGCCCGACGCTCGGCTGCCAGCTCTTCAGCTGGCAGCAGATCGTCGGACCGACCGTGACGCCTCCTCCTGCAGTGGCCATAGAGCCGCCGCAACTCCGAGCAGGTGGCTCGGAGTTCCGCAATCTCCGAGCACCACCAGTACACCTGGCGGCGCTCGGGGCGACGCCGGGCTCTCGGCATGGCCGCGTCGCAGACCGCCGTCACTGCATCCCGGAAGTGACTCGCCGCGACGTCAACTTCCGGGTGCGTTGGCGCGGCACACCACGCCTGGACGATGGCCGCCTCTTTCGCCAGCTCGGCGTCGAGGCGACCAATCGTCCAGCGCGGGAGCCCCCCCCGCGCGACGCGCTGGGGCCCTCGTCGACCTTCGGAGGTGGAGACCTCGAACCTAATATATTTATGGTCCGAGAGAGTCTCCACCTCCGACATCACCCTCCAGGCCTGCACACGTGCTGCGACAGCGGGTGTGGCGAACGTTACGTCCACCACGGAACCCCCCGAATGTCGCACGCACGTGTGGGCCGACCCCCTGTTTAGCAGGGTCAGCCCCGTCGCGGCAGCCCACTCCACCACAATCTCCCCTCGGGAGTTAGTGGAGGGGCTGCCCCAGGCCCTGGCCTTGGCGTTCAGGTCCCCCATGAGGAGGACCTGACGCGGCGCCTGTCGCCTCACCGCCGCGGTCAGGAGGTCCACGAAAACCTCCAGTTCCGCAGCGGTTTTGTTAGGGGAGAAGTATGCGCCACTACCAGCGACAACACAGACAACTTCTTCCTGAACCCCACTACCAGCGACAACGCAGACGAGTCCTGCTTGTACCCCAACAGCACGGACGAGATCTGGCCGTACCCCACTACCAGCAACAACACAGGCTGGATCTGGCCGTACCCCACTACCAGCAACAACACAGGCTGGATCTGGCCGTACCCTACTACCAGCAACAACACAGACGAGTCCTGGCCGTACCCCACTACCAGCGACAACACAGACGATTCCTGGCCGTACCCCACTACCAGCGATAACACAGACGAGTACCATGATGCAAGTTATGACCAACCTCTTTTTACTAACAAACCCAAAAAATATGAGGTAATAGTAATACACGATAATACACGATACCGGTACTACTCGCGTCACTCTCCATCTCTCCGGGAACTCGGCTAACTTTAGACAAAGATTGTATATGTGATGCAACGGTGCAGCCAACACCCCCCTACAGTCTTTGAAGACATACGGTGGTATACCGTCAGGGCCTGCGGACCGCTTCGGCTTCAACTGCTCGAGCGCGACGCGGACGTCTTCTAATTGCATTGAATCCAGGTGTACACATACATAAACTAATCAACGGAGTGTGGCGTAAACAGTGCTAAATTGTGGCGAACTGAGTCACCGCTAACTGCCTTTGCGATCCAACAATTAGACCCAGTTACCAGTTCACTTTTTCGTCAATCTCAATAGCGAACGAGTGGCTCAGGGGTCTGAGTGACTGGCTGGCAAGTAACTACGGCCAACTACGTCCAACTACGGCCTGCTGTTCGGTGGACGAAGCCGCGCCCAGCATCATTCCGCTGGCCGGGCGTATTACCTACCTCATCCATCCACTGTGGCAAGAGCTACTTTGATACCGTCACCTTAGGTGATCGTGACGTGAGTCTGCGTCACGGCAGTGGAATATCGTGCCTTTCCTCGATTCCCTCCCACTCCGCCTGGTACCAATAGGTCTCCTGGTAGCCGGGTTTCCTGCACATATCTATATAAGTATATATTGATGTCATATGGTAGGGTAGGGACTTAGGGAACGTAGGGAACGTAGGGAACGTAGGGCAAACGTAGCAGAGTAGGTCCCCGGTTAGGGCCAGTCACCCGACGAGTACTCCATGTCCATACGGAGTTCCATGGGGGTCTGGTAGGTTAGTCAGACGTCACAAAGAACTGAGTTGTTCCTGTGACGGCTGTGCTAGCTGAAGTTCGTCAGGCGTTAATCATTTACTTACAATAAATGGCTAGCGCCTGAACAATCCCGAAGCTGTCCACATTGCCGTACACCGGTGAGGCGACGCGAGTTGCATCGTGTGTTCCCAGCGAATGAATATGATTTAATCAAAAAATTAACTAAACAGTGTGACACACTCAGAATATCTATGGCAAGAGCAGAGAAAGAGATTATTGAAAAGGACGCAAAAATCAAACAACAAGATAGTTTTATTAAAAATCACAAATGTTCTCCAAATGGTAATATAAAGTTAGCCTAACTAAATCTATTTTATTTATTTCATTAAATTTAAACAACCAACCTCTGATGGTGGTTGTACCTATTAGTTTTTGTTATACTACTCGAAGGAAAAATGTCACATATCCATCATTTAAATATTTTGCAGAAGCTCATTTTGAAACTTCTTTATTAAAGTAATAAATTAAATAATCGGCTGTTACCGTTGTCGCGAGTGCACCTGTAAATTCGAGCGGTTTTCGTGATTAGGTAGCAGAGTGCGACTCTGCTTAAAATCAGTGGAGTGCACGTCCGATTATTTTACGAACCAAAGAAATAAGTGAGCTGGGAGCAGGATATGGCGATTGGGACGTGAGTACCTCAAGTAAAATCCTTGTACATCCCTCCTTGCCCTAAATCCTCGAAGTTGTGTTTTTAAGCTATAAAATCTAGCATTTATTTTAAATTAGGTAATTTAAGACAGTATAAAATTTACTGTAAATTAAGTTTGTGTTTTTGAGCCATAAAATCTGGCGTCAAATATTAAATTAGGTAAGAATATTTTGTAATTTCATACAGTATAAAATTTACTATAAATCAAGTGCGTGTTTTTGAGCCATAAAATCTGGCATTCATTATTAAATTAGGTAAAATATTATATAATTTAAAGCGGTATAAAATTTACTGTAAATTATAAAAATGACAGAAGCAAATGTTTTAACTATGGCAGGGTCCCCTGGGCTTCGAGATATGTTAAAGTTAATCCCAGAGATTAACGGGGATACTAAAATCCTTAACCTATTTTTGAGAAAATGCGAATATGTAATCCCATTATACCAAGGGACGACCCCGAGAAACGAACTACTTATGCAATGTATTACAAGTAAGCTTACGGGCAAAGCAGCAGCTTTAATTAGCGAGAGAGGCGAATTTGAAACCTATGATAGCCTGAAGGAAACGTTGATCCAACATTTCGGTGACCCGCGAAGCGAGGAATGCGTTGCAATCGAATTGGAAACCTTGAAAATTAAAAATAGCGAATCTTTTCTTGAATTTTGTGGCAGAATTCAAGATGTACGCGCAATCCTCTGGTCAAAGGTTAACCAGAGCAACCTAAATTCAATAGAGGTCAAAACGGCCAAACGTATCATTCATGATAACACATCCTTGAATGTCTTCCTATATAATCTGCCCGAGCATATGGTAAGGTTAGTTAGGATGAAACAGCCGCAAACTTTAGAGGAGGCTCTTAAACATGTTATGGAAGAAGTGAACGTCCAGGAACAGTATAACGCAAGGTCAAAAATGTTACAAAACCAAAATGCTACACCGCACAAACCACTGATTCACATGCCTCAAACACAGTTTAAATTCGGTGTACCCGGAAATCAGTTTTTACCAAAACCACAATTTGTAAATCAGCCATCTATGCGACCCCCGAATAATAGCTTTGGCTACCGACCTCCAGCCCAATTCGGTTATCGCCCAAATTTTAGTGGACCACAAGCTCAGCAGTTTGTCCCTCGGGCTCAAGCAACACCATTTGTGCCTCGACCACCAATGCAGGTAAATAACAATGGTTTTAGACCTCAAGCAGGACAATTCGGCTATAGGCCTCCGCAGTTTGGCTTCAGACCTCAGCCAGGTAATTTCGGATATAGACCCCCGCAACCTCAAGGCTACCGGCCGCCTCAACAATTTAACAGTGACGTGACAATGAGGACTGCCCCAGCCGTACCTATAAACGAGCTTTATACAACGGACGAATGTGAGTATGTACATAATTATATGGACGAGTACTACGACGTCGCTGAGTACCAAGCGTACGACGAGCAACAACCGAATGACTACAATGAAATGATTTCTCAAGGTCAGGACCCTGATACAAATGCTTATGATACAGACAAAGAGGTAAGACAAAATACAGACAATAACGGCGAAGTTGGAAATTTTTGTTTAACGGTGTCCCCTATAACCCCGAGGTAATCGAAATAAATTATGACGCGACTTTAAAATTACCATACATCTCGATATTGACGGAAAATTTATGCTAGACTCTGGAAGCACCAGATCATTCATTAGCCCAACTAAAGCAGACCAGTACTACTCCAATTTAAAATACTATGAACCATTTACTGTAACGAGCACGCATGCATCTAGCACCCATTATGAAGTAATCCACATTCCACTATTCACTATATTTAATCAAGATGGTTTTCAAAAATTCTTCGTTTATGACGTAGACAAAAAATATGACGGTGTGATAGGATGCGATTTGATGATGAAACTTAAAGCAAGTCTCGATTTAGGAGAAAAATCCCTTAAAACAAATCGAGCAATATAATTGTCCCGATTATTCATGACCAAAAATACTCCATAACACTCACAACCACGCAGCGAACACCGTGTGAAACTACCCGTGAATCTCAAAGAAGGTGACGCAATTTTAAACTTTAAACAATTTTCCGACAACCTACGAATGCCAGCTGCAATCGTTAAATGTGAAAATTACTTTGCTACTACAACTATACAAAACGCAACCGAAAATGAAATAGAAATGACAATTACAAAACCTTTTGAAGTTTCAAAATTTAATAACCAAAAAGATATATCGCCCTATCCGTGGAAGACTGCCACACTGGCGGTTGTGGCTTTTTTCTTTTATTGCATTTTTGGAATCCTTAAATACATACGCATCTACTCACATTTTCAGAAAATCGGAAAATCCTGTATTTGATATAAAAAAACACGATTTAAAATTTTGACAAAAAGCCACGCTCCAAAATACTCCGTAGAATACAGCCACTAACGCCACTGCGTCCAAATTTATCCGGCGATTACGGCCACACTCGCCTGCGCGGCCGTGTTCGACGGTAAAAGTTGCTTGGGGAGTCGGCCGACAGGGTCGTAAGCGCATCTGTGCCATTACTTGACGGATTTACCGGGCGTGCGGGCGCGTTTGAGTAATTAAACGTTCCAGGAAATTGGTTAATATGTCACGGGAGGGTGAATAAAATTCAAATATTCTATATTTTGATCTTCATTCTTTATTTGTGCAATAACTTAATGGCTAAAAACAATGCTACTCACAGTAGATAAAATCGAAGAAAAACTTGTTTTCTAATGCTGTTGGGAACTGGGTGTACATGAACTACAATTTTTAAAATATGTTACATTACAAGTCACGCGCCAGTCAGAATCAACGCTAAAGGACTAAACAAAAATAAACATCTTTGTATACCTACATTTATATATAAAAAAAGACAATAAATTAAATAAATAAGTCTATATTTCTTCTACCTTATAAATACTACATAACATATAATTTTAATTAGTTTGTATCATAGAAGTGGCCTCTGCGGTGTAGGCCTCCCCTAAAACTCTCCACTCTTCTCTCTCTCTCTCGTCTTCCTCGTCTGGTCAGTATTGTTCCGTAAATAATATACGTCTCTCCATGTGTTCTTTTGCTTTCCCTGGTTTCTTTTTTTATCTCTTAAAATACATTCCGTAACAATTTTTGTCCATCTGTTGCTTTCCATCCTACATAATTAGGTATGTAGCCTGCCCATTATCACAGACCACATATTTAAGTAGTGTTATCGTTGTTGTCTTACATCTTAACATACATCAGGTACTTTGATTTTGTTTCTTACAAGTTATATTTAATCTGTCTGTTTTTTTTTAATATCTGATAAACTTTTCTGCATTTTTCTCTTGTAGAACTTTTTCTTCATCCATTTAACTCAAATACCATGTTTGACACCCATATGTTAAGCATTTCTTTATGTCTTTATTTCATGATTTTTCCAGTCTGATGAAATTCTTATGTGTACCTCTTTTTCTGTACAATCATTAAAAGAAACCAAATGTCCGAGATAACATAGATGTTCTCATACTCAATTTTTACACCTTCAATGACATGAGACTCACGATTAGTAAGGTAACCTTTATTTTGGTTGCATTTATTTCTAGGCCAACCTTCTTGCTCTCTATTACTAGTTTGCTAACCATGGATTCCAAGTCTAATGCATTTTCAGCAAATACCACATTCAGCAAATCGTAGGTGGCTCAGGAAATATTCATCTATCTTCGCTTTTTTGTTTTCCCATTTCAGACTTCTGGAAACACGCTCTATCACAGCCGAGAAGGTTTTTGATGAAATAGGGTCGCCTTGCCTATCTCATTTTTCCATTGGGAACTCCATGCTTTCCCGCTCTAATCACATTCTGGCTCTGCCTTTAGAGTATAATTATGTTGCAGATCACGTTAATGTAGGGCTCTTGGCTGGTCAGTGCTTTGTTATTTTAGTGCAGTCCAGATCATGTTGTGGTCTACAGAATCGAATGCTTTTGTGTAGTCTATAAAAAGCACAGAAATAGCGGTTTCCCGTTTTCATTGGATTTTTTTATCAATTGAAAGACTACCTGTATGTGGTTCATTGTTGAAAACATTTCGAAAACCTGCCTGATCTCGGTTGGTTTTCGTCTAGAGTTATTGTCAACCGGTTGAGTAAAAAAATTGAGAATATTTTATACAAGTTTGTCATTAGGCTGATTGGTTTATAGTTTCTAATGTCACATTGTTCTCCTTTTTATGTACAAGTATAATAATAGACTTCGACCACTGTGCTGACGTTGTTTTTATTTCAATAACTATGTTAAATAGTTGCCGTAGTGGCTTTATCAACAGCATTCATAATGATTTTAAAATTTTGTTAACTATTTTGTCTTCGGAGGCTTTAATATCCCAGTACAAATTATCTAATATTTTCGTTGGATGTCTTTATTTCCAGAGTTGTAGTTTTATCCAACACGGTTTTAAATTTTAAAATATTGTGTTTCAGAGGTTTTGTCATTAAGAACCCAATCTCGTTTCTTCCGTTTGTTCACTTTGTTCCAGGTGTGCGGAATAGAATAAAGTCCGAGTATTCTTCTATGGTTTTTTTTATGTCTGTGGTCTTCTAGTTTCGCATATCCCTAGGATGTCCCAATTTATAGATTTTATAGAAAAACTTAGTTTGGTGATCTTACTGTCTACGATTAGAGTGTTTGCATTAAGAAAAGCCTGAGTCTTCCGGTCTGGTTTAGCGGGTGCTGGCTGCTGGCTTACTCCTCTACGGTGACTAAGCGATTTGAAAGAGTCTTTTGGAAGAGCCTTTTGGTTTTTTCTTGGCTAGCAGTTGCTTGGGGGCTAAGCAGTCAAGGTCTTAAGGATACGTAAAGAGGTGCAGTACTTAGGACATACACTGACTAAAGACGGACTCCGACCAAACAACGATAAGATACAAGTAGTTTTAGAATATCCTGTCCCTGAAACTCAGACCGAGATAAAACGATTTCTAGGTTTTATAGGATATTACCGTAGATTTATTAAAGACTTTTCCAAAATCACACAACCATCGGCTGCGTCTCCGAAGACCATCAAAGACTACAATCTGCAGATGGCCATCAAAGATCGAAACGCGGCGGTGGTGGAGGCCTTGGGCCGAGAGGAGGCGATAACTGATTAATAGGACTTAGTAAATGTGTAAAAATAAAAAATTGTAATCATAGCGTTAAAATGTGAGGATTGTGTGTATGCCCCGAGCATTCATGCTCACCATCGAAGGCTCCTTCTTGCGGCGGCGTCATGTGTCGGGTCGTTCTCTTCCCTCAAATATGGTTGAGGAGGGCGATGGCTGGTACATGCGTCACACTCGTGACCGGGTGCTGCTTGCGGGTCGCTGGTCTGCTCGAGGCAAACACACAATTCTTTTGTAGTTGTAAATATTTAATTATATAAATAACTCTTCTTGTCGCACTGCCTAAATTAAATTAAGTTGTTAAAATTTGTAAATGTTAATAAATTAAATTGTACTAGTAAAACTCACGGACCGTGGAGTCTGTGGTGTTTATTCCAAAAAAAAATAAAAAAATCACACAACCATTAACTGCATGCTTAAAGAAAGGTAAAAACGTAGAAATGACCGAAAAATATATTGAAGCCTTCCAGAAATGTAAAGAACTATTGGTTAATGCACCCATACTACAATATCCGGATATGACAAAGTCTTTCATTTTGACCACCGATGCGTCAGAAGTAGCAATAGGCGCAGTATTGTCTCAAGGAACCATAGGTTCCGACAGGCCAGTAGCATACGCCAGTCGAACATTAACCGATACAAAAAAGAGGTATAGCGCCATTGAAAGAGAATTACTAGCCATAATTTGGGCCACTAAACACTTTAGGCCCTACCTTTATGGCCGAAAGTTTGATATTGTAACTTGACCATAAACCACTGCTTTGGTTATATCAATTAAAACAACCCGGAAGTAAATTAACGCGTTGGCGATTACGTCTATAAGAATACGATTTTAACATCAAACATAAAAACGGTCACCTTAATGCAAATGCCGATGCTCTTTCCCGTCTGAAACTAAACGCGCTAGATAGGTACAGGCGAATCCGATGACGAAATGTCAATGATAGTCAACATAGACGACAGGCACATTACTAAAAGACGTAAAGACTCTGATACGATATCTATACCTGACTCTGACAGAACTGCATCAGCTAGCCCTATAACAATTTCAGATAACGACTCTGTAAACGTCATTTTAAATAAGGAACCCAAATGGTTAGTATGTTCAGACACGAGTTCTAGTGCGACAGAAACAGTACACTCCGGTAAAGACTTAGAGTCTTTAGGCATACCCATTTTAAATGAAGCCGTGGACACAAAGCCAAATCAAATATTATTATTCCACAAATTTGGCAACGACATGCAAGTACCTAACAGACTTATCCACAAAACATCAAAAAATTTTAGAGGTTTTCTTACATTTTAACAACCAAGACCTCATATACCAATTTCTTAAAAAGTACATAAGCAAAGCACAAAAAATTAAATATTTCATTTACTTCGAAACCATGCAACACAGACGAGAATTCAGTAATGTAGTAATTTCATTATTCAAACAGGGTACCATTAATTTTTACGAATGCACTGAGCGCGTAGTTAACGTCGAAAACGAGGAAGAACAAAAACTAATTATACAAAAATTACATGAAGGCAAAACGTGTCACCGTGGTATTACAGAAACCATAAAACGAATCAAACGTAGGTAATTATTACTGGTCAGATATGCACAACATAGTATCAGCCGTAATTAACTCTTGCGACAAATGTAAAACCACTAAATATGATAGAAAGCCCATTAAACCAATCTTACAACTCACAGAAACCCAAGATGCACCATTTCAAGAGATATTTATTGACATATTCTCTATCGAGTCAAAACATTACCTTACTATAATAGACGCATCCAGTAAATTAGGACAAGCACTTGAAGTACCAAGCCGATCTACACCGGAAGTAGTAAGAGCGCTAGTTAAATATTTCAGCTTTTACGGCGTTCCACGAAAAATTAGTTGTGACCCAGGTACCGGATTTAATAACGACTTGATTAGGGAACTGACAGACCTACATAAAATAAAGCTACACATAGGTAGGTACACCAAATAACCCCAATTCTGTAGGTATGGTTGAACGCTTTCATTCCACCATTATCGAAATCTACCGCATAGCTAAATATGAAAGAAAGTACACAGATGCAGCAAACGTAATGACTTGCAATTATGGCATATAACAACAGTATTCATAGCGCTACCGATTTAACTCCGTTTGAAGTGGTATTTGGGCATACAGAACTAAACTCAGCCTTCGACTTAGAATTCGATAAGTCATACAAGCAACAGTTAATAAAGGATCATAAAAAGAAAACACGCGAGCTATATATCTAGGGCCGGCAGACTAAAGCACTTAAGTCAAAAAAATGTATATTTTTTTTAATACACCAAAAAAATTCTTTTAAATTAATTCATCGACCAACTAAAGCACATAAGTCAAAGCCGTCTACTTCAATTTGAACTCTAATGCGCACCTTTTCAACCTTACTATCGTCTCCACATCTTGTGACGTTATAAACAACATAAATTGACTTAAGTCAAAAGAAACAGACGAAGTTTCTGCAGTTTGCGGAATGAAAGTATGACATATGTCATTAGGATCGTTAAATGCGTCACGTTATCACTTAGTTTAACTTGAGGGTAGGCACTTCAGAATGTGATTTATTGAACAAAAAATATGAAGTGCCTGTGTGGTTTGCAACGCAAGACGCTAAGCTAGTCAGTAATGCTCTAATCATTCACAGGGTTGGTTTTGTGTAGACTTGGTTTAATAATCTTATAATATCTGTGCTACCTACTCATTATGGATTCTCAGCGTGGAAAGAAATTAGTTGAGATGGCGTTAAGATCTGTAACTACTGAAGGTAAGTTTGATCATTTTTTTGTTTCAAATACCATAACATTTGGGAGTAAATAAACCTCTTAAATTAATATTAATCTGCTTTCATCATCATGCACTCTTGGTGCTGTACGTTGTAGCCTTGTGAATTCGTATATCGTTTAAAATACGTTGTTTTTTTTAGGCGAACGGAATGACCAGCCAATTGGAAATGTAACGGTGGAAGAGGAGCCCATGCCTTCCACATCATCAGGGTATACTAGTAACATGCCTGTTAGTCAAAAAATTGATTTTTCCAGTGATGACTCAGTCCAGGATCCTCATTATGTGTTATCAACCGAAGCAGCAATCTCGTCAAGTTCAAGTAATGAATCCACGCATCAAGATACTCCGTTAAGCCCTAGTTCATCATCTACCGTCAGAGCATGTAAAAAGAAAAGCATTCGCGTCAGAAAACACGAAAAAAAAGTGAAACGCAACACAGGTCAGTCTTATGAAACATTAAAAGGAAAAGTGATTGCTTGTAGAAAAATGACAGAACTTACAACATGTCGAATGAAATGCAAGGAGCGCATAATATTAAGCGATAGACAGGCTATTTTTAAAGAATATTGGCAAATGGGGACATACCTCAAAAGGTCTACTTACATAGCTTCATTAATGGAGATCCAAGACAAAGCTACTCAAAGGCAGCGGACACTTGATCCTGACCGGAAAAAATGTAGGACAAAGACATACAAATATTTTTTATTAATTGACGGAAAGCGTGAACCCATTTGCAGGGGATGTTTACTTAAGACGTTAGGCGAAAGCGATAATTTTATAAAAACAGTTGGTTTGAAAAAACGTTCATCAATAGCTGGTACTAAAGTGGACGACAGCCGTGGGAAGAATATAAGTACCCAAGCACAAAATCTCCGACGAAAAAAGGAAAGAAATAAAGGAACACATTTTGTCATTTCCGTCCTATGAAAGCCATTACACGAGAAAAAGCACATCTAAAAAGTATTTGCCTTCTCACCTAACCATCAATAAAATGTACAATTTATTCTGTGAAAACCGAAACAATCCACCGTCAATAAAAATTTACAGCCAAGAGTTCCGTAAATTAGGATTATCATTCAAAAAGCCCCGTGTCGATACTTGTTATACTTACATGTGATAAATACAAAATGCAAATCCAGCTTTGTCAAGAAATACAACGGAAGGCTGAAATTACCGCTCAGCATGATCAGCACAAGGCAGCTGCGGATCAAGCGTACGAAAGAAAAAAAAGTGACACACAGGTATACAAAAATAACAACACTGTGCAAGTGTAGGTACATTGTTGCGAAATATGGCGTAGCGTAGTCGTGATCGACCAGCAGCCAACTTTCGGTGTGGAAAAATTTGCGACTTTATGTTTTCAGGGGCTGATTTTCCCCAGAGGTATACGTTTAGCCACCCTGAGACTAACTTTATTTCATGACTGGATATATTACACAGCGGAAAATGTCCTTGCAGCCGGAAGTTTAGCCGTTACTGATACTTTTTCTGACAGACTTCCGATGAAAAGTTAGCAATTTTTTTTCATACATTTTTCAACGAGTCATTTCAGGCTTTTCGCGTCATTTAGCCACTTTTTCACTACATTTCCCAGAAAGCCTTCATAGCAACGAAACTTTTTTGGTACCATTTGTCCTCCTACTAGCCGTGCGGTTGGTCGAAATTCACTACGCTAGTTGAACAAGTTCGAAATTATTTTCTTACAACTCGATAGGCTTTAGCGGGTGCGTAGCTAGGCTGAAATAAAATTCATTCGATACTCCTCATTTTTTTTCTACTGTTTCATTAGGTTTCACTTAGGTTTATTCGCTGCGCTTGCTGTGAGGTAGTCTTGCAATATTTTTATTTATTTTCAGAATTTTGGATTTACTACACCTCTTCAGGTGTGCTTATTGTAAAGTCTGCTCATTAAGCGAGGCATAGGAAATAGATTTTCAGCGAAGCTTTACGTTATAAAGGGTCATTATAACGATAGTTTCTTATTTCACAAAAACGACTACCTAATTTGGTCGGATAATATGGCTGCTAAAGTTGGCTGCCAACTTCACACCGGTCCTCTCCCCATGCTTCACCATCCCACTAATGAGACTTTTGCCATTATTCCTGAGTATCCTTACCTACTGCAAGATGAAACAAGGTACCGTCCAATCGCCCAAAAATGCAAAGAGATAACAGCTAAAGAATATCTGTGTTCAGAGAACGAACTTGTCTCTAGCTCCGGAGAAATCTGCGTAGAACAATTAATGCAGTACCGACAAGAACTCCCAAAATGTATTATGCAACCGGTTGATGTTGAAGATTTAAAAATTCAGAAAATTTCCGAAAAGGAAGGCGTTATATTATCGACACTATAGCCACCGAGCGTCGCGGTAGGTATCTGCCCACGCAGAATCACGCGACGGTTACAGAAATGCAGTGACATCCGTCATTGCAGGAATGCTGCGTCAACATGTAAGATAAAGCTCTCCTCATAAATGTAAGTTAGACTTAAGTTAGTCAGAATAGAATCTTCGTAGACTCGACACCTAGTATGTAATAAAGTATATTAAAACTAATGTGTTTTTAAAAAATCAAACTTCCGTTCCCGAAAGTTAACTACGTAGAAAACACTCGTTTAATTTATTTATTTATTAACTTTGTAGATATTTTATCAATTAGTACGATTTCCAAACGAAACAACACGCCGGACATTTATGTAGGTACTTTCCCAACAGGCAATAGACGATAAAGAGATTCAACATAGAAAACAGTCGTTTCATTTATTTTATTTATTAACTTTGCAGATATTATTTCAATTAGTATGGATTCCAAACCAAGGAACTATAGGTTCCGACAGGCCAGTAGCATACGCCAGTCGAACATTAACCGATACAAAAAAGAGGTATAGCGCCATTGAAAGAGAATTACTAGCCATAATTTGGGCCACTAAACACTTTAGGCCCTACCTTTATGGCCGAAAGTTTGATATTGTAACTGACCATAAACCACTGCTTTGGTTATATCAATTAAAACAACCCGGAAGTAAATTAACGCGTTGGCGATTACGTCTATAAGAATACGATTTTAACATCAAACATAAAAACGGTCACCTTAATGCAAATGCCGATGCTCTTTCCCGTCTGAAACTAAACGCGCTAGATACAGGCGAATCCGATGACGAAATGTCAATGATAGTCAACATAGACGACAGGCACATTACTAAAAGACGTAAAGACTCTGATACGATATCTATACCTGACTCTGACAGAACTGCATCAGCTAGCCCTATAACAATTTCAGATATCGACTCTGTAAACGTCATTTTAAATAAGGAACCCAAATGGTTAGTACGTTCAGACACGAGTTCTAGTGCGACCGAAACAGTACCTACACTCCGGTAAAGACTTAGAGTCTTTAGGCATACCCATTTTAAATGAAGCCGTGGACACAAAGCCAAATCAAATATTATTATTCCACAAATTTGGCAACGACATGCAAGTACCTAACAGACTTATCCACAAAACATCAAAAAATTTTAGAGGTTTTCTTACATTTTAACAACCAAGACCTCATATACCAATTTCTTAAAAAGTACATAAGCAAAGCACAAAAAAAATAAATATTTCATTTACTTCGAAACCATGCAACACAGACGAGAATTCAGTAATGTAGTAATTTCATTATTCAAAAAGGGTAAGGTACCTGCGGGTAGTAAGGGCCGGTGTGTAATAAGAGCCACTTCCACAAAATCGCACTTCCAATTGTCTTATTAGATTCCAAATACACACACATATAAAGGACCAATAGGAACGCTTAAAAACGCAAGCGCATCATCGTGCGATCCGCCATCTTGTCAGTAGCCACAAAACTGTCCAAAGAGTCGGTCTACGCGCCTGGATAACAAAATTTTCTACCAAAAACATTAACATTTATCATAAATACAGTTTTTTTTTTGTGTATCTGGTTGTTGAAGTTTTTATTGTACACATTGCTGTTGCCAAATTCATGTAAGTTTTTGTCGTTTTGTTGATTTTTATTAATTTTACTTATTGATTACTGAAATAGGTACCATTGTCTAATGAGGGCCATACAGAAGTCGGATAAAAAAGGCCGGCCCTTATTACACATATTAAGTGTGTAATGCTGATATATACCTATTATTGCTTTTAATCTATACATAATATATTAACACTTTAGAAGGGTCGTGTTTGTACATTGAATATTTTTATGAACAGTAGGTAATTATTTACGACATCAAGACAAGACCAAAACAATATTCATTTGAATTTTTTGTCTGTCTGTCTGTATGTTACCGCTTCACTCAGAAACTACTGAACCGATTTTGATGGGACTTTTTTTATTCATCTGAGTGTAAGTTGGACTCAAACTTAGGATATATTTCATCACGCTTCATTACTCTTAAACGTCTAAACATACAAACTTTCGCATTTATAATATTAGTAGAACGCTCATGAGTGCAATCAAAAATAGCTGGTTTGCTTATTTCAGGATCTAAGTAACCATGGAACCACCTGCTAAAAAACCCCGTGGACAGTGGACGTTAGAGCAATTAGAAGCTGCAATGGCTGCTGTGAATGGAAGACAGTTGTCTCAACGTGCAGCAGCCGCGCGATATTCTATTCCTAGAAGAACGTTAGTGAACCATCTTAAATCCGGAAAAGTAGAAAAACAAATAGGTCGCCGCACAATTTTAACTGCAGACCAAGAAAATGATCTTGCATCGAGGATAAAAAGGCTTGCTGCTGTGGGCTATCCTTTGACGCCCAAAGTAATACGTCATCAAGCTTATGTTTTTTGTGAACAACACAACATTCCGAATAATTTTAGCAAAACTACAAAAAGTGCAGGTAAGGATTGGCTAAAATTATTCTTAAAAAGACACCGAGATATCACAAAAAGAAAGGTGCAAATCTTAAATCCAGGCAGAGCTCAAAAACTAAATAAGAATATTGTAATGCAACATTTTGAAGAATACAAAAAAATCTACGAAGAACTTGATATCAGAAACCATCCTGAATACTTATATAATATGGATGAGAAAGGCTGCAGATTGACACTACACAAACAGCCCACGGTGTTAGCAAAAACAGGATCTAAAAGGGTGCATTTAGTTGCACCAGAACATGCTGAAAACGTGACAGTGGCGGCTTGCGTAAATGCTGTAGGATTTTCGATCCCTCCTATGATCATTTTCAAAGGAAAAAGGATGAAACCAGAGTTTACTGACAACTTACC
The DNA here is from genome assembly GCA_949125135.1 of Alcis repandata. NCBI lineage: Eukaryota > Metazoa > Arthropoda > Insecta > Lepidoptera > Geometridae > Alcis > Alcis repandata. Next base: position 3,319,545 of record OX421249.1, read on the forward strand.
TGCAGGATCACTAGTAAAAATGGCTGCAAAAGGAAGCATGACTTCGACACTTTTCGTAGATTTTATCCATCATTTAGGGAAGTACAAAATGGGAGGCAAGTGCTTGTTAGTTTTTGATGGCGCTTCCTGCCATCTGGATTATAAAATTGTGGAGGCAGCAGATGAGGAAAATATTGTACTGTATTGCTTACCCTCAAATACTACTCATGAGCTCCAACCGTTAGATAAAAGTGTAAATAAATCATTTGAGCACCATTGGGATGAAGAAACCTTATCATTTTTATATGAGCATCCAGACAAAAAACTTACCAAGGCACGATTTAACTCAATTTTTAGCAGAGTCTGGTCAAAATGGCCAACACTGCCTTAGCGACTAACTCATTCTTCTGATTATAAACTGAACAACCATCTTCCGTGAAAGAGACACTGTTGCCTTTCAAAATCAATTGGCTAACAGATAGTAAGTTTGTGGTTAGGGTTGGAACACAAAACACTTTTTTCACTGTGATGTCTTAATCGCAGTTATCTGTTATAGTCGTGATATTTACATCGCCAGAACACAATACTGTCACCTTTTCACTGTTTGCAACAACAATTTCTTTATCTTGTTCATACTGTGCATTCATAACCCAACTTTCATTTGCTGTAAGGTGTACACTTGCGCCCGAGTCGATATACCATTCATCTTTACTAAAGTTTCCACTCAGGAACACTGCGCTAAAAGCATTAGACTGCATTCTTTCCTTATTTCTTTGATTTGACGAGTTGTTTTCGTTATTTGTACACTGATTTTTGTAATGGCCGATTTGTTTACATCGATAACACTTTATCTGCTTGACGTTTGGCTTTGACAAACCAGTGTTACCAACATCATTTTTTCTGGCCACAGACAAATTGGTATTTTGTATTCCCTTGAACTTCGAACGAATGTTGAAAGCACCGCTAACTTCACTCTCCTCGTGACTTGGCAAATCCATGTCCAGCAATTTTGTTTTGATGGAATCTGCCGTTATAGGAATCCCAGAATGCTCAATTGCCATGATCATAGGGGAGAAACGATCAGGCAATCCCGCCAACAGCAATGATCCTGTCCACTGATCATTAATTTCGAACCCTGTTCCACTGAGTTTCTGTGCTGTATCGATAATCTGCGTAACATAAGACGTCATCGAACTGCAACTCTCTCGGCGAATCGAAATCAAATTCCGTAGTAGACTTATCCTTCGTGAAAATCCGTTGTCGTCGAATAACTGCTTTAGCTTATCCCATAATTCTTTTGAAGATCTAACATTCTTTACGTGTACGTATAAAGACGGGTCCATTGTCATTATCAATTTTGCTTTGGTTTTTTCGTCATCTGCAGATTTGATTTCTTTTCCGGCTTCTGGTTTCACGCAATGCTTCATGCCCTCCAGAATTAAGAAGTTTTCTGCTGCGAAACTCCATTCGCTGTAATTATCGCGTCCCGTTAACTTGGGAACGTTGACTAGATAGTTCGTTGACATTTTTTAAACTTCGTTACACTAAACTAGTCCACTGCGATTCTAATAACAATCCGTCACGACACAGTTCAATCGCGTATTCTTCTTTTAACTCTTGCTAACACTGCAAATACTACTGGTTAAAAAAACGCGATTAATTATGAGCGAGCGGCCCATAACCTAAAATAAAACAACGTTGCATGTAATGGTAGACTTACGACTGATTTATTTCATAGACTATATATGACAGATAGAAAAACATAGATGGCGGCACTAGCCCTATATTGTGGATATCATTACAACAAGACTTGAAACGTGTGTCAAATTCGATAAACACACAGCGCAATTTACCTTTGTCGCTAGCAATTAAATGCCAGTTAAAATGTTGCTTTAGATTTCTGAATAAACGAGGTTTGCCAGATGTTGTAGAACACGGAAAAATAAAAGGAGAGCGAGTAGTTACGGAAGTAGAGAGTGAGGATTTGTACGGATATATCAAATGGCTTGTCATAAATGGCGTTAAATATTCAATTGGTGATTGCCTTACGTATGATTATGAGGATGGAATCCCACAATTTCGGAAAATTTCACAAATATTATTGGCAAAGGAGGATACGTCCAAATTCTACTTTTATTGTTCTATTGTCAAAACAATTAACTTCTATGAACATTTCAAATCGTTTGTAGTTGAAGAGACAGATACCTTCGAATTATTGACGTTAGATGATTGTTTTAGTGCAATGCCTAAACGTTTGTATACCATTTTAGATATTAGTTATATAAATTGCATTGAATAGGATAATGATGACATGTGTGGGTGTTAAGTATTCAATTGATTTATTGCTTACGTATGATTCTATGGATGGTGGCCCAAAATTTTGTAAAATTTCCCAAATATTGTTAGATAAAAATACTTTTTATTGTTCTTTTGTTTTCGTCCTGAGAATTATTGACATGTTGATACGCCTTCACTCATTTAAAGATTTAAAATGACTAAATATGGGTGTGCGATTCAATTGTTCGATTGTTAAAGCATTAATTGATTGTTATAGTGCAATGGCTAAACGTTTGTATACCATCTTATATATTAGTTTATAAATTGAATGATTAAGTTAATACAATAATGTAAATTTTACAAAGAAATAAAACAAATAGTGATTATATAGTATGACTGGTTTTACTTAAATTATTCCCCCAACGATTAAGAATTTCATATTTTTTATTGAAACATAAAGTCTCTCATACGAACAATCGTGATATTCATTAAAATAAACCAAACTCTTGAACCCACGAATTATGTTATCAAACCAAGATATAATTATAATCAGTTAAAATAATTGGTATTTTAAATCAAAACTAATATGTAGTTATTTTGATTGAATATATTCATGACTTGATTTGATACAACAAAAGTTCGGTTCAAGAATATGATCTTAAATTAGTATTTTAGATCAAAATAATAATCATTTTAGTTGAATATACTCATATTTCAGTGAGATACAATAGTAGTTTGGTTCAAGATCCGGGTTTATTTGAATGAATATCACGATTGTTTTTGTAGAAGACTTTTATTGAATGTTCAATCAATACAATAGAATATACATATTGGACCAAAATAGCAGTTATTTTCAATTAATATTACATCATTTTAATAGAAAATAGACATTTTCTGTTTAAGAGTTCTATTTCTTTAATTTAAACGATAAGGTGTCTTGGTTAAAATGTAATAATAGGTACGATACTCTCCTTTCAAAAACACCGTACTCTTAAAATATGTAGTATTATTCATTATTTTCGTTCAATTTTGTTATCAATTTGAGTCAAGCATCGGAAATTTCAATGTAAGATTTAGTTTTTTCCTCGTAATATTATAAATTTCTCGACTTAAACGTCACAATCTCTAATGCAGACAACTATTCTTATTTGAATAAAACTATATTCTTAATTAACAATCGGTATCATTTTAATCTAAAAGTGTCAGTTTTATAATAAAATAAATTATGTTCTTGAAAGAAAGTAAAAGGTTGTCTCAGATGAAGTATATATGCTATTTTGAACTTCAAGACAATATAACGACTTCAGTGAAGAAATCCCCGCTCTTTGAATTAAAATAATACTATTTTAGCTCAATGATTTAGTTTTCATTGGTTATAACTAATATTTGTTTAACCCAAAGTTATATTTCTAAGAACACGGAGTTTTGAATTGAAGAGAATAATCGGTTTGGTTATATATGAACTAATATTAGCTTGGTTTAAATCAATTTACATTAGTTGAAGAAATCCTTTTTTTCCGTGTACAAACCACATCCTATACAAGACAACAACTCTGGTCTATAACTGGAACAAATTGCCAGAAGATGTCGTACTGACTGATAAATAATAAACGTTTCACACTCATAGCTCCCTTCTAGGATGACTTCTGTGTCGGGGATGGCATGGAACACGCACAGGGATAAGGACATCTGGCACCCAGACCCAGAACAAATATTTAAATTCATCATTATGACATCTACCCGACCGGGAATCGAACCCGGGTGCTCTGGCTTATGGGACGGATATGTTACAACTGCCAAACAGGGAGTGGATTGTAATAAACATTTTTTTTTTTTTTATTTTTTTTTTTTTTTTTAAGTAATTGAGTGACGAGACGAGTAAATCGCTCGCCTGATGTTAAACGTCACGTTTGCCCATAACAGGTCTGCGCTACCCAGAATTTTGAACTCACAGAATTCAAGACCCTGCGCGGCACAGCACTGCGCTCGTCACCCTGAGATATAAGTTGTTTAATCTCCCATTTGCCCTGTAATTTCACTGGAAACAATGCCCTTCCAACCGGAACACAGTAATGTTTGCACATTACTGCTTGGCGGTGGAATAACTGGCAAAGGTGTGGTACTTCCCCAGGCGGGGTCTGCAAAAGAGCCCTACCACTACAATTAACTAACATTAATACTAACTTAATTAACAATTAATTGACATTATTAATTGACTTAATAATTAGCTTAGTAATTAACTTAATTAATTGACATTAATTAACAATATACTAACATTCGAATTGAGTCAAATTGTGGTGTCAGGTTGTATCACATTTTATTTTCTTATTGGCGCGATCAGTTTTATAACATAAGCTTATTCCTATTTAAAATTGTTTTGATCATTCTTCCTGATTGATTAAATTGTTGTTTGTTTTGAATGTATGTCTAAGTTTTTTTTTTTTTTTTCTATTATTTAAGAAGTGTCAAAAGAACATTTCTTAATAAAATTACAATCTAGCCTCAGGCTAATAAGTAATTTAAATCTAACTTAAATTTCTAGGTAACTAATTACTAAGAATGTGTCCATTAACACTTTTCTTATTGTTTCTATTAGGGCGAAGACACAATGTTCACGTGTTCTCTACACTTTACACTTTGACTATAATCACTACTTATGACTAACACTACACTAGCTCGAACGGTTTTGTTCTCTTAAGTCTTCTAACTATATCTGTGTGATCGAGGAGCTGGATGGCCTCGACATTCACATGGTGGTGAAGTCTGTTTTCGTGAGCTTCTGCATACCTTTGTATAACTTTGTCTACAAACTCTACTTGAAGGTCCCGGTGGAGATCTATGTTTCTTACGTACCATGGTGCATTCGTTATGTCCCTCAGTACTTTATTTTGAAACCTTTGTATGATCAGTACATTGCTCTGTGCGGTACAACCCCATAGCTGGATACCATAAGTCCAGACTGGCATTAGGACTTGTTTATATATTAATAGTTTATTCTGTAGTGACAGCGAGGAGTTTCTTCCAAGTAGCCAGTACATTTGCTTATACCTAAGGTTCAGCTCATCTCTTTTCTTCTTGACGTGGGCTTTCCATCGAAGTTTGGCGTCAAGAGTCATGCCTAGATATTTGGCTGTATTCTCATAAGGTATTACTTGATTATTAATAAAAATCTGAGAATACCTGTGCTGCTTATTACTGAAGTCTATGTGGATGGATTTTGTTTCATTTAACTTAATCTTCCATTTTTTTGTCCATTCATAGACTTGGTTTACAGCCATTTGAACCTTTCCAACTGCTTCTTCATGGCTATTTCCTATGGCCATTATGGCAGTGTCGTCAGCAAAGGTAGCAATGGTGTTGTTTTCTAGCTCTGGAATGTCGCAGGTGTATAATAGGTACAGGACCGGCCCTAAAACACTTCCTTGTGGTACTCCAGCTTTTATTTCTTTCAATTCTGAGTAGGAGTCTTCTTGCCTAACTCTGAATAGTCTATTGGTAATATAAGACTCTAGTATATCCACATAATGTCTGGGGAGCATACTTCTTAGTTTAATTAACAAGCCTTTATGCCATACCTTATCAAAAGCTTGTGCTACGTCTAGAAAAACAGTAGAGCACACTTTTTTATCTTCGAGACTTTTTTCTATCATATTTGTTATTCTATGCACTTGATCGATAGTCGAATGCTTTTCTCGGAAACCGAACTGGTGTTCCGGTATAAGATTTAGTCTCTCTATAACTGGCTTTAACCTTTTGAGAAATAACTTTTCAAAAAGCTTTGACATTATTGGCAGCAGGAATATAGGTCTGTATGATGAAGTTTCATGAGGCGGTTTCCCTGGTTTTGCTATCATGATTACCTCTGCAATCTTCCATGAATCTGGTACATGCTTTAACCTTAACGCGGCGTTAATTAAGGTTGTTAATTTAACTAAAGCCTTCTTAGGGAGATTTTTGAGAATTTCTCCTGAGATTAGATCATATCCAGGTGATTTTCGTGAATTGATATTTCGTCTGATTTCATTAATCACTTCCCGTGGGGTTACTAGTTTGATTTTTTCTTCCTCTGTTATGTTGTTGTCATCATTCAAAGTTGGAGTTTCATTTGACTCGCACTCATTTGGTTGGAATATAGCTTCTAAGTGTTCTGCAAATCTTTTAGCTTTTTGCTCGTTGTTTTTTGCCCATGCCCCTGGACCAATTTTTATTGGCGGAGTGTAGGTTATGGGTCTTTTTAGATTTTTTGTAGCTTTCCATAGAGAATAGCCGGTACTGCTATCACTAGTTAGTGTCTGAAGGTATCTATTCATTGAAGCATTGTTGAAATTTTTGATCATGTTACTCAATTCTTTTGTCATATTATTGAGTTTTCTTTTATCTTCTGGACTTCTTGATTGTTGCCAAACTCTTCTCTGCCGTCGTTTTTCAGATAGAAGCCGTTTTATGTTTAAGGGGTAGACTTTTCCCTTAGTAGTTTTATTTACGTCTGGTGTATTGTTCCATGCTGCTCGCTGTATGTGCTTTATAAATTTCTCTAGTTCAACGTCTAAGTGTTCTTTTGTTTTCAGTGGAACTTTGAGGTCTATGTAGCTATCTACCTCTATTTTAAAGCTCTCCCAGTCTGTAAGTTTATTTACTAGAGTTGGAGATTTCTCTTTGTATAAAACACTCTCGCTTATTTCTAAACAAACTGGAGAGTGATCCGAGCTCATATCAAAGCTTTGTTCAGCTTGGAGATGGCTAGGACATAAGTTTTTATAAATGAAAAAATCTATTAGATCTGGAATCTTTGCAGTGTCTGATGGCCAGTAAGTTGGTTTTCCTGCTGATATTGCATCAGATTTTGTCTCTTTTATTGCAGTGAGTAGTTCTTTACCTTTAGTGTTTGTAAGTCTGGAGCCCCAATATGTATTTTTAGCATTGAAGTCTCCGCCGATTACAAATCTATCACCAAGACTTTCCAAAAGACTTTTATATTGTTCTTTTTTCAGATTATGTCGAGGTGGACAGTACACGGATGATATTTTTAAAGGAAACCTTTTTGTTTTTATTTCTATGGCAACAGCTTGTATTTCCTTTTCTTCGTATTTAATTTCCTCATGGTGTTGTAAGGTTTCTTTTACGATAACTGCACTTCCAGCTTTAGCTTTGTTGTCTGGGTGAAGAGCATGGTAAGTTTTATACCCTCTGAATTGTATAAATGATTGTTTAGTGAAGTGTGTTTCAGACACTAAACACACATCTATATTTTTTGTTTCTAGGATTAGCTGTAATTCATTTTCATGATTTGCTAATCCATTGGCGTTCAAAATCATGATTTTAAGTGTTCTATTCATAATTTTGGTTTATACTTTGTAGTATTGTTGGTACTACTTTCAATCTTTTTAAGTCGCTCGTCGAAGGATAACATAAGCTTTAATATGTCATCCAACTTTTTGTTATGGTTTTCAGATGTAGGTAGCTGAGCTGACTTTTTTAAGTTTTTTGCAGCTGCCTGGGCGTATGATACATTTTTTGTTGCAATGCTCTCTGTCACGTTCATATTTGGCTTTTCGGCTGGACCATTTGGTTTCGCTGTACCTGTACTGTGATGACGCACTACAGCGGGTTTTGTCCTATTTTTATTTCGAATTAATTGTATTTCTTTTGCTATAGCACACCCCCTGTAGTTAGCAGGGTGAGAGCCTCCACAATGAATACATTTCGGCTTATCTTCTGCTCGTTTTGAGCAGTCTTTAGAATAATGTTTTCCGGTGCACTTCACGCACCTGGGCTCTTTGGCGCAATACTTTTGTGTATGGCCATAGGCTTGGCACCTTTTGCACTGAGGTACTAGCTTGTTGGTTTTAAGAGCCTGTACATCAACTTTGAAACCCAACACTGTTTGAATTTTGAAGATTTTGTTGATGTCTTCAGAATTTTCAAACGTAAGCATGAACATATTCAGCGGTTCTTTAGTTTTCCAGCTTAATTTGCTCACGGCTTCTACAATTTTGAACCCTTTGTGTTTTAAGTCGTTCACAATTCTATCTGGCCTGCAGGTGTAATGCAATTTTTTTACAACAACTCTTATTGGCCTCTCTTGTTTGTTTTCGTAAGAGTGCCAAAGGCAGTTGTTTTGTGTTAAAGCTTTGGTTAACGCTCTGTACGTTTCATCGTTTGAAGCGTTGACTTTAACAGATTCACCACTCATCATTTTCATGGTAAAATCACTATCCTGACGATCTTTGGCTAAAAAATCGTAGAATGTTTGGTAGTTTTTTATTCCATCTACTATTATTGGAGGCGGTTGTATGGCTTTTTTAGGCTTTTCTGGAGTAGGCCCGTCCTGGGTGGGAGTCGTATTCAATTTCCTTTTTTTTCTGGATTTCGTCCGAATCCACTCAGTTTCATAGGCCAGTTCTTCCTCGTCCGTGTTATATTGCGGTTGAGATTCTGTGCGGGGGTGGGAGGTGTCCATGGCACCCGCCTCAGCTTGTTTTGGGTTAGCAAGACATTGAACTTGCTCTTGTAAAAGTTTGATCTGGCTTTTAAGATCCTCTACGAGATATAACAATTTTGCGCTGTTTGCTTGTTCGCGGAGAAGAGCATCGTGCAACAGGCGCTCGGTTTCTGTTTTAACCATGTATGTTATTGTCTTCTCAGTTTTTTCTTTTGAATCCATTATTAAAGCAGGCTTCGCCTTAACAATAACATTCGCCGTCACTGGTCAGCCTTACGCAATGATAAACTGGGTCATCGCGGTTCGGCCGCGACGACCGTTGTTGTGGTGAGTTTGCACTTTCTGCAGTTTACGCGATCGCGGAAGTCGCGGAACGCGACTATACTCAGCGGAAATTGAGCTAGTGAATGTCTAAGTAAATACAGTTTATGTAGGTTTACATATCACTTTTATCTAATACTGCACACCCCATTTTTCAATTCAATATGTATCCTCCTTTCTAAGGTTGCCTGGAAGAGATCGCTCTTGGCAATGGGGTCGCCAGATCTTGCACTGGTTCTTAAGTCTAAATATCCTTTTATTTGTGATGTCCGGTGTAAACAATAAAGAGTTTATCTATCTATCAAGATTATTCTTGGTATTGGTAGATGTGGGCGATTTGTGAAGTGTCCACAGGTGCAATGGCGGCAACTAGTGTTCGTGCGTAATCAAGTACGAGGACGTACTTATGGGTCGGATGGCCGAATGTTAGCATAGTAGTATAGCCATAGGTTACGTAAGTCGGAGGTAATGCTCTGACAATTGGCTCAAGAGCTAACACCTGCTCTTCCCTTAAGACCAAAGAGAGTTAAGCACGAGATGGGCACGAAAAATGGCCCATCCAAGACAGTAAGACGTCAGTGTCTTGAGTGTTACAAAAAAAATGTTTTTATAACTCAAAATTTTATTGTATTTTTATCCGACACATTCCTAAACCCATATCCGTAGTTATAGATTTTAAGCCTTTTGTTGGCCTTGATACTTATTATGATGTTTTTTTCAAAGTATACATAGAGGAAAGAATTATCCCTTTTTATCAGCAAAAAACGTGCCCTCGTCCGTGAACTGTTTCTTACACAAATTTAAAAATTGTTTTAAAGGTACAAGATTTGGGCAATCTGATCCACCTTGATATTTAAGGGACACAAGCGCGTGCTCCCATCGTTTAATCGGCACCACGGTTCTTATATCTTTTGAGTTATATATTTTTAGCTCGATAAAGACTTCACCCGTCAAATTCGCTGTTCGACGCAAAACGCCGTCAGCGACCCGCCGTGTTAGCACCGACTGCAGAGTCCCCGGAGCTGGTCTTCTTGTTGCGTTGTCGTCGTCGCTTTCGGAATCCAAAACCCAGCCTGCCGTTTTTCGATGAGCGGTCGTCGCTGTCTTCGACACTGATTGTTTTTGTTTTTTCGTTGATGCTTCTTTTTTCTTATACCTGAAGTTAGAACAAAATACAAAATTAGACATATTCGTAAATAAAAAAAGTAATAAGAAAAGTATGTTACAAACAAGTTTCAATTATCTCATCAAGATTAGTAAACAAGACCTTTAAAACTATGGTAAACGAAACTTACGTTTTTTTAGACGTAGACGCTTCTTCGTTATCTGGTTCAAAAAACTGCTCAGCTGTGTCCTTCTTGCTACGTTTACGGGAATAATCCGAATACTCCGAATCAGACCTGAAAAACAAGTAAGTTACACAGACACACACATAGACGAAATAAATTTTAATGTTACTAAACAAACATACGCGTAGTATCGAAATAATTTTCACTGCATTTTAGAACCGACAGCCTTTACATATATTACAAATACTTATATAGTGTGTAAGTAAGAAATTAAATATAAAAAGAAAATACACTTTAACCAAAAACAATTCTCTGTCAATATGTTATCAAATAAGTAACATAGTAACAAATTTATATCAAAGAGATATTAATATATCAAAAAATATTTATAAACTCACGAACATGATTGCAACGCAGCGGTTTCTCGTGATTGTCGAATTACGTGTCAGCGGGCGCTTTGCTTCTGGTGGGCTTCGATCTGCTGACGACCTTGTAGAGCAGTCTGAGGGCTGGTCTTGCTTTTTGGAGTCCGGACTTGGCTGGCCTTGCTTCGTACTATGATGTCTGGTGTAGTCTGATCTGAAGGCTGGATCTTGCTTCTGGAGTATGGTGACTGGAGATCTTGCTTGGAGACTGGCTTGTTGTTTCTTCCTCGGAGTTGCTGGATTACTGGGTGGTGTGTTTGACCGGAATACGGCTTAAATACAATAACTTCAGCTATTCTCAACATTTACAATGTGAAGAAAAATGATAAGTTTACCTCAGTTTGCACAAAACAGTGCGACTATAATTGAAAACCGTTTAAGCACCTCTGTTTTAATTGAAACATCAGCAATAATTATAAAATGGAAAAACAAATATATCGAGTAACAAGCATTCATTTGAAATTAAATACCTTACTCATACATTTTATTATCTATATATAAACACGTTCGGACCTGTACGAACCCGAGGTACTGTATTTTTCGGATGGATGACCGTGAGTGGCATTTACAATTGAACGCTACCGTTTGAGAGTACATCTCCTGGTTTATCAGAGTCAATTTTTGAAAATTTAGATTCCGAAGACGGAAAAAGATTTAGCAAAATAATTCCATTATTTGGACATGTAAAATTAAAATAAGTGTTTCAAAGTTCTCGGTACGGTTATAAAAACAATTACTTATCTGTTATTAAAATTTGGTATGTACTTATTAAAATCGTATCAATAAAATTTATATTTTGTGCGAGCGCAGTTGCGCGCAATAGCTAGTACACAATTAGCCGCTTTGTTTTAAGGTGTGTTTACAATACAGTTAGTCTGCAGTTATTATATGTAGGTAAATTAAATCGTGGGTTCGATTCCTCCCCAGAACAAATATGTTTTTCTGGGTGTTTCTATTTATCATAAATATCTATATATTTTTAAGTATTGGTTTTATATTAAAATAACCAAAACATGCTAATGGTTTTTACTATTTATTTGTTCGGTACCTACTTTATTTACCCAATGTACCTAATAACTAATAACATGTGCTAATAACATTTGGAGAATAGTGAAATCAGTTATTACCGGTTTGTAATCAGCTTTACAACAATGATATCAAGTTGTACAAACTTGTCAAGTATTTTTGCGGAATCGCGAAACTGATTAAGGTGTGTTTACAATACAGTTACTCGTATTGTGCAATTATTTTATTTTAGGCTGTGGGTTTGATTCCCACCAGGACATATATTTATGTAAAGAAAATGCATGTTTTTCTGTGTCGGGGTATTTCTTTGTATTTTAAAGTTGTAAAAGTACCTACTCTGGTTCCCATAGTACAAGATTTGCTTTGTTTGGAGCTAGATAGTGTTGTATAAAATATGTGCAGGACGACGCCCCTACGTACAAATAGTAATAGTTTTAGTTAAGAATGATTGTTATCAGTTGCATATTAATGTTTGTAAATTAATGAATAATGTTTTATAAGATAGTAGATAATGTTTGTAAGCTATCGAATAATGTTTTGTAAGCTATTGAATAACGTTTTGTAAGCTATTGAATAATGTTTTGTAAGCTATTTAATAATGTTTTGTAAGTTATGTTATAAGCTTTATGAATAAAACAATTGAGGACTGAGAGAAACGACGGGACTAGAGGCGATAGGTAGGAAATAGGAAATAATAGGTACACAGTACATAGATAGGAGCAATAAAGTCATAAGATAGGGAATTAGATAGGAAATAAAGAGACTTGAGCTTAGAATAATTTAGGATAATTTATTAGACAAGAAAGGAAAGCTATCGCTATCTCGCTTTAATTTTGAGTACCTCCGTTGCTTTTTTCTTGACCATCGGGAGAGCACTCATGCCGTCCCGCTCTAGGGACCTCTCGCTCAATTTTTAGAATCCCCGCTGTGATTGGCTCCCGTAAGCTGAACCAATCACAGCTCTGATAGTAAAATTTAGAAGCTCTGTTGTGGTTGGCTCCCGTAAACAGGACCAATCACGGCTCAGTAAGAAAACATATAAATATAGCGATGGTTTTCCTAACATTCATTCAGTCTACGACCGGCGCCTCAACTACTCCTCAACAAGTCCTCAAGAAGTCCTCAAGAAATCTTCAACCTGTGTTTCACTGAGCACCCCAAGAACCCTGCAGGCTTTCCAATCCAGCAAACGAATGTACGTCCGGTACATTTAATGGTCCTTCAGAAGCCGGATCAGTGAAAGACTCCAGTGTTCAGTGACTCTAGTGCCAGTGATCAGTGACAGTCTCAAGTACTAAGTGAACAAGTGCGCATCAGTGAACAAGTACTCTAGTGAACAAGTGCGCATCAGTGAACAAGTACTCTAGTGAACAAGTGCGCATCAGTGAACAAGTACTCTAGTGAACAAGTGCGCATCAGTGAACAAGTACTCTAGTGAACAAGTGCGCATCAGTGAACAAGTACTAAGTGAACAAGTGCGCGTCAGTGAACAAGTACTCTAGTGAACAAGTGCGCATCAGTGACTCGAGCGTTCATCAAGTGAACAAGTGCGCATAAGTGAAAGTGTTGGCAAATCGTAATGCCAGTTACCCGGTCTACAGGGAAGGGTCGTCTCATGTCTACGGAAACGGGCCCTTCTACGTCGTCGTCTCGTGCAACCGTTGCTACTGAAACTTCGGGCACTACGGCGACGGGAACTACAGCGACGGGAACTACAGCAACGGGAACTACAGAAACCTCGGGCCAGACCGAGTCTTCGCAACGCACACAAGCTTCGTCAACTAGTGCCGGAGCCACAGAGTCCTGCGCAACAGAAGCCACAGGCACCACGACGCGTCAAGTTACGCGATCAGGCGCAGAACTATCACAAGGTCCGTCAACTAGTGCTAGGGGTACCCAGCCCCCTATAATAGAAACAGCTATCAGTGCAACTGCGAGAACAGTCCCAATGCAAACGCCAGTGCCAACAACCAGTGCCGTACCGAGACAAGTTATGAAGCCAACTATGCCGAGACCTCATGCACCCCTAGTTACGGAATGGGGTACCCAGCCACCACCGTCAGAAGCCATGACCGGCACTACTACGAGGCAACTCAAGAGGACTACAGAGGCGTCGAGAGTGATTGAATCAACCGCTTTCCAACAGAGCGCCCCGATCTCAGCCAAACGGGACGCTCCAGCCACGCCAAGGAAAGCAATAGCCGGACAGCCTGTGCCGGGAAATAGAAAGCCTACTGGTTCGACGAAGTCAACCAAGGCGTATAAGATAGTAAAGGCTAAGGAAGAAATTGCGCGGCTCCAGGTCGAGCTAGCTACAGCCCGACTCGCCGTTCTGGAAGCCGACTCAGAAGATGACGAAGTCTCGATATACTCCAAAATGGAAGCGGACGTTCGCGTGGACGCCTGGCTTGATCAACAGGCGCCTGCAACCATGGCCGTTGAACCGCACATGCCGGAGTCGGAGTTCCTGGATGAGGGACTCCAACAGCCGAATATCGAAGAGTTCGAAGATAGACAACGCCAGATTCTTCCGATTATGCCGAGCCGACAGCAAGAAACCCGAGCCAACCTCCCTCCGGAGTTCGCTCAACTAACAGAAGCCATCACTATGGCAGTCAAGGCGTCAAGACCGAGAGTCATTGAACTTCCAATATTCAATGGCGCACATCAGGAATGGCTACATTTTAGAGCAGCATACAGCGAAACGGAGAAGATGTTCTCCAGAATTGAAAACATCAACAGACTACGAAGAAATCTTAAAGGAAAAGCCAAAGAAGCCGTCGATGGTCTGCTCATCACCAACGCAGATCCATCAGCAATCGTGAAGACCTTAGAGTCAAGATTTGGGAGACCAGACTCCATAGCGTCAATGGAAATGGACGCGCTACGAGCACTGCCGCGACTCACCGAATCACCGAGAGATATCTGCATATTTTCAAGCAAAGTGACTAATGTGGTATCAACACTTCGCGCTCTCAACTGCGCACACTATCTCTACAATCCGGAAGTCGCCAAATCTATGGTCGAGAAACTCACACCAACGCTCCGCTTCAGATACTTCGATTTCTCCGCTTCGATGTCCCGAGAAGAACCAGAGCTGCTCAAATTTGACAAGTTTTTGAAAAAAGAAGCCGAACTGTGCGGACCTTACGCACAACCTGAACCAGTGGGTTCACTGCCGCAACCCACTCAACAGAGACGCCAACAGCGAGTGAATACAGTTACAGAATCACAGTCAATAGCCAAGTGCCCCGTATGCAGAGACATAGGACACGTTACACAAGACTGTGAGAAGTTCACCAAGGTGAATGAAAGCACGAGATGGGACATCGCCAAGAACGCACACCTATGCTTCAGATGTCTCCGCTACAGAAACAAGACCCATTCTTGTAAACAGAAAACTTGCGGTATCAATGACTGCAAGTACTATCATCACAGGATGCTGCACTACACGAAAAGGGCGGAGAATACCGATGACAACAACGAGAAACAGAAAACAGAAGTCATCAACTCTGCATGGACTTCAGCGACGAGACAATCTTACCTGAAGATCATCCCAGTGACAGCATCAGGCCCTGCAGGAGCGATCGACACATACGCTCTGCTCGACGACGGGTCAACAGTTACGCTTATCGACGACAATATCGCCAACAAAATCGGTGCTACGGGACCAATCGATCCACTTCGCATTGAAGCCATCAACGACTTAAAGACTGCAGAAAGTAAGTCCAGAAGAGTCATCATCACGCTTAAAGGAGCAAACAGTCGTGAAGAGAGAATCCAAGCCAGAACAGTGAAGAATCTTCATGTTACATCACAAGGAATTCCAAGGGACCGCATCAGAGAATGCAAACATCTACGAGACATCAGCGACTACATCAGTTACGAACAAGCGAAGCCAGCCATACTCGTCGGTCAAGACAACTGGCATCTTCTACTGACATCGAGGACAAAGAAAGGAGGCAAGAACCAACCAGTGGCATCTCTCACACCGCTGGGCTGGGTTCTACACGGAAGCCTCACTCAGACTGCGAGACGCTATGCAGACTTTGTCAACCACCTCAGAGAAGATCAACCCGATGAGAGTCTGGAAGACCTGATGAAAAAGTACTTCGCGATGGACTCACTATGCATCAACCCGAGGAAACCAAAGTCCGATCCGGAGGAGCAAGCCTTACGCATCTTAGAAAAGAATACAGTCCACTCAGAAAAAGGAAGATACGAAACCGCTCTCTTATGGAAGTCCGAGGAAATCTCTCTCCCCGACAATTATGACAGCTCGTTAAGAAGATTATACGGCATAGAAAAGAAGCTCGATCGAGACCCGAACCTGAAACGAAAATACACAGAACAAATGGAAGCTTTAATCTCAAAAGGCTACGCAGAACGAGCACCGATGGCGAAAACGACAAATAGAACATGGTACCTGCCCCACTTCGGAGTAGTTAATCCAATGAAACCAGAGAAGCTGAGAGTAGTCCACGACGCAGCTGCCAAGACGAAGGGTGTGTCGCTGAACGACTTACTCTTCAAAGGACCCGACCTGCTTCAATCCCTGCCGGGAGTTGTGATGCGCTTCAGACAACACGATATCGCAGTAACGGCGGACATCAAAGAAATGTTTATGCAAGTCAAGCTGAGGGAAAGCGACAGAGATGCGCTTCGATATTTATGGCGCAACGATCGACGAGATGACCAACCTCCCGAAGAGTACCGAATGACGTCACTCATCTTCGGAGCATCAAGTTCCCCAGCCACCGCGATCTTCGTAAAAAACTTGAACGCCAGAAAACACGAAATAATGTATCCAGAAGCAGCAAAGGCCATCATAGAAAAACACTACGTAGACGACTACCTCGACAGTTTCCAGAACTTAGAAGATGCAATCCGTATCACTACACAAGTCAGAGAAATTCACGGAAAAGCCGGCTTCGAACTCAAACAGTGGAAGTCAAACTCAGCCGATCTCTTGAAAGCGATCGGAGAAACCGAAGCCTGCGAAGACATAGAGCTCTACAAAACTGAAGAAAAATCAGAACGAGTACTGGGCCTAATATGGAAAACAGAAAAGGATGAGTTCGCATTCAATCTCAACCTCGCGAGAATACCGCCAGCCCTGATCGACGGACAACGACCAACGAAACGAGAAGCCCTGAGAATCGTCATGTCACTCTTCGACCCACTCGGCTTCGCGTCACCGGTCACCATCAGAGCTAAACAGATTCTCCAAGAAGTTTGGCGCCGAGGAACGGCGTGGGATGACCCGATCGACGAAGACTTAACAGAAAACTGGAGACACTGGCTCGAGCACCTAAGAAGTCTAGCAAACGTAACGATTCCCAGACGTTACTTAAACTACAGCGAAGCTACTTCACTTCAGCTTCACATCTTCACCGACGCCAGCGAGTCAGCCTACTCCACCGTCCTGTTCTGGAGAACAGTCGCTCCGAACGGGGAAGTCAACGTGTCACTCATCCTAGCGAAAGCAAAGGTAGCGCCGTTAAAACTCACTTCAATACCGAGATTAGAATTGCAAGCCGCCGTATTGGGAACTCGTCTCGCCGAAGCTGTCATAGAAGAACACGAGAGAAAACCAGACTCGAAGACCTTCTGGACCGACAGCCGTACAGTACTCGCCTGGATCAGAACAGGGTCGCGCTCGTACAAACCGTACGTAGCGCACCGCCTCGCAGCAATAGAAGACAGCTCCACAGTCAACGAATGGCGATGGGTCCCGACGAAGTTAAACGTCGCAGACGACGCGACCAGAGACGTACCGTCAGATCTCGACAAAGACCACAGATGGTACAAAGGTCCGGAGTTCCTCTATGAACCCGAAAGCTCCTGGCCGACAGAGACGTCTCCACCAGCAACAACAGACTCAACAGGAGAAGAAAAGGTACATCACATAATAATCAGCGAGAAACCGAAGCTGTCGAAAGGTCTACCAGATGTATCCCGATTCTCAAGCTGGGACAGACTACGCTACGCTACTGCCAGAGTTCTACAATTTATTCAACTCTGCAGAACCCGCACAGAAAAGGTCCATTATAAAAGGACACTAAAGAACAAAGAAACAGATCCAGATTGGAAAAAGTACCCGAGAAAAGTTACAACGAAACATACCGAGCAGCGCACACAGAAAATAGACAAGAAATGTCTACCACTCTCCGCCGAACTTCTCATTAAAGCGGAAGAGCTTTTAATGCGCTCATCACAGGAGGAGGCCTTCCCACAAGAAATTGAAGACATCGGAAAACAGAAACCGATAAACAAGGAGAGTCGCCTGCATCAACTTAGTATCGAGTACAAAGACACCGCACTACGGTTGAGAAGTCGCATCAACGCCGCACAACAGATCCCAGAAAACGTGAAATGTCCGATGATAGTAGACGGAAATCACTCAATAGTGAAGCTCTGGATCAAAAGTATACATAGAAAAATGCATCACGTCGGCGTCGAGGCAACAGTCAACGAGTGCCGTCAACAGTATTGGGTTTTACGATTGCGCCCCATAACGCGCACAATCGTACGACAGTGCCTACACTGCAGAATGAGGAGCCAGTCACCGCCGTGCCCCAGAACAGGAGACCTACCTGCGTGCCGCCTAGCCCATCACCAGCGCCCCTTTACATATACGGGCGTGGACTACTTCGGGCCGCTAACAGTCACCGTCGGACGTACCAGACAGAAGAGGTACGTCGCCATCTTCACCTGCCTGACCACCCGCGCTGTACATCTCGAGGTGGCCGGATCACTCAGCAGCAGCTCCGCTATCATGGCACTAAGAAGAATGATGGCAAGACGAGGCTGTCCGACGGAGATTTGGTCTGACAACGGGACCAACCTGAAAGGCGCAGATAAGGAGCTTCGTCAGGCAATCGACGAAGCTACAACCGAAGAGGCGGCGAAGAAGAACATCTCCTGGCGCTACATACCTCCCGGTGCTCCCTTCATGGGCGGAGCATGGGAGAGGATGGTGAGGTCCGTGAAGACGGCCCTGACAGCGACACTACACGAGCGCCACCCTGCAGAAGAGGTGCTCGCTACGCTCCTATCCGAGGCAGAGTACACAGTCAACAGTCGACCTCTCACTCATGTATCAGTCGACGCATCAGATCCAGAAGCCCTGACTCCCAATCACTTCCTATTGGGAGGACCAGGCCGAGTTCCAACGCCGGGGAGTTTCAACGAAAAAGACACCGTCTCCAAATCCAGTTGGCGAGCCGCGCAAAGATTGGCTGACATATTCTGGCGCCGCTGGATCACCGAGTACCTTCCTGAACTCCAAAAACGGCGGGAGCCACAAGGAAAGGGACATCCACTACGAGTTGGTGATTTGGTGCAACTCACAGACACCAATCACCCACGTAACACGTGGATCAGAGGGCGAGTCGTCAATACATTTCCTGGTCCAGACAACGTCGTGCGCACCGCAGACATCCAAACGAGAAATGGCATCCTTCGCCGGGCGGTGAAGAAGCTGGTGATCCTGCCGATCCAGAGCGACATCGTCCCAGCACCGGTAGAAGGTGCGACAGAGTCACACGGCGGGAGAGATGTGCAGGACGACGCCCCTACGTACAAATAGTAATAGTTTTAGTTAAGAATGATTGTTATCAGTTGCATATTAATGTTTGTAAATTAATGAATAATGTTTTATAAGATAGTAGATAATGTTTGTAAGCTATCGAATAATGTTTTGTAAGCTATTGAATAACGTTTTGTAAGCTATTGAATAATGTTTTGTAAGCTATTTAATAATGTTTTGTAAGTTATGTTATAAGCTTTATGAATAAAACAATTGAGGACTGAGAGAAACGACGGGACTAGAGGCGATAGGTAGGAAATAGGAAATAATAGGTACACAGTACATAGATAGGAGCAATAAAGTCATAAGATAGGGAATTAGATAGGAAATAAAGAGACTTGAGCTTAGAATAATTTAGGATAATTTATTAGACAAGAAAGGAAAGCTATCGCTATCTCGCTTTAATTTTGAGTACCTCCGTTGCTTTTTTCTTGACCATCGGGAGAGCACTCATGCCGTCCCGCTCTAGGGACCTCTCGCTCAATTTTTAGAATCCCCGCTGTGATTGGCTCCCGTAAGCTGAACCAATCACAGCTCTGATAGTAAAATTTAGAAGCTCTGTTGTGGTTGGCTCCCGTAAACAGGACCAATCACGGCTCAGTAAGAAAACATATAAATATAGCGATGGTTTTCCTAACATTCATTCAGTCTACGACCGGCGCCTCAACTACTCCTCAACAAGTCCTCAAGAAGTCCTCAAGAAATCTTCAACCTGTGTTTCACTGAGCACCCCAAGAACCCTGCAGGCTTTCCAATCCAGCAAACGAATGTACGTCCGGTACAAAATAGCTGAACAAAAATTAAAGACATGACATACTTGTTCATTCATAATAGTTTTATACTAAAATAGCTCAAACACGTTAATAGTTTTTATTATTTATTTGGTACCTACTTTATTTTACTCAATATACACGAAGAGAGGACTTGAGCTAATAACATTCGGAGAATAGATAACCCAGCCAACCAGTATGTCATAGCTTTATAATAAATATCAAGTTGCTGACTTAACAGCTGCACCGACTTACGGTCACGACTCTGTTCATTTAGTTGCTAGTTGGTAGTTGGTGTGGACTTCAATTTACCATTTTCTATTTTATTATTTTGTTGTAACGGAGCTACCGCCTTTATGTGTCGTAAGTTTGGTATGAGCAAACGACAATTTTGGTATTAGCAATAGACTCCTTAAAATTTTTCCAATACGTTATTGCAAAGAAATCGTTCCATTATTGACTTTTTCTTATATATATATACACAGCATTCTAACAACTTAATTTACTATTGTATTTTATGTTGTGACAGAGCTATCGCCTTTATGTGTCGTAAGTTTGGTATGAGCAAACGACCAATTTTGGTATTAGCAATAAATAAAATTTTAAGGAATCTTCCTTAAAATTTTTCCAATACGTTATTGCAAAGAAATCGTTCCATTATTGACTTTTTCTTATATATATATACACAGCATTCTAACAACTTAATTTACTATTGTATTTTATGTTGTGACAGAGCTATCGCCTTTATGTGTCGTAAGTTTGGTATGAGCAAACGACCAATTTTGGTATTAGCAATAAATAAAATTTTAAGGAATCTTCCTTAAAATTTTTCCAATACGTTATTGCAAAGAAATCGTTCCATTATTGGGCATTCTAGAACAGGTTTTGAATTAAAATTTTTGAGCGAACGTAGTGAGCCACAAAATTTTCATTCAAAACCTGTTCCAGAATGCCCAATAATACACTACTGATACCTGTTTCATTATTTTTTGAAAATCAACCCCTAAAAGGGTTAAACACATAAAAGTGAATGTCGAGACTGACTGACAGATCAACGCACAGCCTAAACCGCTTAAGCTACAAACGTCAAATTTGGACAAAAGTTTTATATCATAAAGCGGACGCACATTAAGAAAGGAATTTGCCCAATTCAACCCCTAAGGGGGTGAAAAGAGGTGTTTAAGTTTGTATGAAAAAAATAATTTTCTTAATGCTACGATTATCAAACTTTGCGAATATACTAACGTTAAAAAAATAATTGACACCTATTTCAACATTTTTCAAAAATCAACCCTTAAGAGGGTGAAACGGAGCAATGAAGTTTGTATGAAGATTTTTTTTTAATGCTGTGGTTATGAAACTTTGCAAATATACTAAGCTAAAGAAAATATTAGACATTTATTTTTTTATTTTTTGAAAATCAACCCCTAAAGGGGTGAAACGGAGTATTGAAGTTTGTATGAAGAATTTTTTTTGATGCTGTGGTTACGAAACTTTGCAAATATACTAAGCCTAAAAAAATAAAAGACATATATTTTTTTGTTTTTTGAAAATCAACCCCTAAAGGGGTTAAACGGAGTGTTGAAGTTTGTAAAAAAAATATTTATTTCCTAATACAACGATTATTTGACTTTGCAATTCTACTAAGCTAAAAAAAATAATAGATACCTGTTTCATTATTTTTTGAAAATCAACCCCTAAAAGGGTTAAACGGGGTGAAACGGAGTATTGAAGTTTGTATGAAGAATTTTTTTTTGATGCTGTGGTTACGAAACTTTGCAAATATACTTAACTAAAAAAAATAATAGACACTTATTTTTTTGTTTTTTGAAAATCAACCCCTAAAGGTGTTAAACGGAGTGTTGAAGTTTGTATAAAAATATTTTTTTCCTAATACTACGATTATTTGACTTTGCAATTGTACTAAGCTAAAAAAAATAATAGATACCTGTTTCATTATTTTTTGAAAATCAACCCCTAAAAGGGTTAAACACATAAAAGTGAATGTCGAGACTGACTGACAGATCAACGCACAGCCTAAACCGCTTAAGCTACAAACGTCAAATTTGGACAAAAGTTTTATACTAAAAAGCGGACGCACATTAAGAAAGGGATTTATCCAATTCAACCCCTATAGGGGTAAAAAGGGGTGTTTAAGTTTGTATGAAAAAAATATTTTTCTTAATGCTACGATTCTCAAACTTTGCGAATATACTACAATTAAAAAAATAATTGACACCTATTTCATCATTTTTGAAAAATCAACCCCTAAAGGGGTGAAACGGAGTATTGAAGTTTGCATGAAGATTTTTTTTGATGCTTTGGTTACGAAACTTTGCCAATATACTAATCTTAAAGAAATAATAGACATTTGTTTTTTTAGTTTTTGAAAATCAACCCCCAATGGGGTGAAACGGGTATTAAAGTTTGTATAGAAATTATTTTTTTCTTAATGGTACGAATATTATTTAACTATGCAAATTTACTAAGCTAAAGAAAATAATAGACACCTATATTTTCGTTTTTGAAAATCAACCCCTAAAGGGCTGAAACGGAGTATTGAAGTTTGTATAAAAATATTTTTTTCCCATTGCTACGATTATTTAACTTTGCAAATGTACTAAGCTAAAAAATAATAGATACCTGTTTCATTATTTTTCGAAAATCAACCCCTGTGGGGGTGAAATGGCGTGGTAAATATAGTACGGAGAGAGAATCGTAATGACTCCCTGACAGACAAGGCACATCCCACACCGCTGGTCGTAGAAATTTAAAATATGGAGGGTGTGTTTGTCTTGACGAGGAAACGTGTACCAAGAAAGAATTTTTTGAAATTCAACCTCTAAAGGAGTGAAATAGGGTGTTAAAGTTTGTATGGGGAAGCATTGTTTTTGACGCCACGTTATTGAAACTTTACAAATATACTAAGCTTAAAAAAATAACGAACACCATTTTTCACCATTTTCACCACTTTTGGAAAATCAACCCCTGTGGGGGTGAAATGGCGTGGTAATGATTGTACGGAGAAAGAATTTGTTTTGATGCTAGCTCAATGAAACTTTACAGATGTACTAAACTTAAGGCGTGTAAACAACATCCGGAAAAAATCCAAAACCTTCGAAAAGTCACATCCTCGAGGTGGAACTGCTAATAATATCTCGAAAACGAAAAACATTTTTACCAAAGCGCTGAGACTAAAATGTCACCAAAACCTCGGACCTTTTTGGAGCCATTAAAAATAACATAGTCGCCTCAAAAACATGGCCGCCATACAAACTTTGAGGGTCTATATCTCCGAAACGGTTGAAGATAGATGGGTGTTTTACTAAATGTCATAGGAGTTAGCAAGGGCTACTTGATGGTGGTTGCGAAAATCCAAATGATTCAAAATGGCTGCCATTTTTCAAAATGATTCGAGGGGGCTGACTTATTGCATCCGGGCGTTTTTGGGGTCCCTGCTTCCATTGTATGATGCTTTTTACATGTTCTCAAAAAAGAGGGATAAATTAATTTCATCCCGGAAAAAAATTCGGTTCCCGAGGTATAGTCCACGCGGGCGAAGCCGTGGGAGGAAGCTAGTTACATTATAAAAAATGCAAGAATAAATTATACATACATTGAACAATAATGTAATTAGAATAGAAAATTGTTAGTATAAACTAACAAATTTTATCGCTGGGCGACCGTTACCATATGGTGGTACTGATTAGGCTATTTGCAGCGAGTAGATTTTTTTTTTTTTTTTTTATTGAGTAATAGGCTTGCATTTGACCGTCATCTTGCCTGATGGAAAGCAACGATACGGTCTACGATGGAGCATGCTTGCCTAGAAGAAACCGATTAACTCGCGACTTGAAGACACCTAGATTATATCTATCGGGACTAACACCCACTCAGGCAAAACGTTCCACACCCTAGCGGCTCGCACAATAAAGGTGGAATCAAAGCGTTTTGTACGAGTTTTTGGTATATCAACCATAAAACGGTGACGCTTTTTAGTGCCCTTGGTAGACCGATAGTAGAAAGGGCTAGAGGGAATTAGATCATGCAGATCAGAAGCGCACTCTCCGAAATGTATCCGGTAAAAGACCGACAGACTAGCAACTTTGCGCCGATGCTCGAGAGTTTGGAGTTTAGTCCGAACAAGGTCAACAAGTCTTTACCAATGAGCTTCTTGGCACGTTTCTCAATGGACGCCTCAAGCTGGTATTTGGCCGATCCATCCCAAAGGTGCGAGCAGTACTCCATGCACGATCGAACTTGTGCTTTATAAAGTAACAGCAACTGTTCTGGCGTAAAGTACCGCCGCACCTTCGAAAGGATACCCAGCTTTTTGGCAGCCAATTGAGCTCTGGACTCTATGTAGGAGCCAAAGTTGAGGGTTGACGTCAGAGTAACGCCCAAAAGCTCAAGACTGTCAGCCGTCGGAATGGACACATCTCGGAAAGTAGGAGCCAGTTGGAATGGGCTCTTTTTTGCGGAGAACAAACACGCCTGGGTCTTAGACGCATTAAACCTGACCAGATTGGCATCACCCCAATCTGAGACAGCCTTAAGGGACAAGTTCAAGCGCTTGACCATAGCCTCTCTCAGAAACTGGATTTGAGGACCACTGGACCGTGCGATAGAAGTGTAGCTCTCTACAACAGTGCTGTCATCTGCGTACCCAAAGATACCGGGCTTTAGCAGATCGTTAATGTGCAGCAGGAAGAGCGTCGCAGAGAGCACCGACCCCTGGGGAACACCGGCATTGATATCCATTCGATCAGACGAGTAGCCATCAATGACTACTCGAATCGATCGATTCCTCAGGAAGTCCGAAATCCACGCAACAAGACCAGCGGGCAGGCCGTATGAGGAAAGCTTGCTTATAAGGTCGTCATGCCAAACCCTGTCGAAAGCCTTCGAGATGTCAAGGGAGACAGCAAGTGCCTCCCCATGCCTCTCGATGACCTCACTCCAGATATACGTGGCGTACGCTAGAAGATCACCAGTGGACCGGTTTCGGCGAAATCCGTATTGCCGGTCACTGAGAAGGTCATTAGTTTCTAGGTACGCCAGGAGCCTGTTCTTTAGGACACGTTCCATAGTCTTGCAGAGTATGGACGTGACCGAAATAGGCCTGTAGTTGGCAGGGTCGGCACGGCTACCTTTCTTAGGCACAGGCTGCACGTTAGCAAGCTTCCACGACTTCGGCACTATACCAGTTTCAAGAGAGAGACGAAAGAGGCGTGTCAACACAGGAGACAACTCAGGCGCACATGTTTTAAGTACTATGGCTGGAATACCATCAGGGCCGCTGGCTTTGTTCACGTCAAGATTGCGTAGCGTTTTGCGAACCTCCACTTGACGAATGCGGAACTCCGACATAAACGTCGCACTGTCTGGTGGAGTTGAAGGTGTCGCGCTACCAGCATCTAGACGTGAAGACTCCGCGAATTGAGAAGCAAACAAGTTAGCCTTCTCCTCAGCGGTGTGGGCCAGCGTCCTATCAGGTTTCAGCAGTGGAGGTAGTGAGGGGCGGCAGAAGTTCGCTTCGACCGATTTAGCTAGGGACCAAAACGCTTTACTACCCGCTGGGTATGAAGCCAGTTTGTTCCCTATTCGACTAATGTGGTCAAAGCGAGCCCTCTGTAACACCTTTTTGCAGGACTTGGCAGCTGCGTTATACGCTCTTTTCAACTGGCGAATATCCTTTGCTTAGATAGTAGATGTTGCATCAGTACCACTGGGACTATGACTGATGACTGAATGACTTTGACATGGCGGGGTCATCATCATCATCATGATGATGACCCTACTGGCAGGGTACGGTCGGATTATTCTCCCAGTAACCGCTGGTCGGTCTGGTGATTACCACTGGCGAGGGACGATTGCCGTCAGGAGGTTTGGAGAATCACCAGGCATTATACTGGGAGAATACTACAAGTGTTGAGAAATATTGAGAAGTAATGAGAGTACTAACTTAATTAAGGTTATTAAGAGAAAACGGTAGAAGTGGTTTTTGGATTGTGATTTTTGGAGGTGATTTTTGTGATTTTTGGGTGGATGTTTTGTACTTCGGGACGAAGTAGGTACTGTCAGTCTGGCCGTATTAGGTTAGGAATATTTATAGTAATGTTTTGTGATCAAACCTACTGATAACTCACATAGAATCATTACGAAAATACTTAATAATAGTTTATATTAATATAAGTATCTTTAACAGTAAGTTTCATAATAAATATGATTAAAAGTATTTTAGTCAAAAGTACCACTCTGTCCGCCATTACTGCCATGACGTTAGCCATCGTTATTGGCTCGGGTTCGGTCGACAGTATTCGTGGACGGAGTGGTGGCGTGATGTTGTGAAGTGATCGATATTGATTGTATAAAAACTAACGGCTATTTAGTTAAGGGGCTTTTTTGTGTTTGGCGGCTGAACTGTGAGGACTATTAGTGAATCACTGAAAGTTAAGTACTTCTTTGTTACTCTGTTGCTTTTGTATTACGTTATTATTGTAAGAATAGTGTTATGTGTTTGGAAGATTATGATGGCGCTGAGTTTCTTGCCAGTTCTTCTTAAGCGTCTAGGGCCTTACGAACTTGGCGTAGAATCATTGTTGAGAAAGGAGTACCCTCTCGGGGCCCATAGAATAAAAGATAAATATTCTTTGTGTGTTTCCTTTTTATTTATTTAAAACCACCTTTAGATTAAAGTTAGGTAGATGTTTAAATACCCACATATTGTCAGTTAGTGACAATATGATGGTTTTACTAGTCAATCGATTAGAATCAGAGTTTAACTATTATTTAAGATTCTAACAAGGGAATAAAACAAGCCATTTTTATATGAGACGTTTAGCTAGCCCGAGCCGAAGGCGAGGGCGGATATAAAGTCGAGGATAAAATGGGTTTTATGCCCGAGTTATACACTCGACTTTTCACATCGATTGCGAGGAAATATTATAAATTAAAATAAAAAAAAACAAATAAAAAAAATTACTAAATTAATATTTATAGATATAAAAAAACAAGTAGGTACTTTATATAAAAATTGATTTACCTAACTAATTAATAAAAAAAAATCATTTTAATCTAAAAAGAAAACATTTAAATAAATAGGTAAAATTCTTCATTATTATTTAATTAAATTATTTTTTTTCATTTATATTTATTTTTTAAAATTAAAATATAAAGAAATAGGTTTAATTACTTATTTAATAAATTAATTTATTTTTACTAATTTAAATTAAAACAAAATAACATAATACACATAAATAGAATAAAAATCAGAATAAAAAAAAATACCATCTACAATTTATATCTTCTATAGGTTTTATATTTTAAAAAACACGAGGAAACTCGCACAAGGGCAAAAAAGTAATTTGAAAAGAGAACAGTGATTTGAGAGGTTGAAAAAAAGAGGTTGTATATTTTTTTGTTCTTCTTTCGTGTAAGAAGTTTCCTCGTGTTTTTTAAACGGTTTTATTTAGCTCACCCCGTTTGTTTTATTTTTCTTGGGTCAAATTTAGTAATTCAAATTTCACCCTCTTCCTGTCAACCGATTAATCTGAAATTTTGTATACACTTTGGATTTTGGTGACAATACAATTATGTTTATTTATTATCATTATAAATTCAAGATGGCCGCCGCTACAAAATGGCGGATAATTTATGTTTTATTAATCCCATCAATATGGGTATCAAATGAAAGGGCTCAACAAGCAGAATACAATATACTATAAAAAATTGAAATACAAGATGGCGGCGAAACTAAAAACTAGAAAATAAAATAAGTAAAAAAACTTTTTAAGTTAAACGGCACGTCAATTGTCTACAAATTATCGACCCCACGGTTTTATTTTAGTCTAGTCTATGCATATGTTTATAATTCCCACGACTGTATCTATTTTATAATTTTTTGGTTTTTAGTAGGTACATTTATCTTAAACATTGCAATCTATTTTTAACATAAAACCGTTTAACTTAAAAAGTTTTTTTACCTATTTTTTAAATATAAAACCCATAGAAGATTTAGATCGTAGATAGTAATTTTTTTTATTCAGAGGGGTTGAAAAAAGGTTCTTGTTGTTAAATTTGATTTTCACTTCACTTGCTCGTGAAGTCCTACTTTACGCCCTGTGTAGGCGGACTAAAGCGGCTTTTTATGCTCTTGTGCTGAAAACCAACCTCTCTGAAAAAAAAAATTACTTTTTTGGCCTTGTGCTCAAAAGTGGACTTTTACGCACAAGGGCGAAAAAGTAATTTCTTTTTAAAAAAGAAAGCAAAGAGGTTCAGTTTGTAATAAGTATTTTATGTATTCAGTTTACCTGGGTCTTTAATAATACCCATAGACCGTGATCGTGTCTTTCATAACACTAGAGTATAATTTAAGACCCAAATGCATTTTGTCGAATTTTGAATTTCGAATTCAAAACAAAAGTTAAAAAATACATACATAAAATGGCTGCTTCAGTTCAAAAATCCAGAGGGTCAAGTGGCAAGATGGATTGAACAACTGCAAGAGTTCGACTGCACAACGGAGCATCGCAGTGGAAGATCACATGGCAATGCAGATGCACTATCAAGAAGACCTTGCCCCGAAGACTGCAAACATTGTGTAAGACAAGAGGCTAAGGAAACGATACCCGTCAAGATGTTAAGAACAGACCTCAGCGATGAGTGGAAAGAAACTCTCCAGACTGCACAGCAAGAAGACGACGACATCAAGCCAATCTTCGAGTGGATCGAGTCTGGTGCGACCAAGCCGAATTGGAGTGATATTGCCAAAATGAGTGTCGCAACGAAGAGTTATTGCGCACAAGGGGTGCTGTGCCGCAAATGGAAAATTGCTCGAGGCAATCATTGTCACCTGCAAATGATTGTTCCTAGAGCCAAAGTACCTGACTGTAGGGTAGCGAACGACCTAAAGACTTTTATCTACCCGCACTCGCCCGCGCATATGTCATCGAACGACTGCCGGCGACCGGTATTGAAAGGAATTCCACTCTCGTTCTTACAACTATCATGGGCGTGTTTGTGCGACAAAAATACGAAAATAATTTAGTGCGTGGATTCAGGTGAGCTTTTTGGGAATATTTTGTGATAATTCAACAACCAACCGCAACATTTTGGTCCATCGACGCGGATATCCCGGTAACAACCAGCATTTACAATTACATCCATTATATTACACACGTGCCGTGCACACACCTTTCTATTCATAACCTACAGATTTATTTTCAAAATAATCGCCAAATATTCTTTGCCATACCACCACAAATATTTTAAAGCGTTATTTACAATTTATCGAGACTCATATTATTTAGCTATTTGCTTATTGTTGGTCATTAAGGTGCGTATTCTCAAACCGTACTTCGAAAACGAATTAATTTTGTGAATTTTGCCTACTTTCTTATTGTTAACCAGTAAGTTGCGTATTCTCAAACTATAGTTCGAAAAATAATTATTATTGTTAATAATTGAATTGAATATTTTTAGTCATCAGTCTTTGAATCATTTAGTGACTTTTCACAATGACCGAACGTACTAGAGCGAAAGAAATGGCTACATTGGACAAACCATTTTTTTTTTTTTTTTTTTTTTTGTTGACCCAGTGGAAATCCTTTATGGATACCCCTAACCCGGGGGAGCCGGGGTTATGTGGGAGTCTCCGCCCTGCGGCGGCATACCCACTAAAACCACTGGGAAGTTTACCTCATTCCCTTGTGGCCGGGGGCAGCGGGGTTCCCTTTCGGAGTCTCCGCCACCCTCAGCCAGGGTCGGCCCTTCGGCCCCGTCTTCCGTGCGTCAAGAGAGGGACGGCCCTGGTCACCCAAGGCCGCCCCCAGACGTGTGGAGCCGGTGCAAGCCAGCGGAGAGCCCCCCGACCCTCCGCCAGTGGCCCCACTACGGAGAGGGAAGGAGGCGATGATCGGGTCGCCCCCTCCTCCCTCCCCGTCGTCTGCGCCGGAGCGGATCCTGCGGGAGTCGTCCTCCCCGATCCGCCCCGCGGCCCCTTCTGCGACATTACCTCTTCGCAGAAGGAGACCATGGCCTGCCACGATCTCTCGCCGCCGAGCATGGCTTTCACCACGCCCGGCAACGAGCGATCCCCTCCTCCTTCCCTTGCACTCCCGACCGCGACCCACACGCGGCGAGGAGCACAAGGAAAACCCCCCCTGGTGGTCCGAGCCATCGCTCAGACCCCGGCTCATCCGCTGTGCCCTCTGCTTATCAGCCCTCTGCTGCCAGAGGGACACGCGGAAGGGCCCACCGTGTCGGGTTATTAGCCACCGTGCGGTAATACTGCATAAATGCATAAATGTCCCTCTGACTGCATAAAAGCTGCAGTATTACCGCACGCTGTTGCCCAGGGTGCACCACGTGGAGGTTACCCGACCTAGCACCCCACATTGGACAAACCAACGACAGACGTCGACAGCATATTGCAGCCGTTTCTGACTTCTAAAGAAATGTGTTTTTTACGCATACAGAAATTGTATGAAATGTCAAAACAGGTACTTGCCAAGCCTTACATGGCACCTGAATTTAAAGCTAGGATCCAAGATCTTAGTTCCTTGCGTAAAGAATACGATCGATGTGTGAAAGAAGTTAATTCAATTAGTAAACTACATATACATACCTAATTACGTCCCTACGTACAGTGAAATTGATGCCTTTGATGAACTTTATTATGCCATTCGTACGACTGCACACAGCCTTACGCCTGAAACTTCGTCGAATACGGAACACGGTATTAATGAAGATTGTGGTAAAACTAAACGACGAGTCAAATTACCCGAGTTGCAAATACCCAAATTTGACAGCAAACTCGAAAATTGGATAACCTTCCGCGATACGTTTTTAAGCCTAATTCACCAGAACGCATTTCTTAGCAACATTGAGAAACTTTATTATCTTATTGCATCTGTTATCAGTGGCCCGGCTCTAGTTATAGTCAAATCAATGCCCGTCACAGCTGATAATTACCCAATTGTTTGGAACGCATTACTGACGCGATTTGACAACCGGCGTGCACTCGCTGCATCGTACGTTGACAAAATGTTTACGTGCAAACCAGTTACGCAGGAGTCCACTGCTAATCTTAATAATTTTCTACAAACGTTCAAAGAAAATATTACTGCTCTGGAACAACTTAAAATACCGGATTTATCCGCCTTTTTATTATTTCAACTAGCCGTCCGTAATCTCGATCCAGTGACACGCCGTGAGTTTGAACAGACAAAGAACCCGGGTGAAATACCTACCAACAGTACAGGAATTACTCGACTTTGTAGAAAAGCAATCACGCGTCTTGGAATTGTCTACTGCATCTAAGCAGTACAATAAATCGACTGATACGACCAAAACACTTAAATCAAAGCCGACATTTGCGTCAACCGCTACGGCCAGCGGGGACAATGCCGTTGTCGAACGTCCGAAATCCAACGCTTGTCCGTGTTGTCAAAAGCCGCACGCGGTCTACCGATGTCCCATATACCATGCACTCACACCTCAGCTCCGCACTGATAAAGTCAAACAGCTTCGATTATGTGGGAATTGTTTGCGTGATACTCACACCAGCGCTGAGTGTACGTCAAAATATACTTTTTTTTTTTTTTTTTTTTATTCAATTATAGGCTTGCGTTTGACCGCCATCTCGCCTGATGTTAAGCAACGATGCGGTCTACGATGGAGCACGCTTGCCTAGAAGGAACCGATTCACTCGCGACTTGAAGACACCCAAATTAAATCTATCGGGAAACACCCACTCGGGCAAAGTATTCCACACTCTGGCAGTGCGCACAATAAAAGTGGAATCAAAGCGTTTCGTACGAGTTTTTGGTATATCTACCATAAAACGATGTCGCTTTTTTGTGCCCTTAGTGGTCCGATAATAGAATGGGCTAGGGGGAATAAGGGCATGCAGGTCTGACGCACACTCCCCGAAATGTATCCGATAGAAAACCGACAGACTACTAACCCTGCGGCGATGCTCGAGACTCTGGAGCTTAGTCCGAACAAGTGAGTCTTTGCCTATGAGCTTTTTGGCACGTTTCTCAATAGACTCCAACGCCTCAAGCTGGTATTTGGCTGATCCGTCCCAAAGGTGCGAACAGTACTCCATGCACGATCGAACTTGTGCTTTATACAGTGACAGCAACTGCTCCGGCGTAAAGTACCGCCTCACCTTCGAAAGGATACCCAGCTTTTTGGCAGCCAATTGAGCCTTGGACTCAATATAGGAGCCAAAGGACCATCTGCAAGGATCGACACCATAGCAGCTTGCACGTGACTCCGCCGGCAGCTCAAGAGAACGTGGTTACTCTTACGTGTTCTACCGAACAAACCGTCTTGTTAGGCACAGCTATCGTTCACGTTCAAGACGTTTGGGGTCAATATCATCCCATGCGAGCGTTAATTGATAGTGGTGCAATGTCAAGCTATATAACGCAAGACTGCGCTAAGATATTAGGTTTATCTCGTCGCAAGTGTAAAGCCCGTCACACACGTAGCTATAATATATATTAATATAAATATAGCGAGGCATATTACGATATATTTTCAATACAAATATTGAAGTGACCGCACACGGAGCTATAATATATATTATAGCAAGCCATACTAATTCATATTATAGCAAGGCATATTAATATATATTATAGCTACGTGTGTGACGGGCTTAACTTCAGACCTATCGGCTTAGGCGGTAACCAAGTTCAAAACTTCGGCTTGACGACCTGTAAGATAAAACCGCTTCACGGTACTTCACCGGTTCTGTCCACAGACGCTGTTATTGTTGCTAATATCGCTGGTAATCTGCCTACGATGTCTTTACCTGCCGAGATATTTGATAAATACCACCATCTTCAGCTTGCCGACCCTGCGTTTCATAAATGCGCTCCTGTGCAAATGTTAATAGCAGGTGATTTATTTCCGTATATCTACTGCGGAGATAAAATCATTTCCGAACGACCAGGTATGCCCGTGGCATTGAAATCAATCTTTGGTTATGTTATCTCTGGCCAAGTCAACTTGGATCAACTGCGCGAAGAAGTCAACGCCCCCTGCGGCATGTCTTTTTCCGGGTTTTCAAGTTCCACTGACTTGGATCAGGTGATGAACTCGTTCTGGGAAGTTGAGAACATACCGTCGGCGCCACGGTTGAAGCCTGACGATGTACTGGCTGAGAAAATGTTTGCGTGCGATCATAGTCGCGACCCAGACACAGGTAGGTTCATTGTCAAGTACCCTTTGCGGACCGACCATAGTCTAGGCGATTCTCAACAGATGGCGTTACGTAGGCTAACTAATTTAGAGACTCGACTTAATCGTGAAGTGACGTTACGGACGGTATCACGGTACATTCGTGAGAGTACATTTATTGTAATTAAAAATATTATTCCGACTTAAATCGAATTCAGAGTGATTTTATTAAGTTCTGTGTTGTGTCGGGCAGTTGTGAGAGTGTTGGTGGACAGTGGCACTTTTGGATTGTTGATTAATCTCGTATTAATTACATTACCTAACACTTACATAAATGATAAAAGTGGGTAGGATAGTCGTGCAAAGCAAATCGCACTTACAAATTTAAAATAGCGCCATCTAGCGGTATTGCTTGTCGCGTTTAGTGAACGTCGTACGCCGCGCGCAGTCGTCTTGGGTTCGGATATTAGTCACTTGGGTTCGACGCATTTAACAATAATGGCAAAGAAATGCAATGCATGCGGTCGCTTTGCAAATTCGACAGAGGGCGTTAGCGCTCTCATACACGAACGGCACGATGTCAATACACGAGCGGCACGACGCCAACGGCAGAGGCAAATGTAGCCGTCGACATCTGTCGGCGGCAGCCGTCGACACGTCGGCGGCAGCCGTCGACACGTCGGCGGCAGCCGTCGACACGTCGGCGGCAGCAGTTGACATGCTAACGGAAATGGCGGACGCGGCACGTTAAAAACACAAACAACTGCGAGCGTCGCCATTGGTCGAAGGCTGCCGCCGACGGATGTCGACGGCTACAGTTGCCTCTGCCGTTGGCGTCGTGCCGCTCGTGTAAGGGCTCTCTTACACGAGCGGCACGACGCCAACGGCAGAGGCAACGGTAGCCGTCGACCAATGGCGACGCTCGCAGTTGTTTGTGTTTGTTACGTGCCGCGTCCGCCATTTCCGTTAGCATGTCAACTGCTGCCGCCGACGTGTCGACGGCTGCCGCCGACGTGTCGACGGCTGCCGCCGACGTGTCGACGGCTGTCGCCGACGTGTCGTCGGCTGCCGCCGACGGATGTCGACGGCTACAGTTGCCTCTGCCGTTGGCGTCGTGCCGCTCGTGTATTGACATCGTGCCGTTCGTGTATGAGAGCGCTAAGAGAGCCCTTAAATGCACGAAATGCATTAATTTTTATCATAAGGCGTGTGTCAAAATCCCAATTGACGCGCAGGTCGCGCCGACATGGATATGCCCCGAGTGTAAGGTGTTGACTCCTAGAAAAGATAATGCTGAAAATCCAGTACGGGGGGAGCGGGTGGACTATGCCCCTGTTGTGTCCCCCGTGCAAGACGCTGTGACATCGGAGCTCTTGAGAGAATTTAAGCTGATGCGCCAGGAAATGCAGTCGTTTCGGAACGACTTTAATGCGATGCGAGATGGTCTCAGTGTGGTCCGTGGTGCTGTGGAGGCTTTCGGCGGGCGGCTAGATGGTATGGAGGCGCGTCTGGATGGCCTCGAGAGTAAATACGCGGAATCTCAAGCCAGGCCAGCTAATGACGTGAGTGCTCTGCTCTCGACTATTAACCAGTTGCGGTCGCAAATAAACGAGCGGGATCAAGAGTCGTTATGTAACGATGTCGAAATCAGCGGTGTCCCAGAAGAACCAGGCGAGAATGTGCAGCATTTGGTGTCCATCATTGCGGAGAAGTTGGGCGTGGCTTGCGAGGAGCGCGATCTTGTTAATGTGGAGCGGGTGGGCGCGCGCCGTGCGCCCTCTAATGGAGGACCTGCGCCGGTGGCGCGGCCGCGGCCGATTGTGGTGCGCCTCGCGCGCCGCCAACTGCGGGACGCCTTTGTCCGAGCGGCGCGTGTACGTCGCGGCGCTACTACGGCCGATATGGGTCTCAGTGCGGCTCCTACTAGGTTTTATTTGAATGAGCGCCTCTCGAAGCAAAATAAAATACTTTTCTTTATGGCGCGTGAGGAGGCCCGTGTACATCAGTGGAAGTACGCGTGGACCAGGGATGGGCGAATCTTTGTCCGTCGCGAGACTGGAAAGGCTTCTTTTCGGGTGCAGTCGGAGTACGACCTAAAAAAGTTTTTTGGGAGTGGGTCCGCGGTCACACAGGAAGCTCCTCGCTGAAAAAACGAATGCGCATATTAAATAAATTGTTATGTGTAGTAATGATTAATTACAAAAGTTGTATTTCAAATTATGTTTATAAGTACGATATTGTCTGTAAAATCTTGTCTAATATTTTCACTGGGTGTCTGTTAAGCTGTGAATTATGTATATATTTTTACAGTTATCTTAATGGCTACTAGGAATTTAAAGGTTGGTTTATACAATGCAGGTTCCCTTGGCACTAATCATGACAACATCATAGACTCGGTCAGTCGGAGTGGCGTAGATATCTTGGCGCTAAACGAGACGTGGCTCCACGCTGGAGAGGAGGGGCGCGCTCCCGCTATTCCGGGATATAGACTTAAGCACACTCCACGGCCGCGTGGGTCTCGCTCTCGTGGCGGTGGAGTAGGCTTTTATATTAAGCGGGGGGTCGCTGTGCAGACATGGCGTCATCCTGTGGATCCACTGCATACTGCTATTGAACAAATGTGGCTCACTGTGGCTATGAACGGAAGGAAACTCTTGATCGGCACAGCATATCGTCCGCGCTGGATAAGTGTCGACCTATTCTTTGATGCGATTACTGATTCTATTGGTTCTAGTCCTCGATACGACAATATAATTTTTTTAGGCGATTTTAATATTAACTATTTAAATACAATGGACAGTTTTACAATTAAATTTAATTCTTTCCTCTCTTGTTTTAACTTGGAACAAATAGTCACTGAGCCCACACATTTCACCGACACAAGCCAAACATTAATCGACGTTGTGTGTACTGATTTACGATCTATTAGAATAAGCTTAGAACTTGTAGGGACTCATATCGGGCATTGTCTTGTAGTGTGCGAATTTAATATTAAGCGTTTAAAACCGGTTCCTCGAATTATAACTTACAGGTGTATTAAAAATATTTGTGTGGATAGTTTTAACGCTGATTTACAAACTATAAGATGGGACCTTTTGTCAAATATTTCTGTTATTAATGAAATG
The DNA here is from genome assembly GCA_949125135.1 of Alcis repandata. Taxonomy (NCBI): domain Eukaryota; kingdom Metazoa; phylum Arthropoda; class Insecta; order Lepidoptera; family Geometridae; genus Alcis; species Alcis repandata. The sequence continues at coordinate 3,355,981 of OX421249.1, forward strand.
GTAACTGCTTTTAACCAGTGCGTGATGGGTATATTTGATCGTCATGCACCAATAAAGTCAATCATCATCAAAGATCGCTCCTATCCGTGGATTACAGACACAATTAAAATTATGATGAAGCTGCGTGATAGGGCTGCTACTGATTTTCACAGAACTAAGTCTGAGGCTAAGAAAACGTACTATAAGAGTTTAAAATCAACAGTTAATACAGCACTTTTTCATGAAAAATCAGCTTACTTTAAACAAAACATAAATAATAACTTGCGTAATCCTAAACTGTTGTGGAAAAATCTTAAAAATAATTTATTGCCTATTAAAAATACCGAGTTACCGTCGTCATTTAATGATCCTAATGCAATAAATGATCATTTTCTAAATATTCCTGGTAATCCTTATACTTCAATATCGCATTTAACATATTTTGAACACCACAGGTTTAGCGATGCTGTATTCCATATTGATCAAATCAGCTTGGACAGACTGATAAGAATAATTAAAAGCTTGAAGTCAAATGCTGTGGGGTGTGATGGTATTAGTCTAGACATGCTGATAATGACCTTTCCTTACACTTTAGATTTCGTTCACACGCTTATTAATACCTCAATTGCGACTCAAACGTTTTCAGATATATGGAAACAAGCAGTTGTGAGACCTTTACCTAAACTTCCTAGCCCAGTTGACTTAAAGGATCTCAGACCTATAAATATTTTGCCTTGTTTATCCAAAATTCTAGAAAAAGCTGTCTGTATGCAGTTAACAGAGTTTCTAGAAAAAGAATATATTTTACCAGAAGTACAATCGGGGTTCAGAAAGGGCCGCAGTACAACCACTGCCTTGCTTGATGTCACCGACAACATTCTTAGCGCGCAAGATAAGGGTATGTGTACAATATTAGTTTTATTGGACTTTTCGAGGGCTTTTGACTCTTTAAATATAGCTCTTCTTCTCTCCAAATTGAGTTATTACGGCTTTGATTCCGAAGCTAAGAAATGGTATGACAGCTTCCTTTCAAATCGTTCCCAGACTGTAAAGCTTGGTAGGGCTGATGGCTCTTCACTGCTGTCAGGCAAGTTGGCTGTAGATAGAGGAGTGCCTCAGGGTTCCATTTCGGGGCCTGTCCTTTTTACTTTGTTTTCAGCTGACGTTGCAAAACACATAAAAAAATGTAAATTTCATATGTATGCAGATGATATACAGGTATACATATCATGTAAACCGCAGGACATTGATACAGCCATAAACGAACTGAACGATGATCTGAAGCGAATTGAGGCATGGTCTGCCAGTAATTGTCTGTTGCTCAACCCGGCTAAAACTAAATTTTTGATTTTTGGAAATAAGCATCAGCTTGATAGTCTCAATCCAGCTACTGATGTTATGCTGATGGGCGAGGCCGTTGAGCGTGTCCACGAGGCGCGGAACCTGGGCTTATTAATGGATTGTGAACTGCGTTTCGAAAAGCATGTAGCGAACTGTGTGAAAAACTGCTTCTACAAATTAAAGCTACTATACAAAATCAGACCATTTTTGAAGGAGGAATTACGGATCCAATTAGTAGATTCATTAATTTTGTCGAAGTTAAATTATATGGATGTGGTCTTTGGTCCTCGGCTTTTAGCTAAAACTAATAGACTTGTCCAGCGAGTTCAGAATGCCTGCGCTCGTTTTTGTTTTGATATTCCGTTTAGGTCACATGTGACGCCGTTCCTAAATAAAAAACATCATTTAAAAATGATGCATCGACGCAAACTACACTTGGCGTGTCTCATGTTTGGCGTTGTTAATTACAAAACTCCGATTTACCTCTATGATAAGTTGTACTGGAAGGCCACTTGTAAGCCCTCGCGGCAATGTTCGACGCAGCTTGCGACCCAGCGGCACAGCTCGGCCGCTTTTAGAGGTAGTTTCCGCTATGCTGCGACGAAATGTTGGAACAACATTCCGCCGCCAATAAGGAACCTGCAAAGTTTACACGCTTTTAGATTTAAATTAAAAAAATACCTTTTTGCACATCAAAAGGGGGAAGAGTTTCAAAGAAATGACACCAGTGCAATTTAATATTTTAATGTTTTATTTTAATAATATTTATAATACATAGTACTTACCTCAATTTATTTAATTTTTTGGATGTAGCAGGCCAATATTTTTGTTGTTTGTGTTTGTTTTGTTATTTCATTTTTATATTGATGTTTTGTTTTTAATTTGTTATAAATCACCACTTTTAATTTTAATTTAATCATTTATTTGTTTGTTGTGTTTTCTTTTTTATTTTATTTGTACTCGTGTTTGTATAACGTCCGTTACGTCACCCGTCAGTCTCAACGGAAGACCAGCGCCGGTTGTTTACGACCGGCATTATGCTGAGCTGAGACTGGTTTTAAGGCAAAAATTGTGTTGTTTCTTTTAATTTTTTGAGTATGTTTGTTATTATTGTTTTTGTCTTAAAATAAATATTTGTCTATTGTCTATTGTCTATTGTCTAATCGCGATCCTCATTTAAAATCAGAATACAATAAATTCATGGCGGAATACGAAATGCTAGGTCACATGACATGTTTAGGTGACATGCACGATGTGGATTCCAAATATTTGATCCCACACTTCTGCATTGTCAAACCTTCAAGTACCAGCATGAAGTATAGGTGTGTCTTCGACGCTTCAAGTTGTACGTCTAATCAAAGGTCGTTCAACGACGTATGTCTCCCGGGACCGAAGTTACAGGCCGATATTAATGTCATTTTAATTAATTTTCGAATCCATGCCATATGCCTGTCTGCTGATATTTGCAAGTGTTATCGACAAACATTGATTCACAAAGACCAGCGGCCTTATCAGCACATATTGTGGCGAGACTCGACAGATCAACCTATCAAGGTCTATGAATTAAACACGATTACTTATGGTGTAGCAAGCAGTCCCTATTTAGCAATTAAGGTACTTCACACTTTAGCGGACAGCCAAGCCCACACGTACCCAATAGCTGCCAGAGTGCTCAAAGCTGGATTTTTCATGGATGATCTACTGTGGTCCGAGCCTAGCATCGAGGCAGCGCTCCAGTTGCAGAAAGAATTAAGGACCTTACTTGAAAGTGCTGGATTTGACCTACGCAAATGGTCAAGCAACGATTGTAGAGTTTTAGAGGCGGTTCCAGAGGATCACCGAGAGACACCAATCGAATTCGAAGATGACCTGGCGCTCAAGGTACTTGGACTTCAATGGCAACCCGCAAGTGACTGCTTCACATTCAAATGTGTGCCTGCTGATCAGGAAGTAACTAAGCGCACCGTGCTTTCGCTTATCGGCCGCTTGTTTGATCCACTAGGATTTGTAGCACCCTGCGTATTTTATGCCAAATGCTTCATGCAAAAATTATGGACTTTACCACAACTAGGATGGGACACACGTTTGCCTACCAATCTGGAAAGAGAATGGCAAGCCTTTATTAAGGAACTACCTCTGCTGTCTGACTTTCGGCATGAACGACATGTAACGGTACCAAATAGTACCTACTGTCGCATTTTGGGTTTCGCTGATGCATCTACTCTTGGATATGCAGCAGTGGTGTACCTCTACACCAGTAATTTCCATGGCGAAAGCAAAGTCAGCTTGCTTATCGCGAAGTCAAAGGTCGCTCCATTGAAGACTATTTCCATTCCACGTCTTGAACTGATGGCGGCTCATTTACTAGCCAAGCTAGTTAAATATGTAGTACCTATATTACAGGAGCGATCTGTCACAGTCAACGAGCAATTGCTGTTCACTGATTCATCCGTGGTGTTGGCATGGTTAAATACACCAAGCTATAAGCTCAAGACTTTTGTAGCCACACGTGTGACCAAAATACTAGAAACTGTCCCTAGCGAAAGCTTTTCGCACATCAGTGGCGAAAATAATCCCTGTGCAGACGTCCTTTCAAGAGGTGCTTCGCCATCGGCGTTGCTAGCTATGTCAGAATGGTTACAGGGTCCTAGCTGGCTATCGTGTGAACAGTGGCCAGTCCGTTCAATCAACGAATTTAAAGACGAAAATGTCCCAGAACTGAAACCTTTGAACGAGTCAAAGGTGATGGTTTCTACGAAAGAACCATCGAATATTATTTATGAACTCACTGAAAAGTACTCCAATTATTCTAAATTAGTAAATGTAGTAGCCTGGATTCAGAAATTCTTAAAAAATTGTCGCACACCTAAGCACGAGCGTTCCAAACTCTCTCTTAGCGATCTAAAACACGCACGTGAGACCATAATCAAATCAGTTCAGCAGCACCACTTTACTGAAGATATGTCTGCTATGTCCAAAGGCCTTAAGCCTCAGCAATCTTTGCTAAAACTCAACCCCTTTGTTGATGCAAATGGTTTCCTGAGGGTGGGGGTAGGCTCTCACTGGCTGACTTATCCTTTGACAAAAAACATCCAGTGTTGCTACCCAAAAAATGTAACTTCACTAATTGTCTTATCGATTATCATCATGTGCTTTACTTGCATATCGGTCCCCGAACACTGCAAAGCATACTGAGTCAGAAGTTTTGGATCGTGTCTGCACGGAATGTTATAAGACTGCGCACCAGTAAATGTATAGCATGCTTCAAGATTCGTCCGTCAGTTAGGCAGCCTCTTATGGGACAATTACCCAAGTTCCGGATACAGGACGTTCACACATTTCATACAGTAGCTATTGACATAGGAGGGCCTTATCAAACAAAAGAGTCTACTCGCAGGAATGCTCGCATATATAAGGCATATTTGATAGTTTATGTATGCTGCGCCAGTCGTGCATTATACCTGGACACTTTGACTTCACTTAGCACCGAATGCTTCTTAGCATCATTTGACCGTTTTACTGCTCGAAGGGGCCTTTGTCATACGATAATTTCTGATAATGCTACAAATTTTGTGTCAGCTGGCAAACAGTTAGCGGAAGTCTCTCAGTTTCTTCAAACTAATGCCGACGAACTATCTACTGGGCTCACAAAACGCCAAGTTGAGTGGAAGCATAACCCTCCAACTGGCAGCCATTTCGGTGGACTATACGAGGCTGCGATTCGTTCCAGCAAGGATATTTTAAAGAAAACTACAGCAAACAGAACTTTGACATTCGAAGAATTAACAACATTATTCGCACGTGTTGAAGCAGTTTTAAATTCGAGACCTCTTTGTGCCTTGTCAACCGATCCTAGTGAGTTCGAGGTTCTTACACCAGCTCACTTTCTTATTGGCCGCAATCTGTTAGAAGTCCCAGAATACGATCTAACTAGTATTCCTTCAAACAGGCTTAATCGTTGGCAAGCCGTGCAACAGATGGCTCAACAATTTTGGCGTCAGTGGCGTAAAAACTTCCTACACACACTTCAAGAACGTCAGAAGTGGTTTAGTGGTTGTCGGAATCTGAAGGTTGGAGATCTGGTACTCATACATTCTGATGCACCTCCCCTTCGGTGGCCGTTAGGAAGAGTCACTAAATTGCATACCGGACCTGACAGTGTAACACGCGTTGTAACAATACGCACTAAAACTGGTGAATTTATAAGACCCGTTGTCAAATTAAGTCCTCTCCCTATTGATGAGGACACGTCAAATTAATGATTAAGGTAACAAATATGTTCCATAAATCCTTAGTTATAAGCTATATTTACATTATTTACATACAGTCCACTCTCTCACATATATCTATTATTGTCATTATAATTAATATACTACACATATTTATATATTACACTCTGCAGGTCAACCTTTGTTGGTCCAAGTTATTGTCAACAAAAGTTGCCAACTATTTACAATACATTAGCACAACGTGACTTTGTAAATACGCAGCTCAGACATTTCCACAAACTATTGTCTCGGTTACAAACTAACCTCATTGTTATACTTACAACACTTTGCTGGATTGTAACTGGGAAATCCGGACAGACGGATTTCGGTGGGGGGAAATGTAGGGTAGCGAACGACCTAAAGACTTTTATCTACCCGCACTCGCCCGCGCATATCGCCCTATCCGTGGAAGACTGCCACACTGGCGGTTGTGGCTTTTTTCTTTTATTGCATTTTTGGAATCCTTAAATACATACGCATCTACTCACATTTTCAGAAAATCGGAAAATCCTGTATTTGATATAAAAAAACACGATTTTAAATTTTGACAAAAAGCCACGCTCCAAAATACTCCGTAGAATACAGCCACTAACGCCACTGCGTCCAAATTTATCCGGCGATAACGGCCACACTCGCCTGCGCGGCCGTGTTCGACGGTAAAAGTTGCTTGGGGAGTCGGCCGACAGGGTCGTAAGTGCATCTGCGCCTTTAATTGACGGATTTACCGGGCGTGCGGGCGCGTTTGAGTAATTAAACGTTCCAGGAAATTGGTTAATATGTCACGGAAGGGTGAATAAAATTCAAACACTCTATATTTTGTTCTTCATTCTTTATTTGTGCAATACTTTATGGCTAAAAACAATGCTACTCACAGTAGATAAAATCGAAGAAAAACTTGTTTTCTAATGCTATTAGGAACTGGGTGTACATGAACTATAATTTTTAGAATATGTACCATTACAAGTCACGCGCCAGTCAGAATCAAAGCTAAAGGACTAAACAGAAATAAACATCTTCGTATATCTACATAATAATATATATTAAAAGACAATAAATTAAATGAATAAGTCTATATTTCTTCTACCTTATAAATACTTACATAACATATAATTTTAATTAGTTTGTATCATAGAAGTGGCCTCTGCGGTGTAGGCCTCCCTTAAAACTCTCCACTTCTCTCTCTCTCTCTCTCTCTCTCGTCTTTCTCGTCTGGTCAGTATTGTTCCGTAAATAATATATGTCTCTCCATCTGTTCTTTTGCTTTCCCTGGTTTCTTTATTTATCTCTTGAAATACATTCCTTAACTATTTTTGTCCATCTGTTGCTTTCCATCCTACATAATTAGGTATGTAGCCTGCCCATTATCACAGACCACATATTTAAGTAGTGTTATCGTTTGTCTTACATCTTAACATACATCAGGTACTTTGATTTTGTTTCTTACAAGTTATATTTAATTTTAATCTGTCTGATTTTTTTTATATCCGATAAACTTTTGTCGAACTTGTCGAACTTTTTCTTCGTCCATTTTACTCAAATACCATGTTTGACAACCCATATGTTAAGCATTTCTTTATGTCTGTTCATTCTTTTCATGATTTTTCCAGGCTGATGAAATTCTTCTGTGTACCTCTTTTTGTGTACAATCATTAAAAGAAACCAAATGTCCGAGATAACATAAATGTTCACATACTCAATTTTTACACCTTCAATGACATGAGATTAGTAAGGTAACCTTTGTTTTTGTTGCATTTATTTCTAGACCAACCTTCTTGCTCTCTATTACTAGTTTGCTGACCATAGATTCCAAGTCTAATGCATTTTCAGCAAATACCACATTCAGCAAATCGTAGGTGGCTCAGGTTTTTTTCCCATTACAGACCTCTGGAAACACGCTCTATCACAGCCGAGAAGGTTTTTAATAAAATAGGGTCGCCTTGCCTATCTCATTTTTCCATTAGGGAATCCATGCTTTCCCACTCTAATCAGATTCTAGCTATGTCTTTGAAGTATATGTTGCAGATCACGTTGATGTAGGGCTGGTTGGCTGGTCAGTGCTTTGTTATTTTAGTGCTGTCCAGATCATGCTGTGGTCTACAGAATCGAATGCTTTTGTGTATAGTCTATAAAAAGCACATAAATAGCGGTTTCCCGTTTTCATTAGATTTTTTATCAATTGAAAGACTACCTGTATGTGGTTCATTGTTGAAATCATTTCGAAAACCTGTCTGCTCTCTCGGTCGGTTGGTTGTAGAGTTATTGTCAACCGGTTGAGTAAAAAATTTGAGAATATTTTATACAAGTTTGTCATTAGGCTGATTGGTTTATAGTTTCTAATATCACATTGGTCTCCTTTTTATGTACAAGTATAAATATAAACTTCGACCACTGTGCTGACGTTGTTTTATTTCAATAACTATGTTAAAGAGTTGCTGTAGTGGCTTTATCAACAGCATTCACAATGATTTTAAAATTTCGTTACCTATTTTGTCTTCGGAGGCTTTAATATCCCAGTACAAATTATCTAATATTTTCGTAGGATGTCTTTATTTCCAAAGTTGTTGTTTTATCCAAGACGGTTTTAAATTTTAAAATATTGTGTTTCAGAGGTTTTGTCAATAAGAACCCAACCTAGTTTCTTCCGTTTGTTCACTTTGTTCCAGGTGTGCGGAATAGAATAAAGTCCGAGTATTCTTCTATGGTTTTTTTGTTTATGTCTGTGGTCTTCTAGTTTCGCATATCCCTAGGATGTCCCAATTTATAGATTTTATAGAAAAACTTAGTTTGGTGATCTTACTGTCTACGATTAGAGTGCTTGCATTACGAAAAGCCTGAGTCTTTCGGTCTGGTTTTGCGGGTGCTGGCTTTCACGGTGAATAAGTGATTTGAAAGAGTCTTTCTGTTCTTCTTGGGGGCTAAGCAGTCAAGGTCTTAAGGAACCTGATACGTATGTCTTGCGTTTTATTTATTCTTTTTGGTAGTAGTTTTGTGTTTCATTCGATTGTTGCACTTCTAGTCCCTGCTTCTTCAGGAGATTCTGACATAAATCTCTTATTGAAGTTTTTAGATCCCGTCGTGCATCTTATTTGTTTGTGTGAGTCTAGTACCACTATTCGGTCATAACGAAGAGCTACTTTATACATCCACAATCAATATACATGCGTACATACACATATACCTCTTTTTTAGCTTCGTTGCAGTTGGGTAAAAAATAAATCATCTCGCGGTCAGTCGACGCTACTTTATAAACCGTTTAATTTTTGGGGATAAAATTAAGTAAACCCTCCTTTTTGAGAGTATGTCAAAAGCGTCATAATGGAATTAGGGACCCTTAAAACCCCCAGATACAATAAATGAGCCCCCTCGGACCATTTTGAATTTGTCATGTTGGATTTTCGTCGCCACCATTTACTCGTAGTAGCTCTCGCAAACCTCTATAACATTTGGTCAAATACAGCACCTTCAATAGTTTCGGAAATATAGACCCTCAAAGTTTGTTTGTTTTATTTTGTGTTGTTTGTTTTTTCAATTTCCCCAAAAAAGTTTAAGGTTTTGGAGTATTTTTAGTTTTGGCGCTTTGGTAAAAACCTCGAGAGTGTGACTTTTCGAAGATTTTGGGATTCTATTTTAAATTTAGCATCAAAACAAATTTTCTCTTCGTGCCATATTTACCACGCCATTTCACCCTCATAGGGGTTGATTTCCAGAAAATGGTGAATACGTGATCAATATTTTCTTAAGTCATATTTGTAAAATTTTTAAATTCGTGGCATCAAAAAAAATAAGCTTCTCTATATACACTTTTACACTCTATTCCACCCTTTCAGGGTTTGAATTTCAAAAAATCCTTTCTAAGTACATCTTTGCTCATCAAAACAAACACACCCTCCAAATTTAAATTTCTACGACCAGTGCGCAGTGGTTTGGCTATACGTCGTCTGTCAGTCAGTCAGTCAGGACTTGTTATTTATATTTAAAGATTCAAATATATTCTGATATAATTAATACGGGATTACTTACGTCCAATAAGTCGTTTATAACGACTAGTTTTGATCATTTTCGGTGATCTTCATCAGGAGATTACAAGTGTGACGCGCTCGAGGTCAGGTCAAAATAAAAAAAATCGCGCACAATTATAATAATAATAATATATCTAACAAACCGTTAAAAAAAATACAAACATCCGAATTGAGAACCTCCTCTTTTTTTGGGAGTCGGTTAAAAACAACATTGTTTTTCATCTCTTGTACACGAACACTAAAAATTAAACCGCAAATTCTAATATTTTGGTCGTAAGAAGGCCACCACCCAGCTTTTTACGTGGAATAAAGGCGCAATGTCTCTTAAATTAACCGCATTTCTCATTTCTTACTCGGAACAAAGCCCTCATGGCGGTTAAGCCGACGTTAACTTGAGAAAATTCCGTGGAGTAAGGTATTAAGGGACAAAACACGTATAAAAACTATCGTCAAAAATAAAATAAAAATATGATTCACTGCCTGTTGTGTCAAGGAATTGTTTAGAATACTAAAAAACATACGTTGTCTAAGAAATTTCCGAGATAATCAGAAAAAACCTCCTCCTGGAAACCTAGGGTTTTGCAACTGTGGCTGTCTTCCACGGATACGACGATATGTCATCGAACGACTGCCGGCGACCGGTATTGAAAGGAATTCCACTCTCGTTCTTACAACTATCATGGTGGCGTGTTTGTGCGACAAAAATACGAAAATAATTTAGTGCGTGGATTCAGGTGAGCTTTTTGGGAATATTTTGTGATAATTCAACAACCAACCGCAACACTGACATTCTACACCTTTACCATGAAGGATATTCAGGAGGACATTTAGGAGTAAAACGGACTCTGCTGAAGATACGAGAACGCTTTTACTGGATCAACTGCAGAGACGACGTAGAGGACTGGGTTCGGAAGTGTACCATTTGTGCAGCAGTGAAAGGCCCACATACCCGCAGCAGAGGAGCATTGAAGCTGTACAACGTCGGATCACCATGGGAACGCATAGCATTGGACGTGGCTGGACCATTTCCGATTAGCGACAGTGGCAACAAGTACTTCCTGGTCGTCATGGATTACTTCACAAAGTGGCCAGAAGTGTTCGCGATACCAAATCAAGAAGCATCAACCGTCGCAGACAAGTTGGTCAGTGAAGTCTTCTGTCGTTTCGGAGTACCCCTGGAAATTCACAGTGATCAAGGAAGAAACTTCGAGTCCCAACTATTCCAAGAGATGTGTCGAGTAATGGGTACGCACAAAACGAGAACCATGTCTTATCATCCGCAATCCGATGGAATAGTGGAGCGATTCAACCAGACTCTGGAGAGATACCTGGCCAAAGTGGTTGAGAACAAGCAGCGGGACTGGGACAAGCACGTCCAACCATTCTTGTTGTCGTACCGTAGCGCCGTTCACGAGAGCACCAACGTCACCCCTGCCTTCGCAAATTTTGGACGAGAGTTACGGTTGCCGGCAGACCTGATAACCGGTATTCCTCCAGACTCCCCACAGACCATAACGGACTACGCGAGTGACCTACGAACCAAGATGAACAACATCTATGAACACGTCAGACATTCCGGCCAGCATGCTTCTGAAAAGATGAAGACCCGGTATGACCGAAAACTGAACCATCCTGGATTTGATGAAGGATCACTGGTGTGGCTGCATAATCCTGTACGCAGTAAAGGAAAGTCCCCGAAGTTACAACCAAACTGGGATGGACCATACCGCGTGTTGACCAAGATCAACGACGTCACGTTCCGGATACAGAAGGGTCAGCGAGGAGCACCTAAGATTGTTCATGTCGATCGACTGGCGCGATATTGCTCGGGACGAGCATGTCTTAGGAGGGGGTAGTGTTACGCCGGCCTAGAACCATCTCGAATAAAACAGAAAAGTCGCCGAAACAGTCATAGTCACGTGGCGCCGGAACTTGCTAGAAAAATGCCACAGAATAAGCAAAAGTAGTCGCGGTAGAACTGGTTCGCGTCGCGCGATGCAAACAAGTTCGGGCGCCGCGCACGAAGACAATTGAACGTCGTTTATGTGATAGCATGAATTAACAAAAAAAAAAATTGCGTTCGTCGTCGCATTTAATAGTAGATTGTACAACGAGGGCTTAATACAAGCCATTTTATACGAGACGTTTAGCTAGCCCGAGCCGAAGGCGAGGGCGGATATGAAGTCGAGGATAAAATGGGTTTTATGCCCGAGTTTTACACTCGACTTTTCACATCGATTGCGAGGAAATAAATTAAAATATAATAAAAAATATATTTATAAAATTAATAAACAAATTAATTAAATACCTAATAACAAATACAAATTAAAAAAAACACTTGACCAATTAATTGAAAAAAATAATTTAAAGAAATATTTTTTTATAAAAATATTAAAAAACATAATTATTAATATTTTTGAAATTATTAAAAATATTTTTTTTTAAATTAAAAAAAATTAAAATACAAAGAAATAGATTTAACTTTATTTAACAAATTAATTTAATTTTTTTTTTCAATAAAAATAACAAAATAACATACACATAAATAGAATAGAAATAGTAGATTGACAACGAGGGCATAAAACAAGCCATTTTATACGAGACGTTTAGCTAGCCCGAGCCGAAGGCGAGGGCGGATATAGAGTCGAGGATAAAATGGGTTTTATGCCCGAGTTATACACTCTGCTTTTCACTTCAGTTGCGAGGAAATAAAACAGTAATAATTACTAAATTATGTTTAATAAAACTTGAAACTGAAGTAAGAACAATCTATCTATCTATCTATCTATCTATCTTCTATCTATATATTTAAAAGTGAAGGTCGTGACTGACTGACACATGTACGCACAGCCTAAACCGCTTAAACTACAAACGTGAAATTTGGACAAAAGTTTTATATCAAAAAGCGGACGCACACTAAGAAAGGAATTTGCCCAATTCAACCCTTAAGAGGGTGAAAAGGGGTGTTCAAGTTTGTATGAAAAAATTTTTTTTCTTAATGCTACGATTATCAAACTTTGCGAATATACTAAAGTTAAAAAAATAATTGACACCTATTTCAACATTTTTGAAAAATCAACCCCTAAAGGGGTGAAACGGAGCAATAAAGTTTGTATGAAGATTTTTTTTTAATGCTGTGGTTATGAAACTTTGCAAATATACTAAGCTTAAGAATATAATTGACACTTATTTTTTTGTTTTTTGAAAATCAACCCCTAAAGGGGTGAAACGGAGTATTGAAGTTTGTATGGAGATTTTTTTTTTGATACTGTGGCTACGAAACTTTGCAGATATACTAAACTAAAAAAAATAATTGACACATATTTTTTTGTTTTCTGAAAATCAACCCCTAAAGGGGTTAAACGGAGTGTTGAAGTTTGTATAAAATTATTTTTTTCCTAATACTTCGATTATTTAACTTTACTATTGTAATAAGCTAAAAAAAATATTAGATACCTGTTTAATTATTTTTTGAAAATCCACCCCGGAAAGGGTTAGACAGAGTGTTGAATCAACGCATCAACATTAACAGATCAACGCACAGCCTAAACCGCTTAAGCTACAAAAGCCAAATTTGGACAAAAGTTTTATACCAAAAAGCGGACGCACACTAAGAAAGGAATTTTCCCAATTCAACCCCTAAGGGGGTGAAAAGGGGTGTTTAAGTTTGTATGAAAAAAATATTTTTCTTAATGCTACGATTATCAAACTTTGCGAATATACTAACGTTAAAAAAATAATTGACACCTATTTCATAATTTTTGAAAAATCAACCCCTAATGGGGTGAAACGGAGCAATGAAGTTTGTATGAAGATTTTTTTTTAATGCTATGGTTATGAAACTTTGCAAATATACTAAGCTAAAGAAAATATTAGACACTTATTTTTTTATTTTTTGAAAATTAACCCCTAAAGGGGTGAAACGGAGTATTGAAGTTTGTATGAAGAATTTTTTTTTGATGCTGCGGTTACGAAACTTTGCAAATATACTAAGCCTAAAAAAATAATAGACACTAATTTTTTTGTTTTTTGAAAATCAACCCCTAAAGGGGTTGAACGGAGTGTTGAAGTTTGTATAACAATATTTTTTTCCTAATACTACGATTATTTGACTTTGCAATTGTACTAAGCTAAAAAATTATAGATACCTGTTTCATTATTTTTCGAAATTCAACCCCTTTAGGGGTGAAACGGAGTAGATATTTAAACTATGCATGAATTTTTTTTATGTTGGGGTTTTGAAACTTTACAAATGTACTAAGCTTAAGAAAAGCAGCATAGCGAGATTCAGCATTTTTTTAATCATCATCAATATTTGTATAATTATTTTTACAAAACAAACAAACAAAAACCGACTTCAAAAGACCGACTATTGAGTTATTCATCTATTTGTCGCGCACTTACTTAATGCAAATTTAAGACTTATATGGTTTTCTCATGGATACCATTATCAGAACTGGACAAAATGGGAAAATGAAATGGGACCAAATAGAAAGCGTCAGCTTTCTAATAAAAAAAGAATCATGAAAATCGATTCACCCAGTCAAAAGTTATGAGGTAACAAACATAAAAAAAACATACAGTCGAATTGATAACCTTCTCCTTTTTTGAAGTCGGTTAAAAAGCCAATATCGTGACAGACTGACAGATCAACGCACAGTCTAAACCGCTTAAGCTTATGCTACAAACCTTAAATTTTGACAAAAGTTTTTTATAACGAAACCCGCGTTCGTTTTGGAATCGTTAGCAAAAAAAAAAACAAAAACTCTGATTAATTAACAGCAAACAGTCAAAAACGACAAAATCGTTTGCGTGTGTACACACACGTTCGTATGTCACGACATGACACATGCTAACGATTGTGAGCAAAAGTGGCGTTTTTAACTGTTTTCGATCCCAAAACGAACAGGGTCAAAGCGGACGATTTAAACTTTGTCAAAATGATGAAAGTCGCCTATGTTTTAATCCAGGACATAAGCTATCTTTACTTCAAATTTTACTGAAATATTTACCATTTTACTGAAATACATATTTACCATCAAAAATTTACACGCGCCCTTGCAACGCGTTCACCAAGTCTAAAACGAAAAAACCCGGTACATAGGCGCAACCCGTGCCACAGCGCTCTCGACCATCCGCGCTCGCTTGCTGGCTAACCGAGGTTACCTAAGCTATGCATTGCGGGATTTTTCATCGAAGTTTGTTACACAATTCAAGTGTTATATTTTGACGACTGCTTTCTGGATGCTTGGAAATTAGAACTTTAAATAGTAGATTCTTTCGCTAACAATTTCTTGCATTTTATTTTGTTCTTGTACGTTCATTAATTATGCATAGATAAGTAACATAGATAGGTTAATTATTTATGTAAGATTATTTGTGTTTTCTTAAGTTTGTATTATAAAAAATAGTTAAGTTCTTAGTTTTGGTACATAGGTATTTAGTTAGTGAAAAGCAAATAATTAGTTTTATATTTTCTTGCAAGTAATTTTTTTGTAGGTTCAAATATTTAGTTTTAATATTATTCAAAAGTTTGTTTTATTAAAAATAGGCAAGTTCTTAGTTTAGGTGTTTAGGTAGTGAAACGCAATTTTTTTTTGTTTTATATTTTCTTGCAAGTATTTTTTTTAGGTACAAATATTTCGTTGCAAATTTATTCAAAAGTTTGTATTATTAAAAATAGGTAAGTTCTTAGTTTAGGTTCATAGGTATAGGTTTAGGTAGTGAAAGGCAAAACAAAATTGATCTATAATATTTTCTTGCAAGTATATTTTTGTAGCTAGGTAGGTACAAAGATTTGTTAATTAGTTGCAATTTTATTAAAAATAAAAATGGAAATTTTGGATATAAATGGTGAGAAGGTAGCTCACACGATTGTTTCCATTATTGGTGATGGAGCTTGCCTGTTCCGGGCGATCTCCTATCATATTTACGGAAATCAAGTCTTAGCGCGGGAGATACGCGAACAAATAGTTGAGCACGTTGTTAACAACTGGGATGAGTTTGCTATTCTGTCTTATGATAGAAATGGAGAAAACCATGCAAGTGCTGCTGAGTACTATGCAGATATGTCTCTCTTGGATACGTATGGAACTACTTGTGAATTAGCCGTTGCAGGTCAAATATTTCCATTCGTTTTTGAAGTATATAGAAATGGCAAACTGCTAGCCAAATTTGGAACTGATGGTAATCCTGAAGTAAGATTACGTTTTACACAAGATTTGGCTTCAGGACATTTTGACGTCTATTTGCCGTGTGTTCAAAATTTTTCGACGACTTCTGAAAAACGACGTGTTAGATTTACTAATGCTATAACAAAAACGCAAAACAAAAGTGCAAATAAAAAATATTTATTGAAACATCCTGAGGTGCATAGAATTGCGGTAGCAAAATATCAAAAATCAAACCCAAATGTTCATAGAGCTGCAGCAGCTAATTACCAACGAAAAAATTCTGAACAACACATAACTGCACAAGCAACATATAGGCAACAAAATCCTGGTTGCCAGAAGAAGACAAGTAATTCGTCATGGAAGAATCAAGCGCTGTCTGGTATGTCATATGATCCAAAAATTACGTATGAAACAGACAAAAGTGTAATACTCGACGCAATGAAGCAAAAATGCAAATTTTGTAATGCTCTTAAGTGGAAAGAAGAACCTCCAGGTATGTGCTGCAAAGCAGGTAAAGTGCAACTGCCATCATTTGAGTGTCCACCTGAACCATTATACAGTTTAATGATGAATCTTCATCCCGAACACGCACACTTCATGGATCGAATCAGAAAGTCAGGAGCCACAAAAGTTGTAGAAAGAGGATTCATGCCAACTTTCAAGGTACAAGGCCAGGTATACCATTTAATTGGGAGTCTCTTGCCCCCTCTTCAATCTGAGCCTCGATTCTTACAAATTTATTTTGTTGGTGAAGATGAAAGAGAAGTGCGTTTAAGATGCAGTAATTTTCCTGGCGTTAAACAAGGACTGGTCAAGCAGTTACAAACTATGCTACACAATAATAATGAGTATGTGAAAAATCTAAAAACAACGATGGACAGGATTCCAAAAGATTGCAGCAAATATGAAGTTGTCATCCACGCCGATAGAAAGCCAGCCCAAGGTCATAGTGGTCGATTTAATGCTCCATCTACAAATGAAGTAGCTCTGGTCATGGTCGGCCAGCAGTTTGAACGTCGTGATATAATTTTGCAGAGCCACAACGATAGCTTACAACGGATTAGTGAGTTGCATCGGTCTTATGATGCTTTACAATATCCGATTCTGTTTTGCCGTGGTGAAAACGGCTACTCAATTGATATACCCCAGTGTGATCCTGTCAGTAAAGCGCCTCTAAAGAAAACTGTTTCGGCATCAAGTTTTTATAGCTATCGTATAATGATAAGGCCGCAAGAAATTAATCATCTGTTATACTGCAGATCTTTGCTAAACATGTATTTGGTCGATATGTACGCTAAAATAGAAACAGAAAGATTAAACTTTATACGAGCAAATCAGGCACAACTACGAGCAGATAGCTACATACACCTTAAAGACGCAATCGGAAGACAGGACACTAATGCTGCTCAATTAGGCCAAATGGTTGTCTTGCCATCATCATTTACTGGTGGACCGAGGTATATGCATGAAAAAACTCAAGACGCAATGACATACGTTCGCCACTTCGGCCGTCCCGATCTTTTTATTACTTTTACGTGCAACCCCCGATGGGAAGACATTGCAAAAAACTTACTGCCTGATCAGAAACCCCACGATCGCCACGATTTAGTTGCTAGGGTGTTTCGTCTAAAAGTGAAGAAAATTATGGATATTTTAACAAAGGGGGAAATATTTGGACAAATGCGTTGCTATATGTACTCAGTCGAATGGCAAAAAAGGGGACTGCCGCATATCCATATCCTGCTTTGGCTAATACATCGAATCACTCCAGACGCGATTGATAAACTTATTAGTGCTGAAATCCCTGATCCTGACAAAGACCCTAAGCTTTATGAAATAGTGAAGTCAAATATGATACACGGCCCTTGTGGAACCTTTAATCATAAGTCCCCCTGCATGAAAGGTAATACATGCACTAAACGGTACCCAAAGCCTCTTCACAGCGAAACACAGACCGGAGATGATGGCTATCCACAGTACAGGAGGCGTGCTCAAAATGATGGTGGATTCACTTTGAGTATAAAAGGCAATGATTTGGACAACCGCTGGGTAGTACCCTTTAACCCAGTTCTTTTACGAAGTTTTAACGCACATATATTATAAACGTTGAGTATTGTAATTCTGTGAAATCGATTAAATATGTGTGTAAATATGTCAACAAAGGGTCAGATCAAGCTACTTTTGCTATCGAAAACGAGAAAGATGAAGTAAAGAAATATGAAAGTAGAAGATATATAAGTAGTTCGGAGGCTGTGTGGCGAATACTCGGATTCCCAATTCATGAACGTTTTCCCGCCGTATTTCACCTAGCAGTTCATTTAGAGAATGGACAGAGGGTGTATTTCAATCCTCAAAATATCACTGACAAACTAAATAATCCTCAAAAAACAACTCTCCTCTCATTTTTTGAGCTTTGTCAGGTAGATGACTTCGCTAAAACCCTGCTGTATTCCGAAGTTCCTGCTTACTACGTTTGGAACAAGGGTAAATTCGAAAGGAGGAAAAAAGGTGTTGATGTTGAAGGCTGGCCTGGTGTCAAGAGAGATCTCACTTTGGGCAGAGTGTACACGGTACACCCCAATAACGCGGAATGCTTTTATCTCCGCATGCTTCTTCATGAAATCCGGGGGCCTACTTCATTTGAAGGATTGAAAACGGTGAATGGTGTAGTGCATACAACCTTCCAATCAACGTGCAAGGCTTTGAACTTGCTGGAAGATGACCAACACTGGTGCCTGGCGCTCGAAGAAGCCGCGCTTTGTCAAGCACCTCACATGATAAGAGAGTTGTTTACAATCATGTTGGTGTTTTGCCAAGTATCCGATCCTTTAAATTTGTGGGAAAAGTTCAAAGAACACCTTTCAGATGACATTAGACGCCAGGTACAAAGACAACTAGAAGGAGATTTAGGTATAGACCAGTTTAATAAAGAGATTTCAAATAGATGTTTAGCCATGATTGAAGAATCAGTATTAGCATTAGGTGGACGCGCGCTTAGCGAGTATGGTTTGCCTCAGCCGAGCAGGCCGCAAGCCTTAGAAAATAGGGAATGGCTGAGAGAGACCAACTACAATGTGCAGGCTCTAGAGGCTACAGTTATAACCAATGAATATTCTTTGACCCCTGAACAAAAGTCAGCATATGAACATATAGTGACAAGCGTAGAGGAAAACGCGGGGGGCATTTTCTTTTTAGACGCTCCAGGAGGAACCGGTAAAACTTTTTTGATCAATTTGCTTTTGGCAAAAATAAGGAGCACTCGCAATATTGCCTTAGCTGTTGCTTCGTCTGGAATTGCCGCCACACTTCTGGAAGGAGGTCGAACGGCGCACTCTACCTTTAAATTGCCTCTCAACCTTACAATTTTAGAAACCCCAATGTGCAACATAACTGTACAAAGTCATTTCGCCGAAGTATTAAAAAATACGAAAATAATTGTTTGGGATGAAATAACAATGGCCCACAAAGGAGGCGTTGAAGCGTTAAATCGGACATTACAAGACATAAGAGGAAACAGACATTTAATGGGTGGAGTGACAGTATTGCTGGCTGGAGATTTTCGCCAAACGTTACCGGTGGTACCTAGGGGAACCCGAGCTGACGAAATAAAAGCCTGCTTAAAGAGGTCGGCTTTGTGGCCTTCGGTTAAAGTACTGAAGCTCACGAAAAATATGAGAGTCCATTTGGGAGGTGATGTATCCGCCGGCAATTTTTCTGCTTGCTTACTTAGGATAGGAAACGGCAATTATCAGGAAATAGATGACCGAATATTCATATCAGAAGAGTTTTGCACGGTAGTGGTAACGGTGGAAGAGCTTATCAACAAAATTTATCCAGGTATTGCTCAAATACAAGATAAGTCTATGGAATGGTTTTGTGAACGAGCAATTCTTACCCCAAAAAATGATCAAGCAGAGGTAATTAATGATATGTTGCTGAGGTCATTAGAAGGGGAAGAAATTACATATATATAAATCAATAGATATGGCGGTAAACAATGACGATGCAGTGAACTACCCAGTTGAGTTTTTAAATTCACTGAAACCACCTGGTCTTCCATATCATAGACTTATCTTGCGGACAGGGACGCCAATAATGCTGTTGAGAAATTTGAAGCCCCCAAAACTCTGTAACGGCACCAGGCTTCAAGTCAAAGCTCTACACAGGAACATTATTGAAGCTATGATTTTAACTGGGTGTGCTCAAGGCGAAACAGTGTTTGTGCCCCGGATACCCTTAGTACCCAATGACCTCCCATTTGAGTTCAAAAGAATTCAATTTCCTGTAAAAGTCTGCTTTGCGATGACCATTAATAAGTCGCAGGGTCAAACTCTCAAATTAGCTGGTATAGATTTAAGAGTAGATTGCTTTTCACATAGGCAATTTTACGTAGCCTGCTCGCGAGTGAGCTCACCTAAAAATTTGGTGATATTGGCACCACCTGACAAAAAAGTTAAGAATATTGTATATAAAGAAATATTATAAGAATAGAAGTAAGAAGTTGAGGATACGAAAGGAGAGTCGTGAAAGGATTAGGAGAGAGTTGGAGCGAGACAGGTAAAGAACAAGCGCAAGAAAGTTGTGAGTACGGGACGACCTCCTACGCGTACGAAGTCGCGGGCAACAGCTAGTCTATCTATATATTTAAAAGTGAAGGTCGTGACTGACTGACAGATCAACGCACAGCCTAAACCGCTTCAGCTATAAACGTCAAATTTGGACAAAAGTTTTATAACAAAAAGCGAACGCACACTAAAAAAGGAATTTGCCCAATTCAACCCCTAAGGGGGTGAAAAGGGGTGTTTAAGTTTGTATGAAAAATATTTTTCTTAATGCTACAATTATCAAACTTTGCGAATATACTAAAGTTAAATTAATAATCGACACCTATTTCATCATTTTTGAAAATTCAACCCCTAAGGGGGTGAAACGGAGCAATGAAGTTTGTCTGAAGATTTTTTTTTAATGCTGTGGTTATGAAACTTTGAAAATATACTAAGCTAAAAAAAATAATAGACACTTTTTTTTTATTTTTTGAAAATCAACCCCTAAAGGGGTGAAACGGAGTATTGAAATTTGTATGAAGAATTTTTTTTTGATGCTGTGGTTACGAAACTTTGCAAATATACTAAGCTAAAAAAATAATTGACACTGATTTTTTTTTTTTGAAAATCAACCCCTAAAGGGGTTAAACGGAGTGTTGAAGTTTGCATAAAAATATTTTTTCCTAATACAACGATTATTTGACTTTGCAATTGTACTAAGCTAAAAAAAATAATAGATACCTGTTTCATTATTTTTCGAAAATCAACCCCTAAAAGGGTTAAACAGATAAAAGTGAATGTCGAGACTGACTGACAGATCAACGCACAGCCTAAACCGCTTAAGCTACAAACGTCAAATTTGAACAACAGTTTTATACTAAAAAGCGGACGCACACTAAGAAAGAAATTTGCCCAATTCAACCCCTATAGGGGTGAAAAGGGGTGTTTAAGTTTGTATGAAAAAAATATTTTTCTTAATGCTACGAATATCAAACTTTGTGAATATACTAAAGTTAAAAAAATAATTGACACCTATTTCATCATTTTTGAAAAATCAACCCCTAAAGGGGTGAAACGGAGTATTGAAGTTTGCATGAAGATTTTTTTGATGCTTTGGTTACGAAACTTTGCCAATATGCTAATCTTAAAGAAATTATAGACACTTATTATTTTGGTTTTTGAAAATCAACCCCCAAAGGGGTGAAACGGGGTATTAAAGTTTGTGTAGAAATGTTTTTTTCTTAATGGTACGATTATTTAACTTTGCAAATTTACTAAGCTAAAGAAAATAATAGACACCTGTTTCATTATTTTTGGAAAATGAACACCTGTGGGGGTGAAATGGCGTGGTAAATATAGTACGGAGAGAGTATTGTAATGACTCACTGACAGACTAGGCACATCCTACACCGCTGGTCGTAGAAATTTAAAATATAGAGGGTGTGTTTGTCTTGACGAGTAAACGTGTACCAAGAAAGAATTTTTTGAAATTCTACCTCTAAAGGGGTGAAATAGGGTGTTAAAGTTTGTATCGGGAAGCATTGTATTGTATTGAAACTTTACAAATATACTAAGCTTAAAAAATAACGAACACCATTTTTCACCATTTTCACCACTTTTGGAATATCAACCCTGTGGGGGTGAAATGGCGTGGTAATGATAGTACGGAGAAAGAATTTGTTTTGATGCTAACTCAATGAAACTTTACAGATGTACTAAACTTAAGGCGTGTAAACAACATCCGGAAAAAATCCAAAACCTTCGAAAAGTTACATCCTCGAGGTGGAACTGCTAATTATCTCGAAAACTAAAAAAATTTTTCCAAAGCGCGGAGACTAAAAAGTCACCAAAACCTCGGACCTTTTTGGAGCCATTAAAAATAACATAGCCGCCTTAAAAACATGGCCGCCATACAAACTTTGAGGGTCTATATCTCCGAAACGGTTGAAGATGGGTGGGTGTTTGACTAAATTTAATGTCCTAGGAGTTAGCAAGGGCTACTTGATGGTGGTGGTGAAAATCCAAATGATTCAAAATGGCCGCCATTTTTCTAAATGATTCGAGGGGGCTGATTTATTGCATCCGGGGGTTTTTAGGGGTCCCTGCTTCCATTGTATGACGCTTTTTACATGCTCTCAAAAAAGGAGGCTTAAATTAATAGGCATGATGACAAATTTTGAAAAACTGGTTTTTCAGGTTCAGAAATAAATATTATATACAATGTATATCAAATTTCTGCTTAAAATGATGAATCAATATGAAATAAAATACATTTTACTTTAAATTTTTTTCATTTCCGCCAAAACGCTTCAATCTCTCATGGCGTCGCTTGTGACGTCACGTTCGACGTAAACATTGACGGCTAGTACGGCTACAGTATTAATTTTGCATTGTTTGTGTTTTAAAAGTTCTAAAATATGAGTTCGAGACCATATAGGTGTTGTGCAGTGCCTCTGTGTACTAATACAGCTATAAAAAGCCCGGACAAGTTATTTATATTCGTTCCCTATGATAAAACAATACGAAATAAGTGGCTTAAACTTGCAAGACGTGATATAAAAGGAATATTGCCTAATACTCAGCTTTATTTCTGTGGAGATCACTTTGACGTAAGTATTTACTTATATTTGTAGATTCCACATAGTTTCCAAACCATTATAAATATAACGCTGTTCAATATTTAAACTTTGAGGTTAGGTTTCACCTTTCATATTTTTTTCTATGTTTTATCACAGAATACTTAAGTTTTATTTAAATTTCAGTTACCGAATGATATGGAAAACTATATGCAGTATCACTTGATGGGATCAGTGTCACAAATACGCTTAAAAGCAGGCTGCATTCCTTCAAAATTTGCTTGTCAACCAGACAGAAGAAAAAGAACAGCTGATACAATAGAACGGCAATATATTGTCAAAAAATAGAACGGCAATATTATATTGCTGGTTGCCTTTGTAAATCCTGGTTCCATTTTTGTATTTTCACTTTCTATTTTATTCAATATATTTATGAAAACAAACCAAATTATCCACTCGCTATAGAGGGAAACTAAGAAGAGCTGTCATTGTAGTCGAACGTGACGTCATTCGCTCTGATTGGCGTTCAACATAACATGGCGGATTGTCGTATTTTGTGGTTTTATTTTATTAAAATATTAAATAATCTCACTCATAATTAGAAAATAAATACGTTTTTTGCAATCCATAATTTACATTTCATTACATAGATGCATTAATTTAGTGACTTCTGTTTACTGTCATCATCCCTATTATCGGTTCCCGAGGTAAGGTCCACGCGGGCGAAGCCGTGGGCGGAAGCTAGTGTTCAATATTCAGAGTGATCGTTTTTCCGGGCATGTTGACGGTATTACTTTGAATTTGTGACGATGTTAATGTTGACGATGTCTTCGCAGTATCGGGATTGTTATCCGATAGATTTACACTTGGTGTACTGAAATTCCTTGAAGTAGATGGACCAGGCTCATCCATCGGGGGCTAAATTAATTGCCTCTGTAATTCGGTCTGTTATCTTGCTTTTATTCTCTACAGAATCCTCTATATATCCTTCTGCGACTTGGTCCGACTTCCAGCCGCCATGTCGCTTCAACATTGTCAAATTTGCGCCTGAGTCGGCTAAGAGGGTGGCTGATGTTCTTCGGAAGCAATGGCCGGTGTAATCTTTAGCATTTTCCAAATTTAGAAAAGTTGCAATTTCTTTGGGTAATGCTGCGAATTTATGACGTCCTATAACTTGCTTTATGCATTTTCAATTTTGATAACGGATGAAAAATCTATTTGTAGTCATATTTTGGGGTCGTAAAGCTTGGTATTTTTTGACAATATTTAGATATTCTCCTTTCACGACAAATGTTCTAACCTAACCTAACACAAAAACAAATCAAGAGATTTGTTTTTGTGTTAGGCAAGTTTATTGCTTGTAATTGCAAATCCGTTTTAACGTCATCTATTGGTGATTGTGATGGTGATGGTTCTATCAGCACACATCGTCGCTGATGTCCCGATTCCTGTGGTAATCTCACTGTCACAATGGTTTTTGACCTTGGTGGAAGGACAATTCTCTTCAGGCAGTAGACCTTCCCAGATGTAGCACCTTCCATGAAGAATTCTTGTGTTCCGCACTTTTAGATTCCTTGATTCACGTCGATCTCACAATAATGTTTACGCATGAAGTCCAGACCCAGAATGCAGTCGTCGACTATATCAGCCACAATGACTTTTTGCTGGAACGTTCTTTCTCCCAACTTCAGCACTACAAACTTCTCGCCTCGGATGGATATGCGCTGACCGGTTGCTGTCAGGAGTTGAGTGGTCTTGAAGTTGCTGAGGCCCTGAAGAAAACACTTAGCGAGTTCAGAACTGACGACTGTTCGAGACGCTCCAGTATCCAAGGTCAGTTTACAAGGTGTTCCGTTGATTTCGCTTTTGATGACCAAACTGTTCCCGTCATGAGCTTGTGAGACTTGAATCCTTGGGGCCTTTTCAAAACCGGCCAGTGCCCGCCCCGTGGTCCTGGCGCTTACTCGTTTCCCTGCTGCTGTGTGGGGCCATGGTCCGCCCGTTCCTCTACGGGTTGCTCATCTCTTCTGGTCCGTGGCTTCGGACAATTTCGCCGAATATGGCCTCTCTCGTTGCAGTTGTAACACCTTGGGCCTGGTCTAGTCGAGGTAAATGATGATGTTCCTTTCACCTCCCCGCTGATCTTCGCGTACGGCTTCTTCTTCCAAGGCGTGGGCTAAAGCGTCCTTGAGCGTTTTATGGTGCCCAAGCTTCACTGCGGTCCTCACGTCGTAACTTCGAATTCCGTTAGCAAATACCTCCACTAAACGCTCGTTAATGAGTACGGGCGAAGACTGGTAAGCTTTCCGGACCATCTTCTCGGCTTCAAGGGCCCATTCCTGTATGTTTTCGTCACGACGCTGACTCCTGTCGTTCAGCTTGGCTCGGTATGCATGCTCCAGGTGTTTATCACCGTAACGATTCTCCAATGTTTCGAGCAGCTTCTCGTAGGTGACATTCTTTCCAAGGGCATCAAGCACTGTCAAGGCCTGGTCACGGAGGGCCACTGTGAGCGCAGTCATCGCTTGCTTTTCGTTCCATCCGTTCGCTCCAACGATAGCATCGAACTGAATTTGGTAAGCCGACCACGACGAAGTTCCATCAAACGGAGGAACTTTAAATCCGTGCGATATCGGTGCTGCAGCTACAGAGGTGACCACCTTGTTTTGGGTCTTCAGGACATGCAGCGATTTTCTCACGTCGGCTATCTGTGATTCTGTCTCAAAAAGCCGTGTCTCATGGTCCTTGACTTTTTCCTTCACTTCTTCAAGCTGTGTGCCAATGGTCGCCTGCAGGTTTTTCATTAGAAGAATCTGTTCTTCTTTTTGTTCCTCTTTTTGCTGACGAGCCAGCTCTTCTTGTCATCGGGTCTGTTCCTCCTGTCGTCGTGCCTGCTCCTCTTGTCGTCGTCCCTGCTCCTGAAGCATTGCCATCAAGGCAGCCATGTCGAATGCAGCAGGAGCTGCTGCTGCAGCTACAGGCGCTTCCGTTTCTTCAGCCGGGTCGGTCGGTGGTTCGCTGACGTCCTCTAGCGATCTTTCTCCGAATCGCCTTTGATCGACGTTTTCCTGTCGGCGTGCTTGCTCCTCGATGCGACGTTCCTCCTCTTGTCGGCGTTGATTCCGGGTGCGGGCCGAATTGTCAATCGGAATTAGCGGCATTTTTTTCTTTTATCCCACTTCTGACACCAAATGTTACGAGATCGGTTCGGGATAAAAGAAATCAGACGCCAATTTAACGATTCACACACTTTATTCAAACACGAACAATTACAGTACACAAAACACTTGTACTAGTCGCACTGAATACTTGCACTTCGATAACTTAAATGTGAACACTACCGCGGTTAAAGAAATACTGCCCCAGTCGGACGGATGTCCGCCTATTTAAATCAAATCTCAGCGAATCTTCTAGATTTATATCTGCGTAATACACAAAAAAACTGGTTGCCTAGAAAGTTCAGTAGTTCGAGTAAACATCTATTGTATTCCTGACAAAACATTATTGCGTCCAGAATGACCCGTATTGCTTAGAAAATAAAGATCCTTTTATTCCGCGTAGCGCCCGAACTTGTTTGCATCGCGCGACGCGAAGCAGTTCTACCGCGACTACTTTTGCTTATTCTGTGGCATTTTTCTAGCAAGTTCCGGCGCCACGCGACTATGACTGTTTCGGGGACTTTTCTGTTTTATTCGAGATGGTTCTATGCCGGCGTAACAGTAATAAAAATTACTTACATGGAGTTTCACGAGACTGGCAACAACAATGATAAGGGCAACGGCTAAGTACAATAAGGTAGCACACACGAACCCACACACACACACACACACTTGTTCCCACACGAAACTATAAAGTATGAAAATTTGGAATGGAAAATGTTGGCGCGACCGCGGAATTTTGTCTGCTCACCAATAAGATCTTTTTGTTACTGGGGTCTTGAAGCGCTTGGATGGTGGATCAATAAAAGCGCGCATGCGCCCAGCGGTAACTACGCAGCAACCCCACACGGGTATTCGAGGGGAAAACTTTCCATTGCAATGTTTATCGGCAAAAATAGTCGACCGATTTAATAATTGATGTTTGTCACTGATCTCTTTTGAGATTCCGCATTCAGGACGATCAAAGACAATGGAATAAAATCATTTATATATTTTGTATTAACTTTTACTCGCGCCTCCCTGTCAGACAAAGAAAAAACGATGCGATGATAAAATGCGACATTGTTATCCGTCATTATTGACATTGTCACTTCTCCCTCTTTTTTGGCGTTCGCTGCTTTTAATTTGGACGTCATCACAATGAGTAGAAGTGCGCGTGGCGGATTTTTAACCGACTTTCAAAAAGGAGGAGGTTCTACGAGGAACGTCCGATAAGTACTTACCATACGAAAAAACACGCTTTTTATAGAAAACCGAACTAAAAAAATAGAAAATAAAATTTTATAAATTTAAACTAAGAATAGGGTTGAAAATTTCAATAAATATAAATTAATAATAGTGTAAATAAAAAAATATGTATTGTATTTATTTAAAAAAAAGCGTGGGGTGATTAAAAAAATTACCGCTCTGAAGTTTAACGCTGAGACAAACCCTCGACACACGAGTTATCGCTTTAGCAAATTTATTTATTTTGAATAGATCTATATTAGATCACCAACTAACTTCAGGCGACATACCTACTTAACTTAGATTTCCTATTAAAAAAAAGTTATACCTATTTTTATACATTATTATTGTATATTTTAAAAACAAACAAAAATCCCCCAAAATGCACCACTTCTTCGCGTATAATTCTATATTCGGCCTAAATGTTAGCATATTATTATCTCTAACTTCCGCTCTACACGAGTTACGTGGGCAGAAAAAGCCACCCCAGCCGCCACCCACCGCCGCCCGCCGCCGCGCGCCGCCCGCTGGCGCTCGCCGCCTCCGCCGCCGGCAATCAGGTCGTGTCAATTCGACTGTTGTCATGTACAGTATCGAAACTGCAAAATCACGATTTTTTTCAACCGACATCCAAAAAGGAGGAGGAGGTTCTCAATTCGCGTGTCTACTTCAACCGCAGATATAATGGCCATTACTGAAACGGGCTGCAATGATTCAATTCACGATGCGGAAATAATACCACCAGGACTTACAATAATTCGATGTGACGTTGACCTCGATGAGGCGTTACCTCGCTCTGAGTGAAATTGTGATTTCCTATATTCTATAGATTATATTTTCCTATTTGTCAATTAGTAAATAATTAAATTAAATTAAATTAAACTAAATTAAATTAAATTAAATTAAATTAAATTAAATTAAATTAAATTAAATTAAATTAAATTAAATTAAATTAAATTAAATTAAATTAAATTAAATTAAATTAAATTAAATTAAATTAAATTAAATTAAATTAAATTAAATTAAATTAAATTAAATTAAATTAAATTAAATTAAATTAAATTAAATTAAATTAAATTAAATTAAATTAAATTAAATTAAATTAAATTAAATTAAATTAAATTAAATTAAATTAAATTAAATTAAATTAAATTAAATTAAATTAAATTAAATTAAATTAAATTAAATTAAATTAAATTAAATTAAATTAAATTAAATTAAATTAAATTAAATTAAATTAAATTAAATTAAATTAAATTAAATTAAATTAAATTAAATTAAATTAAATTAAATTAAATTAAATTAAATTAAATTAAATTAAATTAAATTAAATTAAATTAAATTAAATTAAATTAAATTAAATTAAATTAAATTAAATTAAATTAAATTAA
Source organism: Alcis repandata (assembly GCA_949125135.1). Lineage (NCBI taxonomy): Eukaryota > Metazoa > Arthropoda > Insecta > Lepidoptera > Geometridae > Alcis > Alcis repandata. Next base: position 3,384,657 of record OX421249.1, read on the forward strand.
ATTAAATTAAATTAAATTAAATTAAATTAAATTAAATTAAATTAAATTAAATTAAATTAAATTAAATTAAAATTTTCTTTTGAAAAATGAAACCATTCTATCAGTATTTTCTTATGACGTTGTCACGTTCAACTATCGTCAGTAAACCGACTTTACAGACAACCGATTTTTTATTAAACGGTTTTATTTAGCTCACGTTTCTTTTTTCTTGGGTCAAATTTAGTAATTCAAATTTCACCCTCTTCCAGTCAACCGATTAATCTGAAATTTTGTATACACTTTGGATTTTGGTGACAATACAATTATGTTTATTCATTATCATTATAAATCCAAGATGGCCGCCGCTACAAAATGGCGGATAACGTAGGTTTTATCAATCCCATCAATATGGGTATCAAATGAAAGGGCTCAACAAGCAGAATACAATATACTATAAAAAATTGAAATACAAGATGGCGGCCGCTACAAAATGGCGGATAACGTAGGTTTTATCGATCCCATCAATATGGGTATCAAATGAAAGTGCTCAACCAGTAGAATACAATTTACTATGCAAAATTGAAATCTAAGATGGCCGCCGCTACCAAATGGCTGATAACAATTTTTTATCAATCCCACCAATATGGGTATCAAATAAAAGGGCTTGACAAGAAGAATACAGTGCACTATACAACCTCGATATTTAAGATGGGCGCAGCCACCAAATGGCGTATAATAATAAGATTTAAATTTGGAAATTGAATCTGTAATTTAGGTATCTGATTAATCCAGCCTGAATCCACCACCCAAGTCAAGATTTTGTATCGTGTTGAGGACTGTGTGGCGTTAGGGTGGCTAAAAATGATACGTCGTTAGCGGTACACCACCCAAGAGGCTACATCAACGAAATCGTTTGGCCTCAATTTCGTCGAACTCAGATGTATGAAACAGATGTACCTTCCGTCCGAATTGATTTCGCAAGAGACGGAGTACATCTTATACACCCGAAAGCCATACAGTTTCCAGCTAAGTACAATTACGGGACGGCTGAAAGAAGAATGTTGCCTTTAATACTATCATGGGCTTCTACAATACATAAAATGCAGGGCAGCACTGTGGATCACGCAGTCGTATACTTAGGTGCGAAACTGTTTGAAGAAGGTCAAGCCTACGTGGCTCTTAGTAGAGTAAGATCTTTGCAGGGACTACGTATAGAGGAGTTGGACTGCAATAAACTAACGGGCAAGAAACCTTGCAATAATGAAGCACTAAATGAATTAAACAGAATGCGAAATAAAAACTAAAAACTAGAAAATAAAAATAGGTAAAAAAACTTTTTAAGTTAAACGGTTTTATGTTAAACATACATTGCAATGTTTAAGATAAATGTACTAAAAACCAAAAAATAATAAAATAGATACAGTCGTGGGAATTATAAACATATGCATAGACTAGACTAAAATAATAAAACCGTGGGGCACGTCAATTGTCTACAATCGTTGATTAAAATGTTTGTTTTGTAATGTTACACTATAATTAGGCAGTTGTTCAACCGACAACGATGGACGTGTGATAAGTAGGGCTAGAATGTGGAAACAAGCTAGCAAGCTCGATATTAAGCGAGTTTTAGGGTTTCATAGTGGTGAGCGAGTAGTACTTTTATCATATGTTTTGTCGATTAAAGACAAACTACGAGCAGTGAAACGATTCCTCGCCAGCCAGCAGTGTGAATGTCCAACGATAAACTAGTTGAAACATCTCTTTTATTTACATGGAGTGTATAACTATTGGAATTTCCATGAGCAAGAAAATAGTAAGTAATTTCCTCACCGTCTGCGGGCCAACTGCCTATTTTAACGACGAATTAAACGATTCTTCTATCGCACATTAAGTCGATAATTTGTAGACAATGGACGTGCCCCACGGTTTTATTATTTTAGTCTAGTCTATGCATATGTTTATAATTCCCACGACTGTATCTATTTTATTATTTTTTGGTTTTTAGTACATTTATCTTAAACATTGCAATGTATGTTTAACATAAAACCGTTTAACTTAAAAAGTTTTTTTACCTATTTTTTATTGTGTGTGGTTTACATACCGCCTAACAGTCACGAAAATGATTACATGTTATTATTTAGAATTTTGGAAGAATATTGCATTTTGTTTAAAGAAATGATCGTATTGGGTGATTTTAATTTGTATTCTTGTTCTTCGCATATAAATAATTATTTTGAGTAGGTACTTTTTGTCTTATGGTGGATTCACTCAGAGTAACAAAGTCGGTAATTGCAACAATAGACAGCTGGATTTAGTATTAAGCACGTTCGAGGGGGGCGATAGTGTGAGTGTGTGCGCGGCGGAGAGCCCGCTGGTGCCGGTGGACGCGTACCACCCGCCTCTCGAGGTGTCGGTGCGAGTGGCGCGGCGGCGCGCGGCCGCGAGCGGCCCGGGCGCCCGCGCCGGTGCGCCCGCCGCCGCCGGTCCATACAGCCCAGCCGTAAGTGCTAACTTTAATTTTAATAAAGCTAACTTTTTACTGCTATACGAGTCTATAGCGGCTATAGACTGGGCTCCTATGTATGATTTGGATTTGGAAAGGAGTTTAGACTTTTTTATAATCATCTTAACAGTATTATAGGTTGTTGTGTTCCGGAAAAAGGTAGAAAGTTTACTTCGAAGTACGTTTACCCCGAGTGGTATACGCCGGATATAATTAAGGATATAAAATTTGAAAGCAGTATTGCATAAGAGATATAAATCGAGTGGGGCGACTATCGATTACGAAGCGTTTGCAAAGTGTAGGTCCAGAGTAAAAAATAACTTGTCGTGGGCGGAAGAAAAATACAAGCTAAATGTTCAAAATCAACTACAAAAAGACCCGAAGTTGTTCTGGAATTACGCTAAACATAAACGAGGGAGTAGGGTGCCACACAAGATATTAAGAGACGGTGTGGTTGTCAGCGAGGAGCAATGTGCCAAAGAGTTTGCCGAGTACTTTGAATCGGTTTACAGTGCGAAACAAGCGAAGCTAGACGTAAGCGCTGCGATCGCCGAAGCTGGGGGCGCGAACGGGGCGGCGCGTGTACACCTGGATTCAATGCAATTAGAAGACGTCCGCGTCGCGCTCGAGCAGTTGAAGCCGAAGCGGTCCGCAGGCCCTGACGGTATACCACCGTATGTCTTCAAAGACTGTAGGGGGGTGTTGGCTGCACCGCTGCATCACATATACAATCTTTGTCTAAAGTTAGCCGAGTTCCCGGAGAGATGGAGAGTGACGCGAGTAGTACCGGTACCAAAGGGGACGTCGTGTACGAGGGTGGAGGAATATAGACCTGACGCGATCCTTTCTACCCCGGCTAAAATCTTGGAGTCCGCTGTACAAAAGAAAATATCGAGACAGGTTGGTTCTCAGCTTTCGGACGCTCAGCATGGTTTTCGGCCGGTAAGGAGCACTGCTAGCAATCTGCTTAGTCACATGGCCTATGTGTTGCCAGTAGTAGGCAGTGGGGGCCAAACGGACGCTGCTTACTTCGATTATAAAAAAGCGTTTGATCTAGTTGATAACGACGTATTGCTAAAGAACCTAGCCGGTTGTGGTTTCACTCCACACCTTCTAAAATTTTTTGCCAGTTATATGACGAAGAGGCAGCAGTATGTGGAATATGGGGGGTGTAAATCAGAGCCATATTATACAAAATCTGGGGTGAGCCAAGGAAGTAACCTTGGGCCTTTGGAGTTTATAATAATGATAAATTATTTACCTACAGTCGTTCGGGACTCCAAATGTTTGTTATTCGCCGACGACTTAAAACTTTGTTTAGAAATAAAAGAAGTAAGAGATTGCGAGCGTCTCCAGAGTGACATAGATAGGGTGGTAGCCTGGAGCAAGGAGAATCTATTGGAATTTAATGTCTCTAAGTGCATGACAATCTCTTTCACTCGGAAACATAACGCGATTCAACATAGCTACAACATAAATGGGGTTCCTATTGTCAGAGTCACAGAGGTAAAGGACCTGGGAGTGACTCTTAACACCGAACTCACATTTAGGGACCATATAATTAAAGTTTGTAAGTGGTCTTATAGCAATTTAGTTTCATTCTTCGAATGTCAAGCGGTTTCACAAATATTAATGCGATCATAGCTTTGTACAATGCGTTAGTAAGAAGTCAACTGGAATTTAACGGAGTCGTTTGGTCCCCACATGAAGCTAAGTATGTGCTAATGCTAGAAAAAATACAGAATACGTTCGTCCGGTACTTATATTTGAGGAAGTATGGAATAGATTCTTTTTATCCATTGATGTACCTACCCTACTCTATTTGTATTAGGCATGGTCGGATTATAACGAACTGAGGGTCAGGATGAGCTCACACTCGTTTCTTATATATTTAGGGTGCTCCGGGGCAGGATACAAAATGGCGACATAGTAGCGCAAATATGTCTGAACGTCCCGGACAGGTATGTGTGGCGGCGGCGGCGGCCGAAGCTCGTGGCCGTGCCGCGAGCTCGCACCAATCTCCTCGAGCGGGCGCCGCTGACGCGTGCACTGCGCACCCTAAACCTCATTGCGCCTGATACAGATGTTTTTAATTGTTCTCTGAGTGAATTCACAAAGATAGCACTATTTACAGTATGCTACCATTAGGATATTTAATATGGGATGAAAGATTGTTTTTAGTTAAGATTAGCTTGGTGTTTTTACTTAGATAAGTTCTATGATGTTGCTGCCCTATCGAATTGGGAATTCCCTGTAAGGATAGTGGTAAGCTTTTGTAAATAAATAAATAAATAAAATTATAGACTTCGACCACTGTGCTGACGTTGTTTTTATTTCAATAACTATGTTAAAGAGTTGCTGTAGTGGCTTTATCAACAGCATTCATAATGATTTTAAAATTTCGTCACCTATTTTGTCTTCGGAGGCTGTAATATCCTAGTACAAATTATCTAATATTTTCGTAGGATGTCTTTATTTACAGAGTTGTTGTTTTATCAAGACGGTTTTAAATTTTAAAATGTTGTGTTTCAGAGGTTTTTCAATAAGAACCCAACCTAGTTTCTTCCGTTTGTTCACTTTGTTCTAGGTGTGTGGAATAGAATAAAGTCCGAGTATTCTTTTATGTTTTTTTTTGTTTATGTCTGTGGTCTTTTAGTTTCGCATATCCCTAGGATGTCCCAATTTATACATTTTATAGAAAAACTTAGTGTGATCTTACTGTCTACGATTAAAGTGCTTGCATTAAGAAAAGCCTGAGTCTTTCGGTCTGTTTTTGCGGGTGCTGGCTTACACGGTGACCAAGTGATTTGAAAGAGTCTTTTGGTTCTTCTTGGCTAGCAGTTGCTTGGGGGCTAAGCAGTCAAGGTCTTAAGGAACCTGCTATGTATGTCTTGCGTTTTATTTATTCTTTTTGGTAGTAGTTTTGTGTTTCTTTCGATTGTCGCACTTCTAGTCCCTGCTTCTTCAGAAGATTCTGACATAAATCTCTTATTGAAGTATTTAGATCCCGTCGCGCGTCTTATTTGTTTGTGTGAGTCTAGTACCACTATTCGGTCATAACGAAGAGCTACTTTCTACATCCACAATCAATATACATACATGCGTGCATACACACATAAATACATACATATCCCTCTTTTTCAGCTTCGTTGCAGTTGGGTAAAAAATAAATCATCCCGCGGTCAGTCGACGCTACTTTATTAAAACTAGCTTCGACCGCGTGGACTACACTTTAAAAACCGTTTAATTTTTGGGGATAAAATTAAGTAAACCCTCCTTTTTGAGAGTATGTCAAAAGCGTCATAATGGAATTAGGGACCCTTAAAACCCCCAGATATAATAAATGAGCCCCCTCGGACCATTTTGAATTTGTCATCTTGGATTTTCGTCGCCACCATTTACTCGTAGTAGCTCTCGCAAACCTCTATAACATTTGGTCAAATACACCACCTTCAATAGTTTCGGAAATATAGACCCTCAAAGTTTGTTTGTTTTTTCAATTTCCCCAAAAAAATTTATGGTTTTGGAGTATCTTTAATTTTGGCGCTTTGGTAAAAACCTCGAGAGTGTGACTTTTCGAAGATTTTGGGATTCTATTATAAATTTAGCATCAAAACAAATTTTCTCTTCGTGCCATATTTACCACGCCATTTCACCCTCATAGGGGTTGATTTCCAGAAAATGGTAAATACGTGATCAATATGTTCTTAAGTCATATTTGTAAAATTTTTAAATTCGTGGCATGAAAAAAAACAAGCTTCTTCCATATACACTTTTACACTCCATTCCACCCTTTCAGGGTTTGAATTTCAAAAAATCCTTTCTAGTAGTACACCTTTGCTCATAAAAACAAATACACCCTCCAAATATAAATTTCTACGACCAGTGGTTTGGCTATACGTCGTCTGTCAGTCAGTCAGTCAGGACTTGTTATTTATATTTAAAGATTCAAAATATATTCTGATATAATTAACACGGGATTACTTACGTCAAATAAGTCGTTTATAACGACTAGTTTTGATCATATTCGGTGATCGTCATCAGGAGATTACAAGCGTGACGCGCTCGAGGTCAGGTCAAAATAAAAAAAAATCGCGCACAATTATAATAATATATCTAACAACCAACCGTTAACAAAAAAAAAATACAAACATCCGAATTGAGAACCTCCTCCTTTTTTGGGAGTCGGTTAAAAACAACATTGTTTTTTCATCTTTTGTACACGAACACTAAAAATTAAACCGCCAATTCTAATATTTTGGTCGTAAGAAGGCCACCACTCAGCTTTTACGTGGAATAAAGGCGCAATGGTCTCTTAAATTCACTTTTTACGTGGAATAAAGTCGCAATGTCTCTTAAATTCACCGCGTTTCTCATTTCTCACTCGGAACAAAGCCCTCATGGCGGTTCAGCCGACGTGAACTTGAGAAAATTCCGTGGAGTAAGGTATTAAGGGACAAAACACGTATAAAAACTATCGTCAAAAATAAAATAAAAATAAGATTCACTGCCTGTTGTGTCAAGGAATTGTTTAGAATACTAAAAAACATACGTTGTCTAAGAAATTTCCGAGATAATCAGAAAAAACCTCCTCCTGGAAACCTAGGGTTTTGCAACTGTGGCTGTCTTCCACGGATACGACGATATGGTCTTGTCCCTATTATTTTTATTTGTTGACGACATGATCAATCACAGTCGCACTTTCGCGAGACAAGATAATTTGCACGTTTCCAGGTGTTAAGAAGCCACTGCACCGAGCCGTCGATCTTTGATCTGGGTCGCGGACTTGCGGACTCTGCAAATTCCGCCGGTGCTATGCCTAGTGTAGAAACGCGGTCGCGATGCATGTTCATTCTGAACATATAATAATATCTACTAATACTAATTTCGAGGACAAAGTGCGGAGTATAATTAGTGATTAAACGAACTTACCTTTGTGAAGTTCTATCATAATTATACGTAGCACTTTGTCCGAAGAAATTAATATGTACTCCCGCCCCCCCAGGAGCAAACGCAACCCTTGAATATCATTAGAACTAAAGAAGCATGCCAATGACAAAGGTGTAATTAGGTGTGTAATATAAATATATCTCTCAGTTCGTTAGTAGCGCCCGCCGACAGAGGTCGTTTGTCACGAACACTACATTGTTTTTGAAATCGCGAGTTATTACTAAAGTTCCAAAATGTTTAAGTGTCCATCCTGTAGCACTGATTATGTTGATGGGGTTAGTTGTTCCAACTGTGCCTCGTCCTACTGCTATGATTGTGCGAATATTTCTGAGAAGAACTATAGAAAGTTGGCGTCAGCGAAAAAAGCCTCTTTACTTTGTCCTGATTGTAAGTGCATGCCTCGGGCACTTGTAGGCTCACCGCAACCTCCGTCACCCGTGCATTCCGTGCCATCCTCGTCTGCAACTCTGGATCTAGTTCTGCAGGAGCTTCGAAATGGGATCAGTGGAATTAACGTGCGGCTCGAGCAGCTGCCTACTCTGGTGCAGGAGGTCAAGGACATTAAGGACCAATTTCTTCAGTTCAAAGTCTGCATGACCACCAAAACGGCAGCCCTGGAGACGCGTGTCACCGCTCTGGAAACCAACATCGGTAACTCAGACTACCCTCAACTTCAAAACGCGCTATCGCAACTGGCCGCTGACCTCGCGTTGAAGGAGCAACGGGAACGAGTTAACAACGTCGAAATCAAAGGTGTGCCTATGAAGAAAAACGAAAACCTCACTGAACTCGTTTGTAAAATCGCCGAGTTGGTCGGCCAGTCTCTGCTACCCTCAGACTTCAACTTCATAACTAGGGCCCGCTCCTCTACCGATAATAAATCGATAATTGTCGGATTTCTGGGCAGATACACCAAGGAAAATTTCGTAGCGACTGCTAGATTGCATAAGAACCTGAGTGCGGCAAACCTGGGCTTCTCGGGAGTCCCTTCTAGAATTTTTGTGAACGACCACCTTACACGTGACAATAAGCAGCTTCTTACGAAGACCAAAAAGCTAGCTATTGATAAGAACTACAAATTCACCTGGGTCCAGAACTGCAGAATTCTAGTAAGGAAAAATGAGACGTCGCCCATCATTCACATCCAGCAGGAGGATGATCTCAATAAACTGAAGTGACTACCTATTTTAGTAATTTTAATTAGAGCTCTTGTTTTTATAAGGACTTCCCTTGCTGTGCCATATGAATCTTATACTGATCTGCCTAATTATTTAATTTTTAATATAGCACAAACTGAGCTACTGTATTGTATTGAATGTACGAAAAAACTTAATAATTACTTGCCTCAATCTTCCTATCGTATCATTTCTATAATAATATCATTTGTTTTAATTTACGTACATTCCCATCCATATAATTGCCATTTCGTACTTGCCTTTGTTCGTTTTCTATATTATATCTTAGTCGTATCGACTGAACATTTTTACGTGTATTGTTGTTCCCAACTGGTTTTAGAGCATGATGATTTATACATTTACCCACTCTTATGTAAAATGCACTTAATTATGTCATTGCGCCGTAGTGTACCGACTTTTTACAGAAAAATATTGTTGCCGCCTTCTTGTAATTTGCCTAAAAATATAGTATACCCACATTTACAATTGCATTCTAAAGTCTCGGTAATTTCTGCTGCCAATTATTCTTTCGTGCCGCCACTACGCATTGAAATCAAACATAAACACGGTCTCGATCCCGGCTACCGCCTTAAATTGTGTGAACTTTTAATTTTAATAACTCTGACCGCTTCACCCAATTTATCATGTCGGAGCCATATACTCGGTCTGCACGTCTGCATTATTTTTATTATTATCTGCAGCACTGTGTTTTAAATCACAAAAATTGCTATGCAATATTTTGTTCGCAAACATCTAACATAATAATTAGTACACTCCTCTATCACTTAAATATTGACGCACTTTCTGGCCGAGTTGCGATTCGGCCGGTTTGTGGTTATGGTGTTTGAGGTTTATTATCAAAATGTTAGAGGTTTGCGAACAAAAGTACATGATTTAAAGCACAGTGTTTTTCTAAACCGATTCGACGTTATCGTGTTGACCGAGACGTGGCTCTGGGACGGTATTAGGAGCGAGGAACTTTTTAGTGACGCGTATACGGTGTGGCGGCGCGATCGAGACTACGGCGTAGAGTTGTTGCAATAGTGATAGCCTATCGATAGTATCGTAATACTATCGTGGCCTTGAAAATCATTCATACTATCGATAGTGCTATCGAAACTATCGACTTTTGACAATAATATCGATAATATCGATAGTATCGATTGTTAAAAACAAATAATACTATTGCCTAATATCAATAGTATCGATACTATCGATAGTATTAGTAAAAATACTATAGATACTATCGATACTATCGATACTATCGATAGCATACGTTTCGATAGTATCGATAGTATCGATAGTATCGATAGTATCGATAGTTGTGCCCTATCGATAGCTTAATGTTTTACGATAGTATTGGTAGCTCAGAAGACTTAATATAGCTGGCTTTACACCGTACATATTTCACATCAGTCAAAATATTTTTCGTTCGTATTTCATAATTGCAATATTTATGTTTCTAAAATATATTGACAAAATTTAACCCCTTGACAGGGAAGCGCCATTTTGCATAGTCTCTAAGGTGGCGAGGGGGGGGGGAGCGCGCAAAAAAAATTTTTGCACGACGTCGCCGCGTGTCACTAAAATCAATATTTCTACATGGTTTTGGATGAAACTACCTATGAAGCTTATAGCATTGGAATCGTCCTGAATGCAGCTATCAGATTCTAAAACATTTAATGCAATTTTGTAGCCATATGTATTGTCAGTCTATGCTTAAAAGTAGAGAGAGCGAATTTTTGCCCATTCCTCATACATAAGTCTGAAAATAAAAAAAAATGAAGCTATTTTTAAGAACATTATTGCTTTATTTACATGATTATACCCCAATATACATTATTCAAACGAATCGTCGCACCTTTCAATACATTTTTTTCACACAACAAGCTTTCAAAACCATACCTCATAAAACGCAACCCGAGCGTCAAACAAAAAATAGGGCAATGTTTATGATTGAATTCTGAGAAAAGTATGAGTCAAATGCTTTGTGTTTTACATTTGTTTACAAGTTCGGTTCAAATACTTATCCCACACAAAGGTTCAGCTATGACAAGTGTTTAGGTTATCGTAACACGAGCCACTTCAAAACAGCCGATTCGAGTCAAGTCGTTGACCTTGGCTACAAAACGGTAACGGCTTTTTTAAAGTTATCTTTATTTGGTTGAATAATGACGAAAGTTAACTAATTGAACACTTGATATGCATTAAATAATGTTTTTTATAGATGCTAATATTGTAAATTTGCTCAATTTAGTGAAAATTTCTTGAAATATAAGTCCAAACGTGAAGCAATAGCTGGCCAGTCGGGTCATTGACCTGGCGCGCAAAACACTGACGGCTTTTATAAAGTTACCTTTATTTTGTTGATTAATGACGAAAGTTACTAATTGAACACTTGATATACATTAAATAATGTATTCTATAGATGCTAATATTGTAAATTTGCTCAATTTAGTGGAAATTTCTTGAAAAATAAGTCCAAACATGACGGCAGCCGGCAAGCGGGCTGGGTCATTTTGGATGAATTATGACATTTCTACAAAAATATCGACCAAATAAACAAAATATCAGTCTAGTGCTGTTAATAACTTACCTGTCCATGTCGTATGATGTCCAAAATAGCCTAGAAACACTAAAACACTAAGATTAAACACTTTAAAATTGCTTCTGTACACACACCCACTCACTCGCGCGAACGGATCACAACTGGCGCCAAATTTCGATAAAAGTTTGTTTGGGAGATACTTGGAACACTACCTAGAGCATTCCTTGTCTTTGAACGAACAATCACAGATAATACAACCGGATCTATTCACGTTTCACTAATAAAAATAGCAAATCTATAGAATGCGACGAATCGGCCAGTTCCTGGCCGCTCCGCCGATGCGGTCTTTTTTTATCGACCAGATACTGGTCGGTGCGCCGTCAGGCGGTTAATAAAAAGTGTGTAATATAAAGTGAATATAAAATAATAATAATAAAAAAAGTTAAAATAATATATAAAATTAGTATAAAGTGATAAAGTGACATAATTTTTTATCTAACTACCCGCTTTAAAGTGCCAGACTGAATCCTCTCTCAATTAAAATGGCGACAGGAAAAATGAAATCTCAAATGTGGCTTCATTTTGAAAAAATAAGTGATGAATCAGTTAAGTGTAAATATTGTTTTGGAAACTATAAGCGCAGTAAAAATACATCAAACATGAAAGATCATATAATGCGAAAACATCCTGATAAATATAATGTTCCATCCACTCCGAACGACGACGAGAGCATTTCTGATAGAAGCCTGGACACAGAAAATCCAGTTTCATCAATTGACTTTTAGAATCATAATGCAACGAAAAAGAAACGACTGGATTTATTGTTCACTCGAATGATAGCCAGAGACATGGAGCCTTTGCGTCTATCTGAGCGCGAAGGTTTGAAAGAGTTTGTGGGCGCTCTGGATGCAAAATACGAATTACCATCTAGGTATACTATAGCTACTAAGCTGCTGCCTAAGCTATATGCTACCGAAAAAGTAAAATTATGTGAAATTATACAAAAAGTTCCAAATTTAGCACTAACAACTGATATGTGGACCTCAAAAAATAATCAGAGCATATGTGCAGTTACTGCCCATTTCATTCGGGATCAGAGACTAGAAGCTGCTTTTTTAGAAACTGCCGTAATAGAAGAAAGACCAACTGCTGAAAACATTGCTGCGGTTAGTACCTAACTATTATGTTTGTATGTTAAAAATCTATGTATGGTTATTTTAGCATAATAATGTTTAAATTTGGCTACATGCAAAAATCTTCTAATATATGTAGCTAGTAGCTGTTCCCTGTAATTATTGACTTCAACGTATTTTCATTTTTGTATCTTGGAGGACTCTAAGAAAAAAAATTGCTGGAACTGGATCTCCTCAACAGATAACAGCCCTTCATCGGGAAATATTAATGCGTATCCATTTATGCTGAATTATTATTATGCTTGTGGCTTATTATGCGAAATGAAATTATGCTCAACTAAAATATGACCTTAATTTTTAGGCGAAACTTTAAAACTACCTAAAATATTTTTTTTGTTTCAGGTTGTAGATTCCATTGCGACGAAATGGGACTGCCGCAATAAAATTATTGCTCTCGTCACGGACAATGCCTCCACTATGGTAAAAGTTGCCCGGATTTTGAAAGTCCGTCACATGCCATGTTTCGCACATTCACTAAATTTGGTCATTAAAGATGTGTTGACTGAACCAAATGTAAAAGAATTGATTGACAGATGTTCTGCCATTGTAACCCACTTTAAAAAAAGCACTGTAGCGTCTGAGAAGTTAAAGTTCATCCAAAGACAGATGAAAAAATCCGAACTAAAATTAATTAAGTATATTGAAATAAGATGGAACAGCGCTTACTATATGCTAAAACGACTGTTGGTAGTAAGAGAAGAATTAACTCTCGCCATCAGCCAGCTCACAAATGCACCACCAAATATAACGGCAGATGAATACATATTCCTGAATGAACTCGTTAAGCTTTTAGAGCCATTCGATACTTGCACAGCAGCTGTATCTGGCGATAAATATGTGACAATATCGTTAATTATTCCGTTAATCAAAGGATTGTGTTTGAAATTGGTAGAGTTTGAAAACGAAAACTTTACAGAAGCTGCACGAAATGTTATACGACATATGAAGACTTCAGTGAATGAAAAACTGAAACCATTTGAGACTAGATCTGCGTGTATAATTGCAACATTTTTAAACCCACACTTCAAGAAAGTTGGATTTAAAACGGAAACGGATGCAGAAAGAGCATCAAACTACGTTCAAAACGAGTATGCTTCATATGTATCGTCTACGAAAAATACGAGAGTTAATGCTACTGAAAGTTCTGGTGCCAGCAAAAGCTCACTGGAAAATGAAGCCGGTCCTTCCAAAAAATCTAAACTAGACAGCCTTCTCTCATTCGTTGATGCACATCAAAGCAAAGAAATACACTCAGCCACAGCCGATGCTATTATTGACATCCGGCAATATCTAGCGAAGCCTCTGTTACCACGGACAGAATATCCTATTGATTACTGGACGTTCAATGAAAGCAACTTAAAACATATCGCTCTTAAATATTTAAGCATACCCGGAAGCTCAACACCATCAGAGCGAATATTTTCAAAAGCTGGACAGATTGTTACTGATCGCCGTAACCGCATAAGCGGTAAACATATAAATGAACTACTTTTCTTGAATGTCAATTATGATCTACTTAAAAACTAAGTAATCGTTACCCGCGTTGTATCTGGGTGCTCTTCCCACGTATTTATTGCATACAAATGTTACCGTACTAACCGTTACTATGACAATTATTGACATCTGTCACTTTGACACACTTTGACATACGTCGCTTTTTAAATCCGTCATTTACACATTTTTTTCACTTTGACAATTTTAATTTGATTTCCGTCTTTTTTTCTCGTCACTTTATTTAAACATTGATTACTTACTCTCTCTCTCTCTTTCTCTTACTTATAATGATGAATGACTGATCAAACTTATTAGGTATGTAAGTTTTTGCTACGTTTCATTGCTTTATTCATTCCGTTTATATTTTAATCTTGATTTACCTACCTACCTGACTTGCTCGAATAAACAATATTATTAAGTCGTGTTAATTAAGTTGTCAGTTAGGTATTTTTGAAATAAAACTATGAACACTCCAATACTTGCCTTTTTTTATTAATTGCTATGAAATCTTTATAATTGAAAAAAAAAATTACACTGCTTACACTTATATTCTAGGGTAAGTATAGAAAATAAACTAGAGAAAAAATAATAGCGTATATCAGCGTATTTTGTACATGGTTATGCTATGTAGGCTTTTGATTATGCCTAAGTAAGACATGAGTTACAGAAAAGTTACAATTATTCTTTAAAACCACCGTGTAACCTTTCGAGGTTTTTCATAATCCTTGATTTCAAATTTAATAAGTTGAGGTCTTCTGAACTTTTCTTAGTATTGGTAACAGGAGAAGAGGACACTTCGCTTTGCTGCTTTTTTAATTCGTTTAATATTGCCGTAAATGCAGTGATGCGACGATTTTCGGGCAAACGCTCTAATTCAAATAGTATAATTCTAGCCATATCTTCATTCCGAGGATCCGATATTTCTCGATTGCGATGGTAATTAATATAAGGTAAGTCACGAGTCGAATATGACAGCGTATTTTCGGATCCTCTCTCATAAAGTGTTATATCGGCTTCTCGCGTTTGAGTAAAGTTGTCTACTGAAACATAAAAGTATATTTGCCTAAAAGACGGAACAGTGAAGCGGAACGTTTGGAGTTAAGGGTTAAAAATATATTATTTTTATTTGACTTCAAGAAAGAAGGTTAATTACCAAGTCAACCTGTATGTATGTATATGTAATAGTGTCAGAATTGAAAGGTGAAAGGTTGAATTGATGCATATGATATGACTGTAATTTTTTTTAAAGAGGGAATAACGGTGATTGTGCAATGTTACTGACCTGCGAACTTTGGTGTATGTTCCAAATTTGAATTTGAACTCATATTGAATGATTTGTGCATATCCCAATCCTCTTCGGTGAATATTGTTTGTGTTTCGTTATCGTTATTCATAGTGTCGTTCGTTGGCAAGCTCTTTTATAAACATAAAAAATATCGTAAGTATATCTGTATCCCTGAGCTACCGATCAGGTGTCGTTTGATTCTCGGTCGATAGTATCGAAAATACGTCGATAGTTACTAAACCAAAACTATCGATACTATCGATACGCGACGATGTATCAGTAATAGTATCGATAGTATCGATTATTTTGTACAATACTATCGATACTATCGATAGTATCGATAGTATCATTGCTCGATACTATCGACAGTATCGATAGTATCGACAACGTTCAAAACTATTGCTTTATTTTCACTATCGATACTATCGATAGTATCGAGAGTATTGCTGAATTTCGATATTTTCGATAGAACTATCGATAGTATAACTGATTTCCAAGGTCAACTATCGATAGTAATAGGATATTATCTGAACTAAGAGACAGGTATGTACCATGTAAATGGGTGCGTCCAGCTCGATATCCGGTGTGGTACTCACCCGCTCTAATCAAGATACTTAATGAGAAAAATAAGTACCATCGTAAATTTAGAATATATAAAAATATCTCAGATCTAAACTCTTTTAGGACTTTACGTGAACGCGTGAAGAAGGTAGAACGTGAATGCTATCTTAACTACATAGCTAAAGTTGAAGGCTCTATTCGCGATAACCCTAAGGGCTTTTGGTCGTATATCCAATCCAATAAACAACACAACACTTATCCATCGTCCATGTCATACAATGATCAGTCTGTTGAGTCTGGTGTTGATATTTGTAATGCTTTTGCCGACTTTTTCAACTCGAATTATTTACCACCCTCTCCACGTGCACCAAGATCGGCTGATCATAACTTCGGCACCGAAAACTCTATAGCTGACATACATACTATCTCGGTATCTTCTCCTATTATTTTGAAACTGCTAAAATATCTTGACTGCAATAAATCAGCTGGGCCAGATGGCTTGCATCCATACCTTCTTAGGAACTGTGCTGAAAGCCTGGTTTATCCTGTTAACCTACTCTTTTCCAAGTCAATTTCTGTTGGTACTGTTCCTAAAATTTGGAAAACGGCAACGGTTACACCTATTCACAAAAAAGGGTCCAAACGAGACATCTCCAACTACAGACCGATTTCGAAACTTTGTGTTCTCGCTAAGATCCTAGAAAAAATAGTACATGATCAGATATACGTTGCTCTTAAACAATTTTTCACACCGCAGCAGCACGGATTCCTGAAGGGGAGGTCTACAACTACAAACCTTGTTTCTTTCATTGATGCAGTGACTGCTGGCATGGAGGGTGGGGGACAGGTGGACGCGGTTTACACTGACTATAGTAAAGCATTTGACCGCATCGACCATTCCATTCTACTAGAGAAGCTAAATGAGGCCGGAATAAGGGGTGATCTGTTTAGATGGCTCACTTCATATGTCGGTGGTCGATGCCAAACAGTTGTCTTGGGTGGGTACGCGTCTGTGCCATCTCCCATCCCCTCCGGTGTGCCCCAAGGTTCGATTCTTGGCCATTTGCTTTTTATTATCTTCATTAATGACATCGGCCAATGTTTCCAGCATTCCAATTATGTGCTTTATGCCGATGATATGAAAATATATAAGAACATCAGAAATAGGCAAGACTCAGAGCTACTCCAAAGTGATCTTGATAACCTGCATAAATATTGTTTGAACAAACTCGATCTTAACATTCTTAAATGCTGTTGCATCACCTTTAGCAGATCTACTAGTAATGACTATAAAATTAATGGGCAGGCTCTTACGCGGACAGACTCTGTTACCGACCTTGGTGTAACTCTCGACTCTAAGCTTCTCTTTGACAAGCATATTGAGAACATCACAGTAAAGGCTATGAAAACCTTGGGATTCATCTTTCGCGTTACCAAAGATTTTAAGCTCATTAAAACCCTAAAAATTATTTTTTGTTCCTTGGTCCGTAGTCAACTTGAGTATGCCTCCCAAGTCTGGAATCCCTGCTATGATAAATACATGCTCCTCCTTGAAAAGCCTCAAAGGAAATTTTTGCGCTTTGTTAACTTCAAGGCAAAGATCTCGAATAGGGGCTTTGATTACGAAGCGAGCTGTAGGCATCATCACTTGTTACCCCTTTTTAAAAGAAGGGAAGCTGCTGACCTCTCTTTTCTGCACAGCATAGTGTTGAATAGAATTGACTGTTCCTCCTTACTATCAGAAATAAGGCTTGTCACGCCATCTATATCTTCGCGTAAAAACTACATTCGACTTCATACTCCTTGTTCTCATACGAATTACCGAAGAAACTCTTTCTTCTCCCGTACATTTTCAAAATTTAATAACAATTTTTCCGAATATACTGATCTTTTTGCAACAAGGCACAATATATTTAAAAACCTAATTAATAATACTTTTTTTGGCAACAGTAATCATAAAGGCAATAATTAAATGCATTATATAAATTAACATAAATATGTAAGTGGCTCATAATTAATTAATTAAGTTTTAAGGTAGGTTATTTCTAAATTTTATTTCTAATTCTTTTATTCTACGTTTAAATTTTCGTTGACACTATGTTTGTATTTTCTTTCTTTTTTCTTATTTTTACTCGCGCATTTTCATTCTTATGCTCCGAGTGATAACTATTGAAGGCCTAGGTGTGCCTATCAAACTTTATTATTTAATTATAAGAAGGCTGTTTGTTATCCAAATAAAATAAAATAAACTAAATGAAGAATAAGAACGACAAAATGGCGAGGTGGGTTATATCTATCTATTATATCTATTTCCTCCTATGGTAGGTTTAATATCCGTTGAAATGTCAGCGAGGACATGTTTGCTTCGACGACTAGTTTGATTATCTTCCTTCGAGGTGTTTTGAGATTGAGCTATTATTGCATCTGAGGACATTTCTTCGCAACTAGAGTCTTCAGTTTTAATTGTAAAAGTTTTTGAAGGCCCAGCCTCTTCAATTGTTTCTTTGGGTTCAGATTTTATAGGCCCAGCATTTTTTATTTCTGAATCACTCGATCGCTCAGCCAAGTAGCAGCGAGTGGACAATGGTATCTTTTTGAACTCGCTCACAACTAAATGTATCTTCTGATCACAAACTTTGGGGTCGGAAGAAATTTCGTCTTTAGAATCCGACGACATTTTTTCATTTAATATTTAGTTAGTTTTAAAGACAGGTAAAACAATAAAATTTAGCCGCTAACAAGCCGCCATTGCTGCAATCAGTGTAGAGTGTTGCCAACTCTATTACTCCGGAATATGCAGCGGTGCGAAAAAAATGCCAAAAAAATGCTAAAAACAATTATAATGCCAAAAAAAATGCTAACACAATTATTTCTTGGATACCAGTATTCTACGACGATCATTTTTTCTTCGTATGATACTGGTTACCAAACTCTGGTATCATACGCGGCCGAAGGGAATTATTTTACTTATTAACGGGACTTTGATTGAATAAAATGTCAATTTATCTAATTAACCACATTTATTTCAATAAAAAGTCTATATCCGCATCGATTTCATTGGCAGAAATTGTTGGTCCGGAGCTAGAAGGCTCGGAGTGAGTCGACGGAGTAACAATTTTTCGTACCTATTACAGCGTAGGATAGCCTCCGGAATTGCATAGGAGTAGCAACATATTCCCGCTCTTATAAGGCAGAGCAGATTGCGGCAAAAATAAAGCGCCGGCTGTTTATGCAATTTTTTTTTTCTAACGTTATTTTTCTGCTGTATAATATAACAAACATCTTTGATCAAAAGTCGCTAAAACTAACTGCACCAGCAGTTGTTTGAATCAGACATACGACATTATACCTACTAACAAATCTCAAAAACTTGATTATAGCGGGCAACTGCGGAGAGGTTGATGTCATTAACGTTTTAAAACAAGTACCCAATATCAAAGCATTACAATATGTGGAAAACAGCTGCTCTTCTAAAGAAGTTATTAAATAAATATCTTGTAAAGAACTGCAAGCTGTTTGAGGAGCTAGATTTGGATGGCGTAGAAAGTATAAACGATCAAAGTATAGATAATTAAGGAGTGTTAAACTTAAAAATACATCAGTAACTGAAAAAGGTATCAAGACTCTTTTGACAGTTTGTAAAGAGGTTGAGAATGTTTTTTTTTTTTTTTTTTAATTCAAGATTTTAGAGCTTTCTCGTGTCCGAGGTAGGCCCAACAATATTTAGAGGTACTTATCTACATCATGTTTGGAGTCGTTGACGTAAATGTTAGCAATGCAAACGAAATTTTTTTTTCCCATACAAAATTAAAAAATATTTTATTTGTGTTTTTTTTGGCAACCCTAACTACACAAACATGGTACAATAAACGCGGGCCGCTATCTTTGAGAGTGCCGCGCGCTGCGCGCGCATGAATTCCCCGCGCGCCCGCGTCCTTCCCTCGCTCGCCGCCGCATCGCCACCCCCGCGCGCCGATTACCCCTTCCCCTCACCTGCACGTGCCACTCCTGGCGCTAGCGCAACTAATCTACTTTCGAACGTCACCCTAACCTACTCTGTGGCCTAATTAGCATCTGCCTAGCCCTAGCTGTGTAACCTATTCGTACCTATGAACCTCATTAAATAAAAATAAAATAAAATAAAAATAAAAAAGCCTTTTATTTCCTCCAGAAAAATTCACGCTTACAAAAATTAATTGTTTTTTTTAGTATCAAAGGTTTTAATTATACAAATGAAAGTTTTAATTTAAAAAGTTAGTAGATAAGTTAATAAGTTTTAAAATTTTTAAGTTAATAGTTCCCGTTGTTTTATGCAAGTTTTTAATACTAAATATTAAGTATATTATTCTGTAGGAACCCCTCTGCAGGTAAAGGCCTCCTCCAGATGTAGCCAGTTTTCTCTGGATTGCGCTATTTGCATCCAGTTTGGACCCGCTATTCGTTTTATCTCGTCTTCCCATCTGTTGCAAGGTCTCCCTTTGTTTCTTTTGCCCACTGGCCCCCTCCATTCTGACACTTTTCTTGTCCATCTGTGATCTTGCAGGCGTGCTATGTGTCCGGCCCACTTCCATTTTAACGCCAGAGCTTGTGCTAAACCGTCTGTTGCTTTTGTGATGTTGCGTATTTTTGTATGTCTTATTTTGTTTATTCTCTTTATGTTTAGCATACTCCGCTCCATTCCTCGTTGGCATGTTATAATTTTTTCTTTGACATTTTTGTTAAACTTCCATGTCTGACAAGCATAGGTTAGGCATGGTATAAGGCAGGAATTCATAACCTTAGTCTTCAGTTTGATTGGCATGTTGCTCTTAAATATTTCTTTAAAGCTCCAGTACTTATTCCATGTCAACTGGGCTCTGCGCTCAATCTCCTGGTAGTTGTTTAGTCTGTCGAAGCTGATTTGTTTGCCTAGGTAAATGTATTTTTCCGTATATGGGAGAGGCACGTTGTCGACGTAAATTGGTACCTTGATGTTGTTGGTCATTACCATAGTTTTGGTGAGGTTCATTTCTAGCCCGGCGACCTTGCTCGCTTGGTTTAGTAACTCTACCATGTGTTGTAGTTCTTTTACTGTCTCTGATATCAGTACCAAGTCATCGGCAAAACGTAGGTGGCTTAAATTCTTTGATTTAACTTTTATACCACAATTATTCCAGTTAAGCTTGCTTATTATCGACTCTAATGTGGCTATAAATAGTATAGGTGACAGTGGGTCACCCTGTCTCACGCCTCTCTTTATAGGAAACCAAGAACCCGCTGTCTCTAGTTTAACTCTACTTTTGCTCTTTCTGTATATGCTTTTGATAACTCTTATATACTCATTTTCCACATTCTGTGTTGCTAGAGTTTCCCAGATATAGCTGTGTGACACCGAATCGAATGCTTTTTTGTAATCGATGTAAGCCAAGTACAATGGTCTACTTCTCTCTTGATATTTCTCGATGGTAAGTTCGAGTGTGTGGATGTGGTCGATGGTGGAGAAGCCTTTTCTGAATCCTGCCTGTTCGACGGGTTGACTTGTTTCCAATGTAGAACTAATTTTTTTGGTCAGGATTGTAGAAAATAGCTTATATGTACTCGGCAGCAAACTTATTGGTCTATAATTCCCTATATCATTCGGGTTTCCTTTTTTGTATAAAAGAATTATGTTAGATTCAGACCATTGCGTGGGTGTCTCACCAGATTCTAGGATAGAGTTAAACAAATTTGTAAAAGGTGTAGCTAGTATTGGGGCGGCTATCTTTAGAGTCTCGTTTGCTAGGTTATCCGAGCCCGGGCTTTTGTCTAGTTTCAGTTTGTTCAATGCTTCAATGACGTCATTTTCAGCGAATTGTATGTTACCGTCGCTGTTGTAATTTATGTTTTCGTGGCTAGTGTCTTCTGGTTCTTTTGTGCTGTAGAGATCTCTGTAGAACTCTGTCGCTATGCTGATGATGTCGCAACGATTGTTTTTGGCTATTTCACCTCGTTTTAGCTCTTCTATCCAAGTTTTATTTGGTTTCAGCTCTTTATATGCCTTTTTCGTGCTTCCAGTTTGGCGTAGATGTTTTTCAATTGTTTTGTATCTGTAGTTGGCGTAGTCTTTTTTTATGTATTTGTTTACAAGCTTGTAAAGCGCCGAGATTTCGTTTTTTGTTGCTCTCGTTTTGTTTGGACTTTTTTGCAGGTGTTGTCTTCTTTTAAAAAGTTTTAATGTACGCTCTGAAAATATTTTGTGGACTTTCTTTAGGTTTTGTGCTGCTCGGGCATTTTGCAAGCTTGAGGTGATTTTAATTGAGTTGTCGTAATATTTCTGGACTGGGACAGTAGTAGTCTGAGCGAACATTTGGTCTTTCGATATGTAAGAATTTAGATATTCTTTGAACTTGGAGATTTCTTCTTCACTTTTTATTATACTATGTTGACAGTTAGCAAACTTTGTTCTACTTTTTTTGAAAAGTGTATCATGTGATATTGTAGCTCTTACTGGCCTGTGGTCTGAAGGGTAGTTAATGTTCAATACTTCTATATTTTTGAATAAATGTGGTCGGTTTGATAGCATAAAGTCGATTTCGTTTTTGTTCGCTCCATCCGGTGATCGCCAGGTCCATTTGTTTTTTGGTTTTTTCTTGAAGAAGGTGTTTAAAATTGACAGTTTGTTTTCACTGGCGAAATCAATTAATCTTTGTCCTCTCTCGTTTCTAATTCCATATCCGTGTGCTTTCATGATTAAATACTCCTCTTTTTTTGGTATCCCAATTTTAGCATTTAGGTCACCCATCAGTATGAAGTCTTTATGTGCTAGTTCCATTGCCCTATTTACTGTCGCATAAAAGTTATCGATCTCATTCTCGCTTGCTTGTGCAGTAGGGGCGTAGACTTGAATTATGGATAAGCTAGTACTCTCAAATTTCAAGTTCAATATGGCTACTCTTTCAGAAATGCCAAGGTAGCTTTCTATATTATTTTTAAGGTGGTGTTTAACTATAAAACCTATTCCATGTCTTCCAGGTGTGTGACCAGTGTAGCAGAAAATGAAATTTTCGTACTCTTCGATCTTGTTTCCAGTCTTTCTTGTTTCTGCTAAGCCTAAAATGTCGTATTTAATTTCTTTGAAAGCTTCATTTAGCTCTATCAGACGTTCATATGATGAAAGTGTTCTAGCGTTATATGTCAGAATGTATAACGTTTTTTGTGGGGTTTCATTCTTTGGAGGGTTGTTTGGAGGGTTTTGGTCATGATCTTCCACGGTGACCAGCCGGCTTGGAAGATGAGTTTGGTTTTCTGATAATTGTTGTTTTATGTTGACGGTGCGAGAGGGGGGCGGTCGTTGCTATATATTAACTTTGTTATTTTGCTGTGAATCTGATGAGTTGTTTGTGTTCCTGTTGACCAGGTAATTCAGCATGCCCGGTTTTAAAATGTTTTCCGATAGGCTTGAACTTCTTCTTATTTGCGTTTGAGATTTATTCTTCTTATTAGCCTGTGTAATTGTTTCAGCTCCTTTTGTAGTTTTGTTTTCAGGTGAAGTTGAAAGCATTCTTTTGTTATTTCCAGCTGTTTTGTTTTTTTCGCTTATGACAAGCTTATCGTATTTTATTTTTACTAGGTTTCCCTTTTCCCTTTCGATTCTTGCTTGTTCTTGAAGCTCTTTCCTCTTCTCCAGAATATTTTGTGGGAAATCTTCCGTTATATAGTAACCGGTATTTTTTAGTGCGTTTCTATTTTTAAATAGATTTATTTTTGTGCCAAGTGTACAAAAAGTGACATTTATTGGTCGAGGTCTTTCTCCTTTCTTGCCTATTCTTCTAACTTCTTGAATATCCCTGCGATCCAGTTCCTGAGAAAAGTGTTCTTTGATAAAGTTCAATATGAAAATTTCAAGGTTAAAATATGACGTTTCTATTTCTTTTATTCCGAAAAAGACGATGTTGTTTTTTCTTGCCTGTTTTTCCAGAAAATACAGTCGCTTTTCTTGGTTTTCACATTTTTCCTTTAGATCTTCGTATTTTTCATTGAATAGTTTAAACTTATCTTCCAATATGCTGTTTATATTTTGTGTAACTTTTTCCGTCACTTTTTCTCCACTTTTTTCTATTGCGGTTTTCTGTTCATCCAAATCTCTTCGGATTTTACGAAGCTCGTGCATAATTTCCTCCATCTCTTAGCTCGTTCTATGTAGTGTACTACAGTTATTCAAATGATTATTTGTTTATGCTAGCGCCCTCTTTGAGTTCCTGTGTCAACTTGCTAAGGTTGATGGATCGCTCGTAGATCGAAGATGGTTCTGACTTGTATTAGTGATACGGGTAGATTTCCACAGATGTCGCTAGTGTCTTTGTACAATTGTGCCACTCTCTTGACAGATCGATCATAGATCGAAGATGGTTCGGACTTGTGTTGATGATACAGGTAGATTTCCACAGATGTCGCTAGTCTCTTTGCTTCTAATTAGTGCAAGGAGTGCAAGTCATCCCGGTATTGATGAAGTAGGGTTATTTATATCACTTTTATTTGAAAAACGATTTCCAGGATTATGAAAGTTCACGATTTACTTCAGTTTTTGTTAGTCCTTCACTTCAGATGTCTAAACTATGGGAGATATAACTGTTTATACACTTAATACGGGTAGTTCACATTTGAGTTATTTTCACTGATTATAGAGTTTTCGCACAATGTAAGACGTTGTCCGCAATAAATGTTGTAAGTCGCTTGTTTGTTTCTTCACTTTTTGTCTTTTCCACTGAGTAAATGCACTTATTTTTATTTTGAGATCACTTTTAGTACGGAGCCGAAGTAAACATTGGCACAGGCGCGCCCTCTCCCTCTGAACCTCATTATGATGGGAAAATGATTTATCCAAAATGTAACTTATGTTTCATGTTATGATTCTAACCTGGATAGATTAATGTCAAATTCTAATTTTACTCTCCTATCGTTATCGTATACCCTAATAATATCTACATAGGTAGTAGGTACATTGCTTATCATATCATATCATAGGATAGGTTGTGAGAATAATTAAAAACACCAGTACTTACTTCAATTAATTATGTTTAATATTACTCGTACATACATGATTGGTTTATTATTCGCACCAATTTTAACAAAATACTTGAGAGTACTTACGACAGACGTCATACGTTTCACTTTTTTTAAACCACTAGGTTTCACTGTTTCACTGTGTTTCACATTATTTCACTTTTGCTTTAATTTAATTTAAAGGAAAGGCTCAAAGTGCTGGCCTCCCTTCTCGATGCACTGTCTCGGCGCATCTTGGCCGCGGCCGATCCAGCGGCCGGGAAACCGAGCATGTAGGTTTTGGCGAACGCGTCGAGCAAAATGCGCTGGCGCTCCGTCGTGTTGGTACCACATGTCCCGCTCCACAGCCAACGACAAGTTTTCCATTTGGCCCTCCAGCTCACCTTGTAGCAGCTCCAAGTAGCCTGCGGCATTCAAGGTGACAGGCAAGAAGATAGGGCCGATTAATCAGTCTCCGATTATGCCCGCCCAGACATTAATCCGCCACTTATGTTGGAAACAGCTCTCGGTAGACGCATGCGGAATTACATGTGCCCATAAGTGCTCATTATGTATGTTGGAGAGTCCACTTCTGGTGAAAGTCGCTTCGTCAGTCCACAACACTTTCTCGACGAAGGCAGAATCCACAGCTACTTTTTCTTCTATCCACTCTTGCACTGTGGTCTGATTGCAGCAGTTCTTGTGTTCGACGGAAGTGATATGGATGCTGGCCGTCTTCATGCAGAGTCCTCCAAACTATTCTGTGATCGACGCGCAGCCGCGCGCCCGCTCGACGCGTGCTAGTACGCGGGTCTTCGGCAAAATGCTGCAGGATTTGTGTCTCCAGGTTTGCACTGATGTTTGTGCCGGGTATTTCGGTTGCTGCTCCATGAAAACTTCCGGTACTGTGCAGACGTAAGCAGAGTCCACGGAAGCACGAGTCTGAAGGCAGACGTCTTTGTTCCGGAAGCGGCCTGTCGTCGACGAACCGTTGACGGTACAGCTCACGCCCCCCGTTGCAACTCCCGTTCGCAGCTCCGACGCAAAGTCATGTCGTATTACTCTGCGTCTGAATAAGACATCGTGATTTGGATAAAAAAATCGAAATGATAATTCGTGACAATACACGACCTCGAAGTTCGAATGATGAAAACCGACTGGCGATTTTCAAAAACAGAAAGCGAGTAAAGCGACACTGCGGCTTAGTCAAAGCGAATGCATTTAGGGTTCCGTTTTTATTCTTAAAACAATTTCACCATGTACACTCATTACGTTTTCAGTTATGGTATAACATCATTATTATTTAGGTAAAACATCATTTTTATTGTTTTGCAATTGATTGTGTTGTTGAGTTGCAGTTTACACTAGAGCACGGTTTTTTTTAAGATTAGGTACATTTTTATCAAGTTAACTCAAGCATTTGTTTTATTTAAAAATTCGTTATGCTCTTGACTCTCAACTCTCAACTCACCTGATGTCACGTGCTACAGTGTATCACGCTTTGTTTTTTGAATAGCCTTTGTGAGATAGTAAAAAAATCAAAAAATAAAAACATTTTGTACAGTTTTCATCGAAGGATATTTTGAAAAATAAAAGTTTGTTTTTTGAAATAATGACATCCCGTACGATATTTTTATTACCATTCATTTAATCTTCGACAGCCAAACTAAGGAAAATAAAAATAAAAAATATCAACAAAAATAATTATGACGGAACCCGAAACCACAAAGTTAACTAATTTAGCTAAAAATGGGCGAACAGCGGCCGGCCGTGCACGATTGGCTGCGGCTGTCTTTGAATAACATAGCGCGGTGATATTATTGGCTAGCGGCATTGTTCTGAGAATCGGCATAGCGCGGCTATTGGCGATCGGCAAGCGTTATGCTGGGGCCACACTACCGTACCTTCTACCGGGCTGTTACCGCCTTAATTATGGCATTAAATTACCGTCTAAATTATTGCATGAACTGGTGTGGTCACACTAGAGTTTACCTAGATATGCCAATAAATTAGGCGGTAAAAATATCACTTTTCAAGATGGCGGTTGAAGCTGCAGCGGTGTTGTCTTTTATGAGTGCCAATTATTTTTACATGAATCTTTTAAATTTCAACAAAGCTGAAAGAAGATAAAAAAAGATTTTTATGGTACTTCTGCCGGGTATCCCAAAGAAAAATACAAAAAAATACAAAAATATTTATTTTCTGAAAGTTTACATTGAACCTTATACTAAAATAATAAACAATCTACTCATAACCAGAAACATACTTCAAAAAGAAATAATAATTAAGATAACAAATGAAAAGGGAATAAAATAATAATATACACTATATAAATAACATTATTAAAGAGACGGTTCGGATTGGAATAATTCCAAAAACTCGAGCGCTTTTTCATATGACCACACCATGTCGGTCGATACGTGCGTCGCCGGTGAGCTCATATTGCACACTGGACAAACGGTAGTGTGGCCACAAACGCATAAATTACTGCGGTAATCTTCTTTGATGTTAACAGAATATTTCAACGCCATACTAAATTAATTTCAAATACATCCAAGCCTTTCTTGATTAGCAAATACAGCAAGCTATGCATTTGCTAATAAAATTCGGCGCTTTACAATTATTTACAAATTTGTTTGAAATACATTAGTGGGTAGGCAACACAATATACTATACTATTTGCACTAAGTAAAAGGTGATTTGTAATAAATATATGACAGTATGATTATATTTTAAAATTGTTTTTATTTCTAATACCTACTTATCACTATAATCGATCCATGTCGCTTCCGTAGAAATTAACCTAACGCCTTTGTCCTAAAAAGCGATTGGCTTTCTAGCACTTCGCCGGCCGCTGCCGCGGCACGCTCGCTACGCTCGCTCGGCTCGTGCGTTGTTTTTCATGTTCTAACATAACCTAACCTATTGATCGTTTTTATTTCTAATACCTACTTATCACTATGATTGATCCAAGTCGCTTCCGTAGAAAATTAACCTAACGCCTTTGTCCTAAAAAGCGATTGGCTTTCTAGCACTTCGCCGGCCGCTGCCGCGGCACGCTCGCTGCGCTCGCTCGGCTCGTGCGTTGTTTTTCATGTTCTAACCTAACCTAACCTATTGATCGTTTAGTTTAAACCGATTTTATGGTTTTTTTCTAGAAGTAATTTCGATGGCAAATGATGTTATGGCATATGATAATTACGCCTTACAATGATGATAACAAATGATGTTATTGAAATTGACTTTATGGAAAACAAAGTTTCTAGCACATGACTAATATAGTAAACAATGAGTATAACATATAAAATTATGAGAAACAATATTATGTCTGTTGACCAGTATAGCAGATAAAATTATGGCAAATGAAATTCTAGCAAATGGGTGTATACCGTCGGCTAGGACCGAAGCCGACGATTCCGCAAAGACTAACACAAACACAGATGTGTAACTCAATCTTTTTAGTTTATTCAAAGTTTTGCAAAATTGAAAATAAAATAAAATTGTTCGTTTCCAAGTACTACTTCGATCATTTACAATGATTAGAATCTTGTTTGTGAACCGAGCTCAGCTGACTTTATTTGTTATCTTGCCATGTAATGAGTTTTATTTGATAAAAATAGGGCACAACTAGAATTTATTTCTGAATAAAAATTGCCCGAAATTAATCGCATAAAGCAATACGCTAATTGCCATATTTTACAGAGAAATTCAAATAATAGGGTTCGAAATAATGAAGATACTCGTAGGTCGACTCTGAAGTATAATTTCTAATTCCTGTAATGAATTGAAAAAAACCTAACTTATGTAGTTGGTTAAATTTTGTTAAGAATTGAAATAGGCATGCTGTAAAAACATAACATTCTGTACACTAATAAGTCTTTGACAGTCGTGGTCGTAGGTCGGTTATTCACCTTTTTAGGGTTGTACCTGTCCAAATTAACGCCAAAGTTTGATCTTCAATAACTCGTAAAATAAAAGCTTAAGGAGTAAAAGACCTCTCGGAAGGGCTTCTAGATATACGTAAGTATGTGCTGTTTGAATATTGTTGGGCCTCCGTCGGACACATTGTATAATACAAAAAACTTGAGAGGTGTCAAGGGACACCCGGATGGAACGAAGGTCCTTTCGATTAATTAGTGAAGGAATTGTAATAAAATTTTATTTTATTATTATTATTATTATTTTTATTTTCTTTTTATTTTAAAAATAATTAATTAAAAAAATTAGTAATAGATTAATTTTCTTTGAATTTTTTTTTTATTTTCTTTTTATTTTAAAAATAATTAATTAAAAAAATGAGTAATTAATTTTTTTTAATTTTTTTTTTTTTTAATAATTAATAGGGGAGGGGAGTTTATACAGATTCCGTTAATTGAAGCTTGTCTTGCCAAAGTATCAGCTTTCTCATTTCCGTCTAAATACTGTTTGTAATTTCGATAATATCTACAACTAGCTTCCGCCCACGGCTTCGCCCGCGTGGACTATACCTCGGGAACCGATTTTTTTTCAGGATGAAATTAATTTATCCCTCTTTTTTGAGAGCATGTAAAAAGTGTCATACAATGGAAGCAGGGACCCCAAAAACGCCCGAATGCATTAAGTCAGCTCCCTCGAATCATTTTGAAAAATGGCAGCCATTTTGAATCATTTGTATTTTCGCCACCACCATCAAGTAGCCCTTGCTAACTCCTATGACATTTAGTAAAACAGCCATCCATCTTCAACCGTTTCGGAGATATAGACCCTCAAAGTTTGTAGGACGGCCATGTTTTTGAGGCGACTATGTTATTTTTAATGGCTCCAAAAAGGTCCGAGGTTTTGGTGACATTTTAGTCTCAGCGCTTTGGTAAAAATGTTTTTAGTTTTCGAGATAATTAGCAGTTCCACCTCGAGGATGTGACTTTTCGAAGGTTTTGGATTTTTTCCGGATGTTGCTTACACGCCTTAAGTTTAGTACATCTGTAAAGTTTCATTGAGTTGCAGAGTTGCATCAAAACAAATTCTTTCTCCGTACTATTGTAAAAACCCCTACCCTATTAATAAAAAACATTTACTTATCTTTATCATGTCGGAGCCATATACTCGGTCTGCACGTCTGCATTATTTTTATTATTATCTGCAGCACTGTGTTTTAAATCACAAAAATTGCTATGCAATATTTTGTTCGCAAACATCTAACATAATAATTAGTACACTCCTCTATCACTTAAATATTGACGCACTTTCTGGCCGAGTTGCGATTCGGCCGGTTTGTGGTTATGGTGTTTGAGGTTTATTATCAAAATGTTAGAGGTTTGCGAACAAAAGTACATGATTTAAAGCACAGTGTTTTTCTAAACCGATTCGACGTTATCGTGTTGACCGAGACGTGGCTCTGGGACGGTATTAGGAGCGAGGAACTTTTTAGTGACGCGTATACGGTGTGGCGGCGCGATCGAGACTACGGCGTAGAGTTGTTGCAATAGTGATAGCCTATCGATAGTATCGTAATACTATCGTGGCCTTGAAAATCATTCATACTATCGATAGTGCTATCGAAACTATCGACTTTTGACAATAATATCGATAATATCGATAGTATCGATTGTTAAAAACAAATAATACTATTGCCTAATATCAATAGTATCGATACTATCGATAGTATTAGTAAAAATACTATAGATACTATCGATACTATCGATACTATCGATAGCATACGTTTCGATAGTATCGATAGTATCGATAGTATCGATAGTATCGATAGTTGTGCCCTATCGATAGCTTAATGTTTTACGATAGTATTGGTAGCTCAGAAGACTTAATATAGCTGGCTTTACACCGTACATATTTCACATCAGTCAAAATATTTTTCGTTCGTATTTCATAATTGCAATATTTATGTTTCTAAAATATATTGACAAAATTTAATAAAAAGTGTGTAATATAAAGTGAATATAAAATAATAATAATAAAAAAAGTTAAAATAATATATAAAATTAGTATAAAGTGATAAAGTGACATAATTTTTTATCTAACTACCCGCTTTAAAGTGCCAGACTGAATCCTCTCTCAATTAAAATGGCGACAGGAAAAATGAAATCTCAAATGTGGCTTCATTTTGAAAAAATAAGTGATGAATCAGTTAAGTGTAAATATTGTTTTGGAAACTATAAGCGCAGTAAAAATACATCAAACATGAAAGATCATATAATGCGAAAACATCCTGATAAATATAATGTTCCATCCACTCCGAACGACGACGAGAGCATTTCTGATAGAAGCCTGGACACAGAAAATCCAGTTTCATCAATTGACTTTTAGAATCATAATGCAACGAAAAAGAAACGACTGGATTTATTGTTCACTCGAATGATAGCCAGAGACATGGAGCCTTTGCGTCTATCTGAGCGCGAAGGTTTGAAAGAGTTTGTGGGCGCTCTGGATGCAAAATACGAATTACCATCTAGGTATACTATAGCTACTAAGCTGCTGCCTAAGCTATATGCTACCGAAAAAGTAAAATTATGTGAAATTATACAAAAAGTTCCAAATTTAGCACTAACAACTGATATGTGGACCTCAAAAAATAATCAGAGCATATGTGCAGTTACTGCCCATTTCATTCGGGATCAGAGACTAGAAGCTGCTTTTTTAGAAACTGCCGTAATAGAAGAAAGACCAACTGCTGAAAACATTGCTGCGGTTAGTACCTAACTATTATGTTTGTATGTTAAAAATCTATGTATGGTTATTTTAGCATAATAATGTTTAAATTTGGCTACATGCAAAAATCTTCTAATATATGTAGCTAGTAGCTGTTCCCTGTAATTATTTAATTACACACTTATTA
Organism: Alcis repandata; assembly: GCA_949125135.1. NCBI lineage: Eukaryota > Metazoa > Arthropoda > Insecta > Lepidoptera > Geometridae > Alcis > Alcis repandata. The sequence goes on from OX421249.1 coordinate 3,416,174, forward strand.
CTAAATAACCAAGCTAACTTACAAACGAGTCATTCTATGACTTATCGACTTTTGCTGATCAAACAATCTGTCATGCATTCCTTAGACTGTAATACAACACTGCATGAGTTATGATAGTATCTATACCGCTAACATACTTTAGTTGCACAATATTTAAATGGTAATAAAAAAATTAAAAAATGTTTACTTGTTTTACTTACGTACTATTTTTACTCTTAAACACTATTACAATTTCATCAAACCTATATCTCGCTCTACTTTTTCACTGAAATTTCACTTAAACGTCACTAAACTACGCGTACTGGACAGTCTGAGTTGGCATGCCTCCTGGTGCTGGTACTGAAACCACGGCCTGAGGTCCAGTTCTTTCTGCTGGAATCACGCTAACTGCGCTCAACTCCTTTCTCGCCCATTTCTTGACCCCTCTGCTACATCGTTTATACATTAAAAATACACCGATCAGTAACAGTATGGTGGTCAGGCTGATTGCTGTGATGCCATATACTTCGACTTTGCTTTCTGTATGCGACTGTTTCGCGTCATTTGCACCGTTTTGAGCAATAATTATTTCCTCCTTTTCTTCTTTACTGTTAGGCTTACCCATTGCAAAATTAAAAAAATTGATTGGTGATGAAATTATAACAGGTACTAACTCTACTTTATGTCACAATGATTATGGTTTCAATATTCTAATACATTCATCTTATAAACGATACAAAATCTTAACTCAACATTTTCTTAATAATAATATTATATTAGGTGTTGTTCCCACTGCTAACTACGCTGCGCTATGCTGTATGATGTTTATGTTTTACTAGTTAGATAAAAAATACTCGCGTTGCGTAGCGCAGGTTCGCTCTCTCAGTGTGCCCAAACCTAAAACATATGACCTAATTACCTATTTTAACAAACTTATTACATACTTTTCTTATGCTAGTTTGCAAAACGTACTGGTGGTTTTATTTTTCGTCCAGTACGTGTTGTTTTACAATTTATTTCCTGAGGTGTGCAAGCTATTTTATTCTCCTGACTTTGTTCACTATCATCAACATTACTGTCATCATTATCGTCTTCTAGTAGGTACGCTGGTTTGATCCTATCAATAGATATGTACGTTTTCCGATTTGGCAATTGAATTTGGAAAACCTTGTCATTTCTTTTGATTACGGGGTATGGGCCCGTGTAATTCGGAGTTAATGACTTTTTTAGCATATCGTTTCTTATAAAAACATGTGAACAATTCTTTAAATCTTTATGTACGAATATCTTTTTTGCAATACTATCCGGTCGTGTTTGTGGCCTAAGAGTTCCTATAATATCTCTAACTTTATTAACGTAAGTATATAAATCTGAATGTGTATGACTTACCTTGTTATAAAAATCGCCAGGTAACCTCAGCGTGTGTGCTAGGGTTACTTCCGCTGGACTGATGCCGCTGTCACTCCTTCCTGCAGCCCTAAGTCCTAGCAAAACTGTCGGCAGTTCGTCCACCCATGACCTATTTTGCTTTAGACGGCACGCTATTGCAACCTTCATCGAACGATGCCATCTTTCTATTTTACCGTTACTTTCTGGGTGGTACGGGGTCGTTCTTAATTTATTAATCCCCATGTTTTTCATCAAATTATTAAAAAGTTCTGACTCAAAACATTTGCCCATGTCACTAGTCAAATGTGTTGGACAACCGAATCTACATATCCAATTTTCATAGAACGTTTTTGCCACTGTTTCTGCTGATGTATTCATAATAGGCACTGCTTCCGGCCAGCGTGTAAATCTATCTATCATTGTTAAACAGTAACTATATCCCTCTGCACTAGTTTCTAATTTTCCTACGATGTCAATATGAACATGATCTAACTTATCTGACGGTGGAAAACTTTGCGTTTTTGAAACTGTATGCCGATTTATTTTAACTTTTTGGCATGCTATACACGCTTTAGCCCATCTATTTATATCTTTATTCATCCCAGGCCAAAAAAACCTTTTCGTGATCATTTTTCTTGACGTTCTTAGTCCTGGGTGACTGATGTTATGTACTGACTCAAATGCTGTTTGCCTAAACTTTTCGGGTAAATAGGGTCTGGCATTGTCTAACGAAAATTCGCAATATACGGCTTTCTCACTGTGTGGCAATAATATTCGCTTAAACAGTAACTTACCGCTCGTATCATGTTGCAATTCGCCGAACTGCACGTCGTCTTCCTGCGCTTGCGCTAATTCATCATAATTTATGACCGTTGGACATTCTATGGATTCGACGCGTGATAGCGCGTCAGCAACTTTGTTGTTTTCGCCTTCTATGTGTTGTATGTCGCTAGTAAACTCGCTGATGTACAACAACTGTCTTGTCCTTCTCGGCGTTTCTTTATCCGATCCTACCTTAGTAAAAGCGTAACATAACGGCTTATGGTCCGTATACACTGTCAAAGTTTTTCCTTCTACCATGTTACGGAAATGTGATATAGCCATGTAAATAGCTAACAACTCTCTATCGTACGTACTATACTTTTTCTGTGCGTCAGTTAGTCTCTTTGAAAAATATCCTAAAGGTTTCCATTCGTTACTTACTTTTTGCTGTAGTACCGCTCCCACGCAACTATTGCTGGCATCTGTCATTAATGCTAACGAAGCGTCTGCGACTGGGTGCGATAATGTAACTGCGGTTTTAAGGCTCTGTTTACACTGCTCGAATGCTGCCGTCGCCTTGGGTGTCCACTCGATTTTAGTTTTATCTCTCTTCTTGCTGTTGTGTAAATACCTATTGAGTTCAGCCTGTTGCTCCGCCGCTCCTTCTAAATGAGATCTATAAAAATTACACATACCTAAAAATCGCCTTAACTGCTCAACCGTTTCCGGTCTAGGGTACGCGTTGATTGCTTCGATCTTGTCTTCTAATGGACTAATCCCTTCTGGCGTTACTCTGTAGCCTAAAAAGTCAATTTCAGATTTCCCAAACAAACTTTTACTCAGATTTATAGTTATTCCTACTTCTTCGAATTTTTGGAACATTATTTCTACATGTTTTTTATTCAATCTTTCCGAATCTGAAGCAATTATTACGTCATCAATATAGCAAAATAGATAAGACTCCTCGTTATCTTCCTTCAAATATTCCAGGTCTTTTAATACCGTGTTACTCATAAACCTTTGAAAAGTTTGTGCTGCGTTCCGCAAACCAAAATTCAGACGTTCAAACTCAAATAAACCAAAAGGGCATATGATTGCTGTTTTGGGTACGTCATCAGGATGCACGGCAATTAGATGATAAGCTCGATTGATGTCTATTCTACTGAAATGTCTCTTACCTGCTAATCCATAGGTGAAATCCTGTATCCTCGGCACTGGATACCTGTCCGGTTTGGTGACTGCGTTCAGTCTTCTGTAATCACCACAGACCACAAACCGACAGACCACAAACCCGCTATAGTACAATCGAAAAAGAATTGCTAGCCATCGTTTGGGCAACCAAACATTTCCGACCGTACTTATATGGTAGGAAATTCACGATTTATACCGATCATAGACCATTAATTTGGGCCAAATCAATAAACGAACCAAATAGCAAGCTGACGAGATGGAAATTGCGTCTCTCAGAATTCGACTATGACATAAAACACAAAGAAGGCAAGAAAAACTGCAATGCCGACGCATTGTCGCGTATAAAAGTGAACGCCTTAACCGACGACGATGTATCAATGAAAGTTAACGTCGATAAAAAGGGTAAACGACCAAAACGTCAGACCGCCGAGGCTTCGATAAGTGAACGATCAGAATCGCCTATTGTCATCTCATCCGATTCTGAGAAAACCGTATCTCTACACAGCGAAAGGGGTAGACGTTCACCATACTCATTACCATCAATAAGTAGCGACACCGCGACCGCATCCGAAGGCCGTGACGACAATGACTCTATAAATACCGTACACTCAGCACAAGATCTTGACACCGACGGTATGCTAATACTGAACGAGGCTATCGACACCAAGCCCAATCAAATACTCGTACATACATGGCAAAGAAATGAATTAACGGTTAAAGATTTATCCCGAGACAAACAAAAGGTTCTGGAAGTCCACTTACCTGAAAACAATCCTGAACTAGTAAAACGATTCCTGAAAAACTACATTCGACCCAAGATTAAATATTTCTTCTACTTCGAAAGCGACATACACCGCAAACAATTTTCGGAAGCAACGATTTTCCTTTTCCAAAAAGGAACTGTAAAATTCTATGAATGTAAAAACCGAGTAATTTACGTAGAAGACGAAAAAGAACAACGCGAAATCATACTTAAATACCACGACGGTAAGAACAGTCACAGAGGGATAAAAGAAACACTCGTGCACTTAAGACGAACTTATTACTGGAAAAACATGGAACAAACAGTATCAAGCGTTATTAACGCATGCGAAACGTGTAAAAAAATGAAATATGATAGAAAACCGCTAAAACCCGAGCTTCAGCTCACGCAAACGCAGATATACATAATTTTCAAACGCTTTTTACAAGATTAAGTGAAATTGAGACAGCCATTGCTTTTGCTAAAGTTAATCAGTTACACCAATCGATCATAGACACCGACGAACTGATACAATTGTTGAAGAAAATTGAAAAGACCGATAACCTTGTATTCCCTGTAACTTTAGAAAACATTGTCAAAATCGAACAAAGTATGGAGATAAAAGCTTACATGAAACAAAATCAGATAAAACTAATTATGCAGATTCCTTTGATTCACGACGAAACGTCAATTATTACAAGTTGATCCCATTACCTATCTACCACAAGTCCTATGGCCTCACCTCTACCATCATTCCCAAATATCCCTACCTCTTAGTGAAAGGGTTGAAAACGCAACTGCTATCCCAGCCATGCAGCGAGATAGACGAGGATCGCTTCCTATGTTACGAGAGCGACGCATCATCACTAATCGAAGATAACTGTATCACCGAGTTGATAAACTTCAAGAGCAACATCACGAGCTGCAACTCAGTTCCAGTAATTATCGACGACGTCAAGGCTTTCAATCTCCAACCGAACTATTGGATCCTGTATTCTAAAGTGGAAACAACTCTCATTGAAAACTGTGAAGATGAAGTAAAGCATCCCAGACCCGATATATATTATAATAAGATAATTGATTGTTTGTGTTTTGAATTACCGTTTCTGCAAAATAGGTCTCGCATTTTACTAGTGCGGTAGGCATTCTGACGCCTTCGGTGAACTGTAAGTACTCTAAAATAGCTTCGCCATTTTGTAATTGTGTAGGGATTCGAACCCTAGTTTCGGAACGCGCTGGTATCTCTACCTCATACGGTGGGCTGTATAAAATGGGTATACGCGTATTGCGAGTCTGAAGGACTTGCTTATCCATATCTATCTTTGCACCTAATCTTTTTAGGAGGTCGACACCTATTACTCCATCATAACGTTTGTCTACTTCATACACGTAAAACTTTTGTATCATTTTGCCTTTGAATGTATTAGGTAATGGAATTGCAACTACTTCGTCATGCGTACTTTGTGCATGTGTACTGACCACTGTAAACGGTTCGTAGGATTTATAGTTGTTAAAGAACTCGTCGGCTTTTGCTGGGCTTATGAATGATCTGCTACTACCGGTGTCTATAAAGAATTTACTGTTTATTTCCGGGATTATAATGTGCGGCAATTTTAATATGTTATCAAGATGATTGAGTTGTATTATTTCACCGTTGCATTTGTCGGAGCTGTGTGAAAATTTTGTTCTTGTTCGCAAGTGTTTTCGTAAGAATAGTCAGGGTATTGTTCAGTTTGGTAAGCGAATTCTTGTTCGTCAAATTCTTGTCCGTAATAACCTGCGTAATCGGTCTCGTCGTATCCATATTCTTGGTTTGTCTCGTCAAAGTAAGAATCGTCAGTCAGCATGTTTTGTCTGAAAGGTGCTGTTCTCATAGTAACGTCTGAGTCTGGTAATGGTCTTATCGGTTGGTTTTGTACCGGTCTATTTTGTTGGTTAGTCGGGATTCCAAATTTAAATCCATTGTTTTGGAATGGCGTACGTTGTGCTTGGAATGGTCGCTGAGGTTGGAACTGCCTCTGCTGTTGGAATGGAGGTCTATAACCGAATACTGGCATAGTCTGTCGTGGTTGGACAAAGGAAACAAGTCCATATGAATTTCAAACATATCTAAACGAATTTTTTAAAATTAACAAAACTCCGAATATAATTGTTTCAGAAATTCCTTATAACCATTCGTTACAAATAAAAAAACTTAATGATGATTTGAAATCCATATGTGACAAATATAAAAATGTAAATTTTATAGACATGAATTACTGTAGATATATACCGAAAGAAAAACATATTGTGTTATATACGGCAAGACAAATTCTAAGAGATCTTATACGCTTAGATTATGTAAACAAACTAAACAATATGATGCTAAGTTCCAAAGTATCAGAAAAACATGATAAAAGTACACAAACTCAACGGGAAATAAATACAAATAATAATGATATATATGCAATAAATGACTCACAAAACAAGGTTGCAGCAAATAGAGAGTTTTTTCGTGTATAACTTTGTACATATAATGCATCAAAATATGGATGGTCTTATTGGTAAAATGGATGACCTAACTGTATGTATAGACAACTTGAAAAATAATAATACTTTTATAGACGTTATATGTGTAACGGAGCACAACATGATTCAAACTGATTCTACAATACTTAATATACCGAATTATAATCTAGCTACTAAATTCTGTCGGCAAAATCGATCGGGTGGTTCGTGCATACTAATCTACGATCAACATAAATATAAAATTCTACATGAAATAAATACTTTGAGTACGACAAACATTTTTGAGTGCTGTGCGATAGAATTAACAGAACATAATATCATAGTAGTATGCCTATATAGATCTCCAAAAAATTTAGTATCACTACGAGGGCAATTTTTTGCGAAACTTGCTCAACTTCTGAGTAATGTTTGTTATCGAAATAAAAAAGTTGTTATCTGTGGCGACTTTAACATAAACATTTTAAAAAAGGACCCTGCTACTAGGCGTTTCGAAGAAATATTATCGCGTTTTAACATCAAATTGAGCGTAAATGAACCTACAAGACCTCGAAGCAAGACATGTCTTGACAATATTGCCCATAACATGAGAGGCTGTAAAACATCTGTTATGGAATACGCTCTATCAGATCACACTGCTCAAGTTCTCAAATGTCCTGTTAAAAAGAGCTACTTTATTACACACTTCTATAGATGGAAGCGAGATTATAGCAAAGTTAACATTAATAAATTCATCGAATGCTTTAATAATATATCGTTCTACGACGTCTACCGTGCTAAAAATGCAAACGCAGCTTACAACGAGTTCAATGAATTTTTTTCACTCTTCTACGACTTATGTTTTCCTGTAGTAAAAGTGAAAATACCCCTCACCAAACGACCTAAATGGCTAAGCAAAGGTATAAAAGTCTGCTCTAAACGAAAACGAACTTTACTTTGGAAATATAGACACTCTTTAACTAAAACTGACAGAAATATTTTCAAACAATATTCTGGCAGACTAAAGCTAGTCATAAAACAGACACAAAAATCACAAAACAACTATTATATAGAGCAATCAAGCAATAAATCTAAAGCTGTATGGAACATAATAAATAAACAAAAACAACATAATATTAAAGACGAAATTACACAGATAAAAGCTAACGGAACCATTTTAAGTAACCCTAAAGATATCGCAAAATGTTTCAATAATTTTTTCATTGACGAAATAGAACAAAACTCTAATAGCAATAACAACTCACAAGGAGCACTGGGGCATTCTAAATCTAATTCTTGTTTCTTAGCGCCAACAAATGAGCGTGAAGTAGATAAAATTATACAGTCGTTAAAAAACACAAACAGTACTGGCTATGATGGTATCTGTACTAAAGTAGTAGTAAAGTCCACGGCTAAAATAATATCACCTATTTTCTCACATATTATTAATAAATGCATAGAAGATGGCATTTTTCCTGATAAACTTAAAACTTCCATCGTAATACCTCTCTTCAAAAAGGAAGATAAGGAAGACATGCAATTTTATAGACCAATCGCTTTGATACCTGTGTTTTCTAAAATTTTTGAAAAAGTGATTCACAAGCGTCTCAACGACTATTTCGAAGGCAATAACATTTTTGCAAGTGAACAATTTGGCTTTCGGAAAGCAAAATCGATAGATATGGCAATTCTAAGTTTTCTGGCTAAAGTTTATAGTGGACTCGAAAATAAAAAAAGGATCACAGCACTCTACATGGATATGTCAAAAGCGTTTGACTATGTAGATCACAAAACATTAATCATGAAATTAGAGCACTACGGTATAAGAGGCAATGTACTAAAACTGATCATTTCATATCTCAAGAATAGACAACAATATACTGAAATCACTAGACTAAATTTGGACACCAAAGTGGAAGAAAAGCATAGGTCAGACAGCCGTGTGGTAAAATTCGGAGTGCCGCAGGGTAGCATATTAGGGCCTTTACTATTTATAATTTACATAAATGATCTTCCTCAGGCTATAACTCATCCGATGATCATGTTTGCCGATGATAGCACTGTCGTATTTACAGACGACAAAACTGGTGAACATGAAAATGATGTTAATAATTCATTAAAATTAATAATAGACTGGCTGCGAAATAATAACCTTAAAATTAATTTGAACAAAACACACATAATGACTTTTAAAAATATTAATACTAACTTTGACATTCCTAATATAACATATAATGGTAAGCAAATTGACGAAATTCATAAAACTAAGTTTTTAGGTATCCATATAGACTGGAATCTCTCGTGGAAATCGCACGTTGAACATGTATGTACAAAGTTAAACCAGTTCTCATATGCATTATACATGTTGCGCAAGGTAACAAATGATAAGGCAATTCTAAACGCCTACCATGCTTATGTTGGCTCCACATTAAGATATGGGGTACTTTTTTGGGGAAACTCCACTGAAAAAGATTCTGCATTTAAAGCTCAGAAGAAATGCATACGAGCAATTTGTAGGCTAAAGCAAATGGACTCGTGTAAGCCGTGTTTTCAAAAATTAAAACTACTGACTCTTCCTTCGATATATATCTACGAATCGGCTCTCCTAGTTAAAAATAATTTAAATGATTATAGAACTTTAACAGTCAAGAGACATAATAATGTATTGCGTGCGCCAAAATGTAGGTTAGCTCTCTATAATAAAAGTACGTTTGTGAAGAGGGTAGAAATTTTTAATAAATTACCGCAAACTTTAAAGGACATTAATAATATTGACATTTTTAAATTTAAACTCAAGACATTTTTAATTAATAAGGCATACTATTCTCTTGACGAGTATTTCACTGACAAGATATTTTTTTGATTATATAATTTTATAACTATTTAATGATTTTGTGTTTTATAATGTAATAAAATTTTGCATACCATTACGGTTGAAGCATGGCGGACTAACTATATCTCAAAACTTTTTACTAACAACAATTTCAATTGTAATAACCCATGTTTCGTGAATAAAAGATTTGAATTTGAATTTGAATTTGAATTTGGTTATTTGTGAAATTAGGTCTATAACCAAATTGCTGTTGCGTCGCGTTTTGAGTGGGGTTGTTCCCGAATCTAAAATTGTTATTTTGAGGTATGCCGAACTTGAAATTCGGTGGTTGTGTAGGAACGAGCGCTGATTTGAAACCAAATGAGTTTGTTACATTAGGTGGTTTAAATGAATTTTGCGTATGCGGTTGTGAGGTTCTATTTAATTTGTTTTTCGCGTCATATTGGTATTTGAAATTGACCTCTTCTGTCACGATGCTTAAGGCATCCTCGAGTGACGGACAACCTTTAAGTCTTACAATCCTAATCATATCTTCAGGCAAGTTATACAAAAACACATTTAACGCCATGTTGTTGTATACGATCATTTTCGCTGCTTTTATTCCTTCATCTGTAAGTCTATTCACCTTTTGTAAAGGGGAAGCCTATCTACTTATTTAAGTAAAACCCTCAATACAAGATAAATACAAAACTTTAATGAAACAAACTTAATTTAGTACAAACGAAAAATGGAATTTACTGAATCTATATAAAAAATGTCTCAAGTTTACGGGAGGTTGGTCGCGACGTATAATCCAAGAGGTTCACACTGTTCGCTAGCAAAGCAGCGTGGTACTCAAGTACTATACGGCAACGTGCGTCTTTGTAAGGTTGACTTGAGTGTAATCAACGACCGGCCTAAGCTGGTGCAGGAGATGTGCACTCAAGTGGTTCCAAACGCAGACTGGCTCGGCGCTCCGGCCGGCGCGTTTATATACAGATGTCGCTGCGGTGCACGGCGAGTGCGGGGGTGCGGCGGGCGCTCGTATGACGCTAGCGCGTGCGCGCGCTCGTCGGGTCTGCTTGTTTGTAGATTCTTGGTTGTTACAGTCTCCCCCTCTGGACCTGAAGACGTCTCGGCGAGGTGGCCAGTTGATGTGTCTTCTGTCGTCGTCGTCGTCTGCTTCTTAGGTCTGCCGCGTCTGCGCATAGGTCTTTCAGGATTAGGGACGGTGAGGGCTGAGCCTTTGTAGGGGCTCAGCGCTGAAGAGTGATAAATACCCATTGGACGCTCTGGTTCAGCTCGATTGGCCAGCTCGAAGGAGCAGGGCCCATGTTGCCGGCGGATGATGTAGGGACCGTCGCGGCGAGGCGCGAACTTCGCTGTCTGGTGTTGGGCTGCGTTGCTATGGATGTTGGCGGCAACCATCACGAGGTCACCAGGCTGGTGGGCAGGTGAGGGGCGCCGGTGGTCGTCAGCTCGCTTCTTTCTTGACTCTTCATTAATTTCTTGCCCTTCTTTACCTTCTTTCAAGTGTCTGCTAATAAAAATAGTTTTAGGAATTACATCTGGGATAAAATTTTCAGCTAATGCTATTTGTCATTGGTCATGATTGATGTCGTCGAGGGTTCGCAGTTCCCTACCAAACGAGAGAAAGGCTGGAGTGTAACTTGTACTCAGGCATCGCGACGTGTTCATAGCATATCCAATGCTATGGTAGTTTTTCTGCCCATGAGCGGTGATTGTAGTATCTATGATTTGCTTCAACTCGGCATCTCTTCTTTGTTCTTGTCGAATTTCAGCTCCAGATTGCTAACGCTTCACGCTCTGTTGTATAATAATTTCTTTCTGGTTTGGTCAATAGGCGGCTTGCATACTCTACGGGATGTTCATCGTGATCCTCCCCCTGGATCAAAACAGCTCCTATAGCGTAGTCGTTGGCATCGCCGCAATCATTCTATGTGGAGATTTGTATCGCGATCAAACAAGGAATTACTCCTTGGCGATAGTGTGACCTCATCATTGTTGATGTGCATCTGTGCATCCCGAAACAGAGATCCGACAAATCTCGGGGAGTAACCGGCACAGACCGATCCTTTACGTGGAGGCGTGGCTGGAGGCGAATCCAACTCGATCACACTTGGCGGACCGAAGGTTCTCGTGACATCCTCGTACGCACTACTTCCACTTGGTGATGGTGTCATTTTCATTGGACTCGTCATTGGCTCTAGAGCCGTTAACTTCGCTAACTTGGTTAATACTGAGTCTTCTGGTTGGGCTTGCACCATGGACATGGACGCATCGTCTTCTTCGTTTTCCAGGTTATATTTTTTGGAGGGATCATCCAAAAAATGAAACAACAGCTGCGGTAGATTGAGGATGATACTCGCGTCCTGTATAAAATCTACGCCAAGCAGGGTTCTGTTGTCTCGAGACTCCGGAAGCACAATAAAATTGGTGGGGATAATCCGTCCACACAATTCGACGGTTAGCGTTGTTCGCCTAATATTTTGTTTGCGCTTTAACCCATCTGCAAGTATGACATTCACTCTCTCACTTGTGAATTGCACACCTTTCTTCAGCATCGCATCATACAATGATGTCGATGCGACGCTTAATTTTGCTCCTGTGTCAATGTGAGCATGTCCCAGTACTCCATTGATTGTTATCTTTACAACGGGTCTGAGTCGGGATAATGCCGAGAGATTCGTTTGGATGGAATAGAACTCCACTCCAACTGCTCCAACTTTCGTGTGGTTGCATTTTGAGCATCTACTCCGCACGATTCCAGGTTCTCCACAGCCATAACAAGAGATTTTGCTCGGAAGTGGTGGAGGCTTTGTAGCGGCTGTTTTTGATGGAGTATGTGCAGCTGCCGCAGTTGTATTGGTGTCTTTATCTTTCTTCCGACGGCACTCTGCTTCTACATGTCCAAACGCGCGGCAGAATGTGCATCGATCTCTCTTGGTTCCAGTAGTTTCAATGTCGACCAGGCTGTCTTCTATCTGACGCGCTTTTTTAAAAAATTCCTGGAATGTTCTGACGGTATCTCTGGGCACTTTGTCTTTTATTTTCGCATGTAGCGATGTATATAAAAGATCTAGGCACTCTAAAAGAGATGGTTTCGGTAGTTCAGCCATCAACGCTCGCTTCTTCGAGACGAATAGCTCCACTCCTTTAGGCGTCTGCTGCTTCTGGGTGACCAGTTCTTCGTAAATCTTGTAGGCAAAGGCCAGACAACAGCAAAGAAAGCCCCTCTATGGCATCTTCGTCACAGACTTTCTCTATTTTCTTATATGTTACTATCGTTGAAATGAAGGCCTCGACTTTCGTAGTGTCACGAGACCCATCAAAGCGTGCTTTACATGCTGCAAAGCTGCCAGGTTTGGTATCTAATAGCACGCTATTCGATCTGCTGCTGCTACCTATCGCTTCTAAAAGATCACGAAATTGATCGTTTGTAAAACTGACGTTAGTCATCTTATTTGTTCTTTGACTACGTCTAGGCAATGCTTTATAAAGAGCAATTTTTATTGAGACCAAAAAAAAAATTTTAAAAATTAAGGTGGGTACCAAAATAAAAAAAAATGTTTGAAGTGGGTAGATGAAAAAACAAATATAATAAAAGTTTACAGTAAGGAGAGAAGAGAAAAAAAAATAATAAAAAAATTAATGTGGGTAGGAAAAAAAAACCCAAAGTGGGCGCCAATTGTAAAGGGGAAGCCTATCTACTTATTTAAGTAAAACCCTCAATACAAGATAAATACAAAACTTTAATGAAACAAACTTAATTTAGTACAAACGAAAAATGGAATTTACTGAATCTATATAAAAAATGTCTCAAGTTTACGGGAGGTTGGTCGCGACGTATAATCCAAGAGGTTCACACTGTTCGCTAGCAAAGCAGCGTGGTACTCAAGTACTATACGGCAACGTGCGTCTTTGTAAGGTTGACTTGAGTGTAATCAACGACCGGCCTAAGCTGGTGCAGGAGATGTGCACTCAAGTGGTTCCAAACGCAGACTGGCTCGGCGCTCCGGCCGGCGCGTTTATATACAGATGTCGCTGCGGTGCACGGCGAGTGCGGGGGTGCGGCGGGCGCTCGTATGACGCTAGCGCGTGCGCGCGCTCGTCGGGTCTGCTTGTTTGTAGATTCTTGGTTGTTACACTTTGCAAATAACGAACTTCTCGATTGTTGGATTCGTTGGCAAAACTGGATATACGTCTCGTGTTGTTTGATTTTCAGAGACTCTAGCTCTATCGCTATACATTCCTCGGAACGAGGGTCTCCGAAATGTTGCGTCAGTAGTTCTTTTAACGCCTCGTATGATACTACATTTGGGCGGTCACTTAGTAGTGACGCAGCTTTACCCGTGAGTCTACTTGTGATGACATGAAACAGGTAAGTTTCCTGGCTTAAATTGCCAGTGATACGGCTGTTTGCAATCACGTAGTCGCATTTGGATAAAAACAGGTTTAGCTGACTTTCGTCACCTTCATAACGAGGGATTAGGGAAACGAATTCCTTTGATACCAACCGGATTTCCGCCATTTTAACGTTTAGTTTAAATCTACTTACTATTTCTATACAAATCTAAAACGACACTAAAGAGACTTAGCACACTTAATTAACGTATCCAAATTTTTTAATTACAGTTATTGATATCTCGATTTCGTAAATATCAAATCTTATAACTATCGATTGGGCGATTTTTGACCGAATCAATTAGGTACTTACTTATCTAATATTTAATACACATGTAATAATTTTAATTTACATAAATGCACCAAAATCAGATAAATCTAATAAAAATTATAATTTAATTAGTTTCCGCGATGGAATAATTAAATTACCCGATTAAGTTGATCGGTGGGGACTATGGACAGATGGGAACGACACAGTATAGTGAAAGTGTTTATTCACTGCAAGCTGCTGGTCCGCATTGTCCACAGGAGTCAATTGTCGTTGATGCTGCGCCGAACGTCGGGGAGTCTTATTTATTTGTTTAGGTTCTTCTCTCAGTTGAACCGAAAGTCTTTACACTTGATTTTTGATTTTTGAGAAATCGCGTAGACCGACTTTCGCGTTTTTTTGAAAGATTCCACTAGGCTGCGCCAGACATAGACGGGCGACGCAGGAAGAACTTTTTAAAAAGCGAATTAATATTTTAATTACGTCTTTATTCAGTTGATGACAAATTATGACTAAACTTATTCTCTAACTTATGTTTAACGAAAGCTTGGGTGGCGTGATTGATTACTTGGAATTGTGGGCAGGATGTGCTTATCGCATGCTGACATTTCATAACATACTCTTTCTTATAATTCTTATAACAATATTTATGAGATTACGAATACAGGGTTAGGTTCGGGTTCAGGCGGTATAACTATGTAGTAATGTTTGTAAACATGTATATATTTTTGCTTTAAATAAATATTTGTCTATTATCTATAAATTAAATAAGCGACTAAACTATAACATTTGCTCGTATTCCAGATGATGTCCCAGAAGGGCGGTGTCATCCACAAGACATCGAGTACCGGAAAGACTTCGGTCGTCTAAGGGAGCAGCTGAGTCGCCTTCTCTACCTGGAGTTTAACAGAGAGGTGTTCGGAGGCGCATTGGCTGCTGACATGCCGATACTGTGGCTCCCCAATTATAGGACAACTGCTGGGTAATTAAAATTAACCACTTATTTTTTTGTTAGTTGCGCCCTTCAGGGTCTAATCTATTCAAAATTTAATAAAAATGGTTAAGTTTTTACGGAGATACGCGGTTGCAAACATTCACAGACACACATAAACTGTCGCATAGATAATATAAGTAGGACAAGCTGCGCCCTGCGGTTTCACCGCACCGTTAGATTTGCGAGGATAAAAAGTAGCCTGTGTTCAGATTCAGATTTAGCCTCTTTCTCCCGAGCTACTGGTATTCTTCTTGGTCGTTGACGGATCGGAGGCTCATTTCCGGTATTTATTGTGTGCTTCACTAATCCAGTCCTCCCAATGACAGCATCACTTGAAGCGAAGATATTGGCGTATCGCAGAAGCATCTTCCTCGCCATCGCGAGCTCTCTGTCAGACAGATCTTTACGGCAATCTTCCAGAAGTGTGGACACATCATGATTCCCCCGAAGGTTGTCCTTGTTTGGCTGTTCTTGGCAGGTACGCATCCAATCTACCCCTCCACATGTGCCCATTAACGTCCCTCCTTTAATGAGATGTTCTTCATTATTTGGGTTCAACACACGTACTGCTGCAGTATCAGTAGTCCTCACAAGAGTCCGTGCCAGTATCCATGGTTGATCACCACCCGATGGTTCTATCAACACACATCGACGTTGATGTCCCGATACCTGTGGTAATCTCACTGTCACAATGGTTTCTGACCTTGGTGGAAGGACAATTCTCTTCAGGCAGTAGACCTTTCCAGATGTACCCCATGTACACCTTCCATGAAGAATTCTTCTGTTCCACACTTTAAGATTCCTTGATTCACGTCGATCTCACAATGATGTTCACGCATGAAGTCCAGACCCAGAATGCAGTCGTCGACTATATCAGCCACAATGACTTTTTGCTGGAACGTTCTTTCTCCCAACTTCAGCACTACAAACTTCTCGCCTCGGACGGATATGCGCTGACCGGTTGCTGTCAGGAGTTGAGTGGTCTTAAAGTTGCTGAGGCCCCGAAGAAAACACTTAGCGAGTTCAGAACTGACGACTGTTCGAGACGCTCCAGTATCCAAGGTCAGTTTACAAGGTGTTCCGTTGATTTCGCCTTTGATGACCAAACTGTTCCCGTCGTGAGCTTGTGAGACTTGAATCCTTGGGGCCTTTTCAAAACCGGCCAGTACCCGCCCCGTGGTCCTGGCGCTTACTCGTTTCCCTGCTGCTGTGTGGGGCCATGGTTCGCCCGTTCCTCTACGGGTTGCTCATCTCTTCTGGTCAGTGGCTTCGGACTATTTCGCCGAATATGGCCTCTCTCGTTGCAGTTGTAACACCTTGGGCCTGGTCTGGTCGAGGCGGGCCCTAATCGGGCCCATCGCCGGGGCGAGGTGGTGATTGCTAACGCGACTCCACCTTGCCCCATCTCAGGCGGATGCCGAACACCCCAGTGGTTTTAGTGGGTATGCCGCCGCAGGGCGGAGACTCCCACATAGCATAATATAGTATCCATAAAGGATTTCCACTGGGTGAACAAAAAAAAATGGTCTGGTCGAGGTAAATGATGATGTTCCTTTCACCTCCCTGATGCGATGGGTAGCCCGCTGATCGTCGCGTACGGCTTCTTCTTCCAAGGCGTGGGCTAAAGCGTCCTTGAGCGTTTTATGGTGCCCAAGCTTCACTGCGGTCCTCACGTCGTAACTTCGAATTCCGTTAGCGAATACCTCCACTAAACGCTCGTTAATGAGTACGGGCGAAGACTGGTAAGCTTTCCGGACCATCTTCTCGGCTTCAAGGGCCCATTGCTGAATGTTTTCGTCACGACGCTGACTCCTGTCGTTCAGCTTGGCTCGGTATGCATGCTCCAGGTGTTTATCACCGTAACGATTCTCCAATGTTTCGAGCAGCTTCTCGTAGGTGACATTCTTTCCAAGGGCATCAAGCACTGTCAAGGCCTGGTCACGGAGGGCCACTGTGAGCGCAGTCATCGCTTGCTTTTCGTTCCATCCGTTCGCTCCAACGATGGCATCGAACTGAATTTGGTAAGCCGACCACGACGAAGTTCCATCAAACGGAGGAACTTTAAATCCGTGCGATATCGGTGCTGCAGCTACAGAGGTGACCACCTTGTTTTCGGTCTTCACGACATGCAGCGATTTTCTCACGTCGGCTATCTGTAATTCTGTCTCAAAAAGCCGTGTCTCATGGTCCTTGACTTTTTCCTTCACTTCTTCAAGCTGTGTGCCAATGGTCGCCTGCAGGTTTTTCATTAGAAGAATCTGTTCTTCTTTTCGTTCCTCTTTTTGCTGACGAGCCAGCTCTTCTTGTCGTCGGGTCTGTTCCTCCTGTCGTCGTGCCTGCTCCTCTTGTCGTCGTCCCTGCTCCTGAAGCATTGCCATCAAGGCAGCCATGTCGAATGCAGCAGGAGCTGCCGCTGCAGCTGCAGGCGCTTCCGTTTCTTCAGCCGGGTCGGTCGGTGGTTCGCTGACGTCCTCTAGCGATCTTTCTCCGAATCGCCTTTGATCGACGTTTTCCTGTCGGCGTGCTTGCTCCTCGATGCGACGTTCCTCCTCTTATCGGCGTTGATTCCGGGTGCGGGCCGAATCGTCAATAGGAATTAGCGGCATTTTTTTCTTTTATCCCACTTCTGACACCAAATGTTACGAGATCGGTTCGGGATAAGAGAAATCAGACGCCAATTTAACGATTCACACACTTTATTCAAACACGAACAATTACAGTACACAAAACACTTGTACTAGTCGCACTGAATACTTGCACTTCGATAACTTAAATGTGAACACTACCGCGGTTAAAGAAATACTGCCCAGTCGGACGGATGTCCGCCTATTATAACTTTACTAAACCCCTTCAAAACATTCGCCTGTTTATAAAAAAACATTTTAACCCTGACGATTATGCGTTACATAAAGAACTAACGTGACATTTCGGAGACCTCACTCTACACCAGCGCCTCTAGTAGCAAATTCAAACGCGGTAGCCCTCGTAGACCTCAATGCCTGTAATGTTTACCAAAAAATGTTCGACGAGATTCTTGAATTCGACATAACTTTTTTATTTGAGAAACGATTGAAATAAAACAAACACTAAATGTTAAGTGAATCTTACCACAATACATTAGTAAAAACTGCACCCAAAGCCGTTTCAGAGATTAGCGCGAACAAATGCACAGACAAACAGATATATAGACAAAAATTCGAAAAATCATTATTTTGGAATCTATAGCGTTTACAAAGGCCTTCAAAAAGAGTTTGACTCATATAATATATATCTTCCATGTGCAGACAGAGATCGCTTGTGGTTTAAGAATTTTATTAATCTCATAATAATACAGTGATTAGCTTATTGAGATTACATTTTACGTTGTATACAATGCTAGTGCTGCTAAGCACAACGGACTTAAAAATAGTAAAATAAACTTTTTTTTTTTTTTTGTGAGGTAGTTACATATTTGCCAGAACTCAGTCCGGTGTTTACGTGCTGCGCCCGGAGAACAATAGGCGACTCGCGAGCGACGCGCTAAAGGTGGCGTCACATGGGCAGTGAGCCCAATTAGACGATTTAAACAATATAAACAAATTTAACTAAAATTTAAAGTGATAAAGAAAAGAAATAGGTATGGCATATGAATAAAATTATTGTACAGGTTAGTGTGTAACTAGCATAGGCTAGTTTTTAATATTTACAAATGAAAAATCCTTTAATACGTGTAGCTTTAATAGTTTTTTTAAAAATACATAGTGACTTCGATTGTTTAATTTCTTTTGGTAATTTATTGTATAGATAAGCTCCCTCAAACATAATATTTTTTAGTCCGTAGTTTGTTCTAGGTTTTTTAGCTAAGCATATATTATTGGCTTGTCTCGTTAAAATTTTTTGTACATTTATCTTTTTTGTAAATGTTAGTTGAGTATGTATGTCTTTTGTAAGAACTTTTCTTATTAAGATACATGTATTATATTTGTATGTTTGAGGTATATTCATAAGTTTAGTTTCTGCGTAAATTTTAGTAGTAGGCGTTAAGAAGTCATATCGAAATAGAGCTTTTATGATTTTGTTTTGGCCTGTTTGTAAAATTTCCAAATTTGTTTTAGCCGCTGTTCCCCAAACTTCGATCAAGTAATCTATGTGAGGTTTAACCATCGAATTGTAGATCGTATATCTCTTTTAGGAAGACATCGTGCCATGCCACGAAGCGCCCCCGTTAATGAAGTAAGCTTGCTTCTAATATATTCTAAATGTGGTTTCCAAGTAAGTTGACTATCCAGAATTAAGCCTAAATACTTTTCTTTATTAATTTCGTTTATTATTTCGCCACTGATGGTCAATGGATTGAAATTAGTAATTTTTTTATTTTTAGCAGCGAATATGATATAATTTGTTTTAGATGTATTAATAGTAAGTAAGTTAGATTGCAGCCAAGTGTTTAGTAGGTCAAGATCATGTTGAGCTTTATCTATAATGTGAACTATGGAGTTACCAGCGTAAAAGAGACTAGTGTCATCGGCATATAGAGTAATATCGCCATACAATCCAATTGTGTGTATATCGTTAATGTAGATAAGAAACAGCAGAGGCCCGAGAATAGAACCTTGGGGAACGCCATAAGTTATCATTTGGGGTAAGCTCTCGTTTCCGTCTATTTTGGTAATCTGATACCGGTTTAAAAGATACGATTGAAAAATCTTGAAGGCCGAGCCAGTTAATCCTATGCTCTTTAACTTCGCTAAAAGCTTTTTATGGCTGACTGTGTCAAACGCTTTTTTTAGGTCAATGAAGATCCCTAGGTTTATAAGTTTTTTATCAATATTCTGTTTTATGGATGTGACTAGATCAATAGTAGCCGCAACGGTATTAGATTTTGGCCGAAAACCATATTGCTTTTTAAATAAAAAATTGTTAGATTCGAGGAATTCACTAAGCCGATTATGTAAACGCTTACGTTTTATTATATATTATGTACAGAATAGATAGATATATAGAAGATATAGATTTGTATATGTATGAATAAATACTGTAAATATTATTATATGTATATATAAACAATAGAATATCTATATTATAGATTATAATGAAAATTAAATCTTCCAAATAATTGTCTCTGTGACAAACACACCTAACTGCTACAGGAGCCGTTGTGGTCTGAACTGGGCGGAGCAGTGGGTAAACATCGTGGTCGCAGTCACCACTGCCTTCGCGCTAGTTTTGCATAATATAGAGGAGACTGAGATCTGCAAGAGATCTGATTACATCCGGAAACTGCTGGTCAAAGGTAACACGCTTTGGACTTTATTATTAACTACACCTGTTCAAATTCCGAAATCGAGAATGTGCTAGATGCTCTTGTTAGGCGTTGTTTTTGAGCCCTTTTTATCTTTGATTCAGTGCCGGTCACATAAGATAAAAGTATGTTGGGGATAAAACATCTTATATATCAGGATGACGAGCGCAATACTGTACCCGCGCAGGGACTTGAATTCTGACAATTCAAAATTCTGGGTGGCGCAGACCTGTTATGGGCAAATGTAATGTTTAACGTTCGGCGAGCGATTTACTCGTCTCGTAAAACTCAATACCATAAAAAAATTACATTTGTGTTGTGAAAAACCGTGACAAATAGAAATAAGTGCTTTTGTTGTAATGTGCGTCCTTAATCCAATACAATAAACAACTTGTACAAAAAAAAACTCAAATGAATCGTTTTTTGAATTTTTGTTGAAGCAGTTAATTACATTTTGATTTTGTTTTACAGACGAAGATGTGAACGTGGAACACCTGGAAACGTACAATCGCCAGTTGCTCATCAATATGTTTCCCGAGCATGTTACTCAATATTTCCTCTATGGAAATCAGAATATCAATGTGAGTCAAAAATAATAAATAAACATTGCTAGCGACAGCCAAGAATATTTTTTAAAAATTTGATTACATACCTACTTAGTTTAAAAATTTTCACTGCAATAAGTAGCATAACTAAAAATATATTTAATAGGCATCTTTTTCAGCAGTTTCGATTTAAACTAATGTCAATAGACTTTTCTATCCTACAATAATGTACGGTGTACAAAAATGTTTAACATCATAAACAATATTTTATCTTCGTCTGCAGGAACTATATTATGACCAAAGCGACTCTGTCTGCGTGATGTTTGCAACCATTCCAAATTTCCCGATATTTTACATCGATTTCGAGTTTACCAATGAGGGCATTGAATGCCTCCGCCTTCTAAATGAGATTATATCTGAATTCGACGAGATTCTCGCTGAAGAACAGTTCCGACACATTGAGAAGATAAAGAGCATAGGCGCCAACTATCAGGCAGCTTCTGCTGGTAAGGAAAGCTTCCGAATTGCAACTAAGATTCCAATTTTGAATATTGCGTACGATATACGAGTACGTCACGTATTAAAGAAAAAGCTCCACGAATCACTTCGTTCATGTTAAGCTGCTTTGGTGATTTATACCCATAGATGAATGACCAATTTTTTTATATTATATATTATGATTGCGTTTGACCGCCATCTCGCCTGATGGTACCTAAGCAATGATGCGGTCTACGATGGAGCACACTCTTGCCTAGAAGGAACCGATTGTTTATTCAATTGTGTCATAAAATATTATTGCGTCACCCTTATACCCTACAATGATAGCACTAAAATGATTTCCATGCCTTTTTATTTCTGTATGCATTGAGAACTAAACAACAAAATAAGTTTTATCTTTGATTAACTTCAGGTTTAACACCAGCGACTCGTGACCTCCGCCATTATCAACACGTCACAGCAATGGCAGACTATGCCCTGCGTATTCGAAAACAACTAAATGTCATCAACGAGCACTCCTGCTATAGCTTACGCATTAGGATTGGTGAGATTTTAGCACTATATTGGTGCTGCAAATCAAACACAGGTTCGACCAAGACTCCTTTATTTTATACTACCCGCTAATATAAAAAACACAATAACAGAACATTACGACATCTTCTGTCGAGGTCTTATGGTACCTCGAACGACTCCTCTTACCGGGGTATAGTAAATAAAACGTCAAAATTAAAGTTCTCTCATACTATTAGAAATTCCAAAAAACTTAATTCATATCGGGACAAACCAACTACTAAAACTACCGTTTGGAGTGGCGAGCGCGGGGTAACTGGCTTGTCTCGCCTAAAGCGCTGCGTAAGCGCAAGTCGGGTGCCCCTACACCACACCACCCCAAATTTTTAACTTACTTAAAAATTAACACAATAAAAACGTTAGACAATATAAAAAGAAGTTGATTGCTAAAATTGAAACGATCATGTTTCCTCCGAATTTCATAATATAAATGTGCAATAACTCTTACTAAGCTAAACGTGACATGCAATAATTATCGTCTCTATACGTACTTAACGCTAAGCTGCGCGATGCGATACGGCGCCAATATCGCTGAGGTGAAAAATTTCATACTTGCAAGAACAAAGGTCGCTATGTCGCATCGCCGAGCAGCAAGTACAATACTAACTTAGGTACGCTAAAATTACTGGAATCTTTTTGGAAATCTAACGACGCGTCCATGGCGCGTCACCTTAACTTTATTTAATTTATCATCACTATCTTTCGCACTGTCGGGAATAGGTCTTTCCTCTTGTACAACATTAGTATTAACGACAAATGCGGGCTTAAGCCTATCTATTGAAATTAGACTCTGCCTGTTAGGCAGTTGGACTATATAACCTTTGTCTAAGCGCTTAATTACATTAAACGGTCCGTCGTAAGGCGGTTGGAGACACTTTCTTAACATTTCGTTTCTCCAGTTCCATTGGCTGCATAAAGCTTATATTTAGATTCTATATTATCACGCACTGATTTATGACACTTTGGTAACACTGATATATTCGCACCTGAGTCTATTAGATAACGCATGCCATTGTTTTTATCGGTTACGCACAATCGGTGATTTGCACCCGTGACGCAGGCATTCACCGGAGATACCTGCATCTCGCCTAGTTTCCCGAAGGCTGCTTCCAGTTGCACGGTGATTCGCACCTGGTGGCGCGAGTCTTGTAACGAAAATGATAAACGCACAGCCAGTCAGGGCTGTCTGGCGTACGCCTTGGTCTGCTTCCATCTCTGCCTCGCGACTGCGACCGGCCACGGAAACTTCCGCGACCTCGCCTGCTCTGCGATCTGGAACGCTGCAGCTGGTCAAGCCCCGTACTAAGCTTAGCTATCTCGGCTAGTATCATGGTGTTGTCTGGAATCTGCCCTGTGACTTCTGTCACCTGCTGTGGTCGCATATTCTCCACTATCTTATCGGCGATTGTAGCTAATTTCTCCGGATCCGTCGACTCTGTTGCTGCGAGCACTCCTCTTACCGAGGCCGGCAAGTGATTTTGCCATAAAACGGTAAGAGTTTCGTTGTTAATCTTTCCTCTTGCAAGGTCCTGCATTTTTCTGAGCAATTGGCTTGGTTTTTGATCGCCTAGCTCCATTTCGCCAATTAATTTCTGTATTTGGCGGCTCTCCGATTCTTCATAAATTTTCATTAATTTACTTTTTAGCGTGTCATATTTCTTTTCTTCTGGCGGAGCTATTAAAATGTCAGTTACCTGCTGTATCACTTCTTTTCCCAGTTTTAATACCACAAGGTTAAATTTTGCTGTATCTCCCAATTTTTGTGGGGCCAGCATTGCTTCTACTTGAATGAACCATACCCTTGGCTGATCCGTCCAAAATTCAGGGATTCTTGACGATAATGTAATTGCTGCTAAACCTCCGTCTTCTGTTTTCACCGTGGACCCACTAGGAAGGGGCATTTTTAGTTGAAATAGTTTTAATTATTCACAAATTGTCTCGGTTTCTTCTGGTTGGTTTTCCCGGAGTTACCCGTTTGGCCGAAATGCACTCACCACTATAATGTCACTTTAATTCACTCTAATGTTCCCGGTAAGGCGTTGCACAATAAGTTCAAAGTCGGAAGGTCACCAGTGTCGAGATATATGGTACCTCGAACGACTCCTCTTACCGGGGTATAGTAATTAAAACGTCAAAATTAAAGTTCTCTCATACTATTAGAAATTCCAAAAAACTTAATTCATATCGGGACAAACCAACTACTAAAACTACCGTTTGGAGTGGCGAGCGCGGGGTAACTGGCTTGTCTCGCCTAAAGCGCTGCTTAAGCGCAAGTCGGGTGCCCCTACATCTTCCCGCTTTAAAAAAAATGTTTAAACATTTTGAACTTTATCCTTTATGAAATTAAGTTTAGCTAGTAATTAGTTAACTAGTAATTAGTTACGGCTAGAATAGTTTGATTTGCTTGAAGTTACATATGTATGCTAGTAAAACCAAGAAAAAAAAAAATTAAGCTACGAGATAGGTAGCCAATCTACAACTATGTAACATAAACCAAATACTTAGTTCTTAAACTTTTATAAATACATATTAATAAATGATGATGAGTTAAGATATTATACTACATACGAGTATTAATTGCCCAAGTATGGCTTTTATTTGAATTTTATACATAATGAGAATTAGTAGGTAGGTGATATCAGAGTGATACCTATTACAAGTATTTGTTGAACATATCTGTCACTTTTTTACGTGCTATATCAGCCGCCGGTCTGCGCTCGCGCTGTGCAACGGGAGTGTGGGGTGCATGAGACGTGGTCGGGGGTGCCGCCACCACCTCGTCGCAAACGACGTCATCGTCAGACAGAACTCTGCCCTCGCTCTTTGGACTCGACCACTGTTCGTTATCGCTATCTGGCGCACTGGACGGTGGCGTTTGATCCTCTGGGCTTGCGTTTTCGAACTTTATGAGGTGACGTCTATTTCGTCGGTACCGCCTGCCCGAGTTATCGGTTACAAAGTAAGACCGCGGTTGCGGAGCACGCGCCACCACTCGCGCGTACCTCCTTCGACCTTCATCCGCGATGAGCACGGGTTGCCCCGGCTGCAGCTCAGGAAGCGCTCTCGACTTTTTGTCATAATCCGCTTTGTAAGCCTGGCGCCTGTTCATCATATTGGCGTAGTCCTTTGCGTTATTCCGACTCGGCATTAGCTTATCTACGTGAGCGGGCAGCCTAGTATTGAGCCTGCGGCCCATCAGTAACTCCGCGGGCGAGCTGACTCCGTCACGAGGAGTCGCACGATGGTTCAGTAGTCCTAGATAAAAATCGCCTCCCGATGCGATAGATTTTATCAGGATATTCTTTATGGTCTGTACACTTCTCTCACTTAGTCCATTCGATTGGGCATAATTTGGAGAAGTGGTAGTGTGGAGAAATCCCCACTGTCTGCTAAATTCCGCAAAAATCCTGGAGGAGTAGGCCGGACCATTGTCCGTTACCAGCTCCTGTGGGATTCCGTGCCTTGCAAATTGATCTTTCATAGCGGCGATCACAGCTTTCGATCCAATATTGGTCAGCGGATTGACTTCTATAAAATTGGAAAAGTAATCTGCCAATATTAGAAAATATTTTCCTGCGTGTTGAAAAATGTCAGATCCTAGTTTGATCCACGGTAGACGGGGTACCGGGTGGAGCATGAGCGGCTCCCTGGTGGGGCTCGGCGCGCGCTCGGCGCACGTCGCGCAGCGCCGCACCATCGCCTCGATGTCGCGCGACATGCCCGGCCAAAACATGACCTCGCGCGTATTAGGTTAGGAATATTTATAGTAATGTTTTGTAATCAAACCTACTGATAACTCACATAGAATCATTACGATAATACATAATAATAGTTTATATTAATATAAGTATCTTTTACAGTAAGTTTCATAATAAATATGATTAAAAGTGTTTTAGTCAAAAGTACCACTCTGTCCGCCATTACTGCCATGACGTTAGCCATCGTTATTGCTCGGGATCGGTCGACAGTATTCGTGGACGGAGTGGTGGCGTGATGTTGTGAAGTGAGCCGATATTGATTGTATAAAAACTAACGGCTATTTAGTTAAGGGGCTCTTTTTGTGTTTGGCGGCTGAACTGTGAGGACTATAGTGAATCACTGAAAGTTAAGTACTTCTTTGTTACTCTGTTGCTTTTGTATTATGTTATTATTGTAAGAATAGTGTTATATGTTTGGAAGATCATGATGGCGCTGAGTTTCTTGCCAGTTCTTCTCAAGCGTCTAGGGCCTTACGAACTTGGCGTAGAATCATTGTTGAGAATGGAGTACCCTCTCGGGGCTCATAGAATAAAAGATAAATATTCTTTGTGTGTTTTCCTTTTGATTTATTTAAAACCCCCTTTAGATTAAAGTTAGGTAGATGTTAAGTACCCCCATATTGTCAGTTAGTGACAATATGATGGTTTTACTAGTCAATCGATTAGAATCAGAGTTTAACTATTATTTAAGATTCTAACATCAGAAGTGGGATAAAAGACTCATTATTAATACAGCGTTGTTTTATTTTAAGAGAATCCTGACGTGACGTCTGATGTAAGCCGAGATACTTCAGCTACATCACCTGGTGACTTCTTGGCGAATCTACAGCACGGCTACAGAAGAAGAAATCGAAGAGAAAATTCTGGCGTGACATCTGATGCATCATCTGGTGACTTCTGGGCGCTAATTCAGACTTTCCACAACGTTATGATTACAATCAAGGAGGTAAAGGGCTGAAAAGTTCTGTTTTTTTTTTTTTTTTTTTGTAGTATCAATACTAGGTATATGATAATTACAATATCAATGAAAAAATATATATGTTAAGTGGAAACTTTTAACAGAGTTTGAAGTTTAGTCTTTTGCGAAAGTTCGAGTTGAGTCAAAGAATATCACAACTAAGTAAGTCAGGATAATCGAGCGATTTTTTTTTTGATAAAGTTATGCAGCTCCAGTCTCGTTACAATTTACAATTATAAACCATACAAACAATTACCAAATTCTCACCATCACAATTCAGGTCATTGTTCCATCCAAGCCTTGCCCAAAAAAAAAAAAAAAGTAAAAATTGCTATAAAATACTAAAATAAATAATTATTGTACAAGCTCTGTTAACGGATTCTGCACTAACAATTCAATATTTTCAATTGTGAGATACCTATGATAGTAAAAGAGTGAGCAACTTAACAATATCAATTGTCGGAGGTAGTGTGTATAATTGCGGAAAAATAAATAAAACTAAACCCTCAATAATATTACAAGTTAAATTAAAAACAAAAATACATTGTATACATATTAATGTAATAATTATGATTCTGAACGATTTAAATATACTCTATATTGTTAACAAAACAGCTGAACCAAAAAATATAAATAAATAAGTAAATAAAATAAAACTCTCGGTCAGAGGTTGGTTGTGAATAAAAAAAAAGTTTATTGTTAAATAAAACTAAGTAATTAATTGTAAATTACATTATAAAAAATGCAAGAATAAATTATACATACATTGAACAATAATGTAATTAGAATAGAAAATTGTTAATATAAACTAACAAATTTTATCGGTGGGCGACCGTTACCATTGGTGGTACTGATTAGGCTATTTGCAGCGAGTAGATGTTGCATCAGTACCACCGGGACTATGACTGATGACTGAACGACTTTGACATTATACTGGGAGAATACTACAAGTGTTGAGAATACTTTAGAGAAGTATTGGGAATACTTTAGAGAAGTATTGGGAATACTTTAGAGAATGCAGAATGTTGCATCAGTACCACCGGGACTATGACTGATGACTGAACGACTTTGACATTATACTGGGAGAATACTACAAGTGTTGAGAATACTTTAGAGAAGTATTGAGAATACTTTAGAGAAGTATTGAGAATACTTTAGAGAAGTATTGAGAAGTAATGAGAGTACTAACTTAATTAAGGTTATTAAGAGAAAAACGGCAGAAGTGATTTTTGGATTGTGATTTTTGGAAGTGATTTTTGTGATTTTTGGGTGGTTGTTTTGTACTTCGGGACGAAGTACTGTCAGTCTGGCCGTATTAGGTTAGGAATATTTATAGTAATGTTTTGTAATCAAACCTACTGATAACTCACATAGAATCATTACGATAATACATAATAATAGTTTATATTAATATAAGTATCTTTTACAGTAAGTTTCATAATAAATATGATTAAAAGTGTTTTAGTCAAAAGTACCACTCTGTCCGCCATTACTGCCATGACGTTAGCCATCGTTATTGCTCGGGATCGGTCGACAGTATTCGTGGACGGAGTGGTGGCGTGATGTTGTGAAGTGAGCCGATATTGATTGTATAAAAACTAACGGCTATTTAGTTAAGGGGCTCTTTTTGTGTTTGGCGGCTGAACTGTGAGGACTATAGTGAATCACTGAAAGTTAAGTACTTCTTTGTTACTCTGTTGCTTTTGTATTATGTTATTATTGTAAGAATAGTGTTATATGTTTGGAAGATCATGATGGCGCTGAGTTTCTTGCCAGTTCTTCTCAAGCGTCTAGGGCCTTACGAACTTGGCGTAGAATCATTGTTGAGAATGGAGTACCCTCTCGGGGCTCATAGAATAAAAGATAAATATTCTTTGTGTGTTTTCCTTTTGATTTATTTAAAACCCCCTTTAGATTAAAGTTAGGTACACACATAGCCGATTTAGCTGGGCATCTACTACCATCACAATTATAATTAGCACAAGCACCACACGGTTTCCTCGTAGCCATGGAGCTATCAGACCGCTGCGCTGGAGCGCGCCACGGCAGCTGCGCGCGGCCCTGGGCGCGCGGCCGGCCGCCGCGCCACCCGCCGCGCCACCCGCCGCGCCACCCGCCGCGCCACCCGCCGCGCCACCCGCCGCGCCACCCGCCGCGCCACCCGCCGCGCCACCCGCCGCGCCACCCGCCGCGCCACCCGCCGCGCCACCCGCCGCGCCACCCGCCGCGCCACCCGCCGCGCCACCCGCCGCGCCACCCGCCGCGCCACCCGCCGCGCCACCCGCCGCGCCACCCGCCGCGCCACCCGCCGCGCCACCCGCCGCGCCACCCGCCGCGCCACCCGCCGCGCCACCCGCCGCGCCACCCGCCGCGCCACCCGCCGCGCCACCCGCCGCGCCACCCGCCGCGCCACCCGCCGCGCCAGCCGCGCACGTTCATCGCGTCCACCGTCCCCGCACTATCTTTTCCGGTCTTGGTTCCTTCTATCTCACGCTGTTCTTCCATATATGGGGATACGCAGTGAACGCAGCATTGAGAATGGATTCCACTTGTTTTGATGATATGATTCAGGTATGCACATGCAGATACGATTTTGATGCATCTATTAGTAAAACAAAAGTTGTCTTTTTAACCGACTTCAAAAAAGGAGGAGGTTCTCTATTCGATTGTATGTTTTTTTTTATGTTTGTTCCCTGATATCTTTTTAAAAATAAAGTCAACACATTTGAAACCTCAGTTTTATTTCTAGCCACAAAACTGCGCGTAGTGCTAATCGAACAAAAATAACCAGCATTACCAAAATTGTGGTGCGATTGTGGTATTTTAATCATAGATAAAAAATGTTTTCGTATCGTGTGAATTGGTTTTTCTAGGCAGCACGCTCCATCATCGTAGAATGCATCATACATATAAAACAAAAATAAAATTGCATGGTCGACTATTGCACATAAATGTGTGGAAAAATATAATGAAACAGAACACACAGTCACAAAGTATGCTCCAAAGTACCTTTTAGAAGGCGAAAATGTGAATATTCTGCCATTAGAATTAAAAACAGGATATACAAATGAAGATTTACAACAAGATAGAAACCAGGCATATAAGAATACAATAAAATCACATAATTATAACAAAAAATGGTTCGATCAACATCGAGAAGAATATGAATTCAAAGAGGGTGACAGAGTCTATGTGGAAAACGGAAATCGACTTAACAGGAAGAAAATGGATGAATTGAGGATTGGACCTTTCACAATATTGAAGAAGATTTCAAACACTATTTATGAAGTTGATACTGGACACAAAAAGGAAGAATCTAATCTCTATCACATCACCAAATTAACTCCAGCATTGTATAATTAAACAATTACGTGCATTGTCATTTGTAATTGTTTCTCTTAGGAGGGGAGATGTAAAGAAAACCGTATATACTTCGCTTTTCTTTATATTAAAAATTACCGCTATTTAAAAACTGACAGCTGCTGTTGACAAGCTGTGATTGAAAGATCGAAACAACTATGACAGTGACAGATCCAAAGGTAAACAAAAAGGATATCAAGATTTAAATTACAACGAAGACTTTTTGTAAAAGAGTAAATAAAGGACATTGAATGTTGTTTCTCTTGTTTTTACATGTAATTGATTAATCTGTATTTTAATAAATAGCTAAAAATTGTATATAACATGTAAAAACAAAAAACCAAATTCGAGTTTTCGATTTTTGCATTTTCTGAGAAGTTTACTATGGTAACATATTTTTTTTTCACCATCGGAAAGTAGAGATTTCAACAAACAGAAAACATACCAACCTCAGACCAATAAAAAAAGAAAGACGGAACCATCTATGCTACGCGGTGAGGCAAGCAATAGGAAGCCGATACGGCAATAGTAAGCCGGCCGGCCGCCATTCCGTCTTCAACAAGAGACCGCGCACGCTCAGACCAATAAAAAAAGAAAGACAGAGTATTAAAACGACGTGCGCGGTCGCAGTGCTTCCTATTGCTTGCCTCACCGCGTAGCATAGATGGTTCCGTCTTTCTTTTTTTATTGGTCTGAGATACCAACTTTTTGAATAAAGCTGATATTTTGACGGGTGAATTTTCGATTGAAAATTAGAGTGCTTTTTCGATATTAATTCAAAATAAGGTGAAAAAAAATATTTTTAATCAAATAAATTACAGCGTATTTGGGACATAAAAAGGTAAGTTTTCACCAAATTTCGTGAAAAAAAAAAAATTTTTGTAAAAGAAAAATAAAAAACCAAAAACTTGGTTTTTTGAATTTTTCACATAAATTTTGAGGTTATGTGAAAAAAGTGTCAAAACAAAAGTTTTAGATCTTCTTATTACCTACAACTTTGCTATTGGACTTTTTTCCGTAGGACTTTTAGTTTTGCCGGAAATCGAGAAAAGCCGTTTTTTACCCTTAAAAGCTCACCCCCA
Organism: Alcis repandata; assembly: GCA_949125135.1. Taxonomy (NCBI): domain Eukaryota; kingdom Metazoa; phylum Arthropoda; class Insecta; order Lepidoptera; family Geometridae; genus Alcis; species Alcis repandata. The sequence goes on from OX421249.1 coordinate 3,447,272, forward strand.
TCCCCTTCCCGACCTCAGATCGCCCGTAAATTATTTACTTGGATCTCGTCCCGCATGAAGTGCGTGTCGGCGAGCTGTCTGGCCGCGTCCGCGAGCTGGCTGCACGTGTCGGCCTTCGCCGCCACCGCCTGCTCCAGCCGCGCGTGCCGCTTCAGCAGCGCTGTCACCGAGGCCAGGTCACCGCCTGGGGGGTTACATATTAAGGCAATTAATGAACAGGTTTTGTGTACATTTTGATAAAGTTTTTGTGGTGTGTAATGCTGGGGCCACACTACCGTGATATGCCAATAATTATTGCCATAACTTAAACAACACCTAGGTGTGGCCACGATTTATGGCCATAATTTTACAATGCCAATCAATATGGCAAATGGCGGTAGGCAATAGCTCCGACGGCGGTCTTTTTCGCACATCAAAGAAGATTACCGCAGTAATTTATGCGTTTGTGGCCACACTACCGTTTGTCCAGTGTGCAATATGAGCTCACCGGCGATGCACGTATCGACCGACATGGAGTGGTCAAATGAAAAAGCGCTCGAGTTTTTGAAATTATTACAATCCGAACCGTCTCTTTAGTATAATATAATATTATTTATATAGTGTGTATTATTATTTTATTCCCTTTTCATTTGTTATCTTAATTATTATCAGAGATGTGACTTATCTTAGATAAAAGTATCTGAAATACAGATACAAGATACAAAATACGTATTTACATCTTGTATTTGAAATACTTTTAATTTTTTTATTTTGTATCTTATATTTAGATACATGTTCCTGGTATCTTAGTATTTTGAAGACACTTTGTTCCCCAAGATACTTTATTTCTTTTCTTTCCGAACGCAACCTACCTAAATGTTGTTTTCTTACAAAAGTATTTTATCTTTAAAAAAGTATTTGAAAGATAGGTATTTTGTATCTAGTATTTCAAATACCTTTTTAGAAAATTATTTGTATCTGGTATCTGAAATGCTTTCTTTTTAAGTATCTTGCATCTTGTATTTCAGATACTTTACATAGGGTATCGTATACATCACTGATTATTATTTCTTTTTGTAGTATGTTTCTGGTTATTAGTAGATTGTTTATTATTTTAGTATAAGGTTCAATGTAAACTTTCAGAAAATAAATATTTTTGTATTTTTCTTTGGGATACCCGGCAGAAGTACCATAAAAATCTTTTTTTTATCTTCTTTTAGCTTTGTTGAAATTTAAAAGATTCATGTAAAAATAATTGGCATTCATAAAAGACAACACCGCTGCAGCTTCAACCGCCATATTGAAAAGTGATATTTTTACCGCCTAATTTATTGGCATATCTCGGTAAACGGTAGTGTGACCACACCAGTTCATGCAGTAATTTTGACGGTAATCTAATGCCATAATTATGGCGGTAACAGCCCGGTAGACGGTACGGTAGTGTGGACCCACCATAAAGCGATGCCAAGTATGATTTTTTTATATTTTAAAATGTAACCTTTTATGAGTGGATATTACTGTACCCAAATTTAAGTGAGAGACTTGAATTTGAATGTTTCTCTATTGCACATCAAACAAATTACAAGAAAAAATTAAGACTGTAAAATACGTTCGGTAGTACAAGGGTGGCCTTATCTCGCTAAAAAAGCAAAGGCGATCAGCATTTAAACACTATCATACCCTCCATTACACCCCCCTTTCAACCAAAATTTGGGTTTGCCAGCCACATTCGTGCTAACAACCGTAATTCATAAGCCAGGTTCACCATTGACGTTAAGGAGAACGATAGTGTGTGTGTGTGTGTGTGTACATACCGTGGTCCTCGCTCAGCAGCTGCGTCTCGACGTCGTCGAGCCAGGCGGTGAAGTCGTCGAGCCCGCGCAGGTACACGCGAGCCTGGTAGGCCTCCGCCAGACGCTCGCGGCGGAGCTTCGCTGCAGACTGGGGGGAAACATTATAAATAAAATAAATTGACGAAACAAAATATGAAGAGTGCACTTAACTTACTGAATTAATATTTGGAAATTAATAGAAATAAAAAAAAATGTGAGCCGTCACGGGACGCCTGGCAGAATAGATGTGAAACATCGACATTATTTTGTAAAAGTAATATGCAAAAAGAGTTTTTAATCCATTCATGCTCCCGTTGTCCATGGCCATACAGATTTTCACGAAACCGTTCGAAAATTGAAACTCAATTAGGTACGCGCGTCGTCATTTATTTATTTGCTTGAATACTGCATGCCGTGGCGACGCGTCGCCACGCCAGAAATCGGTTTTACGTGCGCCAATAGATGTTTCACATCAAAACTATGACATAGAACTATACTCTTCTAAAAGACCGCTGCCTGTAAGAATTGTTATAATGTTTTACTTTGTATTTTTTTTGATAAATCGGTTTTGAAAAACTTGTTGACTCTATTTTTAGGCTGTCGGTGAAAGCTGTTAAATCCTATGTTACGATAGTGTACCTGCAGTTCCCTCCACTGGTTCTCCAAATCTTCAACGTTTCTCGCGATTTCTTGGGACGCATAGTGTTTCGCTTCTGTGAAATTAATTATGTATTATTAGACACAATATTACTTCGAATATACTAATATGAATGTAATGCATATTTTGTAAAATGATTAATAAGTGATTCGACACTCGTAAAGTGATTGATATCAGCAATCAAGAGATTAGATCCATCCCTAGTTTGCCCCATTGTATCAACTGACCACTCCCCTTACTCACCAATAAGTGCCTCCCCCTCGTTGGCCACGTCATCGCTCCTTCCCTTATTAGCCGCCAGTTCTGACTCGAAAGCAGCGTGTTTCTGCAGCTTGCTCTGCAGGTTTGACAGATCTCTGTGAACACAATAACACCATTGTTATCTATATAAATAATATTAGCTAGTTTCAGAAGTGGTCCTGTGTCAATCTTGTCCAGGTTAGACCCGCGATTTTCATCATGTCGTCGACCCAACGAGCTGGAGGTCGTCCGACACTTCGTTTACCGGTACGCGGCCACCAATCCGGAATTTTGTACCTGATGCGGTTCTGCGCGGTCTTTCTCCTCGCGGGTTTAAGGTTTGGAATGAAGGCTCGGCTTTTAGTTTCGCATATAGAAAGTTAGCCGTAAAAAGCCGTGGTAGCTCAGTGGGAGAACAACCGCATCACATTCTTGAGGTGGCGGGTTCAAACCCCGACTCGTACCAATGAGTTCTTTGGGACTTATGTACGAATTTACATACCACTGGCTTTTCGGTGAAGGAAAACATCGTGAGGAAACCTGCATACGTCCGGAGAAGAAATTCAATGGCGTATGTGAAGAAGAAGTCACGCAAAAAGGGCCGATTACCGGCCTAGTTGCGGAAAAAGAGCCCGCTCTTTACCTTTTAAGTTAGCCGAGTTTTAGATAATGCTGAAACATCGGGTAGGGCGTCTCCCTATTTTACTGAGCATTACCACCAGAACTAAACCAGCTGTTTCTTCTGATCAGTTCTCTCATCTTATAATTTTGTTAACCATCTCCCTGTTTCTATCAGGCCCTGGCGCGGATACAGCAAAGGAGAGACACGACGGATGTAATTGGCAAACCCCCTTCAACTCACGGCCAGAGCACTTCCATTTAGACAAAAACTATCTCAAAATTTCGTCTCTTGACTAAACCTACAAAAAACCCTCCCTTTAAACAAAGACTGATTCAGCTGCTTCTCAAGGTTATATCTCTTAGCTAAAGAGCTGCAAATATAGCCCTAACCAACGCCCTTAAAACGAGTCAATTTATCGCTATATCCCAGTGGGTGTGACCTGTAGTTCTGGTCCGTGGCCACCTGCATCTTGAGCGCGATCCACTCCCGCTCGTGGTACAGGTCGCGCAGGAACATGTGCAGCTGCCGGGACTGCTGCAGCATGGAGCCGCGGTGCGCGCACGACTCCTGGGGGCGGGGGGACATGTTTACAAGGGTGATTAGGCCGTATTCCAGAAGAAGAATAGTTTCATCAAGACACGGCCTAAGGGGAAACCAGTTTCTTCAAAACAAATTACAGGGAGAATATTTTCATCAAGACATAGCATACAAGAAAGCAGTTTCATCAAAACAGCCTACGGAGAGAACAATTTCATTTTCATTTTCTTTTTTTTTACACGCTTTTATTAGCTTCACCTGTATGTTTGTAACCGACTCCTTTGGGCGCGTTTTTGATCCACTTTAAACGGTCAGATTTCTTTCAAACTTTGTTGATATATCGAGGACCAAATAAAGCGTGTTTTTTAGTTTTTTTAACTATTAATTATTATTTATTCAGTAATAGGCTTGCATTGTTCCGCCATCTCGCCTGATGGTAAGCAACAATACGGCTTACGATGGAGCATGCTTGCCTAGAAGAAACCGATTCACTCGTGACTTGAAGACACTTAGATTATATCTATCTATCGGGAAACACCCACTCAGGCAAAGCGTTCCACACCCTAGCGGTTCGCACAATAAAGGTGGAATCAAAGCAAATGTAGAAAGAAACAGGCAATAGAGAAATTGGTGATAGTTGATGTTATTTTGTAGCTGTTAGAACTGCTGCACTAACCTGCAGTCTGTCCCTCCTCGCGACGATGCTGTTCATCCTATCCTGGATGTACTTGGCGTGGTAGTGCCCCCTCGCCTGCACTTCTTCAGCGAACTGCTGCAACTCTTGCACGCGGGACAGCTGCGACTCCAGCAGCTTGGTGAACTCGCCGTGCTTGCGGATTAGGGCGTCCACAGCTGGGGAAAATATTAATGTGAACAGCTGGAAATCGGACTAATATTGAGTCATTCTCAGTTGTCACCCTATCTTTGTGCCCAAGGGTGACAATTGGGAATATAGGTAGGAAAAATGTGTGGAACAGCTGTTTTATTTCGAGATTCCAGGATTAGCCCATAGTAAAAGTTGTTCATAATGATGAGTACTATGAGCCCTTTTCGGCTTAGCATCATCATCATCCACAGCCATCTCTCGCTCAATGCTGGGTATGCCTTCTGCTTTAGTCATATGTTAATCGGGTCCAGGTTCAACCCTCGACTCTGAGCACACTCTCAGCACCCCGCCCCCCCCCCCCCCTGTATTCCCGCGCTCACCGTCCAGGTTCTCCCCCAGGTCGTCGTTGTGCAGGAAGGCCTCCTTGGCCGCGAGCCAGTCCTCCGTCTGCCGCGCCTGCTCCTTCAGCAGCTGCAGTTGGTGCGCCTGCGGACCAGAACAAGGGACTCAGGTCGTGGGTATGGAAGGTAGGGACCGGTCCAGTATTATGTACCCCTCTCTTTTGTTAGCAAAAGTAAGCAAAGCTTTTATTGTTGCGATAGTACCCTAAGTCTGAGTTTTGATGGTTTTCGAAACGATCAAACGTTTTCGTAAAGACCCAGACATTATAGTAAAGCGCCCCTGGCGGAAACGTGAAGGAACTATTATACAAAACTCAGACTAAAACCCAGCTTTGGGATAAAAGAAATCAGATGCCAATTTTAACGATTCACAAAACAGACTTTTTTATTTAATTTACTTATCAGAAACAACAATCTGGTTGGGACCGCGGATATTGATGATATTCAAATTTCAAATGCGTAAACACAAAAAACTGTTTGTGTACAAATCTCAGTCTTACTATGTCTCTCGTGCAGTGCGGACGTCTCGTGTCGCTTAGTGCTTGTGTCTTGGACTTTGCGTGCATTGGAATGTTAGTTACATTTGAAATATAGGACTATACCTGTCACTGTTCAAGTTAAGTAGCAACGGACACATGGACGTGTGTAAGAAAAACTTGTAACTTTTTGGGACATTTTTTTTCCTGTATTTTTGTTACCTGAGTGAGATACTCCTTCTTTTGCAGCCAGGATCGGTCCAGGGTGGAGGAGAGCGCAGCCACCTTCACTTGCGTCTCGGGCTCCGGCGCCTGCAGGGCTGCGATGGCCTTCTGGCGACCGTCGATCTCCGCCTACACAAACAAACAAAATTGGCTGTGACATACAGAAAGACAGACGAACGAGTCTCGCCTTAAGGGTTCTTCACAGAAGAAGGTTCAGGACCCTAAAAAATGGAATAAACTGCCGGCTTCCTTGTTTCCTGAAAGATACAATCTTGGGCTTTTCAAGGTCAGAGTGAATCTTCTAAGTCTGCGTGCTTCATCTTCGACCACATCATCGCTTACCAACAGGACGTGCGCCATAAAAAAAAACAAAGAAACAAGTGTATGTGAAACAGTGACTTTTGAATAATAAATGATATTCTATTCTATAGAAACTTGAATATGGTTCACAAAAACTCACCTTTCTCTCATCGTGCACCTCCAACAAAGCCTTGGCATCAGCCACCGTCTCCGGCTCCTCGGTGCCCTCCATCCGCTTCACTGTCTCTGTCACCCACAGCTCTAACTCCTGTTGGGGGAGAGAGAAAACAAATAAAGTTACTGGCCGCAGAACTTCATCACAAATATGCGTCAAATATTTACCATTTCGTAACCAAAAGAAAAACATCACGAAACCTGCATACGTCCGGAGAAGAAGTTCAATGGCGTATGTGAATCTAGCCTGCACTTGGCCAGCGTGGTGGAATACGGCCTGATCACCCTTCGAGGGTAGACCTGTATCCCAGCAGTGGGATGATGTTCAAAGATAAACGAACAGGATCTAATTTAACGTATCATCCGACCAACGGTAGCTCGGTTGTAAATGCTACCCGCCGTCAACCATCCAAAGACAAACTAAATAAATAAATAACGTTTCACACTCATAGCTCCCCACTAGGATACACTGTGTCGGATGCCATGGAACACAAAGACAAGGACGACTAACACCCAGACCCAGAGCAGATATTTAAACTCATCATTCAAATATCTGCCCGGCCGGGCACTTCTGGTTTTGAAGAGGAAATACGGCTGAGTCAAACAACAGTCACACAACAACCTTTCCACTACAGGGCAAGTAGAACGACCCCTTTCTACCATCCTTACACCGTGGATTTCCCTTGGATTCGTACAAAACGTTTCGAACCTACGTTTCTGATTCGTACAGCCAAGGAATGGAACAGACTGCCGGCTTCCTTATTCCCTGAGAGATATTATACAATTTTGGGCTTTTCAAGGTCAGAGTGAATAGGTATCTTCTAAGTGTGCGTGCTTCATCTTCGACCACATCGTCGCTTACTATCAGGCGAGTTGGTGGTCAAACGCGGACTTGTTCACACAATGTCGTCTGTTTCATTCTCTCTGCTTCTAGACCCTACCTTCAGGTTGTCGGAGTACTTGTGCTGCGCTATAGCCTCGTCCAGCGCCGCTGTTCTCTCCTTTTTTTTTTTTTTTTTTGTTTACCCAGTGGAAATCCTTTATGGATACCACGCCCGCCCCGGGGGAGGCAGGGTGGTTATGTGGGAGTCTCCGCCCTGCGGCGGCATACCCACTAAAACCACTGGGGTGCTCGGCATCCGCCCGAGATGGGGCAAGGTGGGGTCGCGTTAGCAATCACCACCTCGCCCCGGCGATGGGCCCGATTAGGGCCCCCTGCGCCTATGGAGGGGTAACCCTGTTCCCCAGGATCACCCCCCAGTCAATGTGGGGTCGTGCAGGCCGGGAGAGTCCCCCGACTCTCCCGGCAACCCCACTGCAGAGGAGCGAGGCGACGGGCGAACCGCCTCCTCGCTCCCCCGTCTGCGGAGTGGGTCAGATCGGGCGTCGCCCTCTCCGACCCGCTCCGTGGCCTCCTTCTGCGTCATCACCTCTTCGCAGAAGGAGACCCCGGCCTGCCACGATCTCTCGCCGCCGAGCATGGCTTTCACCACGCCCGGCAACGAGCGATCCCCTCCTCCTTTCCTTGCACTCCCGACCGCGACCCACACGCGGCGAGGAGCACAAGGAAAACCCTCCTGGTGGCACCGCTGTCACCGCCCGAGCGTGGAGCGCCGTTTCCTCCAGCATCCACCACACTCGTCACCGGTGGCAGCAATGCCACCGTCCAAGTGTGGAGCGCCGCATCCCCCGGCGTCCACCACACTCAGATCCTCCTCCTTTCCTTGCACTCCCGACCGCGACCCACACGCGGCGAGGAGCACAAGGAAAACCCCCCTGGTGGTCCGAGCCATCGCTCAGACCCCGGCTCATCCGCTGTGCCCTCTGCTAATCAGCCCTCTGCTGCCAGAGGGACACGCGGAAGGCCCCTCTCGGGTTCCTCTTAGTTTCACCGGGCAAGACGGCCCGGCTACTTATCCCCCCCGCCACGGAAAGGCGGGAACCCATTCGGGGGGGGGGCCGCTGTTCTCTCCTCAGCCAGCTCGGCCAGCCGCGCCCAGCCTTCCTTCAGTGTTGCCACGCTCGACTCGATGTCTTTGGCATGTTCGGGGTGGCTGGAGAGAGATAGAAAAAGTTAGAAATGTTTTATTATATTTAGCACTGTACTACTCACGTACATACAAACGTTTTTACCGTTTTTTGGCCTCTTAGGGCTAGAATTTCAAAAAATTGTTTAATATTATTCACTCCTCTATGTGTCAAGACAAATACACCTTCCAGACAAGTCTAAACGACCAACGGTTTAGCGTTAGCGTTGTCTGTCATGTCAGTAAGTCAGGCCATAGATTCTTATAGATATTCTTACTACTCTCCCTAGCTTTCACCACCATCGCTAGATGGCGCTTTTTCAGGTATTACATTGTTATTTACATGCATTTTGTTTTCTATGTTATTTTTTACTTTTTTTAGTTTTAATAAAGATTTATTGGACCCCTGCCCCCACTCACTTGGTAGCTAACACCTTCCCCTCCCTCTCGAGCGCCTGTATCTTGTCCCTCACAGCCCCAGCCTCCGCCACCCTGGCCAGATGCCGCTTCTTCAGCTCCTCGGCGGCGCTGAGTTCTCTTCCCTTCTCGGTGCTGCTGAAAAGGGCTGCCTTCTTCGATATGCGTTCTGCTGTGTCTTCCACGTCCCTGGAGGTAAATTAATTGATAAATAAACTCTTTATCATTCAAACCAAATCAATAAAGAAAGCAAGGAAGATGGAAGGTAGAAGATTTGGAGTCAAAGACTACTGCAAGAATAATATAAAGTGAAGAATAATATAAATAAATAAACGTTTCACACTCATAGCTCCCCTAACTAGGATACCCTGTGTCGGGGATCCCATGGAACACACAAAGACAAGGACAACTAACACCTAGAGCAAATCGTTACTCAAAGTTTAAGAAAGGCCGCTCGAACTGAAATCAACGTTTGAGATGACACTTCTAATATTTTGACACGAATTTTTCTCTAATGATTTAAAATAGCTTTGACAGATATTGATTTGTAACCGGTACGCCATCTAGTTTGAACAGGAAAACTAAACGTAATGACAAAAGCTTTACAAATGAAAACGGGTAGTAGAACAACACAGAACTAATGAAAAAACAATTAAGAGTTAAACTTTCTTATTGTACTGTGATTTCACTCTCTAGCGGTTAACCTGTTGAATCAATGTTTTAGCAAAACCAACTCTATCTTTATTTGTGGAAGGAGTGTTTTCGCAATGTTGCGTGTCATCTTCCATGTCGTTGTTTTATCTATCTCCTGAACCAATGCTACAGCAAACTCAACTCTATTCTCACCTCCTAAAGGAGTGTTTCTCAATACTTTTGCAGTACGCCAGTGGTCGTCTAGCATCGATCTTTTGAACCAATGCTTCAGTAAATTCGATTCTATTCTCACCTATTAAAGGAGTGTATTTCCAGTGCAGCCGCGAGGTTGTCTCTATACTTCTGCAGGGCTCCGGTGAGCTCCTTCCACTTGGAGAGAACTGCGTCGCGGCGGGAGGCGACTGAAGCGGCCTGCGCTGTCGGACCCTGGAATAAAAACATAGAAGAAATTTAAAAAAAAAAGAGGAGGAAAATTTTGGCCTACTTGCTTTCTGTGCAATTAGACTGGAATAATCCGCTTCATTATTTGAAGAAAAACATTTAAAACAAATTAATGAAGGAAAAACTCTGCAAAGGATGATGGGCACAAATGTATGGATTCTGGTCCCAGCTCCAATCGGAATGAATGATATACCGTTGGATAGATATTTGTGTGTGAATTATGAAAAACTATGGCGCTAGTCTCGATTTGCTGTCCGATCCTAGTTTTTTTATTTTTTTTATAACGTCCTGCAAACACTTTTATTAACATTTTTCTCGAATTTGGCATGGTAGTGTTATCATTTTTAACCTCCGACAAAAAGAGGGGTGTTATAAGTTTGTCTGTATGTGTGTGTGTGTGTGTGAGAGATAGAGAGAGTGTCTGTGTGTGAGTGTCTGTCTGTGGCATCGTAGCTCTCAAACCGATGAACCGAGTTCGATGCGGTTTTTTTCATTCGAAAGCCAGTTTCCTTGGGGTGGTTTTTAGCTATGTTTTATCGAAATCGGTTCAGCGGATTACAAGATAGGGGGAGTTAAATAGGGGATGAACAACAGAATGTTTTCAAATATACTCGAGTGAGGTATCAAAGGAAAGGGCATAATGTGTACATTACAAAACTGGTAATATCATCATGACCATTATCATCGTTAACATATCCGGGGTTTGGTAATTCTATATTTTTTTCGATATTCGATATTTTTTTACGTGGAAACGCAGAGGCTTATTTTTGTTTTTGCAAAAATATACTAGAGAAATCGGAGAGTAAACTAAACAACATTTTGTACTAAGAAAAAGTTCCCCGGGATGGAGCGAGCGAAGGCATGGTCGCAAAACTAGTTATTAATATTTATCAAAATCTAGACAATCAATAAAACTAGTTTGAAGTATGTTTTATCATTTATTTCAAGTTAGTATAAAAATGTGTTTTTACACTTATATCATATTATTCGTTGCTATCTATAATGATGCTATTTAAAAACAATGCTGGCTCAGTAAAGCCCACGTGTCTAGCATAACCTAAATACCAGACAATGGATATTATATGAGCACAGGAACCTACCGTACGGCGTCCTGTCAAACATGTGCAATAATGGTGTTGTATTTTATTTTCATTCCTTGTTAACAATATATAACAAAAGTATTGTTTTGCTCTCACGTGGCGGGACTGTATACGTGCACGCAAAAGCCACGCATCTTCATCAATTCCATAGTCAGTAATGTCCTCCAAAGCAGCTTCTCTATATATTTCAATGAGATACAAGCCGTTGTTTAAATGCTCGCTGCAATAAGATTTCGCGAGTTTTAACTGATATGTCCCCAATGACAACATTATCACGTCCTCGTCACTCAATCGTGGAAAATCACTCACATGATTAGCGTCCATTCTCTGGAAATCAGCTCTTCGGTTATTTAATCGTTTTTCTTCCACATAATTGTACAACACGTTATAGGTTTGTAGTTTTTCAGTTATTCTTTGTAGAAAAGCTTCTGCGTACTGGCTATCTACGATGGGCACGTGAAAGTGATTTGTAATTGCTGCTGCAATCTTATAGTCCACAAACATTTTAGGCATTGCATTATTAAAATATCTTTGCCGTAATAGCTTGAAATCTCTTTTAAACCGCCCATTAACCACTTCCACTACCCATCGGCATATTGTAAGTAGTCGGGAATCGTTCGCTTGAGAAGTAGTAAGCTGCGACAGATTCGGATTCTTTGTCGGAGGAACGTGATATTCGTAGCCACATGCTTCAATATTGCCTAAACTGTCTCTAAATCCACGATCTAAAATAAATACATCATTGGGATGGAGCAATATATGCAAGGGGTTTTCTTCGTCATTCATTAAATCTTTCATAATCTGGGCATCAGTTTTAGTTGCAGCGTATGGACCTTTTACATCTATAATGTATCCGTCGGTGGTTACAATTAAAAATGGCTTTAATAAATTCTGGAACTTGTGCAAGCTATAAGATTGCCTCTGGAACAAAAAGTTGGAGCTCTTGTGAATATAAATATACGTTCCATCGCAAATAATAATAGCTTTAGAGTTGTCTTCATTTCCATACAACGCTTTTGGAATCTTCAAGTTTCTCTCCAGTACATCGTCTCTACTTATGTGACCCAGACCCAGGTGAAGACTCACATACTCAGCACTAAGGCAGTCACGTGCAATGGCCAACTGGCGGTGGAGTTTTCTTCGTGATATACTAAACAACGTCGCAAGTCTTTCATTGGAATCTCCTGTGCGTAGTTTTGTCAGTAAAATGCCTAATGTGGTTCTGGGATTTGAACTTGCATCACTCAATGAAGGGGTTTGCTCTAAGATAGCGTTAAATTGTTCCGTAGTACGTCCAGTCCAAAAGTACATTTCTTCTTCGCTCATTCTTCCTGGTTCACTAAAACGCAATCTGGGCGTGTTTAAGGCATTTCTCAGTAGGTCACAAAGGTCACTGAAGTGGGCGGCTGTAAAGTCATGGGAAATATTGCATGCTTGAGGTAATTCATCCCAATCATTCCCATTTAGGTGATCTCGGCATACTCTGGTAGCATCGGGAATGTAGATTTTATGTTGAGTAAATACGTACATTTTAACAACGTTTGGGATTCGAAAACGAGTTGTATTATTGCATCCACGAAATACACAATGCCTCGATGTATTTGGCGCTCTCATATATTCGGGCACGTGTAGCACTTCTTGTTGCGGTTCTGCTTGTTCTTGCGGCTCTGGGCTCTGCACGAATTGAAGATGTGGTTGAGGTTGAGTTCTAGTCGCATTATCAGCTCTTTGCCAGCATCGGTAACATACTCTTCGCGTGTCATCGAACACGACCTAAAAATCGGAAATATTATTGTAATAAAAAGAAATAAATAGCTACAAAATCATTATCTAGAAAGCTGACCAAAGTAGCTGACATGACTAATATCATCGCCATATTGATTTTATAGTAACGTCACATAGGCTATGTAACTTACTAGTATATTAACGCAAGAAGATTTCAAGTAATATGGCTAGTTCCAGGCTAAGGCAATGTCTAACGCACATACTTAGATACTCATCGAAGTGGTCGTTGTTTTTATTACTTTGCGTAATTATATTCATGTTGTTGACTATATCGAAACAACAATAACATAACAATAAATAATAATAATTTTTATTGGGAAAAAACAGCAACAGTTTATTAACAATTAAATAAAACTGTCAAAAATAACTGCTCACCTCCAATGCTGCATTTTCTCGAATAAAAGCAGTAAGGTTTGCGCGCATTCTTGGTAAGTTTTCCGATAGAACGCGCACTTGATATCTGCCTCGGTATAATCCTCTTCGGCACATGACACAGTTAGGAAAATATTCCATTGCAATCAATCTTATCAAATTCAAGTACCTGCACTATGATTTTTTGAAGTTATACTTCTTTTGGCGCGAAAGAGAAAAATGACGAGAGTGAATTTTTACGATGCGCGCGCACACCGACACCAAAAAGTTTAACACCATGAAGTTAGGTCTAGTTGTATATTCTAGTATTTTTTCCTTTTTTGGCTTTGGTACGTGTCAATATTAATATTGCCGCCATTATAAATATTTTCTCATATTTTTTTTTGGCTTTGATACGACGTGTCAAAATTAATATTGCTACAATTTTTTTTTTTCAATTTATTTTTTGGCTTAGGTACGTGTCAATATTATGTAATATTGCCACCATTATATTTTTCTCATATTTTTAAAGTCTATTATGAATCAAATATCTCGTATCTTCTGAGGACGATAGTTCTAAACGGACAACATATCAGGACTTGCTGCCATAGTAACTATTGTTCTTTTAAAAAAAAGCTATCCAACGATGGTAAATTCATTTTGATTGGACATGGGGCCCAAAACGCCCAGTGTCCTTTTGTTCAGTTATAGATCTATTATTTTAGTCTTCCATTTTTAAGGCTTTTGGTTAAAAACTGCATTTCTTTGTGCAATTAAAACTATTTTTATTTCTATATCAGCGATTTCTCACCTGTTCCTGTTTGAGCAGCTTGTCAGCTAAGGCAGTGATGGTGCGCACTCGGCGGTCGTCCACCTTCATGTCTGAGTCCACGTCGTCCAGTTTCCTCACTAAAGCACTGCAGTGCTCGTAGTCGCGGCCCAGCTCGTGGGCTTGTACCTGGGGAGGGAGATTGGTTACAACGCCATTAGTTTTGACGTGACAACGTCTAATAAATCGACGAACGCCGGCTGCTCGCACGAAAAAGTGTCCCGTTACGCTCATTGTGACGTCACGATCGGAGCGAGCACAGTATGCAATCATTTCATCAATGTTCTGTTATGACGTTGTCACGTTAAACTATCGTCCGTAAACCGACTTTACAGACAACTAATATTTTTATTCGGAATGGGGGAGATAGGTCCCGCAAATAAATAAATAATAAATAACGTTTCACACTCATAGCTCCCCACTAGGATAAATTCCTGTGTCGGGGATGCCATGGAACATACACAAAGACAAGGACAACTAACACCCAGACCCAGAACAGATATTTAAATTCATCATTCAAACATCTGCCCGACCGGGAATCGAACCCGGGACCTCTGGCTTATAAGGCGGATATTATTACCGCTGAGCCAAACAGGCCGTCAAAGGATGCATAGTGCGTTTCGTCCTTGACAGCGATTACCTGAGAAAACCCAGCTCCTTAAAATAACGGAATGAGGCTCGTCACAAAACTACAGCATCTGTACAGACAGCGTCATCTTTTTTATTTATGTTAATTGAGTAACGGAACGAGCAAATCGTTCGTCTGATGTTAAACGTCACATTTGCCCACAACAGGTCTGCGCCACCCAGAATTTTGAATTCTTATTGGCGACAAAACAATTATGAAACAATTATGGAAAATGAATACCTCAAGAGTTTTATTTATACGTTCTTTGACTAATTTTTTTTTCCAAATATTTGACAATTGACAAGGTTTCATATTTCACAAGGCTATGAAATTCCAAAACCATTTCGAGATATTGCGATGCTGATCATTTTGCTTATTTTTCCAATTTTTTTTATGCAATAATTTTAATAAAATTAAATAAAAACTTTCAACCAAGCAGTTTTCGAACCTATGAGAAAAGAACAGTTGCCAAAAGAAAAAAAATATATACGGCAGTTGACACTGACTTACGTTTCGCTTTGGTTTGTTTTGTCTGTCAATGTCAGTGATACGATTAGCATTTAGCAGGTTGCAGACGAAGATTTTAATTATTGATTGAAATATTGTTATTTTAAATTTTTCACTCTATACTTTAAGCGTCACCACATTTTGTTCAGATTTTCCAAATGTCAATGAACAGTGGCAGCTAAGCTAGAACTTGACGTTGACAGCTACAAATGTATTTTTTTTCGAATGCGACTTCCGTACCGTTACTCATAACACCGAACTGCTGTAGTTACGTTCTTTTAGAATAAGCTCTTTTTCAAAAATTTATTTTGCGAAAAATATAGGTCAGATTGGAAAAATGAAAAATATGTAAAAGGTATTTTACTATATTCTTTCAGAAAAAAAATTAACACAGTAACATAAAAAAATTGAAATGTTGTCAATTTTAGGTGAAAATTATCAGATTTTTTTTTTAAAGATATCAAATGTTATCATCATCTCACCATCATCTCCTTGTCTCGGATCCAGGCTTCAATCTTGTCCAGGTGCTGGTTGAACTCCAGGATATCCTGAGCCTCTTCCAAGCCACGACCTGTCACAATCGCAAACGTCAGAGAGCTGTCAAACTAGTGTAATTTTATATCACAGGTAAAAACAATAATTGACATACAGAAATATACCGGACTTTCACTATAAGGGTTCCTTTATACCGTTACAGTACTCTAAAAATATCTAATAGCTTTTGTCAACAACTCCAAATTTTAAACGCGTTTTTCTCAAAACTAAATATTTTACCATCAGGTCCTTTTTTCAGGACTGTTTACATTTGAAGCTAATTTCAACTATCAAAACGGAATCAACTCCGATCACCAGCCACTTATCCAATAAAGCAGTTCCTACCTCTTGTCTCCGTGGCATCCTCCAGCTTCTTCCACTCAGACCGCAGCTGTTCCAACTCCTTGTCCACCTCATCATCAGGCCGGAGCTGTTCCGCTAGGGCTGCCACCTGGTTGTGGAAGAACAAGTTTAGTACGGAAAAAATATTGTTTCGTTTCGTTTTGTTTTATTTTAAAATTGACGAGAGTATGGTCAATAACTAAAACAGTGTTACTGGTTGGGAATCTTTTTTAAAAAATTGTTCCCAACCAGTCACACTCGTGTA
This sequence comes from Alcis repandata, assembly GCA_949125135.1. Lineage (NCBI taxonomy): Eukaryota > Metazoa > Arthropoda > Insecta > Lepidoptera > Geometridae > Alcis > Alcis repandata. Next base: position 3,463,422 of record OX421249.1, read on the forward strand.
ACAGTGTGACTGGTTGGGAAAAAAAAATCCCAACGAGTCACACTGTGACTCGTTTTGGTGTGACTGGTTGGGAACCCCCCAATAAAGCAAACAAAAAATGCGTTTTACCTAAAAAAAAAATTGCTACACAAAACTTTTATTCAACTTTTTTATATGATTGATTATTATTCATTATGACATAAGAAAAACGTATTAATGTTGATCGCTTTTTTTTTACAGTATTAAATATATAATATTTATAATAAAAACTTTAGTCTTCATATTTTTGATTAATTTATTGAAAACTTCACTTAATTCGTTCATTAATTCCAAAACAAGAGAAAAGTTCAAGAATGAATCGCGTTTTTTTGCAAATTAATTAATGAAGTTAATTTGAACTTTTTCTTTCTTTTTCTTCTTTCTAATTGTTATTTTCGTTCATCGTTCACTCATTCACACACACACCACACAACACACACACCTCAGCCAGGCGCGCCCTGTTCGCCGCCAGCTCCGCCGTGAAGGCCTGGTGCTTCTGCAGCTTCTTGATCTTGTCTTCCAGGTTGGTCACTTCACCTGCAAACACAATGCCAGTTAAAAAGAGGAAAAGTAAAGAAAACTGAGGTAGGTAACGCTGCGAAAGTCGGCCGACATTGGCACGGGAATGGAAAAGCTTGCGCTGAAGCGGAGATCTATATTCAGTGGTAAGTGGAAAACTGTTGAACATGGCGATGATGATGAAGTAGGTTTGTGTAATCAAATCAAATATGTATTTAAAGGCACTCATAGGTTGAAGTGTTGCCAATTATCAGAAGTTAGGTATTGTCAAGCGGTTCTGTTCATAATGTGGGCATGTAGTTAGGTTCTATTAGACAAACAGGCGTGGATAATCGGGCGAGAGGAATAAAACCATTACTTGCAACACACGTAGATTATAATCTTGAATGATGTCAGTACATTAATGTTACAATGATCCGTTCTACTATGATCTCCAATGGATATTCCAAGTATTCACAATACAACTCAAACAGGCACTCCGCCGATCACGTAATGCGCATAGGTACACGATACAATAAGATTCTATGGCCACCACTGTAATTCCAGATGTAATTGCAACTATTGTAATCAGCTTTCTACGTATCAAATAGCAATATCAACCCTTGCCCTTGTGGCTCTGCTCGAGATTCCCCAAAGTATCGTTTCCCGCCTTACGGATCGTAGTCGTGCCAGAGTGGTAAACGTCAGCAGCTCAGCAGCTGTCACTGTCAGTTACGTTTCTTTACCACTCTAAATAAAGATTGGCTCAGAACGCCGACACGGCCTCTCCTGACTATCGCACGTCCTCGTGCGCCTTCTTCTCGTGGTCTTCCAGCAATCCCTCTCCATAGCATCTCTGAACCCAGCAAGTCTTCATGCAACTGCTTCTCCATAGCATCTCTGATACTCCACCAAGCTCGTCAACACTTATCCAGTGTTAATCTTCCATTTGATCTGCAAAGACAAAACACACCTGGTAAACTATTCTATGGAAGCTCGTCCATCACTGACACATCTCTATTTGTCACCCACCGAATAGAACCTTTCCACATACAAGTTACAACCACAAACACTGGACCGGACAACTGTACTCAGGCGTCCCTTCGACCAGTCATCATTTCTCATGATGACATGGACCGGACAACCAATGAGCGTCCTTTCGACCAGTCATCATTTCTCATGATGACATGGACCGGACAACTCGACCCAGGCGTCCTTTCGACCAGTCATCATTTCTCATGATGACATGGACCGGACAACCCATAAGCGTCCCTTCGACCAGCTCTCCAAATGCCACCCCAAACCAGCCTAGTGGTCTGATCCGGAACATTGACCTGCATAAGCCAGCTCCTTAGACCTCCCACTAGCTGCACACATCAATATCGTACATGGGGACATCCGTTGCTCCCCAGCCAGTATTGTCGGCCTCTACACAACACAGTCACTATTCCCAAAAAAAGGCCAGCATGCAGTTAATATGAGAATGACCACAGACAGTACACAGGGTTTACACATAAAACAAATATTCAGTAGAACAAATTATCTAATGATTATGCTCGCATATGTGAACCAGCTCCAACAATTCTACTGATCATCATCATCATCTCTTAATATGAACAAACTAGAATGATTCTATTGATCATTACATTCACAATTTCACATATGTGACCAACAATCAAAGACAGTAAAGGAACAAGCTCACCGGATATTGTGTTCAAGCAACATGAGGATGGTCTAAGTTCACGGAGTGAACCTTTACAAGCCGCTGCTCGGTCGATCTCTCCGTGTCCATCTGGACACACTTTTGCAACATGTCATGTCTTTCTGCGCACAAGCTCAGTAATTAGTCTTGCTTTATCTAGACTCATTGACACCAACGTTTGGTTCGCTGTCTTCTATGCAGCAGTAATATCTTCTCAAATCTTTATACTTCTGCTCCGGCATCTCAGGATCAAATAAGATCAGTTGCATTGCGTTCTTTGTTAGTCTCGCTTTATCTAAACTTATTGACATCAACGCTTGGTTGGATGTCTTCTATTTGGCAGTAATATTTTCTCATCGCTTTATACTTCTGCTCCAGCATCTCAGGATCAAATTAGATCAGTTCTATTGCCTTCTTTGCAATTTTTTTTCTTTTGTTTTGTTGTTTGTTCTGTCTCAGGATCAGAGCGGCTACTGAGAGTGTTTCAACTGGATTTGATCTAGAAAGAGACCTAGAATCGTTCTACATGTCTTAACGCCGTCACGGCCTCCTGATAGTTCACTGGACGATTCACTGATAGTTCAACTATTCCTGAAGTATCACTGGAAGGGTGGTGGTGCCGACATTGCTAAGTTCCTTGATCTCAAATTTACTATCGTTCTTCTTATCAGTTATTGATATTGAAATCTCCGTCACCATGTAAATTTTTCAAACATCGGCTTCTGTACTTTCATATTCTGCTCCTTTCATATTCTGTTGTTTGTAGTTTTGAGGTTAAGTGCTAGCCAAAAATCTCGACGACTTTACATGTAGCAAAAAGTTTAGCATGGCGATGTTTTGTAGCTGCTGGTTTTATCCTCTGATCTTTGCCCTTCGTATCCCACTTCTGATAAAGGCACAAATAGGTTGAAGTGTTGCCAATTATCAGAAGTTAGGTATTGTCAAGCGGTTCTGTTCATAATGTGGGCATGTAGTTAGGTTCTATTAGACAAACAGGCGTGGATAATCGGGCGAGAGGAATAAAACCATTACTTGCAACACACGTAGATTATAATCTTGAATGATGTCAGTACATTAATGTTACAATGATCCGTTCTACTATGATCTCCAATGGATATTCCAAGTATTCACAATACAACTCAAACAGGCACTCCGCCGATCACGTAATGCGCATAGGTACACGATACAATAAGATTCTATGGCCACCACTGTAATTCCAGATGTAATTGCAACTATTGTAATCAGCTTTCTACGTATCAAATAGCAATATCAACCCTTGCCCTTGTGGCTCTGCTCGAGATTCCCCAAAGTATCGTTTCCCGCCTTACGGATCGTAGTCGTGCCAGAGTGGTAAACGTCAGCAGCTCAGCAGCTGTCACTGTCAGTTACGTTTCTTTACCACTCTAAATAAAGATTGGCTCAGAACGCCGACATATTTATATTTCAAAGATAAAGTACAAACAGTTTAGCATACGAATACGTTTTTCCCTTTCTCGTGGGATAAAAACGGTAGGAAGACATTTTGTTAATTTGCCAAGCCATGCTCGCTAAGTGTAACCTAGTCAGATTTCTTCCAGCTCAACAACAATAATAATTGGCTGTGAGACACAAGCAGACATCGAAGTCTCGTCTTAAGGGTTCTTTTCTAAAGGATCAGCTCCCTAAAAGATGTAAGCTAAGACTCAAACACGTCGAACCGTTTCAAAGTAACAATCATACATAGACACACAAACTTTCACATTTATATTAATTACGAGTATGTAGGCACCATACTAATGGCGGTGCGACATTTCTGCGTCTGAAACGGCATATTGTAAAGATGAAAGAAAATTAAAGTCGGGCCATTTTAATAGGTCACATTTGACGATTGTCAGTTTTATCTTCATAGTGAGGTGACCTGCTTAATAACATCGATTAAAGTGAATGAATCAATACGGACTTGAAATATGTGAATTTTTTTAAATCATAAGGCGAATCCCTGTCCCATTATTATTTTTTCTTTCGTAAATTTAAGGAGCAAAATAAGACATGTACATAATTTAACAACAAAAATGCATTTATTTAGTTGAACAATCAGAACTGTTATTATTGTCATCTTCATCACTGCTGTCAGCACTCAGAGATATTATTAATTCATTTTCAATAATATTGTCTATTCTCGCGCGGACTGTGCCCTTTGCCCTACGCGATAAGGTCGAAGAGGAGTTAGACCGGTTAGTAGGATTGGGAATATTAATTCCAGTGAACTACTCGCAATACGCCACACCTATTGTGCCCGTGGTTAAAGATAACGGTCAAGTCAAGATTGCTGGTGATTTTTCCGTGACGTTAAATAGGGATCTTATCATCGATAAATATCCACTGCCTAGAATTGAGGAGGTATTTGCTAAAATTGGAGGGGGAGAGCGATACAGTAAAATTGATTTAAAAAATGCATACAATCAATTTATTTTCGATGAAGAATCTCAAGAGCTCACTACTATTAATACTCACAAAGGTTTATTTAAATATACTAGGTTAGTGTACGGCTTGGCGAACGCGCCTGCAATTTTCCAAAAGTCTATGGAAACCTTGTTATCGGGCATCGATGGGGTCAGTATCTGGCTTGACGATATATGTGTTACAGGGCCGGACAGGAAAACCCACATAAAAAATCTAAACGAGGTTTTAAGCAGGCTTAGCAGCGCGGGATTGCGATTACAAAAGAATAAATGCGAGTTTTTCAAAGAAAGCGTAACTTATCTGGGTTATGTTATCAGCAAAGCGGGTCTCAAAACTTGTCCCAATAAGGTTACGGCTATTTTAAAAGCGCCTGAACCCAGTAACGTAACTGAGGTCAAAAGATTTTTGGGCGTGTTAAATTACTATCGGAACTTCATTCCGAATGCGTCCGCTATACTCAGTCCTTTACATGAACTTTTACGTAAGGACGCGGTGTGGGAGTGGGGTGAGCGACAACGTCGTAGCGTGGCATGCGTGCGGCGCGAGCTGGCGTCGGAGCGAGTGTTAGCGCATTTCGACCCAGACGCGCGGCTTTGTTTGACTGTCGATGCGGGACCTGGGGGACTCGGCTGTGTCCTCTCTCAGCTGGACGCGGAGGGCGCGGAGCGGCCGCTCGCATACGCATCTCGCTCGCTCACCGCCAGCGAGAAGAACTATAGTCAGATACAGAAAGAGGCGACCGCTATTATATTCGGGGTCAAAAGATTTCATCAATATTTGTACGGGCGCGATGACCCTTTCATTTTGAAAACCGACCACAAACCGCTAGTTTCAATTTTTAATAGCAAAACAGGCATACCCGTGACAACAGCACTGAGATTGCAAAGATATGCTATAATATTGTCGGCATATAATTACGTCGTGCAGTATATATCAAGCGAAAATAATTTAGTTGCAGATTTCTTTTCCCGCGCACCGCTGGCCGATAAAAGTACAAATAGTGATAGTGAAGCCGATGCCTATTATGCGCTTAAATTCCTAGACGCGTCATCGCCGGCGATAACGGTCAAGGACATCGTTCGAGCAACAGCAAACGATGCGACACTGCAAACAGTAGTTAGGTATATGCAAGTCGGCTGGCCGCGTAAAGTTACTTGTAAATCTGTTACGCCATATTTTTATTGTAAGTCTGATTTACAATATGAAAACGGTTGCTTATTTAGAGGGCATAGGATTGTTATACCATCGGCGCTGAGAAAACAAAAGCTAAATGAATTGCACGACTCTCATTTAGGTATAATTAAAAGTAAGAGTAATTGTCGATCTCGATTTTGGTGGCCGCGGGTCGACCAAGATATTGAAAGTTGGATAGGGTCGTGTGCAACTTGTACATCGGTGCGCGCGGCGCCGCCCCGCGACCCGCCCGCGCCCTGGCCCGCGCCCGCGCGGCCCTGGCAGCGCGTGCACATCGACTACATGACCGTGGGGCAGAGGGTATACTTGGTGGTGGTTGACGCATTTACTAAATGGGTGGAGTGCCTACATATGTATAACGGAACGTCAACGAGCTCTTTGATTACCAAACTAAAGGGAATTTTTGCTACCTTTGGTGTGCCCGAATTGCTGGTATCAGACAATGATGTCAAAATAAATTCAGTTGAATTTAAAACGTTTTGCTCATCCAATGGTATTAAATATATGACTTCTCCGATTTATCACCCACCCAGCAATGGACAAGCAGAAAATTCTGTTCGAACTTGTAAAAAAATGTTAAAATGTATTATTAAAGACAATGCATCGCCACAGCAAATGCATGAACAGCTGCTGGGTTATCTATTTAATTACAGGAATTCCGTGCATTGTACCACTAGCGAGACTCCGGCAAAATTAATGTTTGGAAGACGGCTCCGAACGCGTCTCGATCTGGTTTTGCAGAACAAGGAGAAAATTAAAAAATTACCGGTGCCCGGAAGACGCCATTTTGATATAGATGACACGGTTTGGGTCCGGTGGTACAGTGCCCGAAAGGAAATTTGGAGATTAGGGAGGATAAAAGATAAAATCGGAAATAAAATGTACAGAGTGATTTTATTAGACTCGGACGTCTGTTGCATTAGACATGTAGATCAAATTATCAGATGTGTGTCATACACCAAAAGTGTATGTGAGGAGCCTCATCAGTTCCATTTCCCGTCGCGTGAGCACGCAGATAAAAATTATTTCCCGGAACAGCAAATGCTGCCGGAGGTCACCACTGCTCAAGGAGTTGACGAACGAACCTCGGAATTTGGAACTAATGAATCTCTAGAACCGCCCAATTCTGAATGTGATGTGGAGGAGTGGCGGGATTGTGAGGCTCAGGAGGGTGAGCGAGGGACGGCTGATAACATTGAGGCGGCAATCAGTCTCGACGCCGGTCACTCGGGCCACGCCCGCTCGCCGTGTTCGGCGGCGGCGGCGGCAGCAGCGCTTCCTCTCACACCTTCGCGCGCCAAGCGTGATAAGCAGATAATAGATTATAAGCGATATTTGTAATGTATGTGTAGGATTTAATGTGTTATGTTTTTAATGTTTAACGTGTTGTTTTGTTGTTACCAGATTCTTGAATTAAACGTGGAGGAATGATGTATACGCGCCCCTCCACATATATCGGCGCGTGTTAACTGGCACGGCGCGGCGCGCCGGTCAGTAATAAACCAGCTTCCTTAACAGAGCGTGTTGTTATTTGCTATTCCCGTACATATCAAAAATAATTCCATTATTTGGACATGTAAAATTAAAATAAGTGTTTCAAAGTTCTCGGTACGGTTATAAAAACAATTATCTGTTTTTAAAATTTGGTATGTACTTTTTGAAATCGTATCAATAAAATTTATATTTTGTGCGAGCGCAGTTGCGCGCAATAGCTAGTACACAATTAGCCGCTTTGTTTTAAGGTGTGTTTACAATACAGTTAGTCTGCAGTTATTATATGTAGGTAAATTAAATCGTGGGTTCCTTCCCTCCCCTTTTTTTTTTTTGTTTTTTTTCTGTTTTTTTTTTTTTTTTTTTTATCTATGTTTTTTTTTTTTTTTTTTTTTTTTTCTTTTCTTTTATATTAAAATAACCAAAACATGCTAATGGTTTTTACTATTTATTTGTTCGGTACCTACTTTATTTACCCAATGTACCTAATAACTAATAACATGTGCTAATAACATTTGGAGAATAGTGAAATCAGTTATTACCGGTTTGTAATCAGCTTTACAACAATGATATCAAGTTGTACAAACTTGTCAAGTATTTTTGCGGAATCGCGAAACTGATTAAGGTGTGTTTACAATACAGTTAGTCTGCAGTTATTATATGTAGGTAAATTAAATCGTGGGTTCGATTCCTCCCCAGAACAAATATGTTTTTCTGGGTGTTTCTATTTATCATAAATATCTATGTATTTTTAAGTATTGGTTTTATATTAAAATAACCAAAACATGCTAATGGTTTTTACTATTTATTTGTTCGGTACCTACTTTATTTACCCAATGTACCTAATAACTAATAAAATGTGCTAATAACATTTGGAGAATAGTGAAATCAGTTATTACCGGTTTGTAATCAGCTTTACAACAATGATATCAAGTTGTACAAACTTGTCAAGTATTTTTGCGGAATCGCGAAACTGATTAAGGTGTGTTTACAATACAGTTACTCGTATTGTGCAATTATTGTATTTTAGGCTGTGGGTTTGATTCCCACCAGGACATATATTTATGTAAAGAAAATGCATGTTTTTCTGTGTCGGGGTATTTCTTTGTATTTTAAAGTTGTAAAAGTACCTACTCTGGTTCCCATAGTACAAGATTTGCTTTGTTTGGAGCTAGATAGTGTTGTATAAAATAGCTGAACAAAAAATAAAAGACATGACATACTTGTTCATTCATAATAGTTTTATAATAAAATAGCTCAAACACGTTACCTAATAGTTTTTATTATTTATTTGGTACCTACTTTATTTACTCAATATATACGAAGAGAGGACTTAAGCTAATAACATTCGGAGAATAGATAAACCAACAACCCAACCAACCAGTATGTCATAGCTTTATAATAAATATCAAGTTGCTGACTTAACAGCTGCACCGACTTATTTCCAGGTACGGTCACGACTCTGTTCATTTAGTTGGTAGTTGGTGTGGACTTCAATTTACCATTTTATATTTTATTATTTTGTTGTAACGGAGCTACCGCCTTTATGTGTCGTAAGTTTGGTATGAGCAAATGACCAATTTTGGTATTAGCAATAGATTCCTTAAAATTTTTCCAATACGTTATTGCAAAGAAATCGTTCCATTATTGGGCATTCTAGAACAGGTTTTGAATTAAAATTTTTGAGCGAACGAAGTGAGCCATAAAATTTTCATTCAAAACCTGTTCCAGAATGCCCAATAATACACTACTTATGTAGACCGAAAGCGTATGCCGCTGGGGGGGCCCCATGCGGCACACGCTTCCAGCGTCCAACCTCCTCCTTTCCTTGCACTCCCGACCGCAACCCACATGCGGCGAGGAGCACAAGGAAAACCCCCCTGGTGGCAGCAATGCCACCGTCCAAACCATCACGCTGTGCCCTCTGCTAGTCAGAGGGACACGCGGATGGGCCCACCGTGTCGGGTTATTTGCCAGCGTGCGGTAATACTGCATAAAAGCTGCAGTATTACCGCACACTGTTGCCCAGGGTGCACCACGAGGAGGTTACCCGACCTTGCACCCCTACCCGACCTTGCACCCCAAACTCGGCTGACCTAGCCACACGCAGTGTAGAGGCTGACAAAATCGAAAATTGCGAATTATGGTGGGAAGGACCCCCATTCTTAAGGCAACCTGAATCTGAATGGCCACCCACTCATCCTCATACAAATTCAGACATACATAACTTACCTGAAATCAAGGTACATATTACTACCCAGGACGAGAATACTACACAAACATTAATAGAATTTGAAAGATATTCACTACTTCACTTTCTACAGCGCTCATTTGCATACATATTAAGATTCATACACAATTGTAGGAACACAACCAAAAAACATACTGATGTTTTGCAGCCTGACGAACTCAAAAGGTCGTTTCGAGGGTTAGTCAAGTTATCGCAAGGTGAATCCTTTCCAAAGGAATTGTCGATTCTCAGATCAAACAAACAACTCAGTTCTACATCGCATATTCTGTCGTTAACTCCATTTTTGGAAGATGATGTGATAAGAGTTGGAGGTCGTCTTGAAAATTCTTGTTATCCATATGAAAAGCGTCATCCAATGCTTCTCCATTCAAAACATATATTGACAAAACTATTATTTCGGCAGGAACACCTTCGTCTTTTGCACGCTGGTCCACAGTTGCTTTTGTGTTCGATTCGTGAAACTGTTTGGCCAATAGCCGGCAGAGATTTGGCTCGCACCACTGCGAGGCAATGTGTTGTATGCAGAAGAGTCAGCGGAAATACACCTACTCCTATTATGGGCATGTTACCAGAACATCGTGTCAATCCTGGTTTCTGTTTTGAATTTTGTGCGTTAGATTTCGCAGGCCCTTTCTATATTACTGATCGAAAGGGCAGGGGCTGCAAAATAAGTAAATGCTACTTAGCTATTTATTGCTGTCTCAAATACAAATCCATACATATGGAAGCCGTGAGCGAATTGAGCAAGGACGCGTTTGTGCTGTCTCTACGTCGTTTTATCTCTCGCAGAGGAAAGCCCACTCAAATTTTCTGCGATAATGGACGTAACATGGTTGCTGCATCTCGAGAACTCTCAGAGTTCATAAAATCCCACTCTGACGACATCATGAGCTATACTTCGGAGCAGGGCATTAAATTTGTAACCGCACCACCCTACTCTCCTCATTTTTCAGGCCTAATAGAAGCTTGTGTCCGATCCGCTAAGTTTCACATGAAACGTACATTATAGGCAATACTCACCTTACTTACGAGGAATTGGCGACTTTATTTAGTCAGATAGAAGCAATCCTTAATAGCCGTCCTCTTTGCCCACTTTCATCCTCACCTAACGACTTCTGTCCCTTGACTCCTGGGCACTTCCTCATCGGGAGACCGCTAACCTCATTGCCTGGGCCCGACTTGCAAGAAAAATCTGTCTCCAGTTTGGATCGATTCCAGAAGATAGAGCAGCTTCGACAGGTGTTCTGGAAGCGCTGGCAGACAGAGTACGTCACCGAGCTTCAACAGCGGCACAAGTGGCGCGTCCATAGCAAGCCGATGAATGTTGGGGACCTGGTCCTTATTAAGGAGCCCAACATTGCACCAATGCACTGGAGACTCGGCAGGATAGTCACATTAATATATGGAAAGGATAATGTGGCCCGTGTGGCAGATATCAAGACTCCCACGGCCACCTTCAGACGAGGTATACAATACCTCTGCCCTTTGCTGGATTCAGCAGAGGACAACATCTTGGAACCTCAGGGTTCCAACGCCGCCCAACATGTTCGGGCACATTGCTAGCCATGGCTAGCAACACCGGATGTGTACAGCTTCCATCCGGTAAACCTGGCAATATTGCCACAAAACGTCATTCTTGTCAAGCAAAAACCCATCGAACAAGTGAGTCGTAGTTTCTACATTTTTAATCTTCATACGTACTTTGTGAGTTAATCCAATCTAAAGGTGTGCGCAGGAGCGATTTAATACATTCTCCGCCCGTGTACAGAACACAAATGTTTTAGTTATATAATGGCACCTATGAGTGGATAGGCAAATGTTTAGAAAACGTTTTGATTGCTTATAATAACAGTAAACATCGCGTGACTAAATTTAAACCCATCGATATTAATGTGCAAAACGAACCACTCGTGAAAAAAAACATAATAAAATTTCAGGAAAAAAGAGTAAAATCAACTAAGAAGTTATTTAGAGAAGGTGACAGTGTTCGAATAAGTAAATACAAAAGTAGCTTCGCAAAAGGATATACACCTAACTGGTCAACGGAAATATTTACTATTAAAACTGTTAATAATACAAATCCAGTTACATATCATATACAAGATCAAAAAAAAACAAGATATATTGGGTTCATTTTACCAAGAAGAGTTGCAAAAGACAAAGTATCCCAATATTTATTTGATTGAAAAAATTATAAAAACAAAAGGAAACAAACTTTTTGTGAAATGGTTGGGCCTTCCTGATCATGAAAACAGTTGGGTGGATAGAAGTTCTATTGTAATATAAACGATATCTACAATATGTTATAATCATTATATATCAAGAAATGCAAGGCGGAGGACTTGTTAACAATTTAATAAATAATTTACCGTTTGAGCTTCATTTGCCAGGATATAACTACTGTGGACCAGGTACTAAATTAAAAGAAAGATTATTGAGAGGTGACAAAGGAATCAATAAGCTGGACGAAGCTTGCAAATACCACGATATCGCATACTCCAATTATAATAATTTAACTGATCGTCATAAAGCAGATTTAGAGCTATTAAACATGGCTAAAAATCGATTAGATTCCAAAGACGCTGGAAAAGGTGAAAAATTAGCGTCATGGTTGGTCAGCAAAGTAATGAAAGCTAAACTTAAAACAGGCTCAGGAATGAAGAAATTTAAGACAGTTGTATCCAAAATAGGATCACACATAAAAAAATTAAAATGCCACGATAATAAAACTGCAATTAAATATGCTTACGAAGTTGCTAAGAAACTTATACCTAAAAAATGTCATGTGCGACTACCGAGAATCATACCAATACCTAAGACAGGAGGAATTTTACCTTTGATACCAATTTTTGCTGGTCTATCAGCACTTGGGGCTTTAGCTGGCGGTGCAGCCGGTGTAGCAAAAACTATAAACGACTTTAAAACAGCAAAACAAAATTTACAAGAATCTGAACGTCACAACAAAACCATGGAGGCTATAGCTATAGGGAAAGGTCTTTACCTTAAGCCGTACAAAAAAGGCCATGGGCTAATTATAAAAAACTCAAAAAACTAATTGACAGGCTACCTCAACGAGCTCTTACAAATATTGATATTATCAAACACGCAAAAAATATACCATTTTTCGCGGTGTTTACATGAGAGATAGATTACCAAACAAACCACAAGCAATAGAGTGCGCTATTGTTAACTTAGACGATTTTAAGAGTAACGGAACTCACTGGGTAGCCTATGTAAAAATAAATGAATATTGTGAATATTTTGACAGCTTTGGTGATTTAAAACCACCATTAGAAATATTAAAATATTTAGATAAAATTAACGTATATTATCTACACTCGATTTCAAAAGTTTGATACCATTATATGCGGTCACTTATGTCTACAATTTTGACATCATTTTTGGAATAAATATACTATATAATAATAAACTGTTTTATAAGTGTGTTATTTCTACAATGACCTTCACACTGTCCATAACTGGAAATAGCTCTCAATTAACAACTCTCTATACACCTCCTTTGGACCTTGAAGGTGATTACGAGTGCGCTCTTTTACATTTATCTACTTTTAATTCTATATCGAATATAACAGCAAATAACAACAAGTTTCATTATGATAACGATAAAGTTATCGAAATTCCTGAGGGAGCTTATGAGCTCCAAGATATATGTGACTATATACAATCTAAAATGACCAATTGCGTATTTAAGTTGTATTGTAATAATAACACCCTTAAGACCTCTATATTTTGCAGCAAAGACATTCACTTTTATAAACCTTATTCAATTGCAGCCTTACTAGGCTTTAATAGAGTAGTTCTGAAAAGTAATATATTACACGAGTCACCTCTTCCCGTAAACATTCTGCCTACAGCTGTGCTCAGGGTCGAATGTGATATAACAAGTGGTTCATATATTAACGAGAGACCAAGTCATATAATTCACGAATTTGCTCCTAACGTACCACCGGGTTACAGGATAATAGAAATACCAAAAAACACTATTTATTTTCCTGTAAACAGAACACGTATCTATGCTTTAAGCATAAGGATACTAAATACAAACAACCAATTAGTTAATCTGCGCGGTGAAGAAATACAGGTGTACTTGCATTTTAAGAAAATATGATTGATTATAATAAATATACAACTGTATGCACTCAGAAGACTAGTATCAATCGAGCTGTTCGAAAGTTAACACATACCCGAGCTAAAAAACATAAATTGTCAGCTGTCAATAAGCAATTTCTAAAATCAATTGGATTAATAAAATGAATGTTCTAAATATTACAAACACACCGGCATATGACAACTCTATAGAGAGTGTGGAATTTCATTCATATAAACCGTATATTACTAGTTTCAACAATAACGATGAAATCCGCATCCCAATTAATCAGCAAGATGTCAATATTTTACCAAGTGCAAGTACTTTGTATATAGAGGCTGTAGTCAAAGTTAGTAAAAAAGATAGTACTGATTTGACATCTGTCGTTAACTTCACAAATAACCCCCTGATGTACCTATTTCAAGATATACGATATGAATTGAATGGTGTTGAAATAGATAAAGTGAAAAACGCAGGCATAACGACTACCATGAAATCATTGTTATCGATGAATGATGCCGAATCAAAAATATCTAAAACGTGGGGCTGGGATATAAACGGAACTAAAAATAATATCGGAGGACATTTTGCTGCGTCAGTACCTCTCAGGAACATACTCGGATTTGCAGAAGATTATAACAAAGTTATTATTAATTGTAAACATGAACTTGTTTTGTTGCGAAGTAATACCGACCTTAATGCGTTGAAACTATATACTGGAGAGAAAGTGCAAAGCATTGATATACACAAACTAATTTGGCGAGTGCCTCATGTCAAAGTTTCAGATAAAGAAAAAATAAATTTGCTTAAGCTTCTTGAGAAAGACCGACCAATTCAGTTAGCTTTTAGAAATTGGGATCTTTATGAGTACCCTATGTTGCCTAAGACGACAAAACATACGTGGTCGATTAAAACTTCAACGCAAATTGAAAAACCTAGATATGTTATTTTAGGGTTGCAAACTGATAGAAAAAACAATGGTTCTAAAGATATGTCACATTTTGATCACTGCGATCTACGTGACGTCAAGGTTTTCTTGAATTCTACTTATTATCCGTATGAAAGTTATAATACTAACTTTGCCAAACATAACTTTGCATTAATATATGAACAATATGTAAACTTTCAACAGTCATACTATGGACATAGACCTAGTTGCTTGCTCAGTGCTCAAGAGTTTAAAGACGTAGCACCATTGTTTGTAATAGATTGCTCTCGACAAAACGACAATATAAATTCAGCATATTGCCTTATTTTGAATGATTGTATCGTTGAATATAAACCTTTGACCAATATTGTTCGGAAGATATCATGAATCCAACAATTTTTGTTGATATACAAGGTTTTAAAGATTCTCTAAACCAGTTTATATTAAAAGAGCTTGCAATCTCAACCGCAAACTTTACTCAGGTTTTTTTTTAAAACCTCCATATCCATTATGCAAAATTATCAACCGAAGAAAAAAGAAAAGTTGGATGGACTGAACGAAATAGAGGTATTACGTGGAGTGAAGGACATATTGACTATAGAGAATTCAAAAGAATAATTAAGCAACTATTGAAAAACAAAACGATAATTATGAAGGGTCTGGAAAAACAGAAATGGTTAAAGGAATTTTGTGTTGACTGTTTTTTGATAGACGTTGAAGATCAAGGTTGTCCTAATTTTTCGTTATTATATACAACAGGGGTGGCCAACTTAATTGGACCCAAGATCTCTTGTTTACTAACGAGACCCTGTGCGATCTACCAATTACATACTTCTAGAAATCTTAAATGAAACAGCATAGTTCAGCACACAATCATGTAGCATTTTTTGACGTGACAACGTCTTATAAATTGGTTTGCCGGGTGACACTTCAAGAAACTGCGTTACGCTCCGCTCACGTTATGCGCTCACAATGAGAGCGAGTGAGAGGCACGCGTCCCTTCCACTCGGGCATGGTTAGCCCGCCTAAGAGCGAGAGAGACAGACATAAAATTTTGTTAATATGAAATTCAGTGCGAGATTCTTTGTATAAATTAATGTTTTAAATATAATTCTTTGTATAAATAAATGTTTTAAATTGTTACTATTATTTCATCCTTCTTCCTACTATACGAATGAATATTCACATTAAAATTATTTTACCACTCAAAGTCGTTGTCACGTAAAACTTTCGCCCGTATACCGACTTTACAGGCAACCAATTTTTTTTATTTTATTAAGAGAACTAGCTGACTCGACAGACGTCCTGTCAAAAGCCATTGCGTCAATTCTATGTCAAATGTTACATTAAAAAAGTTTACATTGTCCAAAGCGCTAAAGTTAAATTATGGTTTAAGTATTTTTTAATTTTCTAATTTTTCATTTTTTTTTTACTATAAATTGAGATGTGAGCTATCCTATCTCCTAAGTTAGATCGAACTGCACCCGGTGTGCAAATTTGATTGAAATCGGTTAAGTAGTTTAGGAGTCTATAGCGGACAAACAACGTGACACGTAATTTATATATATTAAGATAACTTCAGACCCTCTCCATTGCATTAAACTAAACTTCAGGAACTTACTTTGCAGAATGCTGCTGGACAAAGTTGGTGGTGTTTTATCAATTTGACTGCTGGTTTCTCTAGCATCTGTGAAAAGATTACATAAACTTATATAATCTTAGTACAAACTTCACGATGACCAGTCCAAAGAAGTCATAAATAATTACTAGAAAAGGCTTGTATGCAACAGGGAGTACTGGCATAAGAGGAGGCTTATACTCTGCAGTGAGCGGAGATGAGCTGATGATGTTGAACAATGAGTAAACTTAATTAGAATTTACAATAATTCTGATTGATAAAAGGGGGTAATATTGTCTGTGCTAGTCAAGTGTTTTTTATAACTCACTATTTGGTGTAGAAGAGATTGGCAAAGCCTCACTTTTTGAAGTTGATGGAGATGCGACGTCTTGATTTGGTATCTGTAATACTGTAAAGAAAAACAACATTCATAATTACTGTCACATTTGTAAGTTATTATGTGTATTTACATTTAAGTGTCTTTTGACGGGTATGTTAAAATTCATTGGTTTACTTAGCTGGGATTGGATTAGTACTGCAGCCATTGGATGGTATGGTGCATCAACCAGAAATGGCTACATACCTAAATAGGATTATGATTGGTAGGTAATAGTATAGCTTAAGGCACACAATGCACTAGCACTGTACAATAACAAAATGCTTTAAGCAATGTTTACAGGATAATAAATATCATACTGCTGATTCTTAGAACTTACCATCAACAAATTGCTTACGTAATGGTGGGGGGCGTATATTTATATTATCATCTTCTTCATCATCAGATGAATATAATCGTTTCTTGGCTATTTTTCTCTTGGGTCTCTTATCCGGTGTTTTAATGTCTTCCTCTGTTTGCAAGTCTGAAGTGACCTCCGCTAGTTTAAGTTTTCTTTTTGCATTGTCTATGTTGTCTGTAGAAAAGAAAACCACCCATGCACAACAAAAACATAACATGTACAAAATTACAATATGCCCTCACCATTTATTTTTTGTTTAATTGGATAGTGCCATTGACTGTTCAAGAAGTGACCTGTGCACATTTTAGTTTTTATTTTTGTATTTTCTACAATATAATTATGTAGAAAAGAAAACCACCCAAGCGCAACCAGAACGTAACATGCACAAAATTACAGTCAATTTACAATGCGAAAATACAATGCATACAATGCGTAAATAAACAATTTAAAAACTTACCTGACCCTGTTACTAAACTTTTTTTTATTTTGCTCCTTTCTTTTCTATTAGTTGCTAATAAAGTTGTCATCTTTTTTTTTTAATTCACCTATTGGAATTTTCAGTTCATTTGAAATTGCCTTCCATGCATCTTGGCGTAAATCGTTATTCCGATAATCAGTTAGTGTGCTATCCCACAAGACCCGGTGAAATTCATAAAGTTGAATCAATCTGATAATATTTTCATTATTGAAACTCGAAGAACACGCGTGTTTATTCATTTTGCCGTCCAAATATAGCGTAGCCGGCCGCGTGCGTCCATTTTGACGCGCGACCAAAAACCGACTGACGGCGTACCCCAAGAGTGAACGCGTAGCTTCAGGTATGGACTAGGCGTTCCGGATACGCGTAAACTGAGTACGCGTACCAGGGTACGCGCAATCCGTACGCACCTTTACAGAGTTTTGCGTAAACCAATGCTGTTGGAGCCAGAAAAAGCAACTAAAGTCGTGCTAGCGACAGTTTACCTGTATAACTATTTACGAAGTAATTCTAATTTAAGATCACCGGTATCTTTTGATACAATACAGGGGAATGGAGAAATAGTTCGTGGAAGCTGGCGAACGGAACAGGCACCAACATCACTACTACCGATAGATGCCATACCACGAAGAGCATCACAAAATGCCAAAGATATTCGGTCCCACTTAGCAAGACACTTTATAACAAACGGGGCCATTGTTTGTCGAAATGAGTACCAATAAACTTATATAAATATTGTACTTTGTTTAATGTTTTATAAATTAGCTGCATTAAGAGGAATATAATGTAGTTCAGTTCATTATACTTTCACCAATTAACTATGTATTTTATTTAAAACTATCCTCTCCCTAAGTTCCAGATTATAGATAATAAGAAATAATTTTTATTACATAAATACAAATATACTTTATTGACACCAAGAGAAAACATTACCTACACAGATAGCACAAAATAATACAAACGAATTTAAGCCAATAATCTATATATATAAAAATGAAACCCGTTTTCCTTGGTCACGGCCTCACGCGTGAATGGCTGGACCGATTTCACTAATTCTTTTTTTGTTGTATTTGTTATTATTAGGAGAAGGTTCTTACGGAAAAAAATATTAAGAAAATCTCTCAGAAATATTGAAAAACCCTAAAAACAGCCCTTTTATTTTTCCCATACAAACGTTTTCTAACTAAAACGAGCTTTATTGCTATTGTATAAAGTTCATATTGAATTGCAAGCACTCACTGTTGTTAAAGCAATGTAGGTATGTTCCTAACGTCCAAGAGTCAATTTGCACTTTATTACCTCTGTACAAAGTTCAAATTCAATCATATCTATCAAAACAGTGTGCGTTTTATACTGATAATTTTTACTATAAATTGACAAGTTAGCATCAACAAACTACGATTGCTATAGTTCCCCTTCCCTCCGGACCTCGAAAGCGAGTGGACGTGTGTTAAATTATAGTTAAATTGTTCAAAATAATACCAAATTCATTTTTGTGAAAGTTAAATTCAAACAAAATAATAGGAGTGCATAAGTGGCGAGGAGTTTACCAGTTGACGCAAACACACTACTAAGAACGCTGATGACGCAGTGACGCAACAGGTAGCAGCGCCACTACATAGAAACCGGCGCACACGCCGATCGCACGCACACAGTGAGTAACAGGACAGCGCTTACACAGACAATAAAGCGCAACAAGTGGTTGCACACAGCGAACTGCATACAAATCATCACTGCTAGCAACTTATGTACGCCTGGTAATTGCGGTCCGCTTGAGTTTCGATCGCTGGACATTTCTTGCCATTTGTTTACCTCCTGGGTATTGGAAATACGGCTAATTCTATTCTCCTTGACATTTCTGTCTTCCTGGTAGCTAGTTTCAATAATGCCCCAAACGCCGCCTAATAAGTTTTCATCGGTAAAAGAGGATGCATTAGCTGCCCGCTACAAGCGTCAGCGACCAGATAGCTCGCCGCAAACACCGCAAACTTCTGCAAATCAACAAGGAGAAATGATGGAAATACTGACCAAAGTTCTCGCTGAAGTAACTGAACTTCGTAAATCTCACGCTGAAATGCAAAAATCACTGGATTTCTACATAAAAAACTACGAAGAGATAAACACAAAAATTGTAAAACTCGAGGCGGAGCAAGTTCAGCAAAATACATACGTTCTCAAGCTAGAAAATAGAATTGATGAGTTAGAGAGGTATAATAGAAATGCGTGCCTAGAAATTCGAGGTATCCCGTCAAAACCTGGCGAGACGAAGCAGGACTTATCTGCTATTGTAGACAAGCTACATACAAAGGTCAGAGCACAAATGCAAGCCAACGCTATTAAGGACATCTACAGAATAAACCGGAAACCGAGTGGTGAGCGACCAATCGTGATCGAATTTACCACCAACCTGCATAAAAGTACCTCGCTTCAGGCGGTCAAGAAATATAATGCTACAAATACCACTAATAGATTGAACACAACTACTCTAGGCATAGAAGGTGATAAATTACCGGTCTTTGTGTCCGAGTTTCTAACACCTAAAGCAAAACGCCTGTACTTCCTGGCCCGCGAAGCTTCAAAATCGCTTGGATACGATTTCTGTTGGTCTGCGAATGGAAGAATATTCTTACGCAAGGCTGAAGGATCACCTCCAATCGTTGTCATGAGTGAGAAGCAACTCGAAGATCTGAAACAAAAAAACTAAACCGCACATATAGTGACAGGATATCCATGTATAGGATAAATTATCTTATAATTTTATTTAAATCTGTAATTTTAAACACTGCACAACTCACAAACACACACTCAAACACACACACTTTCCCCCTCTATCACGAAGTTAAAGTTACACAAGTATTATTCACTTATATAATTATTATACATATTATACAATGGACCTTTATCTCATTTATGATTATCCTATTGTATAGTTCATTAGTATTCAGAATGATAAGCAATTTAACTATATATCAAGCAGCCCCAAAGAGCGTTCTCATATCAAACTACTCTGATTATGGATAGAGACCAGCTAAATGATTTGTGCACTTCAATAGACGACTTCTCAATCACAAAACCCAAACTGTGTCAACCGGAACTATGTCGTACTCACATTACGACTAATAAAGCTGTCACTATCCTAACATTGAATATTAGAAGCATTAATAAGAACTTTGATAAATTAGAACTATTGCTACAGAGGCTAGGTCTAGACTGTGATATAATTATATTAACTGAATGTTGGATAAATAACAATAAGCCATATCCAGTGCTGACTAACTATAAAGCTGCTCATACTGTCAATTGCATCAACCAAAATGGAGGCATTGTGGTATACTCAAGGATTCAACTTCAGTTAGATATAGAAGAACCTAAATTCACGGACTCAAACTGCCTTCTGATCAAAGCAGATAACAGTACAGCCATAGTAGCTTTGTACAGATCACCATCTTTTTCAAATACTGAACCATTTTTAAACTCTCTTAACTCCCTACTGACTAATATAAAAAACTATCATAATATTATACTAGCGGGTGACCTAAATATCAACATAAGCGAAAACATGGTTTTAAAAAGTAAGCATGCCACTACTTATTTAGACTTACTTGCAAGTCATGGTCTTCTACCAAGTCATAATATGCCAACATGGAGAAATAGTTGTCTTGATCACATTATGCTTAAAAGCAAGAATAAATGCTCAACCATTGTCGTTAACACTTTTGCAACTGATCATCGACCCGTCCTCTTTAACATGAAACATAAACTGTCAACGGGTGACTCTGTAAAAAAGATAACTACAAAAGTGGATATGAAGCAATGTTGCGAACAAATAAAAGCTATCAAATTTGATGATGTTCTGCAGTCCCAAGATGCAGATATAGCAGCTGAAACCCTAATTAGAAAATTGACTGATGTAGTGAAAGCTAATACTTATAGCATGAAAATACCCCACAAGCAGTGCATCACAAAACCCTGGATAACACCAGGGTTACTCCGCTGCATTCGCAATCGTGACAAAATGCATCTTCAACTTAAAGACAGGCCAGAGAATGACGTACTAAAAATGACATATACTAGGTACAGAAACTTCTGTACCAAATTATTAAAACGATTAAAAGTAGAGTATCACAAAGCAGAGATTGATAAAAATAAAGGTAATATCAAAAAAACTTGGGAAACAATTAGAAAAGTTACATACACCTCAAAACACAAAAGTAGTAACGAAGCATTATTGCAGTCAATGGATTCTCCTTTTGACGCAGTCAACCACGTCAATACCTATTTCGCAAATGTTGGTAAAACGCTCGCTAGAAAAATTACAGATAATACCAAAATCCCTAATAACTCTTTTAACATAATCAAGCACACGTCCCAAATAAATTCCATCGGCTTATTAGAAACAGATGAAATGGAAGTGTATTACTTAGTTAAAAATTTAAAAAATGACTGTGCTGTTGGAGTAGATGGTATCTCGACAAAAATTATTAAGCAATCTGCTCCAATCTTAGTGCCCATTATTACATACATCAGTAATCTAAGTCTATCCACGGGTGTATTCCCGAAAGCTTTTAAAACCTCGATTATCACCCCTGTTCACAAGGGTGGCAGTAGAGATCGTGTCGAAAGCTATAGGCCTATTTCAATTCTACCGTCTATATCAAAAATTTTAGAAAAGATTATTAATAAGCGACTTCAACTATACCTCGAAAAATTCAAAATTCTATCACCTCGTCAATTTGGCTTTAGAGCAGGCCGCTCGACCGAAAATGCTGTACTAGAACTTACTAACTATATTGTGGACAACCTAGACAAGAGAAAGAATACGATCGGAGTATTTTTGGACCTAGCAAAAGCTTTTGACACGGTCTCGGTACCCATACTCGTGAAAAA
The DNA here is from genome assembly GCA_949125135.1 of Alcis repandata. NCBI lineage: Eukaryota > Metazoa > Arthropoda > Insecta > Lepidoptera > Geometridae > Alcis > Alcis repandata. Next base: position 3,485,774 of record OX421249.1, read on the forward strand.
GCTCGAGGCAATAGGAATTCGTGACACTGCTTTAAAACTTTTTGAGAGTTATCTGACAGGAAGGTCTCAGAGAACCAAAGTTGGGGATACTATTAGTGGAGAGGAAGCGATCTCCTATGGAGTTCCCCAAGGAAGTGTCCTTGGTCCAAGCCTTTTCTTAGTGTATGTTAATGACTTATGCAATATTAATCTTAAAAACGGCAAAATTTTCTCTTATGCAGATGATACAGCTTTGATATTTGAGGGCAAAGGCTGGGACGAGGCTCGGGCTCACGCTGAAAAGGGGTTAAAAATGATTACAGACTGGCTTCGCTATAACCAACTTACTTTAAATATTGAAAAGACCAAGTTCATTGCATTCACCAATTCAAGAGGACGAGTACAAAATATTAATGTGACAATGCACTCGGAATGCTCAGGGAGGAATTGTAAATGTCCGAACTTGCAAGCTGTTAGTAGCATAAAGTACTTGGGAGTTTCCATTGATAAGAATATGTCATGGAAACCCCATATTGAAGCTCTCAGTAAAAGAATTCGTAAAATGATTTACATTTTTAAGCATTTGCGCGAAGTAGCAGACAGAAGACTAATTCTTAGTGTGTACAATGCCCTCTGTAGATCTATTTTGACCTATTGTATCACCTCCTGGGGTGGATCGTGTAAGACGTACGTCAAAATATTGGAAAAAGCGCAGAGAGCTGTCCTAAAAGTGGCTACGTTTAAAGATTTCCGCTTTCCTACCACTGAACTGTACAAAGATTGTGAGGCATTGACAGTACGACAGCTTTATATTATGAATATAACTCTCGCTCAACATCGATTAACGTTTTTGAGAAATGAGTACGAAAATAAGAGGAGAAAAGATAAAGTTTTCACTTTAGTTAAATTGAATTCAGCGCTAGCTCATCGGCACCAGTGTTTTCTTGGTCCGTATTTGTACAATAAGGCTAGTAAAATTATTAAAAATATCAACGAACTAACGAATAGAGACGCTAAATTTGCTCTTAGCAGTTGGCTTAAAAATAATAATTATGACGAAACAGAACAACTACTCGAAGTCATGAACTAGTGAGGTCTACTGTATATACATTATTATACATAAACAAACACGCAATCACTCTCTCCCCACTCACTTTACACTTACAAACATTACACTCACACACCACACTCACACTTCACACTCACACATCACACACCCACACTTACACTCTCTCATTTCCAAGGTTATTAGAGACTTTATTATTACTATTTTATATCTATTTTTGTAAACTAAAAATATACCTAGTTAACGAACTAATTGAAATATAAACTTTTAAATTTTTAATATGTATCAAACTTAATTCAAAAATCTTAAATTCATTAATTAATTAAGCATACTTACTGATAGTAGGTCCTGTAATCAAGTTCTCTGTAATTGAACTGCACGTCCTCTATTTATATTTATATAATGTTTTGTGTGAAATATGAAGGTTTGTAGGCACCTACGACACAAGGATTAATCCTTAGTGTAGGTGATACATGACATTTTCAAAATTAGCTTAATTTTAAGTTTAATTACTATTAAGCACATGTAAAAACATTTCGAGAAATAAATTATTATTATTATTATTATTATTATTAGTTACGCAATAGCATGAGAATAGAGGTTATAACAAAGAGTTCCTATAATTATTCTCAACACCTTTGGTCACGCCATCACGCGTGAACGACTGGACCGATTTCAATTTACTCTACGTTTATCCCAAAGTCTACCCGTGCGAAGCCGGGACGGGCCGCTAGTTATTAATAAATATTATTATTATTTATTAATTAGTACGTCTACTGCCTCAAATAATCAAATATTTCAAATACCGTCAGATACGTCATCCACACATGGACTTGTACAGGCATAAATAGTCACATTGTTAGCAGTAGACTGTTGCGTAGGAGATGTAACCTGCATAGAGTACAAATCAGTATCTGTATAAGAAACCGCCATTGGGGACATCACTACTTGTGGGATATCATCTTGTTCAATTCGTGATGAAGGTGATGGTGTGTAAGACATTGATGAAGAAATTGGTCTATGACGTTCATGGCATTCGTTGTAAAATAACTCATTTATTTTAACCATCATTAGGTCTCTGCGATCTTCAGAAAGTTTACGCATTTTTTTCGCTATAAGTTTTCCGAAAATGCAACATTCATCCTCTTCTTCAACGTGCTGCTGAGATACGGTTTTTAGGATATTGAATGCCTGATCCATTTGTTTTTTTGTTTCCTGAAGCTCAGGAGGGTTATACTGCCTCCTCTTCGATGTTGTCGATGTCTTTTGTGAGTTTGAAGATCCTTGATTCGTAGAACTATGTTGTAACATTCCATGCGAGGAGTTCTTTTCCTGATTTAAAGCATCAGTTTCGCCAACAGTGTTTATACCGCCTGTATCATGTCGTTGTAACATTCCATGCGAGGAGTTCTTTTCCTGATTTAAAGCATCAGTTTCGCCAACAGTGTTTATACCGCCTGTATCATGTCGTTGTAACATTCCATGCGAGGAGTTCTTTTCCTGATTTAAAGCATCAGTTTCGCCAACAGTGTTTACACCGCCTGTATCATGTTGAGAACTATTAGAGTCTGCTACAATCTGTTGATTTTGGTCATCCTAAAAAATAAAATCATATACAGGGTGTCCCAGGAGCCGACGTCATGCCGAAAGCAGGTGATAGACTAACTCATATAAGTTGTCGGAAAAATATAAAAAAAAATCCAGAAAAAAAATATAAAAAAATATTTGAATCCAGATTTCCATAATTTTTTGTAAGAAGGTAATAAATTAAGGTGTTGAAATTAAGAAAGTTCGATTTAGTACGCTCATATATTTTTTTTTTGTTACTATTTTAGTTTCAGTTACATAAATTATGTTTAAAATGCCACACCCTATAACTACCGAGCCACAGGGTTACACCATATATATTATGTTGGTGAGGTGTGGTCATTTCATTTTCATTTATTTATTTCTTCATTTAGGTAAAAACTAAACTTAGGGCCGCTTGCACAAGAATTCTTAAACACAATTAGTGGCGCGCTAATTGCATTTAGAGTACTAATCATGATTAGTCTCTTGCACAATGCAAAATTTGTCCTTAAACACGTTAAGCGAACTGTCAAAATTAAACTCTCCAAAATGGGCATTTAACGATGCGTAAATACGTTTAGCGCCATTTTGGATGTTCAGCTGACAGAAAGAACAGCGATACATTTATTTGTTTCTTAAAATTTTGCGTTGCGTACAGCTCGTGGTGATTTGTGACAGTGTTTTTCTTCAATAAAACTTATTGCGATGGATTTGTGGGAATTATCAGATGATGACGAAGAAATAGTAACGTACTTATGTCGACCCGTAGTACCAAGACAATTGTTTCCGAGATCAAGTTTGTTCGAGGATCTCTCAGAAAACAAATTTCGAAGGCGATTTCGCTTATCAAAAGCTACAACAATGATTTTACTGCATCAAATAGAGACACAGCTGGAATACAGAATAAGCAGGTAAAGTTTTACCTATTCTAACATATTTTGTATGATTTTGTATTACTCAGGGTACACACACTATAGATACATAACGAGGCCTGAGAGGCCTGAAAGCCTTTTAAGGCAAAATTCCGTGGTACATTGATAACTGCCACATCAGAGATAACCTAAGCATTCCTATTTATCTAAAAAAACATTTTTTATTTGTTTCAGTGTGACCACTGTGACACCAATAAATCAGCTTCTTTGCACCTTGCGCTTTTATGCCACCGGTAGCCAACTAATAACATGCGGCGATATGATTGGGGTTCACGAGTCAACAGCTTGCAGAATTGTGCATCGTGTCACTCATGCTATTGCAAGATTGGGACGAAAATACATAGTATTTCCAAGTTCTGAAGAACAACAAAAAGAAATAACTACAGAATTTCACCAAATAGCGAAATTCCCTCGAGTGCTTGGAGCCATAGATTGTACACATGTACGAATCATATCTCCTGGGGGCGAAAATGCAGAAATATATAGAAATAGAAAAGGATATTTTTCGATAAACACACAATGTGTAGCAGCAGCAAATCTAAAATTTTTAATTGTGGTGGCAAGGTGGCATGGTTTTGCACATGACTCAAATATATGGGATAACTGTGCCATAAAGCGAGATTTTGTCCAGGGCAAATATCCCAATAAGCATTTATTAGGTGATAGCGGATATGCTCAAACCAAATTCTTGATGACTCCACTACCCGATGGAAGTCCAAGCCAAGCACCAGAGGAGAAAATCTCTATCAAGAGTCACAAATAAAAACTAGAAATGTAGTGGAAAGAGCTTTCGGTGTCTGGAAGCGAAGGTTTCCTATCTTGTCACGGGGTATTAATGTACACCTCCATAGGGTACCAGGGATAATTGTGGCTACTGCAGTGTTGCATAATCTGGCATTGTCCCAAAATGAAGAAGAAATTTCTGAAGATCTAGAATACCCACAAGTACATGATAACCAGACATCAGTTGTTCTACAACAAAGAGGCAGTCGCAACTTAGAAAGGAGAATGTTGATAGAAAATTACTTCGAACATTTGTAATGTTATGTTACGAGTATGTATGTATGTAAAATATATATTTTCAATTTTAAAAGATCAATTTTCTTTAAAACCACTGATTAGGCAACTAAAATAGTAGTGGACAATAAAATCAAATCAATTTACAATTTTTTATTATGATTAAAATAATGTTATAATAATTAAAGTTTTTTAGCATTCTGTATTTTTAATTCCATTAGCTCAAGCTCTTTTTCTCTCATTTTTTCTTGAAAAATATTTTCTTTTATAAGGTCTTCCATTTGTATTTCCTGCATTTTTTTTTTGAAGGCTATGTCCATTTCTGCTGCATTTTTTTGTAATTTTACTAACTCGAGTTTAGCTTCCGAAAGGGCAATGAAACTGTCGTTAAGCTGTGGCTTTTTGCATGTGGCAGATCCTGTAACAGACAAAATATACTGATTAGAATCATTAATCTTACAAAATAAAGTGTATGGTGATTGGTGGCTTGTCGAGGTCCTATTGTACCTCGAACGACTCCTCTTACCGGGGTATAGTAAATAAAACGTCACATTTAAAGTTCTCTCATACTATTAAAAAATCAATAAAACTTATTTTATATCGGGACAAACCAACCACTAAAACTACCGTTTGGAGTGGCGAGCGCGGGGTAACTGGCTTGTCTCGCCTAAAGCGCTGCGTAAGCGCAAGTCGGGTGCCCCTACACCACACCACCCCAAATTTTTAGCTTAATTAAAAATTAACACAATAAAAAACGTTATACAATATAAAAAAACTACTACTATTGAAAATGCACTTGCGGAGCTGGAGCTGGTACTGGCACTGGGCTCATCGTTTGCTGCGCGGTCTTATCCGGTGCCATCACTACGACTGAGCTGAGCTCCCTGCGAGCCCACTTCTTTACGCCTCTGTTGCACCGCTTGTACAACATGAAGGCGGCCATCAGCATCAGCACGGTGGTGATCCCGATGATAGCCGTCCCGTACGTCTCAATTTTCTGCTCCCATTTTATTGATGTAGCATCATTTGCTCCGTTCTGTGCGATAATAATTTCTTCATTCTTTGTTTCCTCTTTACTATTTGGCTTGCCCATGCTTGAAATGCCTTCAAAACGTCTGTTTTGGTTGATTGCTAAAATTGAAACGATCATGTTTCCTCCGAATTTCATAATATAAGTGTGCAATAACTCTTACTAAGCTAAACGTGACATGTAATAATTATCGTCTCTATACGTACTTAACGCTAAGCTGCGCGATGCGATACGGCGCCAATATCGCTGAGGTGAAAAATTTCATACTTGCAAGAACAAAGGTCGCTATGTCGCATCGCCGAGCAGCAAGTACAATACTAACTTAGGTACGCTAAAATTACTGGAATCTTTTTGGAAATCTAACGATGCGTCCATGGCGCGTCACCTTAACTTTATTTAATTTATCATCACTATCTTTCGCACTGTCGGGAATAGGTCTTTCCTCTTGTACAACATTAGTATTAACGACAAATGCGGGCTTAAGCCTATCTATTGAAATTAGACTCTGCCTGTTAGCCAGTTGGACTATATAACCTTTGTCTAAGCGCTTAATTACATTGAACGGTCCGTCGTAAGGCGGTTGGAGACACTTTCTTAACATTTCGTTCCTCACAAATACTTTCTGACAAACTCTTAATTCGGGGTGAACAAAAATAGTCCTAGAGTCTCTTTGGGAAAAAGGTTTGGGTCGTAGGTTACTTATTACCTCCTTAAGATGACTCACGAACTCTTCTCCATCTGCGATTTTACAGTCTGAGGGTTCAAAAAATTCGCCTGGTAACCTTAATGTTCTGCCGTAGGTTAACTCGGCTGCGCTTACCCCTGTATCGCTGCGTGGAGCTGCTCTCAACCCGAACATGACCGTGTGCATGTCGTCGATCCATGATTTGCTGTCTACTAACCTTGCCATTAGCGCGGTTTTGAAGCTACGATGCCACCGTTCTATAATACCGTTGCTTTGTGGATGATATGCTGTTGTTCGAATTTTGTGTATGCCTAAATATCTTGTTAAATGACTGAAACAAGCTACTTTCAAACTGTTTTCCTTGGTCGGTAGTCAGTTTAATAGGGCATCCGTGCCTAGTAATCCAGCCTTCATATAATATTTTAGCTACTGTTTTGGCGCAAATATCTTTAATCGGAAACGCTTCGGGCCAGCCTGTTTGTCTATCTATCATTGTAAGACAATACCGATAGCCTTCTTCTGACGTCACAAATGGACCTGTTATATCCATGTGAAGGTGACACATTCTATCTACTTTTGCAAATTCGCCTAACACTGACATAGTGTGCCTATGAACTTTAGATCGTTGACACCCTATGCATGATCTAGCCCAAAGACCTACTAATCTTTGTTCATGCCGGGCCAAAAATATTTACTGGATATAATCTTCCTTGTCGATCTAACACCCGGGTGACTGAGGTTATGTACACTATCATAAGCTAAACGTCTAAATTCCTCCGGCAAATAAGGTCTCGCCTTATTATCTTTCATGTGACAAACAATAGTATCGTCACAGGTGGGCAAACTTATTTTGATAAGTGTCGCGTTACCATTTGTCGCTGACATCATTCCTAGTAGTTGTTGATCGCTTGCTTGTCTCCGTGCTACCTCTGCAAAATCAAGTACCGTCGGGCACGAAATTGTGTCAACGTACATTCGCGATAATGTGTCTGCTGGAATGTTTTCCACTCCACTCAGCGCCTTACTCTGGCAGCCACCCCGCTACCAACGAAGGCCAAGCAAAAGTGAATGGTGTGAAAAAGAACAATGCGTACTTTAAAAACGTAAACATAATAAGGAGCTTAATAAAAGCTTGTAAACAGTAAATGGTGAAGTGAAAAGAAACAATTAGTGACACCAAAAAATAAATAATAGTTAAAAAAAAACTAAAAAAACACGCTTTTTATAAAAAACCGAACTAAAAAAATAGAAAATAAAATTTTATAAATTTAAATTAAGAATAGGGTTGAAAATTTCAATAAATATAAATTAATAATAGTGTAAATAAAAAAATATATGTATTTTATTTTTAAAAAGCGTGGGGTGCATGGGTCAATAGATATTATATATTTTGTAGATACATTTTGTATTGACAGACATGAGTAGAGTGATTAGCATTTTGATAATATCTTAGAAAGCACCCCACGCTTTTTTAAAAATAAAATACATATATTTATTTATTTACACTATTATTAATTTATATTTATTGAAATTTTCAACCCTATTCTTAATTTAAATTTATAAAATTTTATTTTCTATTTTTTTAGTTCGGTTTTTTATAAAAAGCGTGTTTTTTTAGTTTTTTTTTAACTATTATTTATTTTTCGCTTTTTAGTTCGATTTGCTAACTATTAACCATCCTTA